>CM076574.1:623007251-624207251 GCA_034641835.2 Pinus albicaulis | reverse complement strand
AGGTACTTTGGGGTAAGGAAGAAGCCTTCAGCCCTTTCTTCCTTTTTTTCCTCTCCAAGACTTAGCTATCCATAGCTATTCCTTCACCCTCTAGCAAACTCAGCCTAGTAAGCCTAAAAAACCGACAACAAATGCTGCCCCAAGATGGCCCTGCACTGCTTGCAAGGGTTATAATGCAAACTTTTAAACAAATCCTTTTGCACAAGAACAATACAGAGAGAAACACTAGCTCTCCTAATGCTCAAAAACACCAGCTCTGATACCATCTTGATCTGAAATGGATTGTATTTTTTATGCTATGCAAAATATACATTCTAATATAATAAAGTCTGAAAAGTGTTCTCCATGAGTTAGAGGTTAAACAAAGTAGTTTTGGTTATGTTTCTGAGTTTTATGTGTGAGGATTAGTTAAGTAAATTTACTGTTTAACCTATCACAGAAAAAATACACAGCTAGTAAAATTCACCATCACATAACAAAACAAATTGTTGAGGCAGTTCACCCCTCCTGGGCTACATCTGTCGGTCCAAGGCTCCCCAATGGCATGTCCTCGTTCTATTAATTTGCTCAAAATGAATACACAGGTAAAAATATGCCTCAATAGAAAAACCAGTTGTAAATTTAGCTTCAAAAGATAGAAAATAACTAGAAATGGCTTTTGTTTCACACTAAACAGTGAAATATTACCCAATATAGTGCCTTCTTCATGATGGCCCTAATGGCTTCTTCATCTTCCTAGAAGAAAAATCTGTTGTAGATCATCTCTTCTCAACCTCAAACCTATTCCCAACTATTCAAAAGGTCGAAGAGACCCAAAATTGACTAAAATTTCATCTAATTTGGTTCAATAATGAGGGATTTATGACCTCTGCAAGAAAAATGCCCAATTTCCCCCCAAAACCCCACTAAATGTGGAGAAACTGCTAGTTGAAAAACTAAAATTGGCTACTCCGCAAAATTTTGTGTGCTCTACCTAATCCACCAGATGGTTAATAGTTGGCATTTAATGTTATAGCAGGGTGGTCACATGACCCCCTTCCGTAACCGTCGACATTGACCACGAATTGAATTGATAACAAACCACAACATTAAGTTAAATAATGTGCTGACCACATGGGCCTGAACTCGGCGTCACGGTTAACTAATAGTAACTGCCAGGTGGAGCCTCTAGTTCTTAGCTATGGGGTCATATGATTATGGGGCTAGCCCTTTACGTTTCTGTCAGGACAAGTTTTAAACAACAAATATAACTTGGATCCCCTTAGTGTTAAGAAACACCATAGAGCACGACTGGCAAGGTCACGTTTTTGGTGGGCGGGAGACCCTAGTTCGAAACCTGCAGACTTGCAAAACTTTTGCCATACCAAATCTCCTTCGGCCTAGGGCCACATGGCGGCCCCCGGGCCTGCCACATGGCAACTCGTGATTGGCCACAAATTTACACAGTCAAACCATTAACGAATCCAGCGCTGCCACTTGTCCTTGTTTGATTCATCCTCCAAGGAATTTTCTGAGGAATATTTTGAGGAATATTCCCAGAATATTCTTTTTTTAATTTATCACAAATTTATAAAGTCAAACTTGGTCAACTGAATTTTGGAGTCTACTAGATGATTCAAACATCAATAACTTTTGCATATGACCTTGGTTTTGAGAACCATTCACGGCGCCATAATCGTAGCTATGAGACCTTTTTGGTAGTTTAGAATGCAACCACTTTTGAATACTTTCATTTTTGAGCAATTTTCATAACTTGGACATGATCTCCCGATCACCCTCACAATCAAGCATACCATTAAGAAGACAGTTCCATCATTGAGAGTGCCTTTTATACTTCTTTGGGAGAGAGAGAATGCTTGTAAGGAGATTGAGATAGGAAATTTTTTATTGAAATTATTTTAGCACCATTTCTCAAGCAGTTCTCTACAAGTATATTTTATTCATCTATTGTTACTCTTATACATGTAGCAATAAATAAAGGGGACCGTTTTTCTAACCTTTGTTGATGTGTTTTGTTTATTAAGATTCTTTTATGTGTTATCAAGTGTAGTTATTAGTTTAGGTTTATTTATACATTATTTCCATTAATTCAATTTGTATTTTATCCATGTTTTTCTACTAACAACAACCAATTTCTTGTATGATCCTGTAGGTAAAAGAAAACTCCAAGGAAGATGTTTTTGATACTCTATAGAACAAACACACCACTACAACATGGCGACTCTAGTTGTTACCTTTCTTTGATCTAATGGTTGTTTTTTAGGACCTTTTTCTCTGCATTTTCACTCCATTGTGCCTATGTTAGTTCTATTGAAATTTTACAGGTCCCTTTGTACTTTTTTCCAGCCAGGAAAAACCTATTTTTAAAATTTCTCGTCGTTCGAACAACTTTTATCACACACATATGCATCATCTGTGCATTTGTGCAGAACAAAACCGGTGAGGGTTATAGAAAACTCAAAAAATCATTGTAATTCTTCTTTCCTAAGTGATGGGAAGCCTTCAGTGAACTTCCCACAATTATGCAATTTTTTTACAATTAGATAGATTTTTTTAATTTCTTTACCAACCACAATTAGTAGGGTAATTACTTAGACTTTAATTTCAAATTTTTCAATCCAAACATAGCTTAATTAGGGGAAGAGTAAGTGGCCACTATCCACCCATATTTTCAACTTATTTTTCTCTTTTTTCACAAGTCACATAGCTTAATTAAGAAGAGAGTAAGTGGCCCATGATCCACACATATTTTTGACTAAACAAATCGTTTTACTTCATTAGTATTGGGACAAGGACCAAATTTTATTAAATAAATGGAGTAGCCCCTGCATCCCTTGTGTATATGAGATGAACCTAGGCTTGCATATGAAAGCTTTATTAAAGAACTTGATTTTTCCATCTCCCTTATTGTAGGCAAACATAGTATAATAGGAAGGAATTAAGTGGCCCACTATCCACATATTATTTCCTTTTGATGCAAGGAACAATCAGAACTTAGTGTAAGTAGGGAATTGTGTAAAGGATCATTGCATATCCATATCTTTACACACTTTTTCACTTGAACAAACATTGCACTTCACACACTAAGCTACTCTAAATTTTGTGCAAACAGAATCTAATTTTAGTAGCTTTTTTACTTAGTTTATTTTAGCTTAACCATTCACACCATAATTTAAGACTCCCTAAAAGAAACCATAACTTGAAAAAATTAAATTAGCTCGCAGGGGCCATACAAGAATTTATATTTCATCCTAGGACCATTGGAAGTAGGAATCCCAACCTGTTACATTTTGAAATATAGAAGTTTTATTTATATTATCATGTTACATTTTGAAATATAGAAGTTTTATTTCAACCTGATTCAAATCCTTGATCATCCTACGGAAAATACTACCTCAGCACGTTGAAAACCAAATCTGGAGGGGATTCAGCTTAGGTATTAGTGTTTTCGGTACTATGTGGTCGTACCCAGCCTGCATAGTGCTAGATAATGATGAATGACTACCAAGAAGGTAAATACTCGACTGCCCCCATGGGATGAAGGTATCCTAGTGGAAGAATTTTAGGACTTATTTCCTTATAGGTAGAGGTGCACGAGGCACTAAAGCCTCTTCATTACCTTAGTTGATTCTTTAGTTGTTGGAAACATTGTGAGTCATTTCAAGACGTAGCCCCAATACCTGTAAAAAGTATATCTCTGCAAGGCCTAGTTAATTTAAGAGTGGAAAGGAAGAACATGTATTGTTACGATTTTTTATTGTACACAAAATAAACAAAATAAAAATTCTTGTTTGATTGATCACATAACATAACTTAAAGGGAAAGTAATCATTTTTATTTATTTATGTAATTTAATTTATTTGATACATATCCCACCTCACCACAAAATTAACACACACTCCATTTGACACCATACGGGAGCCCATGGTACCCTGTTACTCTAGGCCATTATCAAGACATGTGCTAGGTATCTCACAATTTTGACGTAGAAGACATAACACAACCACTATTATTGGTTCATCCTTTATTCAAGGAACTTTGATTGGGACCCATCCACCTCAAAGCACTCATTTCACTACCCATCAAGGGAGCCCACACACCACCCCTATTAGGGTCCAATGATTTAGGAGATTGGTAGACCAAATACACAGGGTAACATGAAACCAGTCTTTGGAGTCCTAGGACCTAGCCTTCCTAGACTCAGAGAGGTCTCTCTCTATTGTATGCAAAGGATGTGAACGTGTTTGCTTTAGATGGTTGATTTTAGGCTAGTTGTGAAGTTTAGGATTTTGTTTGTTTGGTTGGGTTGGGAAAATGATCAAGTGGAATAGGTGGAATGAGAGGTCATCAAATCATTGGGCTATGGGGTCTATGAAAGTCATGGATATCTCAAAAATAAGTTAGAGTGCATCATAGGGAAAATCTAGTGTATTCAATGGATCTTTTAAGGTTATGTGTGAAGTGAAATGGACATTAAGTTTGGGAAAACAAGGTAGGGAAAAGGGTAGTTAAGAATCATTTGTAATAAAACCATAAACAAGAAGGTCTCAAATACTGATCAGAAAAAGATAATAATCATGAGATAGGGCAAACCATTTACTCAATGAAAATACTTTTAAACAAATAGACATCCAAGATGAACAATTTAGTGAAACACATAAAGCAAGAAAACCTATCTAACTTCAATGATTTCACCTAGAAAGTTTGAAAACATATAAGATAACAAATAAAATTAACCAATGAAGAGGGAAATCCTAGACATCATCAATCAAAATATAAATAACTTTGAGGCAAACTGATAAGCATGGGCAAAGGGCAGGATCAGAACAAGACCTCTTTGGCTTAACCTAACAAGTAATACTTCAAAGAGAGATTTCAAAACAGAGTTTTAGATAGAATCAAATAAGCAGGGCTTGCCATAAAAAATATTTGGAAACTAGAATATTAATCCATTGATGAAATAAACAAGCATAAAGAGGCCTAAGGAGCAACTAAGAATTCCTTAAACACACCCAGCAAAGGAAAACATAAAGACAATAGAAAACATGATGACTAAGGTGCCTCAAACGACATTTATTAGCCTATATTTTTCTGATCTACTGCAACATAGAAATATGGACATAATTATAAACAAGAAAACATGAAAAAATTAGAGACACACCAGCATTCAGCAAACTCAGGGATCCTGCAAGCAAGCTTTCATCATCATCAATCAAAGCATATCATTTAGAAGCTCCACAACACCAAATTTCTCTTCAACCTCAAAGAGCCATGTATTGCTCTCAAAACTCATAAAAATCCAACATTTACATTGAATCCTCAATGCATTTTTAACAAGCAAGGAGGATAAAAACCTAATAGAGTATCTAGAAGCCTATTGGCTAATTAGAAATGTCATTATTATCCTTGACACCTTGCAAGGCCCAAGGAACAAAATATCTAAAACAAAATATCTTTTCGGGCATTTTTAGCAAAGAAATTGATCTTTGAGGTTTGAAAAGCCTCCTAAAACTTCCCAAGCATACATTGTTGAATTTCCCTCTGCTAAGGGTGCAACACTGTGTTTAGGAGGAATTTCCATGCCAAGGGCATAGCACAGGAGCAGGAAAAATGGGTCATCTTTCAACAGTGTTTTGAAGGCCTTCATGATGTTGGAAAAGGCTCTATGATGGCTCATCGGAAATCCCTTGAAGTATACTTTCCATATATACCATTGGTGCTCTGATCTGACCTCTGCAAAATGTTCAAAAGGTAAAAATTCTAAGGTTGGTAAAGGTGCAGCACATGTCCTGAAAAGCAGGCAGAATGGTGAAAATTTTGGTGTTTTTGACCCTTTTGGAGGACCAAAACAACTCTAATTGATCTAAACCTTTGTGAGCATGCTATATTAGTGATTATGATCCCAAAAATGTAAGCCTTTCCTCCTAAAGATGCTCTGAAAAATATCGTAGCACCATGTGTGCTACCCCCTTGGCCTGAAAATTAGAAAAAAAATAAAAACTTGTCAACATTCTCCCAAATTTGGTGGATGAGTGCCTCATGGGTTTTGGGAGACCTATAGAGATGCTTGTGCCAATATTCCAAGCCTAGCTTGGACTTTTTGTTCTTTTAGTGTTTGAATTTCCATGAGGGCTTCCTTTAGTTTGGCACTAACAAGTTTGTTTTTCATCGCATAATGTTTGGTCATATTTTTCTGGAGAGCAAGGCCCCTCTTTATCTTCTTGAAATACTTGTGTTCATTCTTGTAATACTGAATGATACATTGTTCCATCTCAAAATCCCTCTCCCACTCCCTGATTTGTGCATATTTTCTTTGGAGTAGTATCCTAGTGGCCATATCCTCATCTTCGTTATTACTATCTAGGTCAATGAATTGTGGCTTTTAAGTAGTTTTCTTGCCTCCCTTACTTTTCTGATCCTTTTGCATCTTCTATTTGCCCTTGTCAAGCCTTTGAACTAATGTAGATGGCAAGGTCCCTTACCTTTTGGAGGCAGCAAACACTTTCCTTGATCCTCTTTGATATGTGGGAGGGAGGAAATCAAATTTGTTTACTAGAATGCTCTCACCATGACTGAATTCAAGATTGCCTTTCCTTTCATCAATGATCCCTGTATTTGTGTCTTCTTCATTTTTTTCTTGACTTCCCTCTTGAGAGGTATTTTCATTTTCCTTCATGTTAATATCACTGTCATGACCTTCACCACTATCACCAATCTCTTGACTGCTTTTTGGGTTCATAGTGTCACTGCTGTCATTATTTTTAGGACCATAAGTCATCGTGGTGTCTTCATTATCCTCCTCTGTGTTTGCAACATTATCATTTCCATCCTCATATTATTTTTTGTCACTGTTAGAGGTGTTTTTATCAGTGTCTTCATCACATCCTTGAGCATTTTCATCATTTTCATTGTCTTCCATATCTTCTTCAGTGTCATTTCGTTCTAAATTGTCCTCTTCATCAGAGTCATTGTTTTGCCCACTACCATTGTCTTGATCCTCTACCTTTGTCTCTTCTTCTAATTACGTATTTTCATCATATATCCCTTCTTCATTTGTCTCTTCTTCATTGCTAGCATCTGCCTCTTTTTCATCTGTTTCTTCCTCACTGTTTGCCTCATTGTTTTCTTCTTCATCTTCACTGTTTTTCTCATCAAAATCTGCATCTGTCTCTTGACTATCATTTTTATTTTCTGTGGGGTCACTGCTAGAGGTACCTTCATTAACTTCTTCATTGTCCACAAACTCTTTTTTTTCCCCTGTAATGTCCTCAATGATTTAATTCTGATCAATGTCATCTTTACTGACTTCTATATCTTCTGACTTGTCATCTTTTTCTTCATTGCTATTGGGCTCACTACCTCTGTCTTCAAAATCTGCCTCTTCATTATCTTCTTGTTCTAAACCATCCTCTGTGTCACTATCATTTTCTTCTTCACCATCCTTTTCCTCTCGGGGATAAGATTCATGTGTGGATGAGGAATCATGGTCAATGGGGTTTGATGGAGGAAGGGAGGAAGGTAGATGAGACGATGAGGGTAAACTCTGTAGAGGAAGAGGCTGTGGATTGGTGAAAACATAATGGGAAATGAATACTTCCCAAGGGATACTCTCTTTCTCTAATTGATGCAACATAATCATATTGATAAGAGAATGGTGGAAAATACTCTGCATTTGTTGTGAAGGAGGCATTTTTTGCACAATATATGACATCTTATCAATACTTGTATAAAGGTAATCGGGCAGATGTCGTAGCTCGACCTTAGTGAAGTGCATGTGTTGTCTTACATGGTAGGAATAAAGCCTAGAAAACCTACCCTCACAGATGAAGTACTTCATGATGAGTTTCATTAAGGGTGAAAATCTCTCCAACATATGTGAAAATGGAAAAATGAATTTGCAATTAGCTTGGTATCTAGGTTTTAAGAAAGGATGATAATGGCTTAGGTATAAATTCATTTTCTTGAACCATTTTTCTCCTAGGAAAGGTATCCCAGTGGCCATGGAAATTGTATTGGTGGACAACTCAAAATTCACTCCAGCTAGATGTACTTCGTGATTATGGAGGTTTAATATGAAAAGCTTGGTCAATTTAGGGTGACTTTGGACTCTTTGTACTTTCTCACAGAAGTCAAAGCAACCTACCTCTTCAAAATATGCAGCTGATGCAGGGGAGGTTGTCAATTCCTTAGTGTTTATAGGCTCAAACATGTTCACTCTCCCACCCTTTCTCTGTTGTCCTCTAGGCCTTTGGCCTTCCTTACCACTGTCAACACTGCCTTCTATAGGAATTTTATCCTTTACTCTTTTCTTGAAACCAAAAACCCTAAAAACTTTTTATGAAAGGATATGGAGAGGGCAAGTGAGATGATAATTAGAAAGGAAATGATTTGCAAATTTGGAGAGGAAATGATTAGTGAAGAAGGACACCTTGGGCCTGAATTTGTTTTCAATATGTATATGGATGGATGCTCTTCAATTAGCAATTATTTTTAGCATGGGGACCCAACTTTTCTTTTTTTATGGTTTTTACCTCTTTCTCTAAATTCACCCTTCAAAATAGTAGGAAAAATGGTAAATAGGTCTAAATACCTCTTTAGAATCATTAGGAGGTGCTAAGAAAGAATTTGAGAAGTTTTGAGGTAGTTGGATTGCATGACCTTCTAAAGAAATCCTCCCAGCTGAAGAAAAACACATAAGAGCGCAGCATGGGCCAGTCGGGTGGCTTCCGCATGACCTAAACGGACAGGTGCGTAGCATCAGGAGCGGTCAGTCCTCTGTGCGGAGCTAAAACAAAAAGGCACGTAGCACTCGAGCTATCATATGGCTTCTTCATGATCTGAATGGACAGGCACATAGCATCGGAAGCTGTCGGGTGGCTACTGCAAACCCCTATGTGTAGTGCCTGAGTGGAAACTGCACATTGTCAGGCGGTCCTGCATGCAAATAAACAGACCAGATTTAGAGTTTCTTTGTGTAGCCCTAAGGTTTGTGAGAGTGTCCTATAGTTCAGTCATCATTTTGCTAGGATGGTTAAACAACCAGATTCTACTCTTTGGCTGACAGTTTGAGTTTTCTATGATTTGATAAGGGTGTATGAAGTCCTAAGGGATACTTAGATTGTCACTAACTCAGAGGTCCCATCATGATCACCATTGTGTTAGTGATGAGGTGGTTTCAAAACATAGGATACTATTTTACAAGGGCTTTCGAATTCTCTTAAGGAGGTACAAGCTTTCTACTTAATCAGAAGGTCCCACCGTGATCGCCAGAATGTTAGAGTGGCGATGAGGTGGAAGATTCATTGGATTTTCTAAGTTTAACTGAGGGTATAATGAATCTTAAGATGTATTCAAGAAATTATATAATCAGAGTCCCACCATGATCGCCAGAATGTTAGGGTCCCATGATTTAGAAGATTGGTAGACCAAATGCATAGGGTAACATGAAACCAGTCTTTGGAGTCCTAGGACCTAGCCTTCCTAGACTCAGAGAGGGCTCTCTCTATTTTATGCAAAGGATGTGAACTTGTTTGCTTTAGATGGTTGATTTTAGGCTAGTTGTGAAGTTTAGGGTTTTGTTTGTTTGATGGGTTGGGAAAATGATAAAGTGGAATAGGTGGAATGAGAGGTCATCAAATCATTGGGCTATGGAGTCTATGAAAGTCATGGATATCTCGACAGTGATTCAAAGTGCATCTCAAGTCAAATCTAGTGTATTCAATGAATCCTTTAACGTTATGTGTGAAGTGAAATGGACATTAAGTTTGGGAAAAAAAGGTAGGGCAAAGGGCGGTTAAGAATCCTTTGTCATAAACCCGTAAACAAGAAGGTCTCAAATAATGGTAAGAAAAATATAATAATCATGAGATAGGGTAAAATATTTACTCAATGACAATATTTTTAAACAAATAGACATCCAAGATGAACAATTTATTGAAACACAGAATGCAATAAATCCTATCTAACTTCAACGATTTCACCTAGAAAGTTTGAAAACATAAAAGATAAAAAATAACATTAACTAATGAAAAGGGAACTACTAGACATCATCAATCAAACTATAAATAACTTTGAGGCAAACTGATAAGCATGGGCAAAGGGCAAGATTAGAACAAGACCTCTTTGGCTTAACCTAACAAGTAATACTTCAAAGAGAGATTTCAAAACAGAGTTTTAGATAACATCAAATAAGGAGGGCTTGCCATAAAACATATTTGGAAACTAGCAAATTAATCCATTGATGAAATAAACAAGCATAAAGAGGCCTAAGGAGAAACTAATAATTCCTTAAAAACACCCAGCAGAGGAAAACATAAAGACATTACCAAACAGGAGGACTAAGGTGCCTCAAACAACATTTCTTAGCCTATAATTTTCTGATCTACCGCAACATAGAAAGATGGAAATAATGATAAAAAAGAAAACATGAACAAATTAGAGACACATCACCATTCACGAAACTCAGGGATCCTGCAAGCAAGCTTTCATCATCATCAATCAAAGCATATCATTCACAAGCTCCATAACACCAAATTTCTCTTCAAACTCAAAGAACCATGTATTGCTTTCAGAACTCATCAAAAGCCAACATTTACAATGAATCCTCAATGCATTTTTAACAAGTAATGAGGAGAAAAACCTAATAGAGTATCTAGAAGCCTATTGGGTAATTAGAAATGTCACTATTGTCCTTGAGACATTGCAAGGACCAAGGCACAAAATATCTAAAACAAAATATCTTTTCAGGCATTTTTAGCAAATAAACTGATGTTTGAGGTCTGAAAAGCCTCCTAAAACTTTTCAAGTATACATTTTTTATTTTCCCTCTGGTAAGGGCACAACACTGTGTTTAGGAGGAATTTCCATGCCAAGGGCGTAGCACAGGAGCAGGAAAAATTGGTCATCTTGCATCAGTGTTTTTAAGGCCTTCCCAATGTTGGTAAAGGCTCTGTGATGGCTCGTTGGAAAGACCTTGAAGTCTATTTTCCAGATCTACCCTTGTTTCTCTGATATGATCTCTAAAACCTGTTGAAAAAGTAAAATTACAAAGCTGGTAAATGCGTAATACATGTCCTGAAAAGCAGGCAAAATGGTGAAAATTTGGGTGTTTTTGACCCTTTTGGAGGACCAAAACAACCCCAATTGATCTCAAACTTTGTGAGCATGCTAAATTAGTGATGAGGATCCCAAAAATGTAAGCTTTTCCTCCTAAAGATGCTCTGAAAAAGAGCGTAGCACCATGTGTGGTACCCCCTTGGCTTCAAAATTAGCAAAGAAAAAGAACTTGTCAAAATTCTCCCAAATTTGGTGGATGAGTACCTCGTGGGTTTTGGGAGACTTGTAGAGATGCTTGTGCCAATATTCCAAGCCTAGCTTGGCATTTTTCTTCTTTTAGTGCTTGAATTTCAATGAGGGATTCCTTTAGTTTGGCACTAACAAGTTTGTTTTTCATGGCATAATGTTTGGTCATCTTTTTCTGGAGAGCAAGGCTGCTCTTTATCTTCTTGAAACACTTGTGTTCATTCTTGTAGTATTGAATTATACATTGTGCCATCTCAAAATCCCTCTCCCACTCCCTGATTTGTGCATCTTTTTTGTGGAGTAGTAGTCTAGTGGCCATCTCCTCATCTTCATTATCACTATCTAGGTCAATGAATTGTGGCTTTTAAGTAGTTTTCTTGCATCCCTTACTTTTCTTATCCTTTTTCATATTCTTTGCCTTTGTCAAGCCTTTTAACTGATGTAGATGGTAAGGTCCCTTGCCTTTTGGAGGCAACAAACACTTTCCTTGATGCTCTTTGACATGTGAGAGGGAGGAAATCAAATCTTTTTACTAGAATGATCTCACCATGACTGACCTCAAGATTTCCTTTCCTTTCATAAATGATCTCTGCATTTGTGTCTTCTTCATTTTGTTCTTGAATTCCCTCTTGAGAGGTATTTTCATTTTCCTTCATGCTAATATCACTGTCATAACCATCACCACTATCATCAATCTCTTGACTCCTTTTTGGGTTCATATTGTCACTGCTGTCATTATTTTTAGGGCTATCAGTCATCATGGTGTCTTCATTATCCTCCTCTGTGTTTTCAACATTATCATTTCCATCCTCATGTTCTTTTTTGTCACTATTAGAGGTGTTTTTATCAGTGTCTTCATCACTATCTTGAGCATTTTCATCATTGTCATTGTATTCCATATCTTATTTAGTGTCATTTTTTTCTAAATTGTCCTCTTCATCAGAGTCATTGTTTTTCCCTCTGCCATTGGCTTCATCCTCTGCCTCTATCTCTTCTTATAATTATTTATTTTCATCATCTGTCCCTTCTTCATTGCTAGCATCTGCCTCTTTTTTATCTATTTCTTCCTCACTATTTGGCTCACTATTTTCTTCTTCATCTGCACTGTTTTTCTCATCAAAATCTGACTTTGTCTCTTGAATGTCATTTTTATTTTTTGTGGGGTCACTACTAGAGGTACTTTCATTAGCTTCTTCATTGTCCTCAAACTCTTTGTTGTCCCCTGTAATGTCCTCATTGCTTTCATTCTTATCACTGTCATCTTTACTAACTTCTATATCTCCTACCTTGTCATCTTTTTCTTCATTTCTATTGGGCTCACTGCCTCTGTCTTCAAAATTTTCCTCTTCATTAGCTTCTTGATCTAAACTGTCCTCTGTGTTACTGTCATTTTCTTCCTCACTATACTTTTTATCTTGGGGAGAGGATTCATGTGTGGAAGAGGAATCATGGTCAATGGGGTTTGATGGAGGAAGGGAGGAAGGTAGATGAGATGATGAGGGTAAAATTTACAAAGGAAGAGATTGTGTATTGGTGAAAACATCATGGGCGATGAATACTTCCCAAGGGATACCATGTTGCTCTAATTGATGCAACATAATCATCTTGATAAGAGAATGGTGGAAAAGACTCTACATTTGACATGAAGGAGGCCTTTTTTTCACAATGTATGACATCTTATCAATACTTATATAAAGGTAATATGGGAGATGTAGTTGCTTGACCTTAGTGAAGAGCATGAGCAGTCTTACATGGTAGGAATAAAGTGTAGAAAACCTACCCTCACAGGTGAAGTACTTCATGATGAGTTTCATTAAGGGCGCATATCTCTCCAACAGACGTGAAAATGGAAAAAAGGATTTGCAATCAGCTTGGTATCTAGGTTTTAAGAGAGGCTGATAATGGCTTAGGTCTAAATTCATTTGCTTGAAACAATTTTCTCCCAGGTAAGGTATCCCAGTGTCCATGGCAATTGTATTGGTGGAAAACTCAAAATTCACTCTAGCTAGATTTACTTGGTGGTTATGGAGGTTTAAAATGAAAATTCTAGTCAATTTAGGGTGACTTTGGACTCTGTGTACTTTCTCACAGAAGTCAAAGCAACCTACCTCTTGAAAATATGCAGCTGGTGCAGGGGAGGATGTCAATTCCTTAGTGTTTATAGGTTCAAACCTTTTCACTCTCCCACCCTTTCTCTATTTTCATCTAGGCCTTTGGCCTTCCTCGCCACTGTCGACATTGCCTTCTCTAGGCATTTTATCCTATACTCTTGTCTTGAAACCAAAAACCCTGCAAAATGTTTATGAAAGGATATGGAGAAGGCAAGTGATAGGGGCGTCAGGAGCTGTTCGTTCTCTATGTAGAGCCGAAACGGACAGACATGTAACACTTGAACTATCAGGTGGCTTCTGCACGACCTGAATGGACATATGCGTAGCGTCAAGAGCTATTGGGTGGCTTCTACATGCCCCTGCGAATAACTCCCAGGTAGAAACTACACGCTGTCGAGCGATCTTACACACAAATAAACAGACCAATGCGCAACGTTGGAGGATAGGCTTGGGCCTGTCAAATGATCAAGGGCTCGGGCTATCAGGTTATGCATTGAGCGTGCTCTATGTGTAGCACACTCGCACTGGCACGTAGCACCCCATTGTAAATTCCATAGGGTGCAGTCACAGGTGCGTAGCACGTCTTCTCAAGCGTGTAGCACAAGGGTTTTCTACTTGAGATCTACCAGTTTTTAGATTTTTTCTCCTTTGAATGCTTTCTCTCCTTTGTGAAAATGAAAAATGAGTTGAGTGGTGAATGATGATGCTTTTATATCCTTCGAATAATAAATTAAAGCTAGAAACCCACCTTTGTTAATGTTTTACTTTTGGTCTTTTTATCTCTTTGCTGATATTTCCTTTTCTTTTGCAGGTGGTGACTTAAACATAAAAATTAGCTTTTGGTAATTGATTTGAAAACATAACCTTTTTCCCTCTTAGTGTTTTTGAAAATGATATATCTGTTTTTCAAAAGGCTGTACATCATGCCTACTGTGTTTTTCATTGACCACTTCTGATCTGCTATAGGTGTCATAACACAGTGTTTTGGTCTCTTTTTAAACCTTTTTGGAGTTTGATACCTTATTTACTCAATAGTAGAACTCATGCTCAATTTGATTTCTCATTTGACACTTAGCCTCCTGCTTTCCTTCTTTTGACCATTTTCAATGCATTTGACTGTACTTGAAAGTTTCAGACTTGTTCATACTGATGCTCTTTTCAATTTCTCCTTTTGGTGCAATGAAACAATGTGCCTAGACAGACCATGTAAGTCACCTTTTGATATCATATTTCAACTTCTACCTGCTGCCATCAAGGAGGCCTCTCACCTTGATTTCTAGTTTTAATCAATCTTCGATTTATGCTTAGTGGCGTTGATGTACCTCTATCCTTGTGATCCTTTGTATGGACTCTTTGCTGGGCAACATTTTATAGCCAATCAGTGATAAAACCCTGATTTTCTTTGTTCATAGGCCTACTGCCTCTCCTTTTCTGTGGTTTCCCTTAGGGATGATTTTCCCTTCTTACCTTATCTCTTTTTCCACTGATGGCCCTCTCATTTATTCCTGCAGAAATGTCTAATATGGGAAAATATCTTTTGCAAAAGTTGTGCTATGACCAAGGAGGTCCTTTCTTGAAAAAAATTTGATACCTTTTTTACAATCATGAGCTAACCCTCCTTTTCATTTGATTTCATCTTTGGGCACATGTAAAATAGTGAGTTTAGAAAACCAAAATAATGAATAACCTATGAGACCCTACATATTGGGAGGCCTTTTGGACTTGGCCTTTGGCTGAAAACTTGACTTAGGGTTTTTAGGTGTAAAACATAGTTTTGAAAAACCTTTATGCATTGCAGACCTAAAAACTGATGAATTTGGATTTATCCAAAGAGCCTAGAATGGTAGCTTAAAACCACCACTGCTTGAGGCACTTGGTGAATAAGGGAAAATGTTAGGCTACTTATCAATCCAAGGTGTAAATAGAAGGGTTAAGCAAGTCAAAACAGAGTGGTAAGGCCAGAGGTGGAAAACATAGTGAAAATGAGTGGCAAAAGCCTCATGATTGGTATTTTGGGACTGATAGGCTGGCCATGTCTTGATAGAATAGTAGAACAGTGAAAAATTTATCCTAAGGATAATGAAGGTAGTGAGATTTCTAGAACTCACAAGATTCATAAATTTTGTTTCTAGAAATATAGGATAAGATTTTATTCATCTATAAAGGAAAAAATTATTGATGACTAATAACCCCTAAGGGGAGTCCACATACTACCCCTTCAAAGAGTCCAAAGGCTAGTTTCCCCTTGGGTAGTCCATCTCACACTTCCCCCTATGGAATTCCTTTAAATGTTACAATTCAAAATAATTTTACAATGGCAAACAAAGTCTCGTTTCTATCTTCTTTAAATATCTTAGATCTAAGAAAGTTGACAAATGACCCCATTGCTCATTATTAGAATTGGCCCCCTATGCCAACCAAGTTGCCCTCAAATATACCAAAATTCGAAGGGAAACAAGGGGAAGATCCAGGAAACCACGTAACAACCTTTCATATTTGGAGCTCATATAACAACATCATAGAGGACTTAGTTCGACTACCATTATTTCAATGTACCCTCACCAAGCCTACAACGAAATGGTACATAAGCGTAGCCTCTGGTTCCCATGGGACCTTTGAATCTCTACACAGATAATTTCTCACTTTCTTCCAGCTCCCAATGCATAATGATACTATATTGGAGTTCTCACCCATTTCTAGCAAACGTTTTCCATACATATCTTAGACTATGTCCATGAATGGAAAAAATGCAATATCTTGTGTAAGGTGCACGTAGATAAGGACCTACTCCTTGACTTATTCTTGAAATATCTTACATCATAAATCTTAAATGATTTGGCTTCCACATTCCCATAAATAGAAGAAGAGGCTATCAGTAAAGATAATAATTTAAGCTCATATATAATCAGTGTAGATACCTCTATCATATTCTCCCTAATGCCTGTCCCATACAGTCTTTCATACCAGAGATACCTAAAGCCTTGAGTTCTACAGAGGGATTGATTGGAACCATAGCCTAAATCCAACCTAGAATCACTTTCCAACAACCTGGAAATGTCTACAATGGTCCAACCCCTTACTATCCATATAATTCCCCACCAATAATACTACCACCATCCAACATGAGATACTATCCCAATTGGCCTCCACCCTCGCAGAACCCTACTATGTCAGGAAACGAATACTCCACCATGAAAAGTAGCTAATACCCTCCCATGTAGAGTGGTCAGTATCCTCCACGTGTCATAGAGGTGTTTTCCACCTCCAAAATCTCTTATACCAACCCAGGACAATGACATCCCTACTTCCCTTTTATATCACCACAATAGAGTAACCCCCCAGCACAAACTAATGATGGGATTAATTCCATGCAGCCCTATTTCCTACAAAAACAATAGTCTTTTTAACAACTAAATATGGAAAAACCACCAAATGCTAAAAAAAATAGAGGAGAAAAAGAATAAATGGGAACTTGGGAAGTGGGGAAATAACTAGAAACAACCTTTGTGAGCACCATCTTGGGGTAATCCCCATAATTATTACCAAAACTAGGGCCAAAACAATAACAACCCAAAAAAGAATAACAAGGATCCTAGTCTAAGGAGTAATCATGTTTGTACTATTTTTAGGGGATATGGGATTTAAACTCACCATTTCTCTCAACTCCCTGAGTTGAAATGGATGAAGGATGCCGGGGGAAGGGGGGACTAGAATAGAAAACTACAGTTATGTAGAATCCCTTCCCCCACCAGGGAGTAGTAAATACATAGAATGAAACCTCCCAACAATAGTATTAGAATACTCCTAGAGGAAGTTCCATGGATCCCATGAATCATAACATTTAAATGGTAGGGGAATATGTCCTCTTGCAAAAAATAAATTGGTAGTATGAAACCCCTTAAAAAACAATCTCTTCCACATCAACCACTGTTACAAGTATGACACCTTTGACATTTCCTCAACCCCCCTTAGAATCCATCCCATGTATGGTCAAAGGGCCACTACGTCAATAATGAAATAATTCAAAGGTTGCTCATGGTTACAACATTGTCGATGATCTAGCTCAATCCCCATCAGTTATGTCAATGATGTGTTTTTATCTGTCATACCCTCTTGTATTTGTGTCAAATGGTCCTATTTTTCATTCCTTTTGTAGAAAAGTACACATCAAATTTAGGTTGGTTGAAGGGATGTAATTTGGCTCTAGGAGCATACTAAACACCCTCGGGCAAAAAAATTATTGGAAAAATATTTCCTTCGGCCAAAATCCTACTGAGAAAGCCAAAATTTTTGTTATAGGTCAATTTTTGCATCATCCAAAAACACAAATTAATATTCAATAGTGTCTATCATACTCTAAATTAGTTCCTACATGCCCTAAACAAGTCATCCCATTGGAGGTTTTCCTTCATCAAATTTTCACTGCTTATATTCTAGTTGAAATGCCCCATTGATCCATCAATGCACCCCTAGATAGTTGTAACTGCTCTGCAGAGCATCTACTCCCATGCAAGGTTGTGTTGCAGAGGATCTACGCCCACTTTAGAGTGCGTTGGTCAACTGGGAGAAAATTGTTAATTGGATTTTGGGAATCTTCCCAACCTCTAGTGTCTTCTAGAACTTGTTCCAGATTTCACCTCATCTGATAGCTTTGAATATGGAACCCAAGAAGCCATTACACCTCTTATCTGCCTATTCCCATGAACAAGGAAACCTCTTCATCAATTTTTTGAAATTCCATTCAATGATTCATGTATGTCAAACTACCTTCATCTACTTATAAATAGAGCACTGATCATGGTGCACAAGAGAGCAACAATTTGTGTTAAGTAGAGTTATGATGGTGAGATCACAACTCTTGGAGGTATTGTGCATGTATGGTGATGTTGTTGGATTGTTAATGTTGGATGTGATGAGGATGGGAGTAAATTTGTATGAGTGACAATGAATTGATCAACTTGTTATACTCTTCCTTCTACTTAATAATAATTACATTTGTTACTTTCCTAATGCACGTGTCAATGGTGTTATATGTGTATTTATCAATTTAATTGATTCAATTTATTTAACTTGAATAGATCATATTTCCATTATGTTGTTTTCTGTCTTCTGTTTTCCATTGCAGGTATCAACCAAGCAATTTAAGTTGGATTGAGAGCAACGAAAGTGATGAAGGAAGGTGAGGAAAAGAGAACTGATTACAAGTAGGTTTTCCTCCCTTTATCTATTCATTTTAAGGAAAAGGACAGATATATTTCTTTCTGTTGTTCTAAGTGCATCACCACACTTAGGGAAAGCATACTTATCCCTAGGTTTGATTTCCGTAAAAAAAATTGGTGACCATACTAGGGATAGAAAGATCATCCCTGGTGGTTTTTTCCTTGTCCATCAATATCTAATAGACTTTACCGACTGATTTTCAGTCATTTGAATGTTTTTTAGTAAAAGTAGTGTGTTTGATTGCTTTTTCAGAGAGTCCTCTGGCACTAACGCACTATTGGTCTTGACACATTTCTCTGCATAACACTGTTGGCTTAGGGATAGTGCTCTACAATGCACTATCACCCATACAGGGGTGCATTTCCCCTGTGACCAACCAAAATCTATCATATTTTGTCTTTTGCCAATTAATTTCAGTGTCTTCCTTGCTAAAGTTTTGAGTGATTGATTGCATCTAGAGACCAGATTTCCTGTACTCTTCTTGCCTCACTTTGGATTTGTTTGATCAATGTTTCTTTTTGTTTTCTTTGTCATTGTCGAATAGTTCCAACGTTAAATTTTACATTTGATCAATTCATTATTTTCAAAAAGAGGAATTGTCTTTTGAGTCTTCATTTCTCTTGAAATTTTTGAGTGATTGTTTGTGCATTATTTTCTTTTTTCATTCATATAAACTTAAAAGAAATTGAAAATAAAAGCATGCATTTGCATATAAGGATTGTGAGTGCTTCTTAGGAATAACTTATGGAAATTGCATTTATATGTTCTCATTGTTGATTGCATACAATTTGATTTCTCTATCCCTTGTAGCTAGTTTTTAATTGTCGAAAATCAATTCAAAACAAATGCTTATCATTCTAATTGCATTCTAGGAATGTTCAATACATCGCATGGTGAACCTAAAATAAAAATTGATAAGCAAGGTCAACATAAAATTTATCTGAATTTATCTAAGGAAGCAGTGTGACATTAATAATAAAATTTAGAGTTCTAGGCTAGAAGACGTGTTATGGCATCATTAAACATAACAATTGTCGTTAATTGTTTGCAATACATTCCAAGTGTGATACCTCATTCCACGTACATAATTATATCATAGCTCGTCCACGTACTTTCAAGTATATCGGGTGGTGTTCTAGTACGAAAAGTATAAGGGGATGCTCTCACTGTGCAGTTTCACATTAGACAACGCTAATACAGATTGGGCCTCCACGTACCTTTACATATATTTCAGAGGAAAAATTTAGGTTGCTTACCATCCATAGGTAACCGAGTCAGCGACCTTGTACGTGTGATAAATTGAACACAACATTCAAGGAGATTTCCTGCATGTACATAAGTCATTGGTTTACTGGGGCGGTATATTGTAGTTCACAATTTATTGGTAAAAATTTTGCCTAGCATTACCCTCTTTTTGTTTATTATTTTTGTATAAAATCAATCAACAATCGTGGAATAATATCAACCCTTTCCTCGTCATTCGTGTAGGACAACAAATAAACCTCTATTACCTCCAGAAGATACACCTTTTAGGCGAAGGTGCACTCATCCTACCAAGTCTAGTACCTCTAGAACTCTTGGTGCTACATCATCTGATATACCAGAGACATATGATCCTTTGAGTACCTAGTCTCGAATTATTTTGACTGATCCCAGTTTATCTACTACTGTCGAGATGGAACACTCATAGCTACCTGAGGACACTGAAATTAAATTCAGTGAAACGGTAAATCCAAAACCCAAGATTGTTCAACTATAATTCGATCTGGAACCCATTGTTCTTTTAACAAAACATCTCGATCCCGAACTCGAACAACAAGAATTTGTTCTGATACAACCATTTTATCCTCAGTCATTCGTAACTATCAAGTCTTTCTGTTTACCACAGAGTTTACCACCTAAAATTTATCTTGGGCCTGACGGTGAAGTGCTTCCACCTGGTTTGATTTTCATAGAGGCTGAGCTTCAAGAAGAGATAACCCCTTCAACTCTCGCTCATTTTGGGTCGGGACTCCATCTATATCAGTCTTTTCCTTGTTTGACCTAATCTACTTCTGTTGACCCTTTTCACTCTCAAGTTCCCATAGATTCGTTAGAGTATTTTCTGGGTTATTTAGCAATGGTAGAGAAAGCATCCCAAACTATTCTATCTTTTACAACTGCGACAACACCCGAGTCTCATATTTATGGTGGTCCATCTATCCCACTAGGTTATCAGGATTTAAATTGAGCCTACTTTGGTGTATCCTCTAGTCCATGGAATTATCCCATGTCATCATCTAGAATTATACATGGTTCATCCCTTATGAGTACTCAACAGCCTGATCCACAATATCAGGATGGTCCATGCAATTACAACCCATCTTATCAAGTATCTATTGGATACCCATCATATAAAAGTCAGTATGTGCAATATCCTTATAATCCATATGCCAGGGGACCACATATATTCAATCCATATGGCAGTACCCCATCATATTTAGGTCAATCATATGCTGGAACTCCTGTTTTCCAATGGTAGCCTAATTTTTCTATTCAACCGAAAACAGTTGTGTATAAATATCAACTTGTTCAACCTGTTCCATTTGTGCCTATTATGCATGTTATTTCTTCTATGGCTATTGGTCAGTCTGCTCAAGTGGGTCCTTCCATCCCTAACCCTCCAGTTTTAGGTCTACTGACTATGTCTTTCCAAGCTGGTTTTCAACAACCATCTGTATCAGGAATTTCACAACCACAGGCCAGTTTACCTTTGTCACGGGCTTCTACTGGCCTTGTCTATTCACAACTGGGTCCAAATTCTCATGGAAAGCAACCTTTTTCTTAGATACCATGGCATTCAAAAGATCCATTCCCGCAATATCAAGCTTATCCAAATCTTGGTCAACAAGCATACCCCTATCTGGGTTACCAACAACATAATCCATTTGTTGTTATGCAAAGGCCTATTACCCATGCGATTCCATCTTGTCCTGGTTATGCTCAACCTGGACTTTATTGAGAGTTTCCATTTGTTACAATGTTAGAGTTACCTGATTTAAATTAGGTCACCAATGATCCCATTCATTATTTACCTTGGTGGTCAGTGATTCCTCATAAATTACCCTCGGACATTCCAAAATTCAATGGAAATTCTCGAGAAGACCCATCTACGCCTGTCATGACTTATCATTTATGGTGTTCATCAAATTCCTCAATTGATAATTCTATTAGATTGCGTCTTTTCCAGCGAACACTTATTGGTCTGGCTGTGAAGTGGTACATTGAATTACCATGAGTTTCACTTGATAACTTTACAGCTTTAGCCACTACCTTTTTAACCCAATTCCAATAACCCATCAGATATGAAACTGGAACGAAAATTTTGGCCAGCTTGAAAAATACCACTGCTAATCATATATTAGATCATATACGTGAGTGGTGTCGTAGTCATCTTATGGTTAAAACATTTGTTCCCGATAATATTTTTGCTGAGGGGTTTATTAACTCCTTTTTTCCATCTATAACCGAGGATGTGGCCAAAGGCGGTGTTGTCACTGAAGAGAAAGTAATTGCTCATGCCCAATATTTGGACTTTTTTTACACTCAGTCTAGAACGTTCTATGAAAAGATTCGAAATGTGTTGCACCAGATTTTACTGTTCCTCCTACTCCATCTAGTCAGGACATTCATGTCGGCGATGGTGTGATTGATTTTGCTAGTGCTCTGGCAGCAAGTCGAATATCTAGTCCTACGCTTGTGGTTTCAAATCAAAAACCTATTGCATCTGATCATGCATCTTCTTCTGAATTCCATGTTGTGTCATCCGACAAAGGCAAAAGTGACAAGCAACCTAGAAATACGAAGAAGGGGAAAGATAAGAAGAAATAAAACTCACCCTTGTAGGAAAATCATCTACTTCATCCAAGTTTTTCTATAAACCTCGTTACCCTTTCTTGATATGTAATGATGAGCATTTTACGTGAGATTTTCCTCACCTCTCATAAGTCCCAAAGTTTCTTAAGACTTCTGCTACATCTGCATTGTTGAAAAATCCTTTTCCAAACCTAGAAACACATATGGTTGCTACGGACCCTGCTTCTAGTTCACAAGTGCTTATGCTATCCGCCACTAAGCCTAAAATTGATGTTTTGGTGTCGAATTGAAGTAAAGATTATAGTAATTCGTTCTCTCTATCAAATGATCAGGCTACAAATCAACCTACAACTTTGACTTCAACCTCATCTGAATCGTGTCTACCACCTATCCTTCTAGAGTTAACAATAAAGTCACCGAAAGGAGTAGTTCATAAATCAACATTCAACCCTCAAGCTCATGCAAATCAAATTTATAATGTAGTAGAATACCTAGCTCAGTCACCTTCTTCTATGTCAATTCTTGAGGTTCTTCAGAATTGTACCTCCCAGAAGCAGGCTTTATTGTTCGTGATTGGTGGAATCGATCCGATAGATTCAATTCTTGTAATCTTTAATCATGCAGGCTATGTGCCACAATTACTAGCACAGTCAGCATTCTTGATTCAAGTACATGTCCTAAATCACCTCATTCATCACACTATCATTGATGAAGGTGCATATCCTTGTATCATGTGAATGAGTTGCTGGAAGTCACTTGGTTCATCGACTTTATCACAATCACCTACAACATTGAAAGCTTTTGACGATCATACATATAATCCTTGTGAAATTCTGAGTAATCTGCAAGTATAACTAGGGGGAAAATTAGTTACTATTGAATTTGAGGTCATTGATGGACCCCTTGAATACAATATATTACTTGGAAGACCAAGGGTTTACACTATGGCTGCGGTAGTATATACTTACTTTTGTATGATCATCTTCCCCCACAAAGGAATTATCATAGTCATTGATAAACTCTTTTTCTTCGCCTCTAGTTCCCAAATAACTGGAAGCGTTCTATTTGTTTATGGACCCCCACCTTCTCTTTAGAACATTGGTGTAGGACTCTTTAAGGATTTTTCCCTAATGGGCACCTTTTTGTTACCATCACCTGCGACATTGGCAGAAATTGCACATATAAAGACCTACAACATGATATATTCCACTTCATCTAACTTAAGGAAGATTCCCAATTATTTTGAAGTATTTAGGCATGACAAAATCATGCCACTAAGTCCAACTGAGCTAGCATAGCAATAAATTTTCTTGGCTTATGCAGCCAATCCAAATCCATTGTCCACGATCATTTGGATTGATCATTCTTTCGATTTTGGTACTTATTTTGATCCTTTTTCATGCGTATTCTCAAATGATGAGAGCATTATGGAATCCATGATGCCAGAAGAACAACCATGGGAATCATCACATCAACGATCCCATCTTCTATATTACAGTGAAGATAATCCATCTGAACTATATCACCCTATTTTCATTAATTTCTTGATGATTTATATTCCTATCCACGTCGTCGATTCCAAGTGAAACCCATCAAATATCAAAGAAACAATTTATATCGATATTTTGAACAAACCAGGTATTGTAGAAAACATTCATGTCAATGCGTCTTGTTCTCCATCTGAACTTAACACTTACCATGCTCTTTTCCGTGAATTCCGAGATGTATTCACTTTTTCATATGAGGACATGCAATGTATCGAATCTAGCATTGTTGAACATGAGATTAAAATATATCTTGATGTTAAGTCGGTGTGGCAATGCCTTTGTCCTGTTCACCCTAATAAATTTGTCGCCATTAAAGTAGAGGTTGAAATTTTTTTATGTGTTGGATATATTTACCATGTTCCGCTTACTAATTGGGTTTCTAACATTGTTCCTGTCATGAAGAAATAGGGGAAAATTAGAGTGTGTGTCGATTATAGGGATGTTAAGCGTGCTTGTCCGAAGGACAAATATCCCACTCCCTTTATCGACCAAATTATTGATGAATGTGCAAGATGTGAAATATTTTCTTTCATGGATGGATTCTCATGTTACAATCATATTAATATTCACCCAGAGGACCAATATAAAACCTCTTTTATCTATCCCTGGGGCACATTCACTTATCGCAAGCTCCTTTTTGGTTTAAAGAATGTTGGGGCAACATTCCAGAGGGAAATGAATTATGCTTTTCATGAAATCAAGCACATAGTTCAACCGTATTTGGACTTACCTGCACATTGACGGAAACGGGTTGACCACCCACTACATCATAGAGTGATATTTTTACAATACCGTCACTATAAAATATGCCTCAATCGACACAAATGTGTTTTTGGTGTTGATTATGTTCATTTTCTTGGATTCTTCGTGTCAAAATATAGAATTCGGCTTGATCCATTGAAGGTCCAGGATATTCTTTATTTGCATGCTCCTTCTAATCTGCTTCAGTTATAGAGACTCCAAGGGAAGGCTAAATTTCTAAGGAGGTTCATTCCTAACTATGCCAAAATGGCTAAAGGATTTATTGAACTCTTGGAAAAGGGGATTCTCTTCCATTGGGATTAGGTTGCGCGAGCTTCCTTTGGTGTTCTTAAAGATACCTTGAACTGAGCATCATTAATCTATCTCCCAAATTATCAGATTGACTATTTCATGTATCTCACCACTACAACCATCGCTATGGTTTTAGTCCAAGAAGAAGATGGGATTGAACATCCAATATATTATTTGGGTCATAATCCCAATGATATGGAATTTAAGTACACATACATTGAGAAGCTCACTTTCGCAGCTATTAAAGCTTTACAAAGATTTCGCCATTATATCCTACTTTGAAAGACCATTATCATTTTATATTGCAACCCTATGACATACATTTTGTCACGTCAATTGATGGGGGGGGAGTATTCAAAATAGATTGTCATTTTGCAAGAATTAGATTTGGAATTCATCAAATCCAAGTCAAAGAAGTCTTTGGTATTTTCTAAGCTTATTTATGACCCTCCTTCGAGTAGCACCCATCCTACTATGGAACCATCAATTCCAGATGAGTATTTGTTTTTGATCTAGTCATTTGACCCATGGTATGGAGATCTCATCATCTATCTCCAGATCCAAACTTTTCTACCCAATACCTCTCCCTCGCAACATAGACGTATTCTATATCAAGCCAAAGATTATCTGATTGTCAGTGATGCACTTTATCATCGTGGTGTTGATATGATTTTACGTAGGTGCCTCACGCATGAGGAGGCCAGAAAAATTTTAAATGATTGCCACTCTAGTGCATGTGGTAGACATTTGTCTAGTTATGCTACCGCGCAAAATATTCTCCACACTAGTTACTTCTGGACTACCATATTTTGCGACTGCATTATTGTCACTTATAAGTTGTCATGCTTTCCATATATTTGATCATAAAACCCACTTTTCACCAGCACCAATGCATCCAGTCATCACTATTGGACCATTTGAAAAATGGGGATTAACTTCATGACATGTAACCCTACTTGGCTACGAGGCATGGGTAAATTATTTTCATCATTGACTATTTTACCAAGTGGTCTGAGGCGATGCCTACATTCAACAACACAAGATATACAACTACATTGTTCTTTTTTAACCATGTGGTTACATGGTTTGGTGTACCGCAAGCCATAGTCATAGATCATGGAAAAAAATTTCGTAATCACATTATGGATGAGTTGATTGCCGAGTTATGAATTTCACATGATAGTTATATCCCTTATTATTCACAACCTAATGGACAAGTTGAAGCTATAAAAAATATTATTAAGCATATTATTCAATGCATGATTTGGGTTTACAAAAGAAACTTCCATTTGATCTTGTACTCATCTTTGTGGGAATATCGAATCTCGGTGAGAAATGCTACGAGATTCACTCCCTTTTAGCTAATTTATGGTTTGGAAGCTATATTATCGATACAATGTGAAATACCATCGTTTAAACTCGTGATTAACCTACTACCCGACATCTCTGAAGAAGAGGCATGTCTTTTAAATCGCATCCACATAGATGAAACACGTTGTGAAGCCGCATTGGACAACGAAACACATAAGAGACGAATCAAGGCACAAAATCACCGCAATGTCAAGCCTCACACCTTCTTGGAAGGAGAGATGGTCTCACTTCAGGAAGCTATTAAGATAGGAACAGGGAAATTTGAACCGTTATGGCATGGCCCCTACATTTTCAAGCACATTTTGGCTAAGGGTGCCTATGAGTTGGTAGATTATGACAAGATTCCATTGTTGCAACCTCGAAATGGGATGTATATTAAACATTACTATGCCCTATTTTGCATAGTAAACATTGTATAATATGCTTTGATTTCCTGTGTGTATTAGTGTGTCTTTTAGAGTTTTTCATGTGGTTAGTAATCCACTTTGCATTTTTTGTAGATGTCAGAATCTCCAGAACCATTTGTTGGATATGTCGATGGTGCTAGTCATAGTACTCAGAATTATCCTCTCTAGTATGGGCCATCTTTGCTCTAAGTGGTGAGTTAGTGAGTTTCCAAGGGATTTGTATTGGTCGATCGACCAACAATATTGCTAAGTATAGCGGGTTGATTGAACTAATCTCTCATGCCATTTCACTTGGCATTCTTTGCATCATCATCAGACTGGACTCACAACTTGTCATACTACAACTTAATGGCCTCTATACTGTCCGAAATTCAAAATTTTATCGCATGTTCCTTAGAGTTTGTCTTTTGGAAATACATTTTGATTATATTCAATATCAACACATTTCTAGAAAATTTAACACTTTGGTTGAATAATTGACGAATTATGTCTTAAATATACACTTGCAACATATGTAAAGTTAGATTTTCAATTCACGTCATAGAGTTGAATATGATTACACATAATCATAGAAAAACATTGAAAGTAAAATAGATTTATATCAAGTATTTTACAAAAATTGTGTCTAATACACATTGGTCATCTGAACTCAAAATGTATAGAGACATAGCATAATCTAATTAAAACTAGTGATGCCCATGATAGCAGGTCACTGCTTGGGAAATCATGCGCAATAGCCTCATCCAACAACTAGGCACACCAATGGTATGGAGCTGTAGCCTCATAGGTAACTCCTAAATTTGGGTATGCGGTATCCCAAGAGTCAATCCCTCCACATGCTGCTGCAACTTAGCAAGAGTCTCGTCTAAATCCAAATCCTGAAGGACTACCCTCCCAAGAGTCCTCTCTGATGGTTCTCCAGCTAGCTGTGCACGAACCACTGGTTGAACAATACCTACATTTGCATACATAAAACATCTTTAGTTTAGTCTTGGAAACATAAAAAAACACAAAAATATGTAAACAAACCCCAAAAAATAAAAAACATGGTCAAAATTTTACCTATAGCACTGCTATAGGGTAATTTGCTTGGGTGGTGGTTATCAAATATCCCTCTTATGGCTTTCTGGTGCCCGAGGTAGACTGTAAGATTAGCTGTAAATTTACAAAGGTACTGCATACATGTTCATACTAATATATAATTGACAAAGAAATTTTTGGAATGATTACCTCTTTGTGGACAGCAGATCCTATGGAGAGCACTAAGCAGCGGGGTAGGAGTCCTTCCTCACCAGCTCCAAATCTAGATTCTACAACCAATCAAAGCACCCGTGTAATCCTCACAACATCATAGCTTTCTAACAATTAAAATAGTATATAAATGACATTAAAATACATATATCTAAGCCATTCATATCATGATACATAGACAAATGAACAACAAATGTGACACTAATGCATCGAATGGACAAAAGAGATACAGTTCTATTGATTTATAAAAAGGAGGATTACAACCGTTAGTTGTACCAAGCCCTCCTTAGCCTTTCAATTCCTCTCTCTATTTATCTATCTCCGAGTGTGATGATGCTCAAGGTAGAGAATATTTAATGAACCTCTTAGACCTTAAAGCCTCACACTACAACAACGAAATTTTGCTCCACATATATTCAAACCTTTGACCTTAGACCAAGAGCCCACACCTAAAATTTATAGGAAATAGAGAGGAAAAACCTTGCCAACTCTTTCAACCAGTTCAAATTGGGAAAGATCTAGATGCATCCTAGCTTTTCTTTGCTTTTTCCTTCCATAGGAGTTCAGTTGTGTTTGGAAATTTCTAATAAAAGGTTTGTGCCATTAGTTTCTATTTTTGAATTGACTCTTTTTTAGAAAAAGTTGGAAATGCCAGTCAATTTTCCACAAGATATTTCCCTTTTCACATTTAAACATGGATAACACTACCCCTTGTGAAAGACAGAGCATTACCCTAGGCATTAAAGCTCCCTTTGCATGGATAGGGTGCATTATAACTCTACCTAGCTGTTATTGGGGTGTGTTACCTTGGAAAAAATGAGTCTTGTCTAGGTCATTGTATTCCTTCCAAGTTACCTTCTCTTTTGAGCTAATGAGGAGGTAATTTGTCCTGTAACAGATGCCCCCTAAAGTGTGAGGTCAGAGGCAAAGATGATGGAAAAAATACTTTATAATAAGTGTAGTAGAACGAGAGGAGTTGTAGGATTGAGGAAAAACTAAAACAACAATATATGTTAGAAATATAGTATCTGCCTTGAGTCAAGCATTCCCATGCTCAGTAGATATATTGAAATGATTTCTCTAAAATAGAGATATGACCAGTGTGTCCATTGATAAGCATAATGTGGAAGCTTTTTTCATGACAGGATCATACTGATAAGCAATCTCCAAAAACAATATCGCAGCTTGGGAGAGGAAACATAGTTGAAATGATGTAAGCCTCAACCCAAGGTCTTGGTCGCTGCTTCACTATGCTACATATTTCTATACATGTGAATGAAGGAGTTGTCATCAAACATGTAGGAAATCATCTGATTACCAGTCAATAACAAAAATTGTTAACAGATGCGAGGGTGGCCACTGATAAGGATGATGGTCCCCAATATGTACAGTACAATCTAGCGAGTGTGAATAAAAGGAGTTGATGTCAAACACTCATAGAATCATTCGATTAGGAGCCAATAATGAGAACCCCCAACCAAACACAAGGTGACCTGCTATTGATGTTTTCAAGTACCCAGGTACTGATGTGTTTCTGGATCAAATTCCTAGTTAAGATGTTTAAGTCAATAGGAAGAGATCTGTCAAAATATAGGCACTGAGGCATCCTACATCAGTTGACACGAAATGGGAAAATATGAGTTTGTTTTGGAGATAGTGAAGAGAAAATGGGAGTAATTGATGACAGATAATTTCTGGTATATGATGACTTGGCTGATACAAGGAGCAGTAGATAGCGGGATCCTCTTGAACAATAGAAGGCACAGTAACAAGGTACTAGGCAACATAGGTTTAATGAACACCAAAGAGTGTCAGGATTCACCAATGCATGAACAATGGTATACGAAGGCTAAACTCATAGATCGTAGGGTTCGGATAATTGTGAGTGATTTTTATGGGAAGTGCCATGTCCAAGATTTTGGGTTGCCAAATCGACCTTTCAAATATAACAGAATAAGTATTCACATTGTCCAAATTTTTCCCCATTTGATTAATTTTAACGAGTCCAGATGGGTAAACTCGGTGATATTTTAATATTTAGAGAGTATGAAAAACATCATAGAATACAACTCCAAGGGGTACCTTTCTCATGTTTGATAACCGAGCACGACGAAGGGAGAATAGTAAGCTCGACACAGTTCATTTTTTGTAAGTTAGTCTATTGAATCCAGATAAAGTGATAAACCTATGTTCAATGGACATTTGCCTCATTTTTTTATGAGTATGAGGAGATAGAGTAAACTCAATATTCTTCGTGAAATTTTAACGAGTCTAACGAAGAAAAACTTGATGCTCTCCGTGAATTTTTAACGAGTCTAATGGAGAAAAGCTCTGTTACTTTTTCGGTTTTTTAACGAGCTAGAAAAATATGGAAAATAATGGCTCATATGTCTTCGTCATAGTATTTTAACGATCCAAATGAAGGAAAATCAGGGTTTTTTCAGTTTTATGAGCTAGAAAAAGTTCCTAAAAAGGAAGCTCGCCAGTAGGTCGAACATGGTCAAATCTGCACATGAACACTAACAACTCATCAGAGCATTGATGACATTTAAAAACCAATATTTACAACAAAATATAGTAGGAATTTACCAATTTTAATAGACTATATGAGTGATTCATACCTCTATAGTGGCTATAAGAAGGTGACAGACCTTCATTTTCACTGTTTTGAGTGTTGTGATAGAGCTCTGGAGTGAAAAAGAGGTGAAACTTCTGTTGTCGATTGTGGATGAACTGGGCAACGGTTTTTGATTTCGCGAGATCCAGGTAAGAGCTTGAACCTTCATCTAGCTTTCCATTGTCATTTTAGTTTCTTTTCCTGGTTGAAAATATGGTTCTTTAGCAGGCCCTAAATTTTTTGAGTGGCTAATGTAGGTGCCCAGTGTCAAGGCCGTGTTAAATGCAATGCCCATTAAGGGACAGTGCGTTAGAACACTTTGATTTTCACTAGGGCCCGCGTTAGCTGGAAGAAACATATTTCAAACTTCTTTTGTTCAATCCCACTATGTTTCAACCTAAAACTAATCCATTGGAAATATTTCTTGTGTAGGTGTGAAGCAATTTACCATGAGTATTTGGCACGAAAGAAAGCATGAACGGGAAGAATGTGAAATGGTTACTGATGTTGCTACTTTTCTGGTTCTCCGCAGATGAGGATTACTGAAGTATGCTCATTTAGAGTTGATGAGAGGGTAGGAAGACCTTCTGAGATGGATCACCCAGCAGTGGGATGATCACCAGCATATCTTTCACATCGGGGGTAATGAACTCTCGATCAAGAAATATGACATATACTACTTGACTGGCCTATCATGAAAAGGACTGAGGCTCAATATAATAGGTTCCAAGGCTAATCCCTGCACTACTGCGGATTTTATCCGAGCTTAATACATAAAAAATATTGTGCCAATAAGCAACCGAGTGCCTATAGCATGGGTGGTCTCGAGACTGATGAGGTCTCTCTTGTGGATGATAGTTCGCTTGGAAGGAGCCAAGAGTCAGCATGTGGCCATCAAGGCCTAGGTATTTTTGTTGCTAGATTGCATGCAACCTCAGGCTTTCGATTGGTGCGAAGTTTTTCTCCACTGGGTTCGAGAAGAACTAATGACATGTAAGACCCGAACCTAGTGAGAGTTTGGGTATGGCACACTGATTGTGTCCTTCATACTAGAGCGGGTGCCCATAATGAGGCTAAGGATGATCACGAATGCATTGGAACCACAGGAGCCAAGACAGGCTCATTGGTCAACTTTGATGCCACGGATGGGAGAGGGTCCAATCCGTCACTATTTTGATGATGCATTCTTCGAGTGGCTAGATGGCCAGATTTTGATGATTGAAGATTATCCCTATGCAGGGATGAACTACGCAGGAGATCTGGAATTGATACTGCCACCAGGAACTCAGTGGGGTATATATGGTAAGAAGGAACATGATCGATGTTGAAGCATTTTTTATCTTTTGAATGTTTATGCAACTTTTTTGTTTAATGGGTGAAAATGTTTTGACATGAAGCTTATTGCTTGACACAGGTGTGGCACCCTTCCATCTGGTCGGAGCCCCTCACTATGCAAGGTGAGGAATGTATCTACCTAGGGCTAGTGCAATAGCAGAGGCTACAGCTATTGTCAAAGAGGGTGATGACGCACGTAGTTTTCACGATCTTGCTAGGAACCTCGAGGGGTTAAGCATGGGCATGTTGCCTCTTCCCATGAGGGAGATCTCGGTTCACCTATATCAGCACATAGTGGGTGTGCCAAAGAGATTCTTGGTGCCTCTTAGGAGGTTAGCCAGAGAAATTATCTGCTACCATGAGTAGGAGGCTCAGGAGGAATAGTTTATAGATGTGTAAATGTTAGAGCGAGGCTTAGCAGAGCCAATATTTTGTAAAACACCCAAGTTTTGGGAATTTTTTGATGTAAGTTGACTGGACACGACATATATATATATATATATATATACATGTACATATTTTGGTGATTTTGATTCTTGTGTTTTTAATTTTTATGTATTTTTTATGGTGGAAAATATAGACTCATGCATGACTATTTCTATAATAAATGTGACAAATGCCAATCTAAAAAATAATTTGTTAATGAACTAGCTAATGTATTAGATTATATAGGAATGTGCTCAAACGTGATGATTTGAAATTGACATTTTAGAAGTCATACCCTTAAGTAATAACACAATAATACTGGATGATAAGCGCAATAATAATTGTATAAATGCATAACGACGAGCTGGGAATCTAACTTGACCACCAGATTGGAGATGTCGCGAGATGAAGCTTCCATGAGGAGTTGTATCACCGACATGTACTAAAAAATATTGTTGGTAGCATTTCCCAAGAATATTCCCCTGGAACCAAGTAGTTCTGACTCAGGTGTCTAGAGGACCCAAGCAGCTGATGCAATGTGCTGAGTATGACAACTGGCACCATCTGCATATCCAATGTATGGTAAGGATGGTGAAGACATCTTTGTAAAATAAGAGAGTTTTCATGAGAAAAACACTCAGAAACCCAAAATCAATAGGGGAATTTTTAGGTCTAAAATGGGCCTCCTAAGGAAATTATAAAATAATAGTGGAAATAGTAAAATAATATTTGATTACATCATCAAATTTTAGAGGGAAGAAAGAAAAAAACTACCTTTTCAACCCATATTTTCAACTTATCTCCCTATGTTTTTACTCAAATTTTGAGTGGGAGTACTTGCTGGATGCAAAATTTAATTCCTCATCCAAGAAGTACCCATATTGCATATTTTTGATGGATCCTTCTAAATGAAAACTAACAAATACATGAAAAACGTGATTGCAATCACGTTTTTCATGTATTTCTTGTTTTTCGTGTAGCAAGATCCATCAAAAGTATGCAATATGGGTACTCCTTGGATGAGGAATTAAATTTTTCATCCAACGAGTACTCCCGCTTGAAATGTGAGTTAAAACTTTGGGAGATAAGTTGAAAATATGAGTTGAAAAAGTAGTTTTATTATTTTATTAATATTTAATACTTTTACCCTTTTACTTAAAAAATGGTGAATCATACCCCATGGTTGACATCATCATCTTGAATCCTATTGGTTCTTATAAAGTATATTTTGGTTGTACATTTTTCTTAGGAGGCCCATTTTAGACCTCAAAATTCCGTTAATGATCCAGACACACCAAACAAAGACCAAACTGATATACATAAAACTACAGAGCATAGGCCTAATGGAACACTAGGTGAAATACTTCTTCAGATAGATCCCATTGCGGGGCTCAGCAAGTGGAATCCCATTACAGTCCTGAATTTCATAAGCTCCTTTTGACAGGACTTTCGTGATGACATGAGGACCACGCCATAATGGTTGGAGTGTTCCTGCCCCCAAGAGGTCATGTCTCTGATTGTAGAGTAGAATGAGACCACCCTCTTGGAAAGAACGAGGCTTGACAAATTTTTCGTATTGAGCCTTTACTCGATGCTTGTGAGCTTCGAGTGCTAGTCTAGCATCTCAACGAGTTTCATCCAATTGATCGAGTGAAAGAAAACACTCTTCTTTGGTAGTGGTACCAGGTAGGAGTTCAACACCTACCTTGAGCGATGGGATCTCACACTTGATTGGAAGTACTGCTTCCAGACCGAATGCTAGTTGGAATGGTGTGAATCTTGTAGCAGTTTTTACTGACGTTTGGTATTCCCATAACATGGAGTATAACTTCTGATGCCATGTGGTTTTATGGTTTCCGACTAACTAATGAATCATGGTTATGAGGATGCCATTTACAGCTTCGACTTGACCATTTTCTTGCGGGTAGTAGGATGAAGACTGATCTTGTCAAAAACCTAGCATGGAAGTTAATTTCGTCGTCATATGGTTTTTAAAATCTGACCCATGATCTGTGATGATTGAGGGGGGTGCACCGAAAAGACAGATGACATGATTGAATAGGAACAGAGTGACGGTTTCTCCATCGGCCTTAAAAGAGGGAATGGCTTCTACCCATTTTGTGAAATAGTCAACCAAAACTACGATGTAGTTGCTTCCATCCACAAAAGTGGGAATGCATGTAATGAAGTATATTTCCCATTTAGCGAAAGGACCAATGGAGATAAATGGATGAAGAGGGGCAACATAGGAGCACATTTTATTCATCAAAATCTAACACAGATGGCACTTTTGGACCACTTTGATGCAGTATTTAAATAAAGCGGGCTAGTAGTATCCTTCAAGCAAGATTTTCTAGGTAGTAGCTATGCCAGAAATATGATCGTCGCATGCCCCCATGTGACATTCATTTAAAATCTGTTCCACCTTGTTAAGAGTGAGACAACACCGAAGAATAGTTTCGACACCATGATGATATAGAGTATCGTTTAGCACGAGGTAGTGTTTTTCTTGGTGACGAATATGATGACGGTCGTATGACATGAGAGTTGGGCAGAATAGTTGAGTTTGGAGGTAGAATAGAATGTCTCCATACCAAGGATCAGAAGAATCGACCAGATAGACAGATTCATCAGGAAATGGATCATGAGCTACATCATCCGAGTCAAATCTGGGAAGGTCCGACAGTAATTCTGTTAAGTCCCTATATTAATAGTGTAGTCCCTTATTATGTTAGTGTAGCCCCAATTATTGTTATTTTTGTACCCCTATAACCCCCATATTGTTATTATTGTGCCCTTACATTATTATTTTCAGGTCGGCTAGGATTACATTATGGCCCACTAGGATTATATTGTGGCCCCATGGACTCCTATATATAGAAGGAGGTTTTGTTCATTTGTATCATCCAAGATTTGTTCATTTATGTAATGTATTGGAGGTTTCCCCTCCAAAGTGGCTTATTTCTAAGATGTTGATATCTCTTTTCTTCTATTTTAGATACAGTTTACACAACATTTTAGATCGGAAGCTTTGGATTCTAGGGTTTCGCTGCTCCAAACAGGTCATAGTGGAATTTTCGCTATAACTTTTTTTCTACAAAGTTTCAGAAGCTGAAATTTTTAGGGTATGAAGCCGAAATCCTGAGGAATATTTTCTAAAAATTTCAGAGCTTGGTTCGCAATATTTGCGGAGATATTATCTGTGGAAGTTAGGTCTTTTTTTAGGCTCCTAAATAGGTCATCGTGGAATTTTCGCTATAAATGATTTTTTACGAAGGTTCAGAATCTGAAATTCGTATGGTGAGAAGCTGAAATCCTGAGGAAATTCTTCAAAAAATTTCAGATCTTGGTTTGCAACATTTTTGGAGATATGATCTGTGGAAGGTAGTGCTTTTTCAGGCTCCTGAATTTCATCTCAAAGAGGTGATCATGGGAAAAGTTCAATAACTCTCTCTCTGGGCATAGGATTGGAGTGCCGTAAAAAGTGGTTGCAAGTAAATGGAATATAGTTTCTTTGCTATAAATTTCAGAGACAAAAGACGAAACAGTGACATGTGGAAAGTCGTACAAGTTCGCTCTACTGAACCAGTCCAGAATTAGGTCATTGTGGGAGATTGGACACAACTTTGCCTTGGAGAATCAAAATCAGGTCAGACCTGTGGCATTTGAAAGAAGCTTCAGAGGGCTACTACAGGGCTGAATTTCAGATATCGAAGATTTTCAATTACAGAGATAATTCAATTTCAATATCGATCTCCTAAAAGATAGTAAAAGGTGTGTATTTCTTTCCCATCAGCATAAATTCTTTATAACAATCAGCTTGAAGTGATTTCCATGGGCCTATTGAGCATATATTTCCGCACGTACCCCGAAATGCTCAAAACACCAACAATTTCATTAAGCCTCGTAAACGAGCTTATGATGAAGAGGAAGAGTTGCAGTATGAGATATCAAAATTACGGTACCAAGTGCAACAAGTTTCGATCTTACGAAGAGCAATTGAAGATGAAATAGATGGTTTAAAATAAGAAATGGAGGCTAAGTTGGATGGTTTGAAGGATCAAATAATAGAAAATATGGATGATAAATTAATGGAATATCACATCGAGCATCAACAACAAGTTCTCCAACTCTCAAAGGATAACCCAACTTTGGTGCAGAATCTAATGAAACAACAGGAAGATCAACATCATATCGAAAGAAGTTATGAAGAAGTCATAGAAAAAAGAACTAGACAAGTACGATCAATTTCAGAGTATCTCAGCAAGTGGAAGAACTTTCCTGTAGAAGATTCCACCTTAGGATGAATTTACAAGGCATATCAAAATAACTGCCGTTGAGGAGCAAATACTTGCTCAAGGAGAGGGGAATGTTAAGTCCATATATTATGTAGTTCCTTATTATGTTAGTGTACCTACCTATTGTTATTTTTTGGCACCGTAACCCCCATATTGTTAACATTGTCTTACATTATTATTGCTGCCTATTAGAATACACTGGTGGCCCACTAGGATTATATTGTAGCCCCATGGACTCCTATATATAGAAGGAGGTTTTGTTCATTTGTATCATCCAAGAATTTTTCATTTATGTAATGTATTGGAGGTTTCCCCCTCGAAGTGGCTCTTTTCTAAGGCGTTGATATCTCTTTTCTTCTCTTTTTGGAGCTGGTTACACAACAAATTCCGCGAAGATTGAAGATTTCTTTGCTTTGGCAGTAGTGAAAACAAAATCAAACTGTTGGAGGATTACAATACATTTAGAATATTTTCCTCCAATGATTCTACGAGACAAGATGTGTCACATGGGATTCTCCAAATCAATTATGGTAGTCTGCCGCAACAATATATAGTGTCGGAGGTGGGTGACATCGAAGACCACCGCGAGAGATAGTTTCTCCACATGTGACTATCGTAGTTCAGGTCCAATGAGAACTTTTCACAAATAATATATCACATGCTCACGATTGTCATTCTGAACTTGAACCAAAACCATTCCTGGTGAGGTTTCCAGGTAGAGGAGAAATTCGCGCGAATAGCTAGGGGCACTGAGAAGTGGGGCAGAAACGAGTGCTTGTTTCAAGGCATCAAACGACTGCTGAGCCTGATCATCCCATAGATACGACATCCCTTTCTTGAGCAAGCACATAAAGCCTTTCGACATCTTGGCATAGTTTACTATGAAATGGTGTAAGAAGTTTGCCTTCCCTTGCAAACATTGGATTTGCATAATTGACTGTGGTGTAGGTAATTCAATGATCACTTTAACCTTATCGGGAACAACCCTAATCTTGTGCTTGGAAATAATGAAGCCAAGAAGATGCCCAGACTTGACAAAAAATATGCACTTATGCAGATTTAGACGTATGTTGTAGAACCTACACCGAGTGAAGATTTGTTTAAGATGCGCAAGGTGATGGGTTCGCTTCTTGGAGTGAGCCGGAAGGTCATCCAAATAAGCTTGTACAATGTGTTTGATATCATGAAATCCATAGTCCATAGCCCTTTGAAAAGTTGCTCCCACATTCTTCAGACTGAATGGGAGTTTACGATATGCAAACGTGCTCCAAGGACATATGAAGATAGTTTTATGCTGGTCATATTTTTTAATTGCTATCTGGTTGTATCCCGAGAATCCATCCATAAAGGAGAAAGAATCACATCTGGCACAATCATAGAGACTCTGATCTATAAACGGCGTAGGATAATTGTCTCTTGGAAAAATGGTGTTCAGATCACGATAATCAACATAGACCCAATTGGTGCCTTGTTTTTTATCTACGAGAACAGGATTGGAAACTCATTCCGTTAGAGGAACGAGATAGATGAAACCAACATGTAAGATTTTTTCGACTTCATTCTTGATGGCAGCCTCTTTGCGAGGGTGGACTAGTTAGTGCCTTTGCCCGACAGGCTTGGAATTATCATAAATCTTGATTTCATGCTCGATGATAGATGGATATATGCCGGGAATTTCATTGTAAGACCAAGAAAAAACATCACGAAATTCCTTAAAAATGGATTTGAAGCACACGATTTCCTCAGGATTGCAATTAGCTCCAATCTGAATATTTTCCATGGTACTCGTTTTGACTACGATACCTATGAGCATAGTCTTGGAAATATTGCCCATGTTCCCTTCTGTATCGATAGTTTGAAAAATCGTGTAAGCAGAGGGAATGATCTCAGGTGTGTCAAAAGATGGGATTTGAGTAATGGTAGCATCCAAATCAAACATCGAAGCATGATGATGGAACTCTCCCCAAGGTCGTTATTCTAGATACATGATCTCTCAAATAGCTTTGTCGATAGGAAGGACTTCAATGAGGAGATTCTTAGAAGGAACTGTGATGGGTGAGATGGTGGTATCATTGGTCGAAACCAAACCAGTGGAGGGTTTAGATGCTATTTGGATGGCTTGATAAGCCAACTCAGCTGATGATAGCGGAATTTGGTCTCTATAGGAATCAATTTATGAAGGCACCAGTAGGATCCATGGATCGATAGAGCCATCTAAAATGGTGGATATCATTGCAATCATGTGTGGAACCTCAGGTGGCGGGAGAGGAAAAAACTCATCAGGGAATATGCCTTTAGAATACTGGTACCAACGCTGACGTATGAGTCATGAACGCTTCCTACTAGGGGTACATTGTTACTTGGTAATGTGGAATAATCGGGGTTGAAAAAGAATAACTAGTCCACAATAAATATTTTCCCATCCAATGGAAAGAGGATGAGTTGGAAAACTAAAGAGACATTGACAGCCATTGCATAAGACCAAATGTGAGCCAGTAACAGATTATAGTCGAGATGACGGTGTACGACTTCTATGTCCACCGTTATCATTTTCCCACTAAGTGAAATGGGAGAGCTAGTAACGTAGCCTTTTTGGAGGAAAGTGTGGCCATCGAAATATTTAAGGGAATTCGACGGCGGAGACAAAGTGGGAGAACCCAAAGCGAGCCAGCATGAAATTGACATAATGCAGGTCGAAGCACCTTTGTCTATGAAAGTGTGATGGATTGGTCTCCCTTTCGACACAACTTTTACCTGGAAAGCAAGTTGGTGTCAGATATGAGGTTTCAATTTCTCCATGTCGAAGATGGCTAGCATAGAATCCTAGGGGTCAATTCCACCAATGGCCGAAAGCAGAGCTTTCCTCTGAGCTGGGTAGGTTTTTAATACTTTGAGTGCAGATGTGGATGATGGTGCTTGCGCAAAATCTTCTACAATGTTGTAGTTTTGGGAAACACGTGCAGAGGTGTTATGAGTCATGTGTCAAAGTGTCCCTTTGGGGGGACGAATCATGGGGTCAGCAGCAAGCCTTTCGATATGAAAATCATTGGGAGGTGATGGATTCAAACTTGTACCAGGTTCTTGAGCCTCAAGGATTGGATTTCCATAGAGTTTAGCTCGGGTTTAGAGTTCAACACTTTCTACACCATAAATGGTGGATGATCCTTCACCGGAAGGATGAGTACCACTGTTGCCCCTTTGCAGGGGTTGTGGTGGGTTTGAAACCATGTGTTGTTGTCACTACTATGGATTAGGGAAGGGATTGTGAAGGATGACAGGTGTCCTCCCAGAGTCCTTCTTTGAGATAAAATCTATGCATTCCTGTAGCTGAGGACATTTGTATGTCAAGTGGTCCTCCGCATAGATTCTACAAGGAAATCTCATGGGTTTATCCTTTCCTTTGTCATTCTTAGCAGCTTTTTTCTGATTGGGATTATTCTGAGTACTGGACTGCTCTTCAGAAGGAGAGGTATTTTTATTGTTCTTCTTGTTCTTGCCTCTAGGTTTTTGTGTATACTACACAGAGTTTACCTCAGTGGTAGGAAGAGTAGTTTATTGGTTAGGGGTGGTGATAGCTGAAGATGGCTGGGAGGTTTTCCCACTAAGTTTTTTTATGGCTATGTTGAGGTGGCACCAACGAATTCATCAACATGCGCTTCGAGTAATTGAGTAGCAAGAAGATTCGGGTTGACAAGGGAATGGGGGAGTAAGTCATACATCATGCCAGATTGCGAATATATGAGATCTAAATACTTTGCATGATGAATGGATTGGTCTTCTATGACTGCACCAGATAAGAAAGCGTCCTTAGCTAGGGGTGGTAAGAGTGACTTGCAAAACCATTTGGATAAGAGATGATCTAGGATTGGTGCTTTGAAGAGCCTCCACCTACATCTCCATTCATGAATGTGATCGAAGGCGTGGGTGGCAGTGCCTTGGCGCAGTGAGGTTAAGAGTTCCGTGCCAGTTTCGTATCGAATAGGTAATTGTAAGTTCTTAAGAAATTCTATAGCTAAGGCGCAAAAATTATTGATGGCTCCACGTGGTAACTCAATGTACCATTTGGCAACATTCCCTGGGAGAGTGTGGGGGAAAATTCTAAGCCAGATACTATCATCCACCATGGAGTTAGAGAAAGACCATAGATGAAAGGTGGTGATGTTTGTAGACGGATCGTCCCCTTGTTTCCCTTCGAATTTATGGATTTCAGACAGAATCTTGTGCGGTACTGGAGGCCAGAGTGGGTTTTTGTTGATGGGATCATTGGTCAGTTTGTAGAGGTCGGGGATGTCTAGAGCTGCCAAGAATGGAAATTACATGTTTTCCCCAAATCTAGCCAGGGAAGTATTGGCTGAACATTTGGACCATAGGGCCTGCCCATCAATGTGTTACCAATGTGATAAGTAGGATTTTGTTGATAAAAGTTCCTGGTGAGTGGGGGTCTAGGGGTGTATGGTTGCTGTCCATAGGGTATGTTGTACTAGGGGGGAAACTGTTGGTTTCCCCCAGTGTAATAGTTTCCCCCTTGCCCAAATTGACTTTTGGTTGGTTTGCCTATATGGATGCAACAGAGGTAGCCAGTGGCATACTGCTATTCGCATAATTAAGCATCGGCATAGACCCTGCACTAGAAGTTTGACCACTCAAAGAAACAACGTTAACAATGGGCTGTCATGTTTGTCCTAATGATTGTATGGGTACTGAAGTGCCCCCTCGCATATATGTATTGGTGAAACTTCCCCTTGGCATAGTATCCAAAGGTTTTGAACTCAGCAAAAAGTTCTAATTGAAAGGTTTTCTAAAATGAACTGAAGTAGCCCCGCTAGCGGGAGTGGAAACCGTGGGTCTCAGTGCAGTCACAATAGGAGCAGATCCTGAAGGGTTCAAAGGTCTGCTAACAGTTGTGGTGACCATAGTACTAGGACTCGGTGTAGCCTGGCTACTAGATTTTCCAATCATTGGTGTACAACTAACAACTGGCGAGGAAGATGGTGGTGGACCAGAGTTGGTTACCAACGACATTGACCCCATGGGCACCAGTTTTGAAATGGATGTTGGTGCAGCCGAAGACATATCTTAGCCTAGTGTAACTTGAACTAAAAATGGCCTCGACGGGTCAGTGAGAGGAGGATTGTAAGGAGGTACAACTCCTTCTGTAAAAGGATCCTATAGAAAATACGTATGATATGGAGCTATATCAAAGTCAGGGGTTGTCATTGGAGACTTCTCTTCTGGAGAAGGCACTGGCTCACCGAGACTCGAATCCTCCCCAGTGTCAACAAAGGGAGACCTCACTATCATCAAGAAAGATGACAAGGGTTGAAGGACGCCACGATGACCTATTTAATTTTATCAAATTTTAATTATTGTGATGTATTATAAAGTCTCAGTGATAGTAACCACACACCTAAAAAAGAAGAAAGAAAAAAGGACTTATAAAATCAATCAAGCAAGTAGCCAGAATAGGTATGACCCTATCTAAGTACTATCATTTGCTGGAGATGAAATCCAGTATCACAATAGCATACAGAGAGATTTGGTAAAAGATATAGTTACGGTTACTCTAGATCTTTGCCTGAACCTTAGAAAATAGGTGTGAGCACTCTTGTGAAGATGAGTACCCTCCTAAAGACTGAAGACAGAGTAGGCCCGTCTATTTTAGGTACAAGGGTAGCCTGCCCTAGCCACCTTGTGTAAGTCCCTAAAAAGTCTGGCAACTAAAGATACCTCAAATCATAGACAGTGTCAGGGGGGTCACAGTCGTAGACAACACACTATATGAGTAGAGCTCCTAGATCCTCGATCTAGTTTCGACATCCCCAAAGGGAACCCCAATATATATCATGCCCACTAAATGCACTCTAAGGAGGGCTACCTTCTTATGCACCCTGGTGTTGTCTCGCGCTCAACTCCGGTGGTAGTGGAGTGGTCCTGACAGTATGAGTGCAGTAGGATTTCACTTTTTAATGACTCTAGTTTCAAGTTTTGAGATCTTGGGTGATTTTCTCACTTCTCCCACCCCAAGATCCTAGCCTGAACTACTGTTGGTGTGAACTCAGAAAAATTTATATGATTAATTTTATTATCGCTTGATTCTTAGTGTACTTGATTATTATTCTTGAAAAGGGGGAGTGGACATATGAAATGTGATGAGACTCAGACTCAAAAACCATGCAGAAACATGCTCTAAATATTCAATTCAATGAAGAGTTTATTCTACAGGGAGAGATATTTCCAATGTCAATGCACCAATCATTCAAATAACACATGAGTTCAACCTTAAAATATTCATACATCTATCTATCCTCTCTAATAGCTTTTTAACCAAAATTCCAAGAATGAATTCAGCTTATGTTCAGAAAACTTAAAAAAAAAATTCTTCTTTAAAAGATGCTACTAACATTAAATTTTTTAAACAAGAACTAAAAATTATAACTGGTAACCAAGCACATGGATCCAGTAAAAGAAGCTAATCTAGTAGCCAATAACTCCACGGCCAAAGGGAAACACAACAGGGGTGTAAACAACAGATTTTGGTTGGGTAACACTGGGAAGCAGGGGTTACAAAGCATTAATGATGGGACTAATGCACTGTATCTGAGCATAAGAAACATTATAACACACTGAAACACTCTCAGAGGGAGTGTTACTCAAGGTAAAGTTGTAAAAATTTCTAGGCAGGGTCTATTTTGGACTCTGTGAGCTACTGAGATGGTTACTGAGCATATAAACTTATCAGAAGGATATGTGAATAGAGGGAAAGAGTTAAGGTCATAGGAACAATCCAGAAAATTCGGGTTAACTCCCCAGCAGAGTCGCCATTTCTACTATAGGGTAATATTCTTGGGTGGTGGTTATCGAATATCCCTATCAGGGCTTTCCAGTGCCCAAGGCAGACTGTAATATTAGTTGTAAAGTTCCAAAGGTACTACATAACAATTAAAATATTATATAACTAACATTAAAATATGCAGATCTAAGCCATTCATATCATGCTACATAGAAAAATTAACAACAAATGTGACACTGATGCATCAAATGGACAAAAAATATATAGTTCTATTGATTTATAAAAAGGAGGATTACAACCGTCAGTTGTACCAAGCCCTCCTCAGCCTTCCAATTCCTCTCTCTCTTTCTCTATCTTTGAGTGTGTTGATGCTTAAGGCATAGAGTCCTCACTGAACATTTTTGATCTTCAAGCCTCACACTACAACAATGAAATTCTACTCCACATATGTTCAAACCTTCAACCTTAGACCAAGAGCCCACACCTTCAATTTATAGGAAATGGAGAGGAAAAACCTTGCCAGCCCTTTCAACCTGTTCAAATCAGAAAGGATCTAGGTGTGTCCTAGATTTTCTTTGCTTTTTCCTTCCATAGGAGTTCAGTTGTGTTTGGAAATGTGTAATAAAAGGTTTGTGCCATTAATTTCTATTTTTGAACTGACTCTTTCTGAGGAAAATCTGGAAATACCAATCAGTTTTCCATAATATATTTCCCTTTTCACATTCAAATATGGATAACACTACCCCTTGGGGAAGACAAAGCGTTACCCTAGGCATTAACACTCCCTTTTCATGGCTAGGGTGCATTATAACTCAGCCTAGATGTTCTTGGGGTGTGTTACCTCGACTAAAATGGGTCTTGTCTGGGTCATTTTCTTCCTTCCATGTTACCTTCTCCTTTGAGCTGATAAGGGGGTAACTTTTCCTGTAACAAGCACCCCATTGAGCACCGGCTGGTAAAATCAAATCTGGATCTTCATCGAAATCCATCCCTACATATGGATGCTCCTCTATGAAGATATTTTGTCTACGGACCCAATTGAAGAATGAAATGGAAAACGAGATCGATGAATGACCAACATGTCTAGCCATCAACATGTCCCACTACTGCATCTGTGGATCTCTAGGACCAGCTAATTCCACTATCACATGTTGTGGTTGCATCAATGGAAATTTCTCCAAAACAAAAGTGATCAAGATTTACCCATAGCTGAAATTTTTGGTCTTTCCACTTTTTACCTTGGTCGGTTGTTCTTTCATCTAAAGAAGTACTACTTCAGCCCAGTTGAACATGGTTGGCTTGAGACACTCAAGCACATACTGCATGTATGATCTGTTCTTGACATGTAGTGTCACACTACTAGCTAGCTTTGCAATAGTGAATAGGAGCGTTCGTAAAGGCATATCACGTACATCTTTGATATTTATCTTTCCATATTTTCTAGGATTAATTCCTGGTCGAAAAAACTGTCAAATGTAGTCCTTCATTGTTTCACCTCCATGGATGGAGCCCACAAGGGAAATGGGGGCACCACGTCTCAAAAAACCTATTATAAATTAAATGTCATCAACCAATATTTTGAGCAGGTTGTCCCCAATGTGAAATGCTTGTAGTGCCGGGTCCCATGAATGGATCAAGAACTATAGTACTTCTATGTGTTGCCTCATCCCTAACAATATGAAGTACTTGAGCAACCGATAGTCTCTGAGGGCTCTCACAATGCTCAGATCATTTATGAAAACCATATATTATTATTCATGTTCTCTTTGTCGCCATGTAATCTAAATACTATTCCAATCAAAGTATGAAATCACACCACAGGATTAGTTTGGATCCATTCCATGCAAAAAATTGGAGAAATTTTGGGCAGAAAACAAGATGCAATTTTCTGAATTGTGCACAATGCACCCCTGAGTGGAAGACAGAGTGTTGCATAGGAACTGGGCTTCTTTCCAGCCTCTCTGCAATGCACTTTTTGACATCCAAGGGTGCGGTGGTCCTAGGGCATTGAATAATTACCATAAGAGACTCAAAAAACTAAAAACATGCATGAAATTGAACAAGAATGCAACCAATAGAAAGGGGAGGGTAAGATCTTCTACCTGGTCCAGACGGCATGAAAAATTATCCACAAAATCTATTGCAATCATCCACTGAAGTTCGAGTGTAAAAAAAGGCTCAGAGAAATAAAATTCAAATGGTAAAGCTTAAATGATAAAAATGATTTGGTAATTTCTTATTTTAATAGTCTTTTTTATTTATTTATGGATATTTAATGAAATGTATATGGTTTTTACCCATTTTTACTATTTAAATAAGTATTTTTAATCCATTTTATGGTTATTTGAGCAAGTTTACAACTAGTTACAATGAGTTAGTCATGCATGATCATGAAATGCAATTTTGACCACAGAGCATAATTTTATCTCTTTTTCAAGCTTTGTTAAACATGAAAAAGGAACTCAAAGCACATTGTTATCTCTTTTTAGAGCTTTGTTAAACACAGAAAAGGAACCCCCTTGGAGTTCTCTTCCATCTCTTTTCGGACTCTCAAAATATGAAAATATTACTGAGCACTTGTCCTTTTGAGCTCGTAAATGGAATTGAAATGACATCTACTGAGTATAAGTTTAACCCTTTTCTAGACTGAGATAGATTATGTTTACGAAAAAGGAAAAACCTAGTCAAACATGGCACAGAGGTTATCTCATGTATTATTTTATGCATTTTAGGATCTAAGGGACTATTACACAAAAGATAACTTGTGGAGTTTTATTTTAGTCTTTTTTTCAAACTCTCTAAACATGAAAAAATACCTAGTTCTCACTGTCGTTAGACTCGTTAAAGCATCAAATAGAAATAGACTTTTCCATCATGACCAAATTGAGTTTCACCTTTTCTATACTCGTTAAAGCATCAAATAGTGATGGATTCGCCCGAAGTGTGGAATTATACATCAAGCATATGTGATCCTCCTCAAGCTTGTTAAAAAAATAAAGAGGTATTGGACAACAATGCCTGGGGAAAATTGGAAAGGGATAAAACATTTTATGGTAGCAATTCGCTCTTGAACATGACACTTATTCACTTCATCTCAGTGATTTTTGGGTTGGGTAATTTTCTTGATGGTGTATCAAAAATATGGTCTATCATACCATCCATCACTTTGTTTTTGGGTCAAATGCTGCCAATTCATTCAGTGTCGCCGATATGTTTAAGAGAAGTCACTCAGTTATTCCTCATCCTTTGCAATACTCATAAAACTTCATTTCATGACTGCCATCCTTGACATTTCTTTATCTATCACATTCTGTATCCAAAATCATTAATCCATTTTCGTGTCATTAATGGGGTAAGCATTAATGCCCTACTGCGACAAGTCACTTCCTGTCAACATCAGCTCATAATCCAGGAAATAGACTTAGAAACAACCTTTCAGTACCTTGGAGCTTGCTTATATCAACAACAGGTTTCTTGCTTTCTAGTTGAAATCACAAGCCTTCGACCAAAAGACTTTATATGATGTTTGACATCAAATAATTTATTCACACCATGTAGAATGTACTGTAGTACCTTGAGATCCATTATCATCAATGATGGTTTCTCTTGCATCTGTTAATGACTCACATTATTGGTTGTTAATCAGATGGTATCATCTCATGTTTGACTTCAAATCACATATTCACATGGTTAGACTCATACTTTATGTGATCGAGTGAACGAGATAGAAGACCCTAGATCCAGTTTCATCCATCCAGGCTGCGATTTTAGGAGTAAGTACCAAATCATCCATACGATGGTCATCCTATCATGGGTCTATATCTATAGACAATTCTATATATCTAGATGACTTTTTGATGTTATGATAGTTTATGTGCTGAGTATGGATATTCTTCCCTCAGCCATGCATGTCCAATATGAATATATATCATGATGTAATTCATTGTAATTGATGTAGGTCATTGTCTTATTCAGTTCCTCCTCATTACGTCGTAAATAAAATCACTCAACATTATCATTTTTTACTTCATGCTTTAGGGGGAAGTTGTTACAGGTCAATTTAGGTATCATCCCAAAACATAGATCAATATCCATTAGGGTCTATCAGACTTTAAATTAGTTGCTACATGCCCTAAACAAGTCATCCCATTGGTGGCATTCCTTCATGAAATTTTCACTTCTTAGATGCGAGTTGAAGTGACCCATTGAGCCATCAACACACCCTTAGACAGTTGTAACTTCTCTATAGAGCATCTACTCCCATGCAAGGCTAGGTTGCAAAGGATCTAGGCCCACTTTAGAGTGCATTGGTTGAATGGGAACAAATTTTTCATTGGATTCCGGGAACCTTCCCAACCTCTAGTGGCTTCTAGAAGTTGCTCCATCTTTCACCTCATCTGATAGCTTCAAATATAGAACCTGTGAAGCCATTAAACCTCTTATTCCCCTTTTCCCATGAACAAGGAAACCTCTTCATCCATTTTTAAGAAATCCATTCATTGAGTCATTTATGTCAAACTACCTTCATCTTCATATAAATAGAGCACTGATCATGGTGCACAAAAGAGCAAGAATTTGTGTTAAGTATATTTATGCTGGTGAGATCACAACTCTTGGAGGAATTGTGCATGTACTATGATGTTGTTGGATTTGTGATACAAGATGTGATGAATATGGGACTATGTTGGGTGTGGAGCCTGATTATCTTGTTTATTTTGTATCACAGCTTGGACCCCTATACCTTAATGGGGCGACAACGCCGCCCATAATTAAATGCTGCCTGGGGGTCCGGGGGGGCGGCTGCGACTTTATGGAGCCCCCCCCTGGAGGGGGGTTTCGGGGGCAGCACCCCCGAAGCTAAAAATAGATGTAAAATTGCCTTGTAAAGGTATAGTAATTTCTAGTCAATCTGGGCCATTCATTAGGCGGATGATCTAACGGTAGAAGTTATGTTTAGTTTAGGGTTTTTTGCCCTAGAAGGCAACCCCTCACCTTTATGAGGGTATTTTATTGCGGCTGTGTATCGTATGTGTATTCTCAGAGTGAGAAATAGATATGGAGACTGTGAGAGAGAACAAAGGATATTACAACGAATCTACTATAGGTTGTGTCTCTCCATTTTGCTGGATAATGAAAAGGAAGGATTGGCTATTCGGGGTGGACGTAGCCCAAATTGGGTGAACCACGTATATCTATGTCTCTCTGGTTTTATGTGTTTTGTGTGCTTGTGTTTTTCACATATTTTATGTGTTTCATTGCTCTGTAATATATAATTTTCTAATAACTGGTATCAGAGCCAAAGGTCTATTTGGCTGATAAACTCACAGGAAAGAAGGGCTCCTAGTTCAAGTGGGAGCAATGGCGGAAGATGGTAATTTTAGGGTCAAGAAACTTAATGGCCAAAACTTCCCACTGTGGAAGATGTAGATGGAAGATTATCTGTATCAAAAATATTTGTACCTACCATTGAGCGGAAAAACAAAGAAGCCGACGACTATGACAGACATAGAATGGGAGATTCTTGATAGAAAGGCACTCGGAACAATATGGTTGTGCCTTTTAGCATCGGTAGCCTTCAATATATCAAAGGAAACAACAACAGAGTGTTTTATTAAGGTGTTGGAAAAATTATATGAAAAACCCTTAGCCTCAAACAAGGTATTTCTTATGAAACATTTATTTAATCTAAATATGTCGAAAGGTGGATCTATTGCAGACCATTTAAATGATTTTAATACAGTTACCAATCAGTTAAGTTCTGTAGGGGTAAAATTTGATGATGAAGTTAGGACTCTTTTATTTCTGTGCTCATTGCCAGAAAACTGGAATGGTTTAGTTATGGCCATTAGTAACTCTGTCTCTAGATCTATTACTTTAAAGTTTGATGATGTGTTCAGTGCTATCCTTAGTGAGGAAATGCGACGGAAAAGCTCCGGTGAGACATCAGGTAATGCTTTGAGTGAAGAGTCTAGGGGAAGAAGAATGGAAAGAGGAAAGAGCTCTGGATATCGTAGTAAATCAAGGAAAGGCAGGTCCAAGTCCAAATCGGGGATAGTGTGCTGGAAATGCGGAAAGAAAGGACACCTGAAGAAAGACTGTAGATCTCAGAAGGGAAAAGAAGGAGACGCACAGCAAGAAAACAATCATGAAGCAAATGTGACAGGTGATGTTTTACAATATGCTTTGATTCTTTCTTTCGAAAATGTTACTGATTCTTGGGTAGTAGATTCAAGGGCCTCATTCCATGCCACACCTGATAAGAAATATTTTCATGACTATGTCCAAGGAGATTTTGGACAAGTCTGTTTGGGTGATGATAAACCCTGTAAAATTGTTGGAATGGGTAAGGTTACTGTAAAACAACAGAATGGAAACCAATGGCTATTAAAGGAGGTAAGGCATGTTCCAAATCCGAAGAAAAATATGATTTCAATGAGGCAGTTAGGCGGTGAAGGTTGTGTGACAACTTTCACAGATAAAACTTGGAAGGTCACCAAAGGAGCCCTGGTAATAGCAAAAGGAAAAAAGGTTGGTACATTGTATTTATCTAACTCTGTTAATGCTTTAACTTCTAAAGGAGTAGATGCAGCATTATGACATCATAGGCTCGGACACATGAGTGAGAAGGGGATGAATATTCTTCACTCAAGAAATTTGTTGCCAAGTTTGAAGAATGTTGATTTGGATTTCTGTGAGAATTGTATTTATGGAAAACAGAAGAGAGTCAGATTTCTCAGAGTTGGGAAATAAAAGAAGAGCGAAAAATTAGAGCTTGTGCACACAGATGTATGGGGACCTACTCAGGTATCATCTCTTGGTGGCTCTCATTATTATGTTACTTTTATTAATGATACAACTAGAAAAACTTGGATTTATTGTATTCAGAATAAATCTAATGTATTTGATACTTTCAAGAAATGGAAAGCTTTGGTTGAGATTAAGACAGGAAAGAAGTTGAAGTGTCTCAGATCAGACAATGGAGGTGAATATTGCATCAAAGAGTTTGATAGGTACTGTTCAGAGGATGGAATTAGCAGAGAGAAGACAGTTCCAAGAACACCACAGGAAAATGGTGTGTCAGAAAGGCTGAACAGAACAATCATGGAGTGTGCAAGGTGCATGAGATTGCATGCAGGATTGCCTTTACAATTTTGGGAAAATGTTGTAGATACTGTTATTTATCTAATAAACAGAGGGCCTTCAAGTTCCTTGGATGGTGGTATTCTAGAGGAAGCATGGACAGGTAAAAAGGTAAACTACTCCTTTTTAAAGCCTTTTGGTTGCGAGGCCTTTGTCGATATTAATAAAGAAAACAGAAAAAATCTTGAGGCAAAATCAAAGAAATGTACCTTTATTGGATATGGCGTTAATGATTTTGGTTATCACTTATATGATTATAAAAATCACAAAATCATTAGGAGCAGAGATGTAATATTCAATGAAAAGGTCTTGTATAAGAATCAGTTGCAGGAAAAAGAAAACAAAGAATATGTAGTTCTTGATGAGATCACAGAAAATATAAAGGTGCCTGAAAATAATAAAAATCAATAGCCACAACAACAAAAACCACCACAATAGCAACAGGCACCTCAAACACCTGAAAGTGGTGTCAGAAGATCTACCAGTATAAGTAGACCCCCTGAACGATACTTTCCGTCATTATATTATTTATTGTTGACTGATTCTAGTGAACCTGAATGTTATGAAGAAGCAATGTAGGTTGAAAGAAGGAAGAAGTGGGAACTAGCCATGGGAGAAGAGATGGACTCCTTAGTGCATAACAAAACTTGGGACTTAGTCAGGTTGCCTACAGGTAAAACTACATTGCAGAATAAATGGATTTACAGGCTAAAGGAAGAAGATGGAGGAAAACAGAGGTACAAAGCTAGACTTGTGGTGAAGGGGTTTGCACAAAATAAAGGTATTGATTTTGATGAAATATTTTCTCCTATTGTTAAGATGACTTCAATCAAAACTATTTTAAGTTTTGTAGTATCGGAAGATTTGCATCTTGAACAATTAGATGTAAATACATCATTTCTCCATGGAGATTTGGAGGAAGAGATCTATATGCAGCAACCAGAAGGATATGAGGTCAAAGGGAAAGAAAAATTAGTGTGCAGGTTAAAGAAGAGCTTGTATGGCTTAAAACAGGCTCCAAGGCAGTGGTATCTAAAATTTGACAAGTTTATGTCTGAACAAGATTATACTAGATGTCACTCTGATCATTGTGTTTATCTGAAAAACAAAAATGATGGAAGCTATATTATATTGTTATTGTATGTAGATGACATGCTTGTCGCAGGTTTTAACATGCAGGAAATAAATGTGATCAAAAGAAAATTGGAAAATTCATTTGCAATGAAGGATTTGGGAGCTGCAAAACAAATCCTTTGTATGAGAATAACTAGAGACAGGAAAAATCACAAATTAACACTGTCTCACAATGAGTACATACAAAAGGTGTTGAAAATATTTAATATGCAAAATGTAAAACCTGTTAGTACACCTTTTGCTATCCATTTCAAACTTAGTGAGGAGATGTGCCCCAAGACCCAAGAAGAAATGGACTATATGTCTAAAGTTCCATATGCATCAGCAGTTGGAAGCTTAATGTTGCAATGGTCTGCACAAGGCCTTATATTGCACATGCAGTGGGAGTTGTAAGCAGGTACATGAAAAATCTAGGAAAAGAACATTTGATGGCAGTAAAATGGATTCTCAGATATTTGAGAGGTACCACAAATCAAGCATTATGCTTTGGTGGTTTAAACATTACTCTATAGGGATATGTTGATGCAAATATGGCAGGTGATAGAGATAACAAGAGGAGCACTACAGGATATGTATTTACTGTAGGTGGAACAACTATCAGTTGGGTTTCAAAAATTCAAAGTGTTGTTGCACTTTCAACAACATAAGTAGAGTATGTTGCTGCTATAGAGGTTAGTAAGGAAATGATTTGGTTACAAAGGTTTATGGATGAATTAGGTAAGAATCATGATATGGGCATGTTATACAGTGATAACGAAAGTGCCATTCATCTTTCAAAGAACTTAGCATTTCATTCCAAGACTAAACACATACAACTCAAGTACCATTTCATATGGTTAGTATTAGAAGATGGATAGTTGAAGCTGGAAAAGATACACACCAACCAGAATCCTACAGATATGCTAACAAAAGTTGTAACCAGGGAGAAACTGAGATTATGCTTAGTTTCAATTGGTCTTCAAGGATGATGATGAAGATGAGAAACAACCAAGTCCAAATAGGAGTCATTGTCCAGCAAATGAAGCAGCAGTGGAGTTGCTACAATCAGTCTCCAAGTGAGAGATTGTTGAGTGTGGAGCCTAATTGTCTTGTTTATTTTATATCATAGCGTTGGAACCTTGTACCTAGTAATTAATCTTGCTGTGAAGTCCGAGAGAGCGGTGGCTGCGACTTTATGGAGCCCCTCCCTGGCAGGGGGTTTCGGGAGCAACGCCCCTAAAGCTAAAGACAGATGCAAAATTTCCTTGTAAAAGCATAGTAATTTCTAGTCAATCTGAGCCATTCATTAGGCGGATGATCAGATGGTAGAAGTTATGTTTAGTTTAGGGATTTTTCCCTAGAAGGAAACCCCTCGCTTTTATGAGGGTATTGTATTGCGGCTGTGTATCGTATGTGTATTCTCATAGCGAGAAACATATAGGGAGACTGTGAGAGAGAACATAGGATATTACAATGAATCTGCTATAGGTTGTGTCTCTTCATTTTGTTGGATAATAAAAAGGAAGGATTGGCTATTCGGGGTGGACGTAGCCCAAACTGGGTGAACCACGTATATCTGTGTCTCTCTGGTTCTATGTGTTTTGTGTGCTTGTGTTTTCCGCATATTTTATGTGTTTCATTGCTCTGTAATGTATAATTTTCTAACAAAATAATGTTGGATGAGTGACAATGAACCGATCATATGGTTGTACTCTTCCTTCTACTTCATAATAAAGACATTTGTCTCTTTCCTAATGAACATGTCAATGATGTTATATGTCTATTTATGAATTTAATCGATTCAATTTGTTTAACTTGAATAGATCATATTTCATTTTTTTTTTTTGTCTTCTATTTTCCATTGCAGGCATCAATCAAGCAAGTTAAGTTGGATTGAGAGAAACTAAAGCAATGAAGGGAGGCGAGGAAAATAAAACAGATCACAACTAGGTTTTCCTCCATTTATCTATTCATTTTAAGGAAAAGGTTAGGTATATTTCTTTCTGTTGTTCTAAGTGCACCACCACACTTAGGGAAAACATACTTATCCATAGGTTTGATTTCCGTAAAACAATTTGGAAGTCAAAATTTGGAAGACAAAATGACAAGTTGAAAGCTGAAAGGGAAAGCCAAAATTCGTAAGATGAAATAACAAGTTGAAATTTGAAAGGGAAAGAAAAAATTAGGAAGTCGACATTTGAAATGGAAAATGAAATTTCGAAAGCTGAAATCCTAAGGGAAGTGGGTCCATGTTTAAAGATTGAGCATGTATCGGGGCAGATCAATGTCCATATTTGCCACCCAATCCTCGAAGGCATTCCCAAGGCGGGAATTTCATGACTAATACATTGGCTCCACCTCCCATAGTTGATTAACTCTGAGGGGTATCAGTTTTATCATGCCTCCTTCCCGTCAACTCGTTGATAAGGGGTACCATTCATTGAGTAGTCATCATGCGAGCAAATGAGTGTGCAGGTAACAATAAAGTACCCCCTTCCATGATCCACCTGTCACCCTTTCAATCAATTTTTGCCACATGTCTCCCCCTCATGACCTCGTCTAAAGTCATATTACAGTTTCCTTCTACAATAAAGGTCATACCTGTCTAAACTATTTGAATTCAAATTCATTCTTCTGTAAAAAAGTTATCACACCGTTCAACTGGTCCACAAAGTTGTTCACTTTTCAGACTACTCTATAGCTCCCAAAAATGACGTTCTTCAATTATCACTTGGTTAAATAGGTAGCTCGCTAGACTCCTCCTTATAATTTTTCCCTCCATGCTCAAAATGAAGCAACTGAACCCAAATACCCCCAAAGTGTGGGAAGCCAAGCCCTCATCCAACATTGAACCCTTGATGGATATAGAGTCACAAATTCATGACCCATCCTTCTGTTACCACCTTGCACACCTCTAGTTCGACATGTATGGTTGCTACCTTAAAGGATAAGACCCTTTTAGGGTAGTAGTTTCAAGCCTATATTACCAAATTACGCCACCTGTCTATCACTTTCCTAAGTTCATTTCATGTTTAACCATGTCTTATGTTGAGAAGAATAATTGTTTTATATATTAAATTGAAGTCAAAATCTTTGAGATAACCCCAAATGCTGATTCAGAAGGATCTATTATATCAAATTTCACTTGAATCAGGAAAATTCACTCAAACGACCTTATTTTATAGTTACGGTGCCCTCTCAACTAGGGAACAACATGCCTTTTGCAAATTATTTTGGCCCCTTTCCACCAATCCTTTTATGTTGCTGGTACTTTCCAAATATATACATTTACAAAGGCAGTGCAACACTTCCCCATAGTAATTTCCCATTTTTTTAGGCAAGATGATGAAAATGTTGCCACCGAATCTACCATAGGGTTTCTGAGAGAAATTATGCAGCTAGGATATATTTTTAATATAACCTCTTTCTTAACAGAATCCATCAGACCAATTGCATTACTTTTCTGTCACATTGTTTTCAAATATTACTCCATGGTGCTTTATTTTTCCTTATATACCTATGTAGATGAGTTTGAATTCCCAGGTCTCGATCTCATGGATTCAAACAAACATATAAAGTTTGTCTTTCATTGGGATAATGTTGTCAGGAAAAAACCCAACAACGAGGGCTACTCTCAATTCATATCCACTTATATGGCTATTGCATACAAAATCATCCACAATGTCCTCCCCCACAACGATTCTTCCTCAGAAAAATAGATCCTCCAACTTAGTAAGGAAACCAGGGTGGGTGATTGGTATATGTTTGAGAATTCATTGAAATTAGGGGTTATGGGTGTGAGCTCCCTCCCTACCATTTACCTATCTTTATGCCAATGATGATATCTTCCATAGAGTTCATCAGATAGAGCCTACATGTGGATCGAAACCACTTTTTTCATGCTAATAAAGGCTGCATGTTCAAATTGGTCAAACTAATCGATCCCTTTATTGTAAATACTATGAAATCCTTACAGTCGGCTGAGAATGTGTTGAAAGAAATGAATATTGAAATGGGGGATATTTGGAATTATGACCCTCATGGTATTATTACAAAGAAGGAAAATCATTTATTCCTTAGCCTATGATCATGAATACAAATAGAATTTTAGTGGAAATATAACTTTGATTCTTGACCTATTAATACATAAATGGAGATTGAGACTCCAACAACAAAGGAAAAGGCACATAGGAGGAATGTGGACGAGACTAGAGATATGGAAATGGAAAAATATCACAACAACTCTTCCTCCATAATCAGTCTACCATGAATGAATATTTTTCTGAATGTGTCAATCATGCCACCTTATTGTTTTATGTTTTCTGCAAATATTTTATTTCAAGAAATGAATTAGTTAGAGTTTAGCTAATACAACTGTGCTAGTATTACACTCACATATTTTTGCTATGATGAATTATCATATTATCAAGAAGAAATATTTTTCAAGGGGTGCTCATCCTGAGACCCTATAAAAAATAGTTTATGATACATTTTGAAGGCTTCCAAATTTTGTTTTCATAGAGAGGTTCCAAATTTTTGATTTCAAAGAGGCTCTGGAACTGTTAATTGAGAAAGTGAAGATGTATGATCTATCTGCAAATTAATTAATAGTTTTTGGTGATTCTGGCTCACATAAAGTTGTAGTATGTGTTCTCTTCTATGTTCCTTTCATTTTTCTTTGTTTTCTTCTCAGATGACATGTAATAGTAGAAACTGGGTGTATATTTATGAAATCGTGTATTCATCTATTTGTAATGTTGATCTAATATTTTTGTTAATAATAAGATCTAACACCCTTAATATGTGCTTCATGTAATATGATTTGTTGTTGAGTGTTTCATTTATCTGTTTTCTTTCTGAAATCTGATGCACTAGATTCTATGCTTAACCTGATGTATTTGATTGCATTTATTAATATTTTTATTTTGCACCTACTATAATTACCAAATGAACTATGTGATTTTGTAATTTTTCCACCATATTTGGATATTAAGTCTTATGTGAGTTTGGTTTTTTTAATATTAGTTTCCTCTACCCACTTGACCAATTATGTTTTAAAATGTATTTAAAGTTGAATGCAAATGAATATTATCCGCAGGTCTTACAAACACTTCAAATATTTCCTAGGCACTAACCTCTCCTCAACCCAGGGGTTGTATCTAGAAGCCACAATGCCTTCTCATGCCATTACCGAGGATGAATTATAAAATTTTCCCTGGGTCCAACACTAGTGCACTGCTCGGTTAGGTGAGAAAAATGGGGTGTGTGTTGAATATCTCTTACATTTGTGACTCCATTTTTTAAAGCTCCATTTGATCACACTTGGTTTCAAAAAACATCATACGCAATCTGACACTTTTTAATAGAAAACTCCCCTTGTATTCGACCCTAAAAATATCATATCCATGAGGGTTTGGAAAGAGGGAATTCCCATTACTCCAGATATTCGGATCTCATTTCCTGAAGTGTCAACTTCTAGCTCCCAGAAGGCTGAGATAAAATAATCCGAGTCCTCTTCAAAAGCCTTGGAATATTTAGAAGAATGTTTCCAACTTCTTATATCATTTTCCTCAAGAGTCAAATATCAATAATTTTATGTCAATACACCTCCCTTCATACTCTAGATCTTTTGAGAAGTTCAAAAAAATAAAATATATCCCCATAAATAGTCTAAATCATAGTATTTCTAGCATTCCATCTTATCTCTTGTTAGTTACAATCCATACAACTCCTCAACCAGACCCTGTGGTAAATATTCTACCACATCCATTGCAAAACATGGTTGTCCCTAATTTTCTACCTAATAGATATGCTCCACTCAACTTTCCACAACCTTTGAATGGGGTGCCACAATATTACCTTAAAATTCTACCAAGGTTCACTCGAGAGGATGGTATTTTAGCCCAAAATCATATAGAGTCTTTCTATGCATTTGTTGATAATTTGAATGTAGAACATCTAGATGTAGTCCTAAGACTCTTTGTTCAGTCTCTGGACAGGGAGGCCAGGAAATGGTTCAATATTCTACCAAATGCTTCATTTAATACCTGGGAGGAGATGGGTAACTCTTTCTTGCATAAATGGGGGGAGAAAAGGGACCATGGGTATATTCTTTCAAAACTTAATGCAATGAAGAAAAAACATAATGAATATGTTTCAAGATTTATAAAGAGGTTTAATAAATTATATAACAGCCTCCCTGTAGAAATTAAACTCCACAGGCCATTGCCAAATTAGTCGTTGTTGGATCCCTTGAACCAAAATTTGGTTTTACCCTCAAATAAATAAAGTTTCTGACATTGGACCAAATCCAAACAAATTCCCTATAAGTTGAAGTTAATTTCACCTCCACTGGAAAGTGGAAAGGAAAAGTTGAATATGGTGACCGGAGGAGGGGAAAGGAATAATCCAATTCTTAAAATCATGTGAAGGAAACTCAAGAACAAAATTTAGATGTAATGAATAAGATAATAAGGAATTTTTTTTAAGAACTTGTAAAATTGGAGTTTGAGAACAAAAATCCTCCTCGACAAAACCAACCTACTCCTAACAGAAATTTTAACCCCTAATATAGGAGGTCACCGTTAAAGCTCTTGAAAAGGGAGAGAAAGGATTGAAATGAACATATTCATCCTTCTTTGTATTTACAAGATGATCTTGAGGATACTCTTGAAGAAAATATATAAGTTCCAGAAAACTAGTTCTCTTCTCTCTCAGAGGGAGAAAATGAAATAGAAGCACATGAAGGAGAATGGGATGATTTGGATGCCCCACTGGATGATGATGATATAGGTAGTTATCGAAAATAATTTATGTACTTCATGCAAGCCAGTTGAAAAATAAATATGATCTCAGTTCATATAAGAAAAGGTCCAAATATCATAATGAAGAAACTCTTCATGCAAGTTCCCCTAATCTAGCAGATAAAGGGAAGAAACCACTCAACCCTGTCTCATCAACCAAGAAATAATCCTCCAAACCTATTTCCAGTAACTATGGAGCCTCAGAAACATAGCAATTTATAACATAGATAAATCCACCCTGTAATGAGAAAAAATAACCTACCGAGTTTGCTAAAGTTGATAATAATCCCTCTACCTTCAGTATTAAAAAAAAGTTGGAGAAGGTCAAGATATTTGTTCCTTTGACTAAATTATTGAAACAACCCAGTTATAAAACTCAAGTGTCTCAGTTCATGAGTTCACCCACCACTACTCCACTCCAAGATAGTTTTAACCTTCAAGAAGAGAGGCCCATGGTTGTGTTTGGACCCCACATGGAGGAGTAAGACTCTTCCACTTCCCCATTCTATGTCACCTTGGTGATTCATGATCTACTACTACAAAATTATATGCTTGAATCAAGAGAATCTCATAACTTAATTCCATTATCTGTGATGGAACAATTGGGACTGCATATAATGAAACCATACAAATATATATACTCTTTTCATTCCAATATTCAGGAATATGATATGGATATCAAACAAACCAAGTTGATCAAGGGGCAGGGATTAAAAAAATACTGTCTGAGGCTAAATTCTAGGCTAGGCCATAAACATTAGGAGAATTTTGAGGTCTAAAATGGACCTCCTCAGGAAATTATAAAATAATAGTGGAAATAATAAAATAAGATTTGATTAGATCATCAAATTTTAGAGGGAAAAAAATAAAAAACTACTTTTTCAACTCGTATTCTCAACTTATCTCCTAAAGTTTTTAATCAAATTTTGAGCGGGGGTACTCTTTGGATGCAGAAATTTAATTCCTCATCCAAGGAGTATCCATGTTGCATACTTTCTATAGACCCTGCTACATGAAAAATGATAAATACATGAAAAATGTGATTGCAATCACATTTTTCATGTATTTATCATTTTTCATGTAGCAGGGTCCATCGAAAGTATGCAACATGGATACTCCTTGGATGAGGAATTAAATTTCTGCATCCAAAGAGTACCCCCGCAATCACATTTTTTCATGTATTTCTTATTTTTCATGTAGCAGGGTCCATTGAAAGTATGCAACATGGGTACTACTTGGATGATGAATTAAATTTTCCATCCAATGAGTACTCCCGCTCGAAATTTGAGTAAAATTTTTGGGAGATAAGTTAAAAATATGATTTCAAAAAGCAGTTTTATTATTTTATTATTTTTTAATATTTTCACCTTTTACTTAAAAAATGGTGAATCATCCCCCATGGTTTACATCATCATCTTGAATCCTATTGGTTATTATAAATTTGATTTTGGTTATACATTTTTATTAGAAGGCCCATTTTAGACCTCAAAATTCCCCTAATGCTTATTGGAAAATATGGAAGAAGAAGGTAAAGGAGAACAAGGGAAGAAAAGTATTGTAATCTTAACACTGAAAATTTTGATTAAGTACCTCACCTCCTATTGGTATAAACATTTTTTCCAGTATTTAATTTTTCTGAATTTCGCAATAATTTTTGACAACGTTAACTACATGGACTTGAGGTTTCAAGCCCAGAAGTTTTTTATCTCAAATGGACACCTGTACTGGAAGGACCCGGTGGGATTATGCTCTTATGTTTGGTATAAGAGGAGATTTCCATGGTAATTGATGAATTCCACAACTTTGTTTGTTGGGGATATTATATTTGGAGAGCCACAACACATAATATTCTCAAAGCTAGTTTCTATTGACCCTAATTATTCAATGAGGTTCATACATATGTTATGGCCTATGAAAAATGTCATATTTTTGCAAAAAAAGCGGTTGGTACCCCTCCCTTTGATCCCAGTTTGTGTAGATTAGCCCTTCAGACAATAGGGACTAGACTTCATTGGAGAAATACATCCACCATCTAGTGGTTAACACAAAAGGATACTTATAGCCATTGATTACTTCAAAAAATAGGTGGAGGCCATCCCATCCAATAATGCAAACCAGTCAATAGTCATCAAGTTTATGCAAGAGATTATCCTTACTATATTTGGTTTTCCAAGGAATATTATCACTAAAAACACTTATGTATTTAATTCATCAAAGTCTATCATTTTCTTCCAAAAGTACAGCATCATTTTCAGACACTCCACCACCTACTATCCACATGGAAATTGACTGACTGAATCCTAAAACAAAACTCTAGTGAGGATTCTTAAAAATACCACATCAGAAAATAAAAAAAAATCGGGACTCACAACTGAAATTTCACTATGAAAAATTTGAGTTACTACCAAGAGGTCAACTCAGAAGTCTCCCTTTGAGTATGTATATGAAAAAGGTTGCAATTTTCCCTATCTAACTAGCCATGATGGTGGCTAAAATTCTACATGATGTTGAGGAGGAGCCCAATTATCTAACCAGGAGAATAAATCAACTGGTAGAGTTGCAATAAAATAGAGGGAAGGTAACTAAAAATCTTATCAAATATGAGGAGAGGATGAAGGACTTTTTTGAAAAAAAAGGCAAGTGACAAATCCTTACAACCAAGAGATTTGGTGCTTGAATGGGATGTTAGGAGAGAGTAGAAGGGAAAGCATTGGAAGTTTGATCCCTTTTGGTTTGGGCCTTTCAATATATCTGAAACAAAAGGAAGAAATACCTTCTTATTGGAAAATTTGGATGGTGAGGTGCTTGAGCTTCCTGTGAATGGGTATTTTCTAAAGCTCTATTTCTAGCATTAAAGAGGTCCATTTTCACCCATTTTATATACTGGTGAGCCATTGTATATATCACTAATTTTTTAAGTTCATACTTCTTCTTCTTTTCCTTTTTATGAACCTGAATAAAATGACTCCATGCCCAATGGATAACGTGCTAATTTGTAGGTTCTCAATGTATTTATTGTAACACATTGCCCCCAATTGGAATCGTTGTTGTTATATGTCATACCCTCTAGTATTTGTGTCGAATGGTCATATTTTTCATCCCTTGTGCAGAAAATTAAAGATACAATCTAGGCTGGTGGAGGGTATAGAATTTGGCACTAGTAGCGTACCAAACACCCCTGGGAAAAATACTTCCTTTGGTGAAAATTCTAATGATAAAGACTAAATTCGGAAGCCAAAATTTGGAATTCAAAATTCAGAAGCCGAAATGACAAGTTAAAATCCAAAAGGGAAAGTCGAATATCAGAAGTCAAAATTCAGAAGCTGAAATGAGAAGACGAAATTTGAAAGGGAAAGCCAAAGTTTGTAAGTCGAAATTCAGAAGCTGAAATCAAAAGGGGAAGCTAAAATCTCAGAAGCCTACATTTAGAAAGGAAATTTGATATTTTGGAAGTTGAAATCCCAAGGGAATTATGTCCATGTTTAAATATCGAGTAGGTATTGGGGTAGAGCAACGTCCATCCCTGCCCAACCAAGCCCTGGAGTAATTCCAGGGGAGAACTTGCATGACTGATACGTAGACGACACCCCCTGGAGTTGAAAATTCAGCAGGGATGGATCAACATATTGGTGAACCAAATTAGATCCAGGGCGTCTCGGTTTGATCCCTCCCTCTTGCTCTTCCACCCGCCGAAGAGGTGCCGGAACCACACTCTCCATGCATTGATTCATCGTCAACACCAACAAGTGAGCACTGAGGTAGTGGTAAAGTACCCATTTCTATGATCCACCTTTCACCTTTCCAATAATTGTTTGCCACGTGTCTCCCCCTCATGACTTTTCCTGACGTTAGACGACTATTTCCTTCCACCTACAAATTCCCTTCCCATTTAAGTCGTTTGAATTCAAATTCATTCTTCTGCAAAAAAATTCTCTTGCCATTCAATTAGTCAATGATGTCATTCACTTGTCAGAATTCTCCATAGCTACCACCAACGTCGTTCTTTTATTTTCACCTAGTCAATTAGGTAAGTTTCCAACCTCTTATTTGTAATATTTGTATCCACGCTCAAATAAATAAACTAGCCCCCAAAACCCCCAAAGGGCAGGAAGCCAAACCCTCATCCAACGTTGAACCCTTGATGGACATGGAGTCACAAATTCACGACCCACCCTACTCGTACCACATGTCATACCTTCAGTTTGACATGTATGGTCACTACCTCAAAGGAGAAGACTCATTTAGGGTAGTAAAGCCAGACCTATATTAATTGTAGTGTCCCTTCTTGGTGAGATAACGTTGATGACACTTAGAGAGGGTGATTTTGATATAATGATAGAATATTATGCATGACAGACTTATGTACATGATTATATGCTATAGACTTGGTTTGGGTCACTTGGTTGTCGTGTGGTTATGATAATATCTATGATTTTGTGTATAAGAACTGATTTTGGTTAAGAGCGTATTAGCTATGTTTTCTCTTTTGGTATCCTAGTTTTGATATAGGTGTATGACATGGATGGTCATTGAGGATTGGGACACATAGATCCATGGATGCTCATGGTTATGTGGAACATATGGTTAAATTATGATTTATGGATGATACATAACTTGTATTATTATATATATCTCTAACCTTGTACTGAGCAGCATGTGGTAGGGGCCCTGGTAGTTTTCCAATAAGGATGTTCAATTATGAATGACTGTGGAAGTCATTTCTTCAAAACCTAAATGACTGTGGAAGTCATGCACCATTCTTGGTAAAATGTGATTAAGTTAATTTCATTACGAAATTAATATGATTCCTTTTATCTATGAGATTGTGATGTGTGTCGGGTCTTCGAACAAGGCCTTACCAACGAACCATCCAATAGTTGAAAGCTCACAATCAGTACCATAAGGATAAATGCAGAGTTTCAAAGCATAATAGATGAGAAAGCATGGAAAATAAGGTGTGGAGTCTAAATACAAGAATTATAAAGATGTGGAGTCTTGTATATTTAGGGCGCGGAGTCCTGAATATGTAAAAAGATCAAGTTGTGGAATCTTGGATCTTTGGAGTAGATTAGGGCATGAAGTCCTCAATCTACTAAGGCATAGAGATGCATGAAACATGGGTGCAGAATCCCTATTCTTCGAAATAAAAATACCACTCATGGATAAAATTCCTTAAATAAAATCACAACCTGACAATTCTAGAATGACTTTCTAAAAATAGAAAGTCATGTCTACCATCTCAAGCATGACTTTCCAAAAATAGTAAATCTCCTTGAGTAAATTGGTAATCAAGCATAGTTGAAGGAAATTCAATTAACTTATCATTAATCAATCCTAATAATTCAATATTGACTTAATCCTCAATATTATTAATATTATCATTATCTCTTATGAGACTATAATATTTTATTAAAATGGAATTACAAATTAACTTCATCTATTCAATCACTTCACACCTCTCTCCTTCATGACTCTCATGGATCTATGTAACTCTCTCTATTTTAAATATTACATTACACTCTCTTTTATGCACTCATCAAAGAATGGCATATTCCTCTTACACTCATTAAAGATATGTCATAAAATATTCCTCTTACACTCTCTTTAATGCATATGTTACACTCTCCTTAAATAGGGCATGCATACCTCTCCTTAATGGCATAAGTTACACTCCTGTAAATGGAATACAATGCGTGCATATTACTCCTCCCTTAAGACAAGAATTTTTTTCTCCTCTTATATATGAGTCTCATGTATTCTCACTTAAGGAGGGGAGGGAGATGCCAAGAGTGGAAGAGACTTTAGTAATATTGTGAGAGGGAGTGATATCAAGAGTATCCAATTGATTCCAAAAAAAATATGAATTCATTACTAATCTACTAAATATCTATTGAGGTTGAACATGAGTGGTATTTAGAGGAAGTGAAAACTATATTCTTTAGTTTTCCTTGCATCTCTCTCTATTGTTGTATTGTGGTACTGGTTGTGAGCTTTTGCAGCTCGCGGGTTCTAGGTGGAGAAGTTCTTCCTGGATATTGTTGGGAGGAAAACTGGTTGGTTCATGATGAGTTGGTAATGATATTGGCGTTGGAGCATACTCTTATTGGAGCTGCAACATACATCCATCCTTTTGGAGTTGTACAAATTCACTGTCAGGTATGTGGATCAAATTATATTATGTATATTTGTAGTTTATTTCATAGTTTTTGCTTGTTTGCTGAAACTTACATCTATATGAAGTGTTGCACACCAAATGTGAGGAAATTTCGTAATGGTTGTTGAAGTATTTTCTTGTATAGTGTTGAATCGATTGACTAGAAGTACTAATGGACGAAGCATGTAGGCTACCATGAATTATATGGAAACATTTTAATGGCTTAAATTCTATTTTTCCTCATCTTTGTACAACTCTAGATAAGTTTTCATACTATGTATTTGAAAGAAGTCATAAATGAGATTGTAGGACTTTTAGGTTGTTGTTCTTTTGAAGAATCACATTTCTGGGCACCCCTGTTGCGATTTAGCTCAAATTCAGGGGGTATCCATGCCAATTGTCCATTTCACCCCAATTTTGATTTCAAAAATCAAGTTTTCAGACACTGATTCCTAAATCTGCTCTGTTTTGCAAATTTGTTGTTGCATGCAGAAATTGCCTGTTGTTTGGTTTTGCTGTTTGGTTCTTTTTATTTTGGATATCCCTGATAATTTATACTGATGAGTATAATATAGGTTAACCACTTGGAAATTGTGTTAAAAGTCTAAAATGGTTAAAACATTTAAAATTTAAATAACTTTATGGAAACTTGTTGTATGACTGCCAACTGTTTGTCAAAATTCCCTAATGCTTGTACCTTACAACTTGTGAGCTATGTGCAAAATTCCTAAATATTTATATTCATTTATTGGCATAGATTCGACAATGAATATCATTGATAGTCTACTTATATCTTGAGTTCAATTATTGGCATTACTCACAAAAAAATGAATTCATGTAATTTTGGATTCATGTTAGCTAATTATTGTGAAAACACCTTAAAGAGATAATGGTTGTAATTGTTTGACAAAATGCCTTAATGGCTATACATTTCATGCTTGTAAATTGATTGTCATAATTTTCAATGGTTGCATCTAACTATGTTTATGAGCTGTCCATAAAAAAAGGCTTAAGTTAATTTAGGATTTGAAACTAATGTGTTTCTAGCATAATAACTCCATTGAGTTAAAGGGTCCTGCAAGAAATTCAAAATTGGGATAAGTAATTTGTTGCAATATTAGCTCACATATGAATTACTAATTATTGGATACCAACCCTGATCTGAAATTGTGAGAACATAGTATTTCTTATATAGAGATTGACAGTAGGGGGATTTTACTGGTTATTTCACCTTTACGAGAAAGGATGAAACCAGAAGCTTCTGGCCCACAAACTGGCTCTGCCTAAAGAAATAAAATGTAAAAATTGAAATAGATCTGATCAATGAAAGTATTTTTTTATGTGCAAAGTATTCATTAATCAAAATTTTATGTGTGAATAAGCAAGTTCAAGTATTCTGCAAATGAAGTAATGTGGTTTGAAGTTGAACTAATGAGTTTTGTTCACTGTATAAGTCTGCTTGGGAAAAGTGTACTTATGAAAAGTTACTATTTAATGTAGCAGAATCTGAAATATAATAGCAAAAATGCACAACATAACAGTAAGAATTTGTTTAAGCATCTCACCCCTCTCTTGGGCTACCTTTGCTGGGTCCAAAAGCCTCTAATTAGGCTTTTCCCTTTTTCATTAATGCTCAAATTAAGAAATACACTGTGTAGAAAGCCTCAAAAGGAAAAATTAGCTGGAAATTCAGAAACAGAAGGTTGAAATCAGTATAAATCGACTATTCATTCACCTCCAATGGATGAGTATAGTCCAACACAACTGATCTTTCATTAGGCCCTAGTGGCTCCACAACCAAAATCACTGGTAAAATCACTGATAGAGTGCCCTGATGGCTCTAAAACCTATCCCAAAAGCTCCAGAATGCTTCAATACCCCAAAATATAAAAAAAAAATCATCCCAAATGGACTTCCCTAGCCAAAGTTATGGCTAACTGAAGTTATGCCCAGTGTCACCTAGAAAAACTCCACTAAATGTAGAGAACTACCAATTAGCGCTGAAAAAATAGGAGGCGGGCGCTAAAATTAGGGGTTCTGCCATTATTTCCACCAGTGGGAGGGGGCTAAAGAATCGGCCCATGTGACCAAAACCATCAGAATGCATTGATTAGCTTCGAGTTAAACGCGGCATTTGTTAAGTTTTGAACCATATGTATTAATATATCTCCGCACTTGGCACTGGTCCACAGGACCACGAGCCAACTGAAATGCGCCCATATCAATTCAAACATTGAAATTAAACTTCGCGCCAATGATAAACTAGTCATACCCGTGGCCCAACGGTTGGGCCGTTTGGTTTGCTCCGCCCAAACCCCGGTTCGAATCCTGACGCGTCCAAAACAAATTTTAATACGCCATTTCCATTTGACCTTGGGGCCACGTGGTGGCCTCCGGGCTGGCCACGTGGCACCCTTTCATTGGTTGCAACTTGGAATATTCCACAAAATATTCTGTGGAATATTTTTTTTTTAATAAAATATTTTTTATAAAGTCAACTTTGGGCCATTTTTTAACTGAAATTGGTGAACTTCAAAGCTGAATATCTTCCTCATACGGCGTCATTTTTCAGTGCTGTTCACGTCTACAGGATCTTTTTTCTGATCTCTTTCCACTCGATCTAGTTCAGACCAATTCAGAGCAACTTCATCTTTGAGCATTTTTCTACAAGAGACTTGATCTCCTGATCACACCTCCCAAATGGGAAGCTTTTGGACCCTCAAAAGCTCTCTGATTACTGAAACTGATGATGTGGAGACTGATTCTCCACTCTTCCACCCTTGAATAACTGAAATCTACCCGATTTCATCAAATGAAGCGTTTAAGAAAATGATAATCTGTCTCTGGAATCAACTGATCGACCATTGCTAAGATTGACGGAGTCATTATGCAAATGATTAAAATTTGCAGAACAGAAATTGTAATCTGCAGAAAAAAAAAACTTTTTCTACACTGATCAAACTTCCCAAAAGACTTAAAATAACTTTCACCTTGAAAATTGTTCCCATGGTAAATTCTACCATTCTGAAACCAACTTTTTCCCATGCTGAATTGTGTGTCCTTCTTGCTTGCACTGCTTTGCTTTGACACTTCATTCACTGCATTGGCTGACCCAAAAGGTAATTTTCTCAACATAACATCATCTTCTTTCAAAGACAAACTGTTATCAAACTGAGACATGTTATTAGCAACATCATAAAAAGGCGAATGCTCAAAATCTGGTCGTTTCAACATTAACAAAGTTAGACTTTGACTTGCATTAACCAGTCTTTTCAATTGACTTGCATGGAGTAAAGAAGATTCCAGCTTCTTCTTGTGAGTTCTCACAATGTACTCTTTACCATCTTTGAACAAGTGATACTTGTTTTCATGGCGATGAAAGATAGCCTTCCTGTCAAATAAATAAGGACTTCCCAAAACAATACCTGAGATATCAAGCGGCACCACATCAAGTTCCACTGTGTCAATAAAATGTGCAGTTATTGCAAAGCGCAATATGCACTTCCTTGAAACTTGAAAATTGGCATCCTTGCATATCCATCCAAGTGGATAAGGCTTCGGATGTGGAATGGTCTCAAGTTTTAATTGTTTGACCAAGTCTTCAGATATAAGATTCGCTTGTGACCCACTGTCAAATAGTGTGTCAATTTTGGTATGTTTAGAAATTACCCTCACATGGAAGAGTTCTATCCTCCTCTTTTTTTCATGAGTATATTTGTGACAATTCAAAGAGCTAGAACTGGGAATTGTGTCTTGCACCACTTCTTTCCCCTTAATGTTCTTTAAAATCATGGCTATGCTTTTTGTCTCATCTCCTGAGTCTGACCCTAAGTCTTGCTCAACTGTTGCTACAGTTTTCTCCTTTTCTTTGGTCTTGTTTTTGTTCTTGTATTTTTATGGTTTCAGTTCAGGATGAAGCTTCCAACAATGATCTTCATCATGACTTGTCTTTGAACAGTTCTTGCAAAAGAACTTTCCTTTTTCTTTTCTTGAATTTTCAACTCTCTTCTTTCCTTTGTTTTTGAAATTACTATCCTCATCAAAAGTATTCTTTCCTCTAGCTTCTAAATGTGTAGCCTGGACACATACTTCATCTAAGCTGGTAGGATTGAACATTATAATAGTATGTTGCAGATAATTGTGCAAACCTCCTATGTATTTCAACAAGGTGTATTGACTTTGTAAGTCTACTCCAAGTAGAAGTGCTCTCCTTCTAAACTCTTGGGTATAATCTTGCACATTTTGACCCTTAAGTTGCCTAAAATTTTTCCAATTCATGATTGCTTTCTGAATATGAGCAAGAGGATAAAATTGTTTCTTTATAGCTGTAATAAACTCATTCCAAGTTAGAGTTATCTTACCATGATTTTTAATTTCCTCTCTTGCCTTGGCTTCCCACCAAACCAAAGCTACTCCATCCGTTCTCAAAGAGGCTAATTGGATTTTTGTGTCATCATCATGCAAATTCTGAATTCTTAGATAGACTTCCAGCTGTCTAATCCAGTTATCCAATTTTTCTGCATTCACCTCACCATTAAACATCGACAACTCAAACTTTACATCAAGCTTTAACAAAGGATTTTTAAGAGATGTTTTTGTTTTGTGTGACTGATTAACAGAAGTTGAAGAGGATGATGTGGAGGAAGAGGATGACGATGGAAATGAAGGATCACCATTTCCTCCATTCCCTTTCTTAGACTCATCTTTGTCTTTCTTCCCTCCTGAAGAATCTCCTTCTTCTTTTTGGTTTCTAGACCCTTCTCCAGCAATCCTATCATTTCTTTCCTGGTATAGGATCCTAACCATCTCAGTCATGTCCAAGAAAGCTTTTCTAAAGATTCTTTCTTCTTCCTTGGGATCCATTTCCTCATGTACTTCTCCTTCTCTGGAAGACATGTTTATGGCTGATTCTAAGGCTAATGAGGATGAAATGTAAGGTGGAGATAATGGCACCCTAGCCCTCCTTGGTTGAGGATTAACTTGTGCTCTAACCAATTGACCTTCCCCTCTTTTCAATTTCAGCCTAGTAAGCATCAAATTTTATAGAATAACACAATCTTCTTGCACAAATTTCACAAACTCTTAAGCAAAACCTAGAGCTCTGATACCAATCTGATCTAAAATTGTGAGAGAAAAGTATTTCTTATACAGAGATTGACAGTAGGGGGCTTTTACTGGTTATTTCACCTTTACTAGAAAGGATGAAACCAGAAGCTTCTAGCCCACAAACTGGCTCTGCCTAAAGAAATAAAATGTAAACACTTAAATAGATCCGATCAATAAAAGTATTTGTTTATGTGCAAAGTATTCATTAATCAAAATTTTATGTGTGAATAAGCAAGTTCAAGTATTATGCAAATGAAGTAATGTGGTTTGAAGTTGAACTAATGAGTTTTGTTCACTGTGTAAGTCTGCTTGGGAAAAGTGTACTTATGAAAATTTATTATTTAATGTAGTAGAATTTGAAATATAACAGCAAAAATGCACAGCATAACAGTAAGTATTTGTTTAAGCAGTTCACCCCTCTCTTGGGCTACCTTTGCTGGGTCCAAAAGCCTCTAATTAGGCTTTTCCCTTTTTCATTAATGTTTGGAAATTAAAGCCACACTGGCCACCAAAGGAAAAATTGAACAAATTCCAAGCTTGAAGGCTAAATCGGTATAAATCGACTATTCATTCACCTCCAATTGATGAGTATAGTCCAACACAGTTGATATTTCATTAGGCCCTAGTGGCTCCACAACCAAAATCATTGGTAAAATCATTGATAGAGCACCCTGATGGCTTTGCAACCTGTCCCAACAGCTCCAGAATGCTTCAATATCTCAAAATCAAAAAAAAATCGTCCCAAATGGACTTCCCTAGCCAAATTTATGACGCTGAGTTGTGCCGGATGTGCCAAAAACCATGAAGTAACGAACATTTACTAATGACAAAATAGGAGGCGGGCACTAAAATTAGGGGTTCTGCCATTATTTCCACCAGTGGGAGGGGGCTAAAGAATCAGCCCATGTGACCAAAACCGTCGGAATGCATTGATTAGACTTTGAGTTAAACGCGGCGTTTGTTAAGTTTTGAACCATATGTATTAATATATCTCCGCACTTGGCGCTGGTTCATGGGACCACGAGCCAACCGAAATGCACCCATATCAATTCAAACATTGAAATTAAACTTCGCGCCAATGATAAACAAGTCATACCCGTGGCCTAATGGTTGGGCCATTTGGTTTGCTCCGCCCAAACCCCAGTTCGAATCCTGTCACGTCCAAAACAAATTTTAATACGCCATTTCCATTTGACCTTGGGGCCACGTGGCGGCCTCCAGGCTGGCCACGTGGTGCCCTTTCATTGGTTTCCACTTGGAATATTCCGCAAAATATTTTGTGGAATATTCCATAGAATATTCCCAGAATATTCTTTTTTTAATAAAATATTTTTTATAAAGTCAACTTTGGGCCATTTTTTAACTGAAATTGGCGAACTTCAAAGCTGAATATCTTCCTCATACGGCGTCAGTTTTCAGTGCCGGTCACATCTACAAGATTTTTTTTCTGAGCTCTTTCTAGTCGATCTAGTTCGGACCAATTCTGAGCAACTTCATTTTTGAGCATTTTTCTACAAGAGACTTGATCTCCTGATCAAACCATATATAATTTGAATGACCCTTTAAAGCAAATAACTCATAAGAATGTTATTTAGAACAAAATCAAGTTAGTCACTCTTGAACACATTTAATTACAAGTGAATTAACAATTAGCTTATTGTAAATTTTGGTTGATAAAGGTTGATAGTTATTCATCCCACTAAATATTGTATATTTTAAAGGTCATTTTAGTCTTGAGAAGCAAGTATTATCATTATATGTTTTGGATATTGATAAACCTTGAACCTTGTAGATATTGTGATAATTTAGTGGAATTTAGGGTGTAGTGTAAAGGATATCAATAAAAATATATATATATGACTTTGCATTAACTTTTATGTCCTTCAAAAAAATAATACAAAAATAAAAAAATCACATTTTGATTCAATATAATATCTCTCTATAATAATGATGGGTGGTAAGGTCGGACCTTACATATGGTATCAGAGCCAAGTTACAATACTAGGACCTAATGGTCCAACATGCTTACTTATAGGTTGACGATGCATGAATGTTGATTTTGCATGCATGTTGAGTTGTTGTATATCTTGACATAGAATAATATTGGTTGCATAAAGGATATTCTTATTATTATGTCAATTATTAACTCATGAAATAAAAAGAGTTCTTTCTTATATTCCTTTATAATTTTGTTACAATAAGTTATTAGCAATATGTTAAAATGCTTAAAGACATGTTGGGAAAGGATGTACTTGGGAAAGTTGTTGTTAAACCTGTTGGGAAAAATACTGAGAGGGGGGGGGGGGGGGTGAATCAGTATTTAGGACTTAATCAAAAAAAATTTAATTTTCCATTCACTAAAACCCATACGCTACTTTGTTGAAGCTAACTAGCGTATACACGCAAATATCCTTCATGAAACTCGCGTATACACAGAGATCTTGTTATGCCATTAATTCTTCACTTATATCATTCCATCATTCATTCATTAGATGTTCAATAAACTGTAAACATGTGCAGTAAAAACAGAATAAATCATCACACATAAGCAACACACATGAAAACCAGGATTTTAGGTGGAAACCCAAGTCGGGAGAAAACCACCGCTGCCGTTGTCTCTGCCTTCAATATTTTATTATAGAGAAAACATCTTACAACATATGTGCTAGCGCAGCCTCCTACCAGCACGCAGGCACCCACCTGTGCTCGTTTACCAGCCTCTCCTGGAAGGGAGCTACGACCCCCTGCTCTCGTTTACCAGCCTCTCCTGGAAGGGAGCTACGACCCCCTGCTCTCGTTTACCAGCCTCTCCTGGAAGGGAGCTACGACCCCCTGATCTCGTTTACCAGCCTCACCTGGAAGGGAGCTACAACCCCCTGACTGAAGGCTACAACCCTCAACACCACCATGGACCATGTTTCATCAATTTTCACACTGGATCCAAATCTTCCTTTAGAAAACAACTTGTAGGCCACGTTTCATCATCAACAGATAGCAGTAACACAACAGAACAGATCAAACATTTGATACTTCATACTTCAGCAAACCCTAATCTTCATACGCGCTTTCCTTTCACTGATCCTGCGTATATACGCGCCTTCGACCATACAAACCCGCGTATACTTCTGTACATATTACAGAGCTAATTTTACTGCCCATACGCGCTTTCTCTTCAACAAACCCGCGTATATACGCGCTTACTCTACGGCGAACTAGCGTATAGTTCTTCAGACATTTAGGTCATTGCAATTCTTCAGAACAGATACATCACTCAGATTTTACCCTTTACTTCAGACAGATGTTCGCCTCATCTCAGATCTAATCATTCCATAAACAGATCTAGCAGATACAAATACATTCCAGATCTAGATTCCCTTCTTCATCATTTCTTCATTGGTGCATACATTCAGATCTTTCATTCAACTGTAACCCTTTCCATTCAGATATGCTTCAGAGAGAAGTATTCATTCAAGCTCATACTTCTTGCACACATTTGCACAATGAATTTCTTCTCCTTATATAGGTTTACCCTTTATCAATACCATGAGCCAAAACCACATTACTTTCGATGGTATTCCTAGACGGGGTCACATAGACGAATCATTACTCAATACAATGGGTCAATACCATGGTGGTTACCCCTAGTTTTACATATTTAGAGCGCTTTTTCCCATACGCGACTTGGCACGTTATTTCCCGCGTGCATACGCTACTTTGTCTAGAAAAATCCACGTATGCCTTGAGACATACTCTTTTCATCATGTTCTAGTACATACTGACATTCCTTCCATCATTACCTTCTGTACTCATTGTATATACATCAGATTTACATCATTTAACAAGTTCATCAAGACATATTCCATCAGGGACAACTTCATCAAGTAGGTTTCCATCATCTTTATCAAGTGGGTTGCCATCAAGGACAACACTCAGCATCATATTGCCAACAATCTCCCCATTTGGACTTGATGGCAACCACGATGGTGTTTGATCACCACAACAGATAGATACATCAAGAATACAATGACACCATGTCACTCTTGACCCCATTCTTTCTCTTTGTTCAAAAACCATGTCACTCTCCCCCTTTGACATCAAGGGCAAAGGGCGGACCAAAACCAACACAAGGTTTTTTTCTCCTCTTGTAGAAGGAAGCGTTCTGCAGATCTGATGTACACTGAAGTGACCATGCTCCCCCTGAGTTCATGCTGAAACTAAAAACATTTTTTTCAATGAAGTACATGACTCTATGACCTTCCTATCACCAATGACTCATACTTACATCAAAGATCCATCCAAGTGGATTTACATATGAGACTCAAATACCCAACCAAGTGGGTTTACACATCTCAACTCAACTACCCAACCAAGTGGGTTTACAAATTTTGACAAGTCCTTACATGACTGAATATTACAATTTTACATCATGGGTCTCAACAAGACCTTTTTATCAAATTACAAGTATGACTTTTTATGATCAATACCAGAAAGACCTCAAGAGAGAGATCATATTTCAGAATCATCATAAGCCAACAATGCATTATACTCAGCAAGACTAGTGCTCCCCCTGAAAATGTGCATCCAAACATCCTTTCCATATGTCCAAGGCTCCTCCATAGCTTGTGCAATCTGAATACTTTTAACAGCAAGTCATCAGCAACAATCTCTGCATGATCTGTCCAGATCTCCGAATCATAAGACTTCCATCATATCCAAAAGATATTCTTCATCAAATAAGCAATCCGGGCTCATCCATAATCTTCAACATAATAAACCATGTATCATTTCATTAGCATGAGTATAACCAGAATAATGTTAACAGTACAATCATTAGCAGTCATACTGATGCTCCCCCTGAACCTCTGCTCCTGATCTTTAGCTGTCATCCCAATTCTCTTATCATCAATGCATATGCGACTGTGTGTGCTGGAACTCACGTGTATACGCGGCTTTAGTTTACTGAACCCGCGTATGGAAAGTGAATTATAGAAAATTTCACATTCCTCCATCTCCCCCTGAATTTTTCCTTCCTGTACCTGTCTTCTTCATGTCAGATGCTCTGTCAACAATAATCATAACCAGATTTGCCAAATCAACCATGAGAATCATCATACATCGCCCCCCCTGTGACGATACATTACTAAGCTCCATAATGTATCTCACATCACTTCTGCAGTCATTAAGAGAAGTAAGCTTCAGAAGCTGATGACTGCAGTAGGGTCAATATTCCCTACGTTTCTAACCGGTCCTCCTTCTTTTTCCAAATTTGCTTGAACTTTCTAATTGTGTGCTGAAAATTGTCCACTTTCTTAGATCTGTTCAACCTGCATTCTTTTTCTACATGTCCATACTTGTTACGAGAATAACATCTCATGTGTCCAGAGAAATAAGCATAAGAATCATAATGAGTATTTCTAATCTTCCTTCTTTTGCAATCAGCTGCTTTATGTCCATACTTGTTACATGAAAAACAATATCCCTTGAAGAAACCAGAGTACCTTTCTATGTAGGATCTGTTTGTTTGTGGCTGAAACAATCTGCTTCCACAATTGGCTGTAACATATCCATGATTATGACATTTAAAGCATTCAACATTATTGAATGATTTCCTTTGAGAATTCATGATTGTCAGTTGACCTTTTGCTTCTTTCAACAGTTCAGGCTTTGCATTGATATCCTTTGAATCTTTAGCACTTCCTTGTGAACTAGATTCTCCTTTAACAGTTTCATGAAAACCAAGACCAATTTTAACAGAAGGAGACCTTTGACTACTAAGAATATTGTCAAGAATCTTAGTACTATCTTGAAACCTCAAGAGTTTATCCTTTTCTTCTAATTTACCTTTGAGAATGTTTACCTCAACCTCCAATTTTTTGCATTGCTTCATCATGCTTTCTTCAACCCTTTTTCCTTCTTCTACTTGATCATTCAAAGTTAAGATCTCTTTTTTCAACCCATTTTCTTGCTCTTCAAAGATTTTTAAAAGTTCTTCATTCTTCTTATTTGATTTTTCCAAATCTGTTTTGAGCGAGATGATTTCTGCTTCATGTCCTTCCTTTTCAAATGATTGTATAAGTTCTTCATTCTTCTTATTTGATGCTTCAAGGTCTGCTTTCAGAGAGATGATTTCTGCTTCAATTCCTTCACTGTGATTGGTTACTTTGTCCTGCAGTATTTGATACATATCTATCTGTCCCTTCATTGTTTCTATCTTTTCATTCAATCTAGATATCACATCCTTGAGGATAGATTCCCTCCTTTTAAATTGATCCCAAAAATTACTTTCATCATTGATCTTGAGATTTGCTTCTAGACTTATACTGTTACTTTCACTATCTTCATCATTGCATGCACAAGTGAGTGGATTACAAGAACAACAATCAATACCTATTTCTTCTTCTTCATTTTCTGCTGCACATGTTTTCTGAGATATCTTCTTTTCTTGAGTAGCCTTCTTCTTTTGCTTCTTTGCCATGAGCACTAGCAGATCTTGGTCAGAATCTTCTTCATCTTCACTTGACATTTAATTATTATCTTCATTTTCATAATAACTCTTTCCCTTTTCAAATTGTTTATAAGGACATTTAGCAGCATAATGACCCACTCTTCCACAATCAAAACATTTGAAGGGTAGCTTACCTTTGAATCTTCCAGTACCTGGTTGAAGTCTCCTTACAAAATTTGCTTCTTCTTCTTCTGATATATAACTTGATTCCTTGACAACTTCCTTTTCTTTTCCTTTTGCACATGCCTTAAAAGCAGCTTCTTTGATTTGAAAAGGACCTCCTTGTCTCATTTCATAAGCAGTTAGAATACCATGTAGTTGAACAATAGTAAGAGTTTGCAGATCTTGCCTTTCTTCAATAGCTGACACTTTTGACTCAAATTTTGAAGTTAAAGATCTTAAGACTTTTTCCACCAGAGTAGTATCGGTTATGGTTTCACCCAAACTTCTCATACAATTTACAATATCATCTAGACGTAAAAATAAACTGGCAATACTCTCATCACTATGCATCCTTAAATTTTCATATTCAATTCGGAGAGTTTGGAGTTTTGCACTTTTTACCTTTGTATCTCCTTCATAGCTCAGAATGATTTTGTCCCATATTTCTTTTGTTGAATTTAGCTGGATCACTTTAGCAAATTTTGGTTCAGACATGCTTCCTAATAAGACATTGACGGCTTTGGCATTGATTTCATATTTCTTCCTTTCTGCTGCATCAGTAGGAATACTTGCCAGATACTGATAACCTCCTTCCACGATTGCCCATACTTCTACACCAAGACTTTGCAGATATGCTTTTGTTCGTATCTTCCAGAACAATAGATTATTTCCATTGAATAGAGGTGGCTTTATAGACATTATCCTTTCATGACTTCCCATTGCGACAGATCTCCTTCAAGCAATCAAGCTTCTGCAGAAGGACCTGCTCTAATACCAATTGTTGGGAAAAATACTGAGAGGGGGGGGGTGAATCAGTATTTAGGACTTAATCAAAAAAATTTTACTTTTCCATCCACTAAAACCCATATGCTACTTTGCTGAAGCTAACTAGCGTATACAAGTGGATATGCTTCATAAAACTCGCATATACACAGAGATCTTGTTATGCCATTAATTCTTCACTTATATCATTCCATCATTCATTCATTAGATGTTCAATAAACTGTAAACATGTGCAGTAAGAATAGAATAAATCATCACACATAAGCAACACACATGAAACCGAGTTTTGGGTGGAAACCCAGAGTCGGAAGAAAACCTTGTTATGCATTTATGTCGGCCTTTAATATTTTATTATAGAGAAGAAACATCTTACAACATATGTTACGTGCAGACTCCTACCGGCAAGCAGGCACCTTTTGCGCTCGTTTACCGGCCCTCTCTGGAGGGCTACGTGTCTCTGCCATTTGGGCCTCACCGGAAGGAGGCTTCTGACCCCTGCTCTCGTTTGACCTCACAGAAGGAAGCTGCCGACCCTAACCTTTGTTTACCAGCCTCACCTGGAAGGGAGCTACAACCCCCTAACTGAAGGCTACAACCCTCAGCACCACCATGGACCACGTTTCATCAATTTTCATACTGGATCCAAAATATTCCTTTAGAACACAACTTGCAGGCCACTTTTCATCATATCAATAGATAGCAGTAACACAGCAGAACAGATCAGACATTTGATACTTCATACTTCAGCAAACCCTAATCTTCATACGCGCTTTCCTTTCACTGATCCTGCGTATATACGCGCCTTCGACCATACAAACCCGCGTATACTTCTGTACATATTACAGATCTAATTTTACTGCCCATACGCACTTTCTCTTCAGCAAACCTGCGTATATACGCACTTATTCTGCGACGAACTAGCGTATAGTTCTTCAGACATTTAGGTCATTGCAATTCTTCAGAACAGATACATCACTCAGATTTTACCCTTTACTTCAGACAGATGTTCGCCTCATCTCAGATCTAATCATTCCATAAACAGATCTAGCAGATACAAATACATTCCAGATCTAGATTTCCTTCTTCATCATTTCTTCATTGGTGCATCATACATTCAGATCTTTCATTCAACTGTAACCCTTTCCATTCAGATATGCTTCAGAGAGAAGTATTCATTCAAGATCAAACTTCTTGCACACATTTGCACAATGAATTTCTTCTCCTTATATAGGTTTACCCTTTATCAATACCATGAGCCAAAACCACATTACTTTCGATGGTATTCCTGGACGGGGTCACATAGACGAATCATTACTCAATACAATGGGTCAATACCATGGTGGTTACCCCTAGTTTTACATATTTAGAGTGCTTTTTCCCATACGTGACTTGGCACGTTATTTCCTGCGTGCATACGCTACTTTGTCTAGACAAATCCACGTATGCCTTGAGACATACTCTTTTCATCATGTTCTAGCACATACTGATATTCCTTCCATCATTACCTTCAGTACTCATTGTATATACATCAGATTTACATCATTTAAAAAGTTCATCAAGACATATTCCATCAGGGACAACTTCATCAAGTAGGTTGCCATCATCTTTATCAAGTGGGTTGCCATCAAGGACAACACTCAGCATGCCAACAAAACCCAAGCATGTGAATGGCTTGATTTTCAATCGATGAGGGAGATAGGTGGAGTGCATACATGGTTTCATATATGTTTAATGCATCATTATCAATGTGATATGGGCTTAGTAGCCATCTTTTCTAGCTGAAATCATATCTACCCAGACAAATATTGGCTTTATCTGGACTATAGTATGATGACCTTGGTGTGTATTCTTTTGGAAAGTGTAACTAGTGTAAGGTTGAGATTCAATTAACATGATTATTGAGTTCATAATGTTAATTTTGACTCTTTTCTTACCTACACTAATGGAAACTTAATAAAAGATACCTTGAAGGATGTCACTTTTAACTGTGAATGTAGATTCAAGAGTAATGTATGTGCATTAATTAGATGTGTTAAAATATGATTTTGGAATACATTCTTGATTAATAAGAATGAAATTCCTCTTGTTTCTTTGACATGATTTTGTGTAGTTTGGGTTGAAATTCTACATCAAATAACTTGAAATGACTCAAATACTAGGTTGAGGTATGACCTTCCTATAAACAAGAGGCTTAAATGACTGGTGCATGAAGGGTTGTGGAAGCTATTTTAAGGAACATTTGAAGGTTATGTTTTACTTAAGCTAATGTATGGGTGTGGAATCCATACTAGAATATATCTAGGAGAAGTTGTATGGGTGTGGAATCCATACTAGCATATATCTATGAGCACATTTATGGGTGTGAAATCCATACAAACATATATCTATGAGCTAATATATGGGTGTGGAATCTATACTAGCATATATCTATGAGTAAGTATTGAGCTAGGGAATGGGTGGGGAATTCATACTAAAATATATCTGAGCTAAGTAATTCTTCTGGTTAGAATATTTTGATGGATCTCATAGACATGATTAAGGAGGATTGATTATGAGTAATTAAATTTAAATGGATATAGATTCGTAACATGAATTTGATTGAGATTTAAATCCATTATTTTATTTTTATTACAAATGAAGATACTAATATTGGTATATTTAACACCATTAGGTGGTTTAGAATGTTTGGAATAACTGATTTAAAATAGAATGTGTGAACTAGATGTCTATCCTCTAGTATTGTAATCCTTTTGTATGTGTTGGATTTAGGTAGAATTATAATAATTTTTAAATGCTTGAAATGTAGAAAAATATTATTCTGATAAGTTGATGAAATGTATTTTCTATTGGATTAAAACAATTTAGGTCTACGAAAGCCATAATAGTCCCTTTAATGATTTTGTCAATTGAATATTGGTTGAATTCTTTTTAATCAAATTAATTAGATAAATTATGAGGATTGAACTCATATATTTCTCTAAACTATTGTTAGTTAGGCGACCAAGTCTAAATTCATATTGTTTATAAATTTTTAAGAGAATGACATGTTTAGAAGGTAAACATTTATGTGGTGATAACTTTGTTTTATTTGAACTTGAAGAAAAAGGTATGTGATTAATGAAATGCTTAGTTGAGTTCTTGTTTTACAAGAATATGTGCTTGTGATATTTTTTGAGGGAGAAATTGAAGGAAAGTGAGATCACATTTTGATGAATTGGAATTCTTGCATGATTTAGAAGCCTAAGATGATTGTATTGTATGTGGAATGGAAGAGATTGTTGGATTTAGGAATTTTGTGTTGAGATGTATAGTTGTATGAGTATTTATTATTCCTACAAAATGTTGTAATAATTTGAGAGGGTGGTAATTCTCAAGGGTTTAACTTTAGGCTAGAAATTCCCTTGTGATAGTATAAATATTATTTAGATTAAAAAGGAATCATCACACTTTGAGAAATGTATTTTTTTTATAGCTTGTTGTTGCGTACATATTAATAGTAAGGAATAAGACATAAAACCAAATGAATTGATTAGTTACTAAATAGAAATCATGATTGATTTCATAGTTAGAAAACAATTGACTTATCAAGGTAAATTCAATAATATAGATATTGCATTTTCATAATTGTGAAAGTTGTCCTTGATTACAAGACGTTTTCAAAATGATATCATTAATTTTCTTTCGGAAAGAAGATATTCTAATAGAGTCATTCATAATTGATTCTCAAGTTATAGAAGTGAATAATAATTAAGATTAGGGAAACTAAATGAATGGTATATAATACATAAGAGGGTCAATGAAGACTTTATTAAACCTTATCTTGTTGGTTTATAAAATAAAAAAATGGTGCATTGAACCTCAAATTGTGATTTTTCCTAAGGAGTAGCCTTTTAGTAAAGAAAAAAACTACAGGTGGATCCTAGATATTTTGATTGCAAGGATGTCTTATGGAATGAAAAGGGGAAACTTGGATTGAGAAGACATAAATCAAGTGGGATGTTAGAGTGGGTTCTTATATGACATCATATTTGTTGCATAATTTCACTCACAATTGTATGTGGATGATTTTATGATTATTGTATGCAAATTTGATTGTGATATGGGATGCACCATCATTTTTGTTTATACAACCAATGTGTGATATATTTATAGCTTGGCAAGCTCCAAATACTACAGAACCAAGAAGATGACACATGCAGGATTCATACAGACTACGAGAAAGAAAAACATGTAGAATATCAAATTATTATAGATAACTTAAGTAGATGTCATATCAATTACATAAAATAGTATTTTGATATGGTACTATAAATTGTATGGTTGGTTTTTATATAGAAATGTTTGGTATTTCATATGTCAAAACATGCATAATACAAGATGGATATATTTTCTACTTGATTAGGAATGGTATGTTTCATTTTTCATTGAGTTTCTACCAATTTAGAAAACATTAAACTATGGATTGGCATGAAGAAAAATATATCAAATATATATACATAAGTTTCACAACTTATTGATAGGAGAATTGAAAAGAACTAAGTATCTTATGAATGTAGGAAAAACTTAAGGCTAAGTTCAAACCAAGAGGGGGAGTATGTAGTGTCCCTTCTTGGTGAGATAATGTTGATGACAGTTAGAGAGGGTGATTTTGGTATAATGATATAATATTATGCATGACAGAATTATGTACATGATTATATGCTATAGACTTGGTTTGGGTCACCTGTTTGTTGTGTGGTTATGATAATATATATGGTTTTGTGTATAAGAATTGATTTTGATTAAGAGCGTATTAGTTATGTTTTCTCTTTTGGTATCTTATTTTTGACATAGGTGTATGACGTGGATGGTGATCCTGGATTGGGACATATAGATCCATGGATGCTCATGGTTATGTGGAACATATGGTTAAATTATGATTTATGGATGATACATAACTTGTATTATTATATATATGTCTAACCTTGTACTAAGTAGGATGTGGTAGGGGGCCTAGTAATTTTCCAACAATGATTTTCAATTATGAATGACTGTGGAAGTCATGCACCATTCTTGGTAAAACTTGATTAAGTTAATTTCATTATGAATTCATATGATCCCTTTTATCTATGATATTGTGATGTGTGTCAGGTCTTCGAACAAGGCCTTACCAAAGAACCATCAAATGGGTAAAAGCTCACAATCAATACCATAAGGATAAACACAAAGTTTCAAAGCATAATAGATGAGAAAGCATGGAAATTAAGGCGTGGAGTCTTAAATACAAGAAATATAAGGATGTGGAGTCTTGTATGTTTAGGGTGCAGAGTCCTGAATATGTAAAAATATTAAGTTGTGGAATCTTGGATCTTTGGAGTAGATCAGGGCGCAAAGTCCTTAATCTACAAAGGCACGAAGATGCATGAAACAGGGGTGCAGAATCCCTATTCTCCGAAATAAAAATATGACTCATGGATAAAATTCCTTAAATAAAATCACAATCTAAAAATTCTGGAATGACTTTCTAAAAATAGAAAGTCATGTCTACCATCTCAAGCATGAATTTCTAAAAATAGTAAATCTCCTTGCATAAATTGGTAATCAAGCATAGTTGAAGGAAATTCAATTAAATTATCATTAATCAATCCTAATAGTTCAATATTGACTTAATCTTCAATATTATTAATGTTATCATTAACTTTTATGAGACTATGATATTTTATTAAAAGGGAATTACAAATTAACTTCATCTATTCAATCACTTCACACTTATCTCCTTCATGACTCTCATGGCTCTATGTAACTCTCTCTATTTTAAATATTATATTACACTCTCTTTTATGAAATCATCAAATAATTCCATATTCCTCTTACACTCATTAAATATATGTCATAAAATATTCCTCTTACACTCATTAAATATCTGTCATAAAATTTTCCTCTTACGCTCTCTTTAATGCATATGTTACACTCTCCTTAAATAGGGCATGCATACCTCTTCTTAATGGCATAAATTACACTCCTGTAAATGGAATACAATGCATGCATATTACTCCTCCTTTATGACAAGAATTTGTTGCTCCTCCTATATATGAGTCTCATGTATTCTCACTTGAGGAGGGGAGGGTGATGCCAAGAGTTCAAGAGACTTGAGGAATATTGTGAGAGGGAGTGAAATGGAGAGTATCCAATTGGTTCCAAAAAAAATTCTGAACTCCTTACTAAATTACTAAGTATTTATTGAGGTTGAATATGAGTGGTATTTAGAGGAAGTGAATACTATCTTCTTTAGTTTTCCTTGCATCTCTCTCTACTGTTGTATTGTGGTACTGGCTTTTGCAGCTCCTAGGTTCCAGGGGGAGAAGTTCTTCCTAGATATGGTTGGGAGGAAAATCGGGTGGTTCATGATGAGTTGGTAAGGATATTAGGGTTGGAGCATACTCTTATTGCAGCTAGAGCATACATCCATCCTTTTGGAGTTGTACAAATTCACTGTCAGGTATGTGGATCAAATTATATTATGTATTTTTGTAGTTTATTTCATATTTTTTGCTTGTTTGGTTGTTTGCTGAAACTTACATCTATATGAAGTGTTGTACACCAAATGTGAGGAAATTTCGTAATGGTTGTTGAAGTATTTTCTTGTATAGTGTTGAATCAATTGACTACAAGTACTAATGGATGAAGCATGTAGGCTGCCATGAATTAGATGGAGACAATTTAATGGCTTAAATTATGTTTTTCCTCCTCTTTGTACAGCTCTAGATAAGTTTTCATACTATGTATTTGACAGAAGTCATAAATGAGAATGTAGTATTTTTAGGTTGTTGTTTTGAAGAATCACATTTCTGGGAACCCCTGTTGCAATTCAGCTCAACTTCAGGGGGTATTCATACCAATACACCATTTCACCCCAAATTTCATTTCAAAAATCAAGTTTTTAGACACCAATTCCCAAATCTACTATGTTTTTTCTGATTTGATGTTGCATGTAGGAATCGCCTGTTGTTTGGTTTTGCTGTTTGGTTCTTTTTATATTGGATCTCCCTGATAATATATATTGATGAATCTAATATAGGCTAACCACTTGGAAATTGTGTTAAAAGTATAAAATGGTTAAAAGATTTAAAATTTAAATAACCTTATGGCAACTTGTTGTATGACTGCAACTGTTTTTCAAAATTCCCCAATGGTTGTACCTTACAACTTGTGAGCTATGTGAAAAAATCCTAAATATTTATATTCATTATTGGCATAGATTCAACAATGAAGATGGTTGATATTCTACTTATATCTTGAGTTCAATTATTGGCATTACTCACAAAAAAATGAAGTCATGTAATTTTGGATTCATGTTAGTTAATTGTTGTGAAAACACCTTAAAAAGATAATGGTTGTAAGTGTTTGACAAAATGCATCAATGGCTGTAAATTTCATGCTTGTAAATCGGTTGTCATAATGTTCAATGGTTGCATCTAATTACGTTTATGAGCTGTCCATAAAAAAAGGCTTAAGTTAATTTAGGATTTGCAACCAATATGTTTCTAGCGTAATAACTCCATTGAGTTAAAGGGTCATGTTGGAAAGTCAAAATTGGGGTAAGTACTTGGTTGCAATATTAGATCACATATGAATTCCTAATTATTGGATACCAACCCTTTATAATTTGAATTATCCTTTTAAGCAAATAACTGATAAGCATGTTATTTAGAACAAAATCAAGTTAGTCACTCTTGAACACATTTCATTACAATTGAATTAAAAATTATCTTATTGTAAATTGTGGTTCATAAAGGTTGACATTTGTTTGTCCCACTAAGTACTGTATATTTTAAAGGTGATTTTAGTCTTGAGAAGCAAGCATTATAGTTGTATGTTTTGGATCCTGATAAACCTTGAACCTTGTAGCTATTGTGATAAGTTAGTAGAATTTAGGGTGTAGTGTAAAGGTTATCAATAAATATGTCTATATAACATTGCATTAACTTTTATGTCCATCAAAATAATAATAATAATAATAAAAATATCGCATTTTGATTCAATATAATATCTCTCTATAATAATGATGGGTGATAAGGTGGGACCTTACACAAATTGTGCCAACTTCCTATCACTTTATTGAGTTCATTTCATGGCTCACCACATCTTATGTTCAAAAGAATAATTGTTTAATATCTTCAACTCGAGTCAACATCCTGGAGATAACCCCAAAGTTTATTAAGAAGGCTCTAGTGTACCATGTTTCTCATGAACAAGAAAAAATCACTAAAACCACCTTATTTTACATTTACACTACCCTCTAAACTAGGGAACAACAATCCTTTTTGTAAATTATTTTGGTCCCTGGCCACCAATCCTTTCTTGTTGCCGATACTTTCCAAATATCTACATTTACGAAGGTAGTGTAGCCTATCCTCACTATAATTTCCCAATTTTTTGGGGATGATGATGCAACTATTACCACCAAAGCCGCAATAGGGTTTCTGAAAGAAATGATGCAACCAGGCCATATTTTTAATAGACTCTCTTTCCTAGGAGAATCCATCAAATTCTAGTTGCATCGCTTTTTTGTCACTTCCTTTTTCAGATATTAATCTATGGTGTTTTATTTCTTCTTATATGCCCATGTAGATGAGTTTGAATGCTTAGTTCACAATTTCATGGATTCAAACAAATAGAGAAATTATGTCTTTGATTCAGAGGTTTTTGTTAGGGAGAAGCCCAAAAACAAGGGCTACTCTCAATTGACATCCACTTATATGGATATTGCATACAAAATCATCCACAATGTCTACCCCCCAAAGGATTTTCCTCAACAAAAAGAGATCCTCCAACATTGTAAGGAAAATAGGGTGGGTGATTGGTATTTGCTTGAGAATTACACTAAAATTAGAGTTAATGGGTGTGAGATCCCTCCCTACCATTTACCTATTTTTATGCCAATGAGTATATTTTCCCAAGATTTCATCAGAAAAATCCTACACGTGGATAAGATCTAATTTGTTTCTACTAAGAAAGGCTACATGTTCAAATTGGGAAAGCCAGTTGGTCCCTTTTTTGTAATAATCGAAAATCCCTGTAGCTAGCTAATAATTTGTTGAAATAAATGAATTTTGAAATGGAGGGTATTTGGAATTATGACCTGGATAGAATCATTATAAAGAGAATGAAAATAATTAATGCCTTAGCCTATGATTATGAAGACATGCCAAAAATTCAGTAGAAAGCTAACTTTGATTCTTGACCTATTAATATAGAAATGGAGATTGAGACTCCAATAAAAAAGGAAAAGGAACAAAAGAGGAATGTAGAAAAGACCATATATATGGAAATGGAAGATGTTTAAAAAGACTCTTCCTCCAGAACTAGTCTACCATGAATGAAGATTTTTTTGATCGTGTCAATCATGCCACCTTACTGTTTTAAGTTTTCTGTAAATATTTTATTTCAAGAAATGAACTCAAGTTAGTTAGTTTTTAGCTAATACAATTTTTCTTATAGAATGCTCACATATTATTTTTATGATGAATAATTAGAATATCAATAAGGAATATTTTGTAAGGGGTACTCGTCTTGACACCCTATAAAAAATAGTTTATGATACATTTTGAAGGGTTCCTAATTCTATTTTCATAAAGATGTTTAAAATTTTGGTTTTCAAAGAGGCTTTGGAACTGTTAATCGAGAAAGTGAAGATGTATGCTCTATCTGCAGATTAATTAACATTTTTTGGTGATTCTAGATGACATTAGGATGTAGTATGTATTCTCTTCCGCGTTGCTTTCATTTATCTTCTTTTTCTTCTCAGATGACATGTAATAGTAGTTGTTGGATGTATTTTTATGAAATCATGGATTCATGTATGTATAATTTTGATCTAAGATGCCTCTGACTAATAAGATCTAAAACCCTTATTATGCACTCGTTGTAATCTCATTTCTCATTCAATGTAAGTTTATGCTTTTTCTTTCCAAAGTTCGATGCACTAGTTTCTATACTTAGCCCGATGTATTTGATTTCATTTCTTCCTATTATTATTTCAAACTTACTACAATGACCAAATGAACTATGTGCTTTTGTAATTTGTCCACCAGAGTTGGATATTAAGTCATCTATGAGTTTGTTTTTTTTAATATTAGTTTCCTCTACACTCTTGAGAGAGATTATGACCATTTCTGTTTTAAAATGTGTTTAATGTTGAATGTAAGTGAAACTTCTTAACATATATTACAAACACTTATAAGATGTCCTAGGAATTGACCTCTCCTCAACCCGGGGGTTGTCTCTAGGAGACACAACACACTGGAATTTTTACAAACATTCCCGACCCAACGGAAATCCCTTCTTTCTGCATTAGGTGCAATCGACCCATTTGATTCTCGTTTTATGGATTTGATTTGGATCATGCTACTTGCGCCTTACATCAATAGTCACCTTCCATATTTTGGTTTCCATTTGAAATATCAACATCCATCATTGTATATTTGATGAGGAGGAATCCACCTATATCATGTCCAAATTAGTTTCATAGAAACTAGGATCCCCCGAGCTCAAAGAATCACCCACTACATTTAGAGCATACGACAAGAAACCATCAATCCCCATGGGACTTTTTCAGGATGTTCAGATAGAGATTTTCAGTAAATTTGTTCTCATAGATATAGAGGTAGTCGATTCCCATATGGATTACAATATCCTGCTAGGCCATAGCTAAATGTATGCAATGAAAATGGTGGCATATTCAGTGTTTCATATTATGATGTTCACCCATGATGTGAAAAACATTACGATAGATTAAGTCACATACTATGAGAAAAGGGCATCCACAACCCCCTATGGTTTATCACCCTTTGTAGGATCCCACAAAGAGTTTATCACAAATTTTACTAAAACAAGAGTAGGGATGTTCAATCCATCATCAATCCTTGGCACATACCCTGTAATATCCAAAAATGGAAAAGACGGGAATATAGAACATATGCATAATTCCAACTACAGTAAAATAAGAATAAAACATTTAGAACTGGAAAATGCTGGAATACATGAAGACATCATACATATGAGAAGAAATAGCTAAGCCATATCATAATGTATCAACAACAATGTAAGTACACAGTGCTCCAAAAGGAATGCCCTCAAGCCACAAGATAGTTGAAATACACTACTGAAACCTAACACTCGAAAGTATAAACTGTTGTCACTGGGATGAATATCTATGTCCGAGAGGTTGATGGTGTGCTTAGAAATATCCAGGATTTTAACCACAAACTCTACTCGAAAAACCTAGAAAAATCAAGAAATGGTTTGACCCGATTTTGAGTTTGGAATTTTGGCCCTTTTTGGATTGAAAACTGCACCCAGATGATGATGTAACCAGCTGATAGATATTATATTTCTGATCCAAGCTACTGAAGTGATCCCTAGAGTGAAGGATTAATCCCTCACAAGATTTCAAGCTGATTTTCTTGGAACTTCCTCTTCTCCTCAAATCCTCACTGAAGAATTACGCAATTCCTGCAACAAATGTTGATGCATAGGAGAATTAGATGGATGGCCTGATGTCAGATCTGAAAATGAAACTCCCGAAAGGCTGCAATTGATCCACAGTGTGAAGGGCTGATCCCTCCATAGGTTTCTTAGTTGAAGTACTGAGAACAACCTTCCAAATCTCAAACCCTGGTTCAAGGATGCGTAATTCCTTTAGCTGGGAGTGCAGATGAGAGTGGCCGAAAGTGGAACTGGTTGTTGGATGATGAATTCTGCCCAAGAAAACCTTCCTAGAGTAGGGACTCAAAGTCTCCCATGGGTAAGGGTGGGATTCTCGCTTGGGAACACCCATTGCTAAAAAGCACAAAAAACTTAGCTAAACAACTTAAGCGTGTAAATAAATGTCTTACGATACTCAATAATAAAAATCAAGACTCCAATTCCTTTGCTGCCCTCATCTTCCTTTTATGGTTGTGAGCCTTCCCTAGCCTTGGCCCACCTCATAACCATGCTTCACATGTGGCCACTAGGCTCCATAAATACTGTGTTGTCCTCCATGATCTCCATCACTACTACAATTACTCTCCACTTCCTCCATCATGTGTGCATTTATTGTACTACTTCCTCCATCCTTAATCATTATTTCTCCATGATCTTACATTTATTCCTCCACTGTCTCCATCATCTTCCTCATTATTGCTCTATGACCTCTACTTTTTCTTCATTATTATGCTGCTCCACTACTCCAGAATGCTACTCCACTACTTAATTAACCCACATTCACACTATAGAAGTGGATTTTATTCATCTAGTGGGTTTATGGGTCCCTCCACCCCTTTATTTAATTAACTAAATAAGAAAAGTAAAAACTCTAATACTCCAATTAGCTAATGGAAAATTTGGAATATTACAATCCTCCCCGCCAAAATTTTGCTTGTCCTCAAGTAACTGCAAAAGTAGATGCTGCAAAAATCCATCTCCCTCCCAAGTGGAATCCTCATATGGAAGGTTTCCCCATCTAGTCAAATGTGTTATGAATACCTAGCCCTATATTTTCCTCTCTATAATTTCTAGAATGGCCTCCAACTGTGTAGCTAGATGCCTCTGCTCATCAATGAGTCCCCAAGTGGCAAACATCTATTGTCGAAGAGCCTCTTCTCTGAATGAGATATGTGAAGTGTAGTGGTTCCTTCCCCAAGTGGAAAGTCTCAACTCATAAACTATCTCTCCATCCCATGCTACATGGAGTAGGTTGTGTCTCTCCATGACCCAATCCTTGGCCTTGGTGGCCTTTCTTGCTCTAATCATCATCTGAACACTATGCAAAGTAGGAAATAGAGACATATGGATTGACATGTGAAATTTCGAACCATACTCTCCCAATAGCAGCCACCACAGTAATGCCTCTTGTTGCCACAACACCTCATCATCATACTAGGTATGGTGGCCAAACTCTCCTGACAGAAGCCAACACAGCAAGGCTTCATGTTTCCATCCCACATCATCATTATGCAAGGTATGGGAGAATGTCAATCCATATTCTCCCAAGAGTAACCAGCGCAACAATGGCTCTTGTTGCCACCCCACATCATCGTAATGCAAAGCATGAAGCAATGATATATTGATTGACCTATATAATGTCACACCAGACTCTCCTAATAGAAACCAACATACTGATGCTTCCTATTGCCACATCATATGAGTATCATGAAAATTTCAAACCAATAACATACCCATTGACATGTGATATGTCATGTGATGGCAAAGCTCTCTCAAAATTAACCAATGCAACCATGCCTCTTGCTGCGGCAACTCATCACTATGGTGCAAGGTAGGAAATGGTGATATACCAATGGGCATATAAAATGAAATTTCTTGGCCATACTCTCCCAAGAGTAGCTAGCACATCCATGCCTCCTACTGCTACATCACCTCCGTACTATGCTAGGCATGGAACATACCAATATAAAATGGTGGGTGGTAACCATACTCACCTAAGAGAAGCCAATGTAGCTATGCTTCTTACTGCCCTGTGTCATAGATTTGCAAGTATATTTCCAGCTACTTGCTCATCGTCTCCATCCATCCATCCAACTGTGGTTCATCACTCATATCATGCACCAGCTCGGTATCCACCCAGTGGAGAAGCTCCCACCAAAAAATTCTTATACAATAACTTCCCACATCACTATCTATGGTCTTGGGAAGACCATGAAGCATGAATACATCCCACAAAGATAATCTGGTCATGGATGAAGCGATGTATTGTGTGAAAATGTCAAAGCAATGTGCATACCTCGACAGTGGATCAATGTCGACAATACTATTCTCCAAAATTTGATGAAAATATTTGCACTCCATGATATGTCGAAGTGCATACTCCTTGAGGTCTCTCCATGAGAACCTCTCTCCGATAGCCTTGTAGAACCTATGAGGTTCTGAATATGTTGCATGCAGAAACTTCTCTTTGAGCTATGAAGTGCTCATCAAGAAGGATATGTCCTGATAATGGAATATGTTATCCATTACATGATGTCTACTGTCTCCCATCTTCCCATCCAATGCTTCATAAGTGAGGTGGTCATCAGAATGCTCAAATAATAATCAGGCCCTCAAATCATCACTGCTCCTTAGTGACAACACTGTTGATCTCCATGATAGTGCATATGTTGTCTCATGGCCCTCTCCATACACAATGTTGAACTCATATTCCTGCATTGTACTAATCCACCATTGTTTCCTCCTTTGTAGATGCTTCTCCTCCTCAAAAAGGTGCTGGAGACTATGGTGATTAGTCTTCACCCAAAATCTACTGCCAACCAAAAAATGCTAGAATTTGACCAATGAATGCATAATGGCCAATATCTCTTTGTCGTAAATAGAATACGACAAATGATGCCACAATAACTTCTAGTTCTGGAAAGCTATTGTATAGCTTCCCTTCATTAGGACTATGTTAATCGCATCCTTAGAAACTCCACACTCCAACACAAAGTGATTTGTGCATCTTAACAATGTCAAACTAGTATAAGTATACATATTCTCCTTTAACTACTCAAGGGTCCTCTTCACAGTGATAGTATGCTACTCGAAATTAGCAATGTGCTCTAACCATTGGTCATGCAATTTCCTTGATGGCATGACCCCAAAAATCTCCATATGATGTACTGAAATAATATGTGGTGGAAATTTTTGCGTACCTTGGATCAGCTGATGCTTGGGAACATATTACAAAGCTACAAGAGTTCCTCCAATTGGTGCAATTTCTTCTCCAACTACTGGTGATGGTGATGAATTATCCTGTACTACTGCACCAACGCTGGTATCTGATTCCTCTTCATCATGCACCTCATGAATCATGCCTTGGACTCTCAATGTTGAAGTCTTGGGAACATATTGCCAAAATGCAAGGGCTCCTCCAATCCGTGCAAGTACTCTTGATGGTAGTGGTAGTTTCTCTTCTCTCAGAGTACTAGTGCTAACATATTCCATTTGCTCCTCATATACTTCCTCATCAATGTTGGAAAATGTATCTATGGAAAGTGCCTCTAGTTTTCTTCTGTCAAACATCTTTACCAATATTTGAGTGAACTATACATACACAGTCACTCTTGCATGTTTCAATCTATCGAACCACCAGTCATTTGCTTCACCCTCAAGGTGTAGTGATGTAATATGAATAACTTCATTTTCGTCTACTGGGTGTAGCTGGAAGAAATCATCTAACTTCTCCATTTAATATTTTTCCATGCTTTTGGATGACCCATCAAATATAGGCAGGAAGAATCTATTCTACATGTTTCCTTTTCTTCTATTGCTACTACGGGGTATCTAGTTCTCCTTAATATAGAAAAACTTCTGGAAAGTCAGATTCTCTTTGAATGCTCTATATTGAGATCTATACTCTACAAGATAATCACTAAGAGTCTCATGTTTCAAGTATCCTCCATCTCCATGCCATTCATTTCCTTCTGCAAGAAAAATGGGCATAGTAGGGTGTTGTAGAACTTTCTACACCGCCATTTGCTTATACTGATAATAGGAAGTTCTTAGACCTTCTCGATTCTGAAACCCTCTTGAGGTTTTCTTGTTCCTTTCCCTTCTCATTTCTTTGATCTCCATGGTGAGATCCTGCATAGATTTGAAGAGAAGTGTGGCAAAACTCAATCCATCTAGCATTGAAGACTTTTTTTTTCTTCTTCTTATTCCTCTGATGTCATGAAATGCCCACAAGCTTAGCCAAAGATCATGCTCTGATTTCACTGTAATATCCAAAAATGGAAAATACGTGAATATAGAAAATATGCATAATTCCAACTCCCATAAAAAAATAATAAAACATGTAGAACTAGAAAATGTTGGAACACATCAAGACATCACACATATGAGAAGAAGAAACTGAGCCTTTTCATTATGTATGAACAACATTGTAAGTAGACAGTGATTCAAAAGGAATGCACTCAAGCCACAAGATGGTTGAAATACACTACTGAAACCTAGCACTGGAAAGTATAAATCGTTGTTGCTATTGCTACAAGGAAGAAGATCTATGTGCAAGAGGCTAGTAGAGTGCTCAGAAATATCTAGGATTTTAACCACAGACTCTACTCGGAAAACTCAGAAAAAACCCAGAAATGGTTTGGCCAGATTTTGAGTTCAAAATTTTAGACCTTTTGGGTTACAAATTGCACCCTTTATGGCTGTGTTATGCACTCCCTAGAGAAAAATATTGATCTTGGTCTGAAGGAATGACCTATCTGCTTCAATAGCATCCACTGAGCTCACTAACTAAAGGGTTGGTCCCTTATCCTGATCCCAAGCTAAGAAACTTAAGATATAGCTCCTCCATTGAATATGCAGTTGCTGCATGCACAAATGTTGGGAAATACTGCGTTGTCTATGAGGGCTAATGATGTATCCTACTGATAGATAGTAAAATGCTGATCCAAGCTATTGAAGTGATCCCTAGAGTGAAGGGTTAATTCGTCACAGGATTCCAAGCTAAGTTGCTTGGAACTTCCTCTTCTCCTCAAACCCTCACTGCAGAATTACACAATTCCTGCAGGAAATGTTGATGCATAGGAGAATTAGATGGATGGCCTGATGTTGGATATGAAACTGAAACTCCCAGAAGAGTGCAATGGATCCATAGTGTGAAAGGCTAATCCCTCCATAGGTTTCTCAGCAGAAGTACTATGAAAAACCTTCCAACTCTCAAACACTAGTTCAGGAATGCGTAATTCCTATAACTAGGAGTGCAGATGAGAGTGACCAAAAGTGGCACTGGTTGCTAGATGATTAATGATACCCAAGAAAAACTTTCCAGAGTAGGCACTCAAAGTCCCCCATGGGTAAGGGTGGCATTCCCACTTGGGAACACCCGGTTCTAAACAACACAACATACTTAGCTAAACAACTTAAGTGTGAAAAGAAATGTCCTACGACACTCAAAAATAAAAATCCAGACTCCCATTCCTTTGTTTCCGTCATCTTCCTTTTATGGTTGTGAGCCTTCCCTAGCCTTGGCCCACCTCATAACGATGTTGCACATGTGGCCACTAGCCTCTATAAAGACTACACTTTCCTCCATGATCTCCATCAGTGATGAAATTACAATCACTTCCTCCATCATGTGTGCATTTATTACACCACTTCCTACATCACTTCATCTTTATTTCTCCATGATCTTACATTTATTCCTCCACTATCTCCATCATCTTCCTCGTTATTTCTCTAGGACCTCTACACTTTCTTCATTATTATGTTGCTCCACGACTCCATAATGCCACTCTACTACTCAATTAACCCACATTCACACTATAGAAGTGGATTTTATTCATCTACTGGGTTTATGGGTCCCTCCACCCTTTTATTTTGTAATATTCCTACTTAGCCTAAGCTAAGAGGAATATTCATTTTTGTTTTACTTTATGTTGCATGAATAAATGAATAAAGGAGGACATGTAAAACTCCTAAAAAGTTTGAATAAATCAATGCCCATGTGAACACAGATAAATTAGGGCCATGTAAATAATCACTTGCAAGTGTGAAAGGGGTTTGAGCTGTGAGACTGGGTCAACCTTGACCAAATCTGTAGTGCTATCTAGGTTCAATGTATCTCCTAAAGGGACAGCGCAGTTCTATAAGGAGGCCCCTCATGTGAAAAGAGCTAACTCATCAAGGGGGTTTAGGGTTTGCAAAGGCTCTCATCTTATAAAAGGAAAGGGAAGGAAGCAAGAGAAGGTTGTTGATTGATCATATTTCTGAGTATCTTGTCTGTTTAGAAAAATACTATTCTCTACTGTTGAGTGGAGGATTGTGCCGCTTAGAACTTGGAGTTCCTATGCAGGGATTTCACCTCTTCCTTTGAGGATTCTTGGAGGAGTATTTTCTGATTTGATCCACTATCAGGCTTGAGGCCAAGATCTACTTACAATTGCAGCGCTGATCCATTGAGGGTTTTGTTGCTTTTGCAAGCTACAACAAGTGGGATTCTAGATCTGCAGAGATCTAGCTTGTTTTGGGAGCCTCTTCTCATGGAGTGTGTCTTTTAACCTCCTGGAAGAGTTCCTCTCTGGTTTTTACTTCAGATCTGTAACTTGGTAGTGGGCCATCTATGCCATTTGAGCTACAACGTTGTTTCCATTGATGGACTGCGTTATTTTGATATGAGATTCTTTGTGGTGTTTTGATTCCAGTTTTGATCAAAGATATCTGGTGCTGGGATTTTCCTTTCACTTGGGTGATCCATGGATTAGCTTGCTAATCCATGTTCTATTTAGATCTGATATATTGTTATGTAATGTTATATTCAGAAATTACTGTAGAATTTTTCATATCTGCAACTTGTAACTCAGATCTACTCTTATTTATGCATGATTTGGTCAAAACCCCAAGGGGATCTTGTAAAGAAAACTATATAGTTTCCAGATCTGATATAGATCTGATGTTTTTTCTGCAGATATGTCCTAGATCTAAGTTGTAATATGCAGCCGCTACAGCTCCTGAAAATAACGATGTTAAGATATTTATGCGGATATATATGTGTTGTAGCTCTCTTTTTTGAAGATATCTTGCTCTATTGTCTCATGTATTCTATTGTATATTGAAAGAGATTCACTTTACTTCTGATTTGCTATTGTAAATTCATTTGTTAATCATATTTGATGGCCTCCTACTCATATTTTCCAAGACTGCATTATTCCTAAAGCAGTTTGATGTGCATAGTTGCAGCCCCTCTTGTAGGGTGTTTTTCAGCTAGACTAGGTGGTGGGAGATCTGTTTACCACACCTAGTTTGATTTGTTTTTGCTCCCCTTTTGGATATAGACTCCAGATCTGCTGATCTAAGGGATTCAAGGGTTTTAAACTCATTTTTTTACATCAATCTCTCAAGAGTGCATTATTTCAGCAGGCTTGCTGTGTTATTCCAGATCTGGGATATTACAGTGGTATTAGAGCTCCTTTCTTGGCACAGCCTGTGCTTGCCTTGAAGCACCAACCATGTTGCATTTATAAGAATATTATCCTCTTACTGAGAGGGAGAAGATGTATCAGAATAGAAGTCACAAGAATTTTGACTACACTACTGATGATCCTGACAAGGGTCAAGACAAGGGTGAAGCCCCTCAAGCTATGAATGATAAAGAAGCAGAAGAGTTTGCAAAAACTCTTTTGGAGACCATGCAAGATCTTGCCAAAGAGATCAAAGATATGAGGTTGGATTGAATGAGGGAATCTCCCAATATATTTCAGCTATGAGAAAGCTCTGATATGTCTCATCATGGGACTGGTCAACCAGTGAATCCGCCACAAGCCCCACAAGCTTCACAATGCTCCACTATGCCTACTTTCTTGGCTGTGGAGAATGAAGGACCACAAGAGCAAGCTTCCCTTGAAGATTATTTTATGGAGTATGATTCTCATAGTCAGATATTCAAGGACCACTCGAGTTTCCAAGATTTTTGTCACCTCAAGGACAGAAGAAGACCAAGGCAGCAGTATAGAGATGGTGAATTCTTTCATGATAGACACCACTCTATGGGAAGATTATTTTTGCCCAATTTTGATGGATCATCCTCCAGTTCTGCGAAGGCATGGGTAGAAAAGTTGGATATTTACTTCCAGCTGAACAAGGTCCCTAAAACTAAATCCATCAATATAGTAGCGCTGCACTTTGAGGGAGAAGCACAAAATTGGTGGTTCCATGGGCTTTCTACATTGGGACATATCAATGTGACTACCTAATCTAAGTTTAATATAAGACTGGTGAAGAGGTTTGACAGGAAGGATCCTGAAGAACTCTTCATAAGCCTTGCAAAGTTGAAGTAGTCAGGAGATACAAAGACTTATATCTCTGAGTTTTTGAGATTATCAGTCATGGTCCCTGATCTATCTGTAGCCATGAGGGTCTAAATGTTCATTGATGGCCTGGAGGAACCTTTGCATGGGTTGGTTAAATCTACCAAGCCCATCACTTTTCATGATGTCATTGAGAGGGCTAGAGACCTCCAAGATGCCTTGCAAAAAGCAAAAGAAACTTTCCAAAGCAAGGCTCCTCACTTTTCTAAGGGGAAGGATGGGAAAGATCCTCCTCCCAAGGAGAGCTCTTTGAAGAAGCCTCTTGATATTGATCTCAGGAGGGAATTGAGGAAGAAGAAGTTGTGCTTCACTTGCCAAGAGTCATGGGCACTAGGACATAGGTGTGCTGCTGGAAAAGCACACTACATAGAAGTCTTCTCAAATTTTGAGGAGGAATATGAAGATGGTGAACCTAGGAGGGGTCACAGCGCTGATGATGATGAGGAAGATCAAACACCATCCAGAGATGGGAAGGGAACCTTTGCTCCAACCAGTGGAAGTCTTGCTTCTTTGAGAGGAGTGACTAAGTACTTGACCCTAAGAGTACAAGGTTAAGTTATGAATCAGAGAGTATCTGTACTGATTGACAGTGGGGCAACCCACAACTTTATTGATGCTCATCTTGTGCAAAAGAGAGGAATCCCCACTGATACTTTTGAGTGATTTTCTGTCTTGGTCCCAGGAGATAGGACCATGCAATGCATGCAATATGTTCCATCACTCTCTGTCACTATGGGATCCTACACTTTGGTGGATCACTTCTTTGTAGTTGACATACCAGACACCAACATCATCTTGGGTGTCCAATGGTTGATTACCTTGGGGAAGGTTACCACTAATTGGAAGGCTTTGAAAATGGATTGGGTGGACTTGAAGAGTGGGAAACCACAAATGATTCAGGGCATGCATACTTATCCTTCACCTAGTACTTCCACACAAGAAACAGAGATGGATTTGAGCAATGGAAGTAGGGATCTCACAGTTCCTTCTCTCATGTTCATGAGGATTCTGCAAGGGACATTCTTATCTCATGGAAAGCCACCTGGAATGCCATCAAATTCATATCTTATGGGGAAGGTTCCAAAAAGTGCTACTCCAAATCTAGATCCAGGAAGGATTGGAGCAATGAGAGACCAAGATACATCATTGGGAGGCTTGGGACATCCCAAGAATAAGGAAGATCTTCTTCCTGCATCACTATCACCCTCTCACTTTTCTGAATTTGCGCTGTGGGAGGAGAAGAATGGGAGGATCAAACTTCCAACAAACAGTTTTTACATGTATAATGTCAAGGAGGGAATTAGCAACATGACAAGCACTCCCATGGATGTATCAGCAGTGCTATCATTTTTGAGCAATGTGGATCTTTGTTGGAAATCTCAACTACTTGTGGAGTATTCCAAAGATCTCCACACATGTATGATATTAGATGGAATGTAGCAAGAAGAGGGCTACTTAGTCCAAGGAGGATTCATCTATTAACATGGTAAGGTATTCTTGGCTAGAGCTTCCAAGCTCAAGTAGAAGATCCTACAAGGAGCATATGAAGAATTCTTCCTCAGCAATATGTATTCGATGAAGATCTATACCCTGATCATGAAGAGTTTTGATTGGGAAGGCATGAGAGGGGACTTACATCAGCACTTTCAAGAGTGCAATATCTATGGAGGATTGGGGCAGCCAATGGAATCTTTGCAAGAGTCATCTCAGCCAGCTCTTCCTTTTCTTGAGAGTAGGGGAATGCTCATGCACAACTCCATGTGTGTGAAGGACTATGATGGTAAAGGATTTGATCATGATAAGAAAGTTGTATTTTCTAATCTATTACATTCCTTTGCCATGTTTTTGCAAGATATGACTCCTAAAAAGATTGAGAGATCATTTGGATCTCATAGTTTGTTGGGGGCCAATGGAAATTTTGAACTTGGCCTCTCCCTTGATGTGCAAAGGGAGATTCCTTTTCATGATGGGTGCTTCCTAAAGGCACCAAAATTATGTAACGCCTTCAGCCATGTTAAGGTGACTCATGCAGCAAAAGTGTGGTGGGAATGCCACTTTCCACACTTGGATCTAATGAAGACAAGAGTTGCACTGCGTTGGCATCACATGTGGAATTTTGACCCACCTCCTCAAGTGCAGATTTCAGTTTGCATTTATGTAGTCTTGCTTCCATGCATTGATGATATAGTTGTATTGTTTGTGGGATTGTATGAACAGAGGATGGGCAGTGTGTATGTACCACATGGGTTGGAACTTCTACCTATACTTCATGATACATGTTTTAGATGTAGCATTGCTCCAACTATGTTTATTTCTATTGATTTTTTCACTCCTGAAGGGATGGACTATGCTCATATTATGTTAGCCTTGGAGGAAAAATTCATGATGCATTGGCTTGTTGAGCACTTGGATTATGATGAGGACTTGATCCTTGATGGAGGAGGAGAAGAAATACAACTCTTACCCTATTAGTTGCTTGAGTAAAAGCAACATTTTGGAGGGAAGGACTATAATATTCCTACTTAGCCTAAGCTAAGAGGAATATTCATTTTTTTTTTAAACTTTATGTTGAATGAATAAATGAATAAAGGAGGAAATGTAAAACTCCTAAAAATTCTGAATAAATCAATGCCCATGTGAACACAGATAAATTAGGGCCATGTAAATAATCACTTGCAGGTGTGAAAGGGGTTTGAGCTATGAATCTTGGTCAACCTTGACCAAATCTACAGTGTTGTCTAGGTTCAATGTATCTCCTAAAGGGACAACACAGTTCTATAAGGAGGCCCCTCATGTGAAAAAAACTAATTCATCAAGGTGGTTTAGGGTTTGCAAAGGCTTTCGTCTTCTAAAAGGAAAGGGAAGGCAACAAGAGAAGGTTGTTGATTGATCATATTTCTAAGTATCTTGTTTGTTTAGAAAAATACTATTCTCTGCTATTGAGTGGAGGATTGTGATGCTTAGCACTTGCAGTTCCTATGCAGGGATTTCACCTCTTACTTTGAGGATTATTGGAGGAGTATTTTCTTATTCGATCCACTATCAGGCTTGAGGCCAATCTCTACTTACAATTTCAGCCCTGATCCATTGAGGGTTTTGCTGCTTTTGCAAGCTGCAGCAAGTGGGATTCTAGATCTGCAGAGATCTAGCTTGTTTTGGGAGCCTCTTCTCATGGAGTGTGTCTTTTAACCTCCTGGAAGAGTGCCTCTCCGGTTTTTACTTCAGATCTATAACTTAGCAGTGGGCCATCTATGTCATTTGAGCTACAACATTGTTTCCATTGATGGACTGCGTTATTTTGATATGAGATTCTTTGTGGTGTTTTGATTCCAGTTTTGATCAGAGATCTCTGGTGCTAAGCTTTGCCTTTCACTTGGGTGATCCATGGATTAGCTTGTTGATCAATGTTCTATTTAGATCTGATCTATTGTTATGTAATATTATATTTAGAAATTACTGCAGCATTTTACAGATCTGCAACTTGTAACTCAGATCTACTCTTATTTATGCATGATTTGGTCAAAACCCCAAGGGGATCTTGTAAAGAAAAATATCTAGTTTCCAGATATGATATAGATCTGATGTTTTTTCCACAAATCTATCCTACATATGAGTTGTAATATGTAGCTGCTACAGCTCCTGGAAATAATGTTTTTGAGCCATTTCTGTTGATATATATGTGTTGTAGCTCTCTTGTCTAAAGATATCTTGCTCTATTGTCTCATGTATTCTACTGTATATTGAAAGAGCTTCACTTTACTTCTGATTTTCTGCTTTACATTCATTTTTTAATCATATTTGATGGCCTCCTACTCATATTTTCCAAGAATGCATTATTCCTAAAGCAGTTTGTTGTGCATAGTTGCAGCCCCTCTTGTAGGGTGTTTTTAAGCTAGACTAGGTGGTGGGAGATCTGTTTACCACACCTAGTTTGATTTGTTTCTTCTCCCCTTTTGGATCTAGACCCCAGATCTGCTGATCTAAGGGATCCAAGGATTTTAAACTCATTTCTATACGTAAATCTCTCAAGAGTGTGTTATTTCAGCAGGCTTGCTATGCTATTCCAGATCTAGGATATTACATATTTACTTAACTAAATAAGAAAAGAAAGAGATCTAATATTCCAATTAGCTGATGGAAAATTTGGAACATTACATACCCCCCATGATCCACCTTTAATTAAGGCTCCCCTTGCAGCCCCAATGTGTATGCTGAGTTTTTCAAACAAACCTTAGCCCCAAGAACCAGTTCCAGACACCCCAAGTTCTATGACTACTGACTCAACATTCCTACCATACACAATCACTCAGAAATTTTTTTTATATCCCCCACCTAGTTTTGTCTCACACCAAGTCATGGCAACATTTATGTTTCCAAATATGGATTTCACAATACCATTTTGGTATTTGGCCCCACACACCATGTCAGGAAACTTAGATATTACATTCTATAGGAATAATTCATGTAGCCACTCCTCAAAAATCCACCCCAAAATGAGTTACACCTGTGTTGCCGCATGAAAAGGTGCCAACAAAAGGGACAAGAAGAGAGGAAAGAAGGTGGAAGCCTCAACCACTTCCTCATCTAAGGTACCACCACCTTATGCATTATGTGAAGTATCAAGGAACAATACTTCATGCTTGGAATTAGAGGCGTTAAAATATCTTCTTCATGTCGTAAAAGCACCAATGGCCCCACCTCCACCTTCAAGAGGTAAGACTACAACAACACATAATAAGACATAATGCACCAACCCTGCATGCGCTATATGCATTGAGTACGGACATTACACACATCACTATCCTGAAATTGCTCATTATCGATATGGATTGGGATCCCTCGCTTAAGCCAATATTTTGACACCATCACATATCACTGTGCCAGTGGAATATGATGGGTCCAAAACATTTTATTATGTCTTCTGGGATAGTGCACCTCATACCCACAGTCAGTATTCAAAAGGATGAAAAATGTTCCTAAGATATTATTTCCAAAACCTTCTGATTCATTCTCCCTATGTGAAAAACTACTCCATTTGATTGATCAAAGCTGAGAATTGATTAAAATCAGAGTTATTTTTCCTTGGTTGGTCCACATTCCTCACCCTACTAGCTCAAACTAGTCTAGACATGCATGAAATAATTGTTGCATTTGTTCCCATGTTCATCATATGTGGAACTGTCAATACCTCCCACAATTTTGAGCAACAAAATAAACCTTGCATCAAACTAACATTGGGATTACAAATCCTCCTCACATCACCGATATTAGGATCTAGAGGTGGCACGAACCCTTAAATTCCCACCTCATGACATCGACCATGTGTCATCGTCACAAAATATGAGAAATTATGATATGCACACCATTTATTTATTTTTCTAAGTAAGACTAATTTCTATTATGTATAAAGGCTATAGTACAAAACTGCACCAACATCAGTTGTGGAAGCCTGAATGTTGGGCTTGATAGTCAAGCAAATCATGCAAAGTCTGAACTTCCCGAGACGGGAAACCAGTTCTTTCAACCATAACTTCTGAACCGCCCAGAAATGGGAAACCGGTTTTAAGTTTGCAGTAATCAAAAAAACACTATGTCTGAGAAAAACACATTGCCTGTATAACAAAGCAGTATAACTGAAAAACAGATGATTTCCACTAGAGCAGATCAAAGAAACCTGAAAAACAAAGCAGTTGCTATTCATGAGTGGGAGAGGGCGATTCTTCAATGATTCTGCAGGTGAACATCTCGCCTCTGTCCGTCGGTGCTTCACTGAGAACGCGTCCTCCATCTTCACGTTCTATCTCCATGCTGGTCACGTGCCGAGGGGCCGAGGAGGCAGGGTCAACAGGAGAAGAAATAGGCATGTTCGACGAACTGAGCGGGCCAAAATTCGGAACTTCTTCCCGAAGTGTGACCATAATAGCAGCAGTGAGAATGGCATTGCAGGAAGTACAGTCGAACCTTAACTCAGCACGCTGAGAGGTTTGACGGATGGAAGGCCGAAGAGAACGCGGAGCAGCAGCAGGTGCAAACCCAGTATCCATCTTGGACGTCGGAGCAGGAGCAGGAGGGAGGAGGACCCGAATCAAGGTGACAAGGAGCTCTGGACGAGACAACTGAGGAGGGGGCGAGATTGCCGGACAGAGCAGAAGAAGCAGAATTGAAGACGGACTGGTTACACCAAGGGCTGTGGGAAAAATGCCAATTGGGGGCTAGCTCGATGCAGGCTCCTAACGAGCTACGTTTCCCAGTACTCGTCTTGAGGCTGGCCTCAGTATTTGCAGAAGAACAAATCGCATGCAGAGGAATACGCGGGCCTGGATTGTCCATCCCACCATTCAGACCTTCACAGATGCAATGCGCGCCCAGAGTGACCGCCATATCCATCATAACCAAGAGCCGAATGGGCCGATCGAGGAGAGGAGATCTCACGCAGTGTGGAGAGTAAATGCAGCGTTTAATGGTAGTACCGGGAGCCATATGGGCTGCACCGGCCATGTTCATTGGGAAGTGGCCTATGTGCCACGTTCCCTTGTGTCTATTAAACACCCGCAGCCGGGGAGGTACTGTCGCTATGCACCTGCGTGATACATTGCTGGAGTATTGCTGCATCATGAATACAGTGAAGTGGGTCATGTGTGAGAGTGTTGTGGCCTTCAGTGCCCAAATTTGCCAAAAGATCCGCGACTTTGTTGCCCTCCCTCTTGATATGATTGAAAGAGACCGCTCTGTGCTGCATTAGCCATCTGCTTAATTGTTTTATTCTTGCCTCCAGTCTCCAACTATGAGCTACTTTCTCCAGAGTGGTGCCCCAGAGAAGTTTCTTGGCAATGTTGATCAAAATTTGGGAGTCTCCCTCAATGATGATGGGGAGAAACTTGTGATGTTGTATCATACAGAGACCTTGCCATAGGCCTTCTAATTCAGCAGAGTTATTGGAATCCCATCCAATAGAACCATAATAGATGACCTGAGCTTCTCCTTTGACATTTCGTATGATGCCTCCAAATCCTGCTGGCCCAGGGTTTCCTTTTGAAGCCCCATTAAAATTTAGCTTGAAAACACCTTCAGGGGGGGGGGGGTCCAGAGTATGGGAGGAATGGGGAGGGGATTGGCTTTTAGGGAGGGAGTGAAGGCAATGCGAAGATTCCAATTTTGCCAAATGGAAATTTCTTTGGGATTTTTGGGGAAGTCCTCTTCGGACCATGAGTGGAGGGCCAAAGATTCCTGAAGATTATTACAGAAGGAGAGCCATATATCATCCAAAGAAGAGGCAAGATTTTTGAAAGTCCGTTTATTTCTTTCTTTCCAAAGGGACCAGAACACAAGACCAGGGAGGAGCAACCACAGAGTGTTGAGAAGAGGGGAGAGAAAGGGGTGAGGAGACCAACAACGGATGATGTTGGTGATATCCCCTGTGGGTTTATTCTTCTGACAGCGAAAGCTGCATTTCTCCCAAAAAGCATTGGCTAAAGGACAGAGCAGTAACAAATGCTGTATGGTTTCTTCAGTTTGGAGGCAATTGGGGCATTGGGAGGAACCAAAAAAGCCTCGTTTGACAAGGTTGTCCCAAGTGAGAATGCGTTTATGGTTGAGGAGCCATAGAAAAGTCGAAACCTTAGGCCAGTTGTACTTATTCCAGATCATCACCCAAAGAGGATCCCGAGGAAGGGGCGTGGGATGTAAAATGGAAAAGGCTTCTTTAGTAGTAAACATACCCTTGGTAGAATAGCCCCATCTTAATATATCAGGTTCATCAGTGCTTCTAATTTGCCTTTTGCTGAGTTCAGAATTGAGGGCTTCCTGATTTGAGACTCGAGCATGGGGCGCGATGAGATGAGGGGATTTCCACTGTCTGAACCCATTGCTAATGGCATCTTGCCATTGATGACAGACCCTGATATCCTGTGCATTTCTATTGGCTTCCACATTGATGCTGGGGAAAGCTTCACTAAGGATAGGATGCTGCTGCCACGAGTCCTGCCAAAATCGTGCTGAATTGCCATTACGGACTTCCCAAAAGCTGTGTTGTTGAATGAGTGAATAATACTGCTTGGCCGACTTCCATATAAGAGAACCTTGTTGCTCCGGAATAAACCTGATTAGATCGGCCGAAGGTCTGTTATTGGCATATTTCACAGTCCACCATCTGGCCCACGGTGTATGAGGTTGCGACGTCCATTTCCACCAGATGCGAGCGGCCATCACCTTGTTGCTGTGGTTGGGATTGCGGAGGTTGAGACCACCAGCATCCTTGGGAGAGCAAACTGTATCCCAGCTTACTAAGGCCCATTTACGATTCCTGCCAGAGGAACCCCAAAGAAAATTGCGTTGCAAGGACCGGATTTGTTTGAGGACCCACTTAGGCGCTGCAAGGACAGAAAAAAGATAGAGCGGCATTGATTGCAAAACAGATTTTATAAGAACAAGTCTACTGGCTAAGTTCAAGGCCCTGAAGGTCCACAAGGAGAGCTTGTTCTCCAACTTTTCAAGAAGCTTGTTCCAGGAAGAATTCCTTATGGCTGAATCCATAAGGGGAGCTCCCAGATATTTGTCTGGAAGGGAGGTGATGGAGAAGCCAAGGATGCGAGCGATGTTGGCCTGAGTTAGGGGCGGGGTGTTAAAGAAAAAGATCTGGGATTTGGAGTCATTGATGGTGAGACCTGAAGCAGAGGAAAAGAGATGAAGAATGGCTTTGAAAGAGCGAGCTTCCTGCACAGATGGGTGGCCAAACAGCATGTTGTCATCCACGAATTGTTGGTGGGTTGTGACAGGAGCTCCATGAAGGGAGATGCCACGCAGATTCTGAGTGTGGATCGCCTTATGGAGTAATCGACTTAGGCCTTCAGTCATGAGGACAAAAATGAAAGGGGAAAGAGGGTCCCCTTGCCTAATAGCTCGTGAGGGATGAAAGGGAGGGGAGGGAGCGCCATTGACCAAGATAGAGAAGGAGGTGGAGGTGATGAGGCTCATTATCCATCTGATCCACATTTGATCGAACCCAAAAGCATTTAAAATATGATGAATGTAATTCCAATTCAGCTTGTCAAAGGCTTTGGAGAGATCAAGCTTAAGAAGCATACCTGGTTTTTTACAGATTTTCAGAGAGTGCATAATCTCATGAGTTAGGATTATACCATCCAGAATTTGGCGCCCTTCAACATATCCAGTTTGTTCCGGGGAGATAAGGAGCGGAAGGAGCGGCTTGAGTCTGTTGGCAATTACTTTGGATATGACTTTGTAAATAACATTGCAAAGAGCTATAGGTCTGAACTTGTCCGGTTTTCTGGGCTGATCCTCTTTCGGAATCAATGCGATAAAAGTGGCATTGAGAGAGGGAAGAAGCCAGTGCATAGATCTGGATTCCTCAACGAGTTGCCAGACTTCAGATCTGATAAGATCCCAGAAATGGTGGAAGAAATTCGAGGTGAAACCATCAGGTCCAGGGGCTTTTCCGTCTTTAAACTGCGCCATGGCTTCATCCACCTCTTGCGGAGAGACTGGTCGGAGGAGCATTTTATTGTGCTCAGCAGTAACTAGCTTAGGTATGACCTGCTTAATTCGGTCAATATCCTCTTGTCGATTTGGTTGAGGCTCCTGCTGGATATTTTTGAAATAGTCAACCAATTCTTGTTGCATGTCTTCATGTTTTTCCACTTTCTCTCCCTGTTGAGTGAGTATATGATTGATTCTATTCTGCATCCTGCGCTGCATGGTCGAGGCATGGAAGAACTTGGTGTTTTTTTCACCCTCTTTGAGCCATCGAATTCTTGATTTTTGCCGCCAAAGTATCTCCTCCTGTTTGTATCTCTCTTCCAACAGTTTTTGAAGGGCCTGCTCCTTTTCTGCTAGCAACTCCGTCCGTCCCTTAATAATGATTTCCTGTTGCAGCTCATTCATATTTTGCTCAAGGTTCTTCTTCTCCTTGAAGATATCTCCAAAGGTGGTCTGATTCCAATATTTAATTTGGCCTTTCAAGTATTTGAGCTTTTGTTGAAATTGATACATTTTGGAACCCTTTGGTGGCTGGAAATTCCTCCAAGAAGTGTGTACCAATTCTTTGGAGGGATGCGTTAGCCAGAATGCTTCAAATCGGAATGGCCTCTTTAAATGAGCTCCTAAGTTCTGCCATTGTAGCAGGATGGGCCAATGATCCGATCCTGCATATGGTAGGATTGAGCTTGTTATGTCTCCTCCCATGTGAATCGCATTGTCAGAGATGAGGAACCTGTCCAATTTTGACGCAATTTGCTGACTGCCAGTTCTTCTGTTGCTCCAAGTGAAGATGCCATTGGAGAAGGGCATGTCAATGAGCCAGTTGTTATTGATGAAGTTTTTGAATTGGCTGCTGTCCAATTCAGATCTGTAGCGCCCTCCAGTTCTTTCTTCCATTCTCAGGGTCATGTTGAAGTCGTCGCCGATTATCCAGAGTGGATGGGTTCTGTTTGAATTGAGGTACGCTAAAGTATCTAGGAGCGCAATCTTTCTTCTCTGTTCTTGAGGGAAGTAGACGTTGGTCAAGTGCCCATGAATGTTGGTGCCAATTGGATGGAAAGTGGCTTGTATAAGGTTGTGGGCAGCATGAAAATCAGATAGCTGCATAGAGCATGTGTCCCAAGCTATTGCCAGACCTCCAGAGGATCCGGAGGCATCAAATGCTACTGAACTACTACTAGGCCAAGCTTTTGATAAGATGGCTCCAAGCAGATTGCTGTTGCATTTTGTCTCTTGAATAAAAAGAATTTGTGGGTTTTCCTTTTGTATCATGGATTTAATCATCCTATATTTGCCTGGAGCGTTAAGCCCTCTTACATTCCAAGATATCAATTTCATGGCGAACTATTTTCGAGAGGTTTAAAGAACCTGGTCAACTTGGGATATCTCCCTGAATCCACTAGCATTGCGCCGACCTGCATAGTGCGTTGCAAATCAGGCTTTCTACCTCGTTTTTTACCTTCCTTCAGAACTTTTAGGCTGTCCCAATGACTGCCTGATTGAATCCCTAATTTTTTATGCTGATGAGCTTTGGTAAGGACTACCTCCAACGATTCAATCTGATGAGGTAGGATTTTGTCAAATTCTTTCTTTTTACACGCATCTTCCAGGCCTATTAGATCGAGATCTCCCACATCAAAACTTTCAGAGTCTTCCTCCATGAGAGTAGTTTGCAAGCCTTCCTGAGTGTCTTTGCTGGCCAAGCTAGGGTTGGCAGAGCTCTCATCAAGATCCATGCTGTTGGGGTTCCAAGAGATTTGTTTCAGCTTCGCATGGGGATCAGGTTTTGAGGGGACATTAGATGGCTGAGAAGCATGAGAAGGTCCAGAGGCCATGGCTTGATTTTTGGAAGAAGAGGGGTTCGAAGGAGTCGTGGAAGCAGGCACCGTGGTGGTATTTTCTGAAGGGGAGTCTGTGTTGGCTAGGGCGGCAAAGCTATTGCTAGTGGTAGGGATTGACGGGGAAGGGCTGGGTTTGGAACTGGACGGAGGAGCTTTCTTATGATTTCTCCTTTTGGAAGAGACCTTGGTAAACCCCTCTGCATCTTCTTTGTCTTCAGCATTTTGGGTCTTGGAATGTGCCACCAAGGGACAATCTCTGAACAGATGCCCATGAGCATGGCATCTTCTGCAACGAAACGGCACATGTTCATAATCCAACGGCTAAATCCATTCAAAGTCATCATGAAACAAACTTACCGCATCTGGGAGGGCTCGATCTAGTTGCATTTGGACGCAGATCCTCGCGTAAGAAGTGTATCTCCGAAGCTTCGTTTCTTCTGCGATTTTGATGAACTCACCAAGCCCACTGCCTATCGCTTGCAGAGATTCTTCATCCCAGTATTCCAGAGGCAATGAATAGAGTCTGATCCAGACCAGGGCCCAGTTGAAATTTTCTTGATCTGGGTTAAACCTTTCTACCCAGTTTCGCAGTTATAGACCTGCAGAGTTGAAGAAATAGGGGCCACCATCCATAACCCTATTTCTGTCCTCAAGACAGTTGAAATCAGCCGTGAAGAAGCCTTTTGGCCCGAGTTGCAGGCTGACATGTCCTTTCGGCTTCCATTTGGAGGCAATCCAACCTTGTAAAGCTTTTTCCGTCGGCCAGAGCCCCATGAACTTTCCAATGAGGGCATGATCTCTCATGTATTGGATCCTGGCATTTATTCGGTGACTGGGCAGATCGATTTTTGATATGTCCGGAGCGATTGGCTTGTAGGTTGAAGAGGTGACCTGCGGCGTTGTCTTTTGTGAATCAGAACTCGTTTGCTGAGCACCATCCTTCATCTGTGTGTTGGCCGTATCTTGCGTATTCAGGTCAGCGTTTTTTGGCGTGTTGTGATCCGTGGCAGGGGGAAGGTGGCCCCCCCCGTTTCTGCTTCCATTGCTGCGTGCAGCACGAAGTTGCAGTCTGACGGAAGCGCCGACAGAGAGTACAAAGCAGCGACAGGGGCTAGGGTTTCTGCAGAATGAAAAGAACGAAAACCCTAGCAGAGCGATCTCTCATCCTCCGCCCATATGCACACCATTTATTGCATTGGCATAAATCCTTTATTACATGCAGTGCACACATGAAACTTTTGTACAAACAACTTTCATAGTTCGAAGTCATGTCCTAAGTTACAAAAATTTTGAGAGCTTAGCATATGGCGTCACCCAGTTTAGGAAATCCCTAAACAACATCCTCCCACAAAGGAAGATGCCTTGGCTCCTAGGATGCCAAAATTATCCTGATAACCTTCTGGCACTCATCATGAAGCCCCCTTCATGGAAATTCTCCCACCACCTAGTGCTGGCAAGACACAACACCAAATACGATTCATTTCCTTGACTGTAGGAACCCTGATTAATTCCATCTGCCCATCATTTTTTGGTGTCGATACTGCTACAACCACTACAAAGGTATTACCACCCTCGCCTATGCAGACCTATGCAATCTGCACATTGTCAACATCGTTGGATTCTACAACAATGAAAACCGAGTCATTCTCTTGTTTCTCAACCAATACCACTAGGTCCCAATCCCATTCTCATGACCTCCCACAAAATATATCACCATTAGATAATCGTTTTCACTCAAATGAAAATATTCTAGAGGAAATAACATAACTAAAGTTTCCTTGGGATTCCATGCATCGCCGCTCTTTATTTATACATGAGAAATCATTACAACCTATTGATGCAACAAACCATAATGATATCCTTCTCTTTATTTGAACTCAAAATTTCAACCCTCAACTCACTCACGATGATCATAAGCACATATGCCACCAAGCCCCTCATTACCTTATTATGGGGGACTTCCTCTATCGTCATGGCCTCGACACCATTCTTCATCGATTCCTTAGCATTGATCATGTTGAGCATGCATTAAATGAATACCACAATGAAGCATGTAGTGGCCACCAATCTAGGCTTACCATTGCCAAAAAACACCTTTGCGCTAGTTATTTTTGGCCAAATTTATTTTGTGACTATGTTCAAGTGGTCGAATGATGTGAAATTTTCAATTGATAGCCTCATAAAGCATGATATCCGCAAAGTCTTCTCTATCACTCGCACCTCTTACATGAGGCCCTCCTACCTCTCTTGGTGTTGGAACCATTATAGGTCATACAATGGCCACCGCCACAACAAGCTGATGGAGGATAGGGTGCCTTGCCCTATCTCAAGCCATAGTCATCTCAATAATCTCATCATATAGCATGGCCCATCTAACATATGGCATCCCACGAAGTAAAGCTACAACATGGTCCCAAGCATCCTCGACAACCTCAACGCACACCTCAAGAGCCTTAACATGGACATGTAGCCTCTCCACTTTATCTCGAAGAGCTGAAACCTCCCCCTCACCCGAGGGGCCACCTGTCTCCAAACGTTTACTTTGAGATGGCCTCTCAAGTCTATCCTATCCCCTGACCTACATCTAACATCACTGAATAGCTACAACACCTACCCCTCTAGGACGTCAAGGATCATTTCCCACCAATATGTCTAATGAGTGTCTGGTAGGTCCAAAATATGCAATCAAAGATACATGATATCAACATGGAGATATATCATAAACCAAAATTCATATAAATCATCAAAATGAATAAATCATAATCGCATACCTATTGGACCCAAAGCATCACCTAGGGGAAAACCCATCTCTAGATCTACTTAAAAATCCATGCCAGCATAAGGGAACTCTAGGATAACCTGAGGGTTTGACAAGACCAACCCTCAAATGTGGGTTTCCAGTATCGCCTCAACTCCCCTTTTCCTACCTGTCACATCACGAGCCCTCATTGTCACATTCGCGAATGTCTCTATGGCTTAATTGACATGGCTAACATGGGGCACATCATCACCACCCTCTCGTACATAATGTTTCATATGATACTTCCATAGTAGAAGCTCCTCACCTCGCATGTGTGAACCTATTTCAACTGCGTCGTCATCCTCCTATGAAGGAAGCCTACCTATTCATAGAACACACTTGCCTAAATCCTTTGGAGCACTACAAGTTGTGGTCTTGAAATTTGGTTTGGCACCAAGGACCCCAACAACTATACAATCATGGTTTAATATGCATGATTAGGCACATCAAAAATTGAGACAATATAGATGCACCCATCCTAGAATACATCATCTTCACAGTTTATTTTGAACCATGCTGTAAAATCCACTCGTTTAGGTGGGAGCTTAGTTGGTAGTACCTCACATAGGGGTACTAAACTAGTAACAAAATAAAAATCCACCTCAGTGGTGAATGCCACCCCGCGGCCCAAATGTCAAACACCTAACAATCAAGCTACCACCTCTCAATCAGAAGCCACAAGAAATCCTCCTACGATCTCACTAGAGGCTTTTGAAAAAAATTCAGTAAACCCCAGTGTGCTAGTTGTGCTCATGCTTGAGCATCACCAACCACTAGAGTGCATACCCGGTACCAATCCTTCTCATGCCATGTCACAACCATCTTGCCCAAAGCAAGGAAAAATAAAACAAATTAGCTTAAAGACTAAATAATTCACCTTCATAAACATCACACGTTTATTTTGAGAACTAGCATGCAATCACACATCTATTACTAAAACTAATGCATGATACCATGCTAAATTATCCTACACAGTCATGCAGATTATGTGACTGTCAGTCCCTAAAATGCGAGGACCTCGACCCCAGGCACACACATATATTCTTTACATATAAGTGAAAAGTGTGTGACTATTTCATACACAGTCGCATGTTTCCCACACCTTTTGATAATTAATCCGTGAGGTCTATAGAAATTTGAATAACTGTTAAATTATTCACCGAGGTTATCCTGATCACACACTATTTGAGCTTCATGCATAATACATAACCTCTTCTACTATTGATCATCAATTTACGGAAATTAAAAAATCGCATGCGCACATTAAAACCATAAACAATCACACATATAAACATAGTATTTATGGGAAAGCTTAAAGCTGAAAACCCCCAACTATCTGTATATTATAATGATAGAGATCATGTAACAATCATTGTACAAACTCCTCACAAGCTCTCAGTACAATCTCCAATTGTTACACACTACACAAGCTCAGATCATAAAACCACATGCTCCAATCTGCTCCACCTGTTAGCCAGCTTCTACTGCACAATCCAATATGGATAATCATGAGATCCAGGTTCAAATCCCACCAGTATGTACTGCGCAATCCTCATTGGCTTCTCCATCAATGTGTGTGCAAATCTCATGCACCAATATAGTCACAACTGATAGTCACACTTGCTCTTTCACCTACCTCTTCACTGGTCTCCACTAAAACTGTCCATGCACTGCAGTTAATTGATGTATTATTTAGTTGATTTATGAGTTAATAATTAGTGAATTAATTAATAATTAATTCACACCACTCTCACTAATTGTATCAATCAGTTAGACTATATACAACTAGCTCAACTAAGTTAAACTGAACACAACTTCATTAACTGTCTCATCAACTCCACCAAACTCTATCACATGAGTTCTAACTGAAGTCAACCATGCAATAGCTTCACTAAACCCTAGGAATAGCATAATTCCTTCTGTCAGCTGCATGTGCCACATCCAGGCATTAAACTGAAGTGCTCCAAGAGGATAAGATAATGTTTAGAGTCCAAATATTATTAAGAGCTAATAATATTCGACATATCTATTTTTAGACTGGCAATCTAAAAATAGATTCCGCCCAGTATGTCTAAAAATAGAAGTCCATCTATTTTTCCTAACTTGACCAACCATCCACAAATAGCATCCTGCAACTCATAGAACATGATCCATATGTCTAAAAATAGACATAGTCTAAAAATAGACTTTGCGCCAAAAATACCCTGCGGGCCCACTTAGTGAAGGTGACTTCTTTCCACTAAGCTCCTCATCTTGTTGCAATCTCAACAAGGTCTTCGACTCCAAAACCTTATGAATGCCTCTCTCATAGTTGCATGTATCGCGTGACTATCTCACCCTTCACTGCAAAGATCTAGATGAATATCATTGAGTCGCTCACATGGTTTTCCAAAATTGAACCTAAAATGGTCCGTACAGGCCACCTTATATGCCCTATCTAACCTAGAATACTGAAATCACTAAGGTGCGGCCATGACTTCTTACCTAGATCTCCTCATGCACTAATTGGGTACTCTCGCTGACCACTATAGATAGAAATATCTTGTGGACCCTGCTCTAGAATCCACGATAGCAAGTACAAATGAAGTGGCATATGGCTAATACCCCTCTATATATCCCCCTCTTTTTCAGTTTCCATAGGCCTATTGAGGAGCTAGGACCTCCCTTCGTGAAACCGTTAGCGACATTGGGATCATGAGTCATCATCTACATCATCATCCCATCTATTTATTTTGAGCAACATACTCATTTTTTGTCCCATTTCACTACTCAAAGTACCTGCTGTAGCTAAATTTTTCCACTAGAAAAGAACAAAGCTCTTGAAATAAACCAGGGAAGGATCGAAATAAGAAGGTGTTGCTCCTTAAGCTACTTTGTAGGGAAGAATGATTTGTCATGGGAAATTATGATGTTATGTGGAAAAATTTGTTTCAATCTGGAAATTATACCTTCTTGGTTATTATCAAATTGGGTTCGAGGAACTTAGTTTTCTTGTCAAATATAAGTTAAGTGCCAAACATAATTATAAAATCAAGGAGCAACCCATTATATATAGGAAGGTTTATTTTTATTTTTGGGAATTTAATAAAAGGGAACTTTTATAAATGATGTGTATTTTTGGGCTTTAGCACAGTCAAAGCTTATAATCTTCCATGTCAACATATGTTCTGAAATCACAATTAAAGTGTCGCGCTCTCCACTGATTGATAATCAAGGTCTCCTTGGTTAGTGCTCATACAAATCATAAATGAAATTGCTATTTGAGGTCATAAAATGTGCACGATATATCAATAATGAGTTCATTGATTTCAATTTTCAGCTGCAATTCAGAATTACAGTTTCTTCATTGTTCCAAGGAAACAATTATTTTGGAAATACATACAGTTGTGGATGGGCTTTTAGAAATGGGCTGAATTCCTTATGATGGTGGTGAATATTTGTTAGGAAGTGAGTCTGGAAATGGTGATGTATGTTCTCATGATGATAATGAAGAGGATCTTAATCATGAAGACAATGAGGGGAAATCGGAAATTGAAGGTGAGGTTGGAGAAATGGTTTATGCACCTGATGCTAAAGAAAGTTGTTCATTTGCAATATCGGATCACTTTTTGTCCCTAGCCAAGCTTCTATCATAGCGTGTATATTCTACTACTTCGAGAAATATATCATAGAAGAGATATGTTTTTATTGACATGATATTTTTTATGTGCTTTTTAGGTAGCATCAAACTTTATGTGAACGAGAACTCTCTACAAGAAGAATGCATTAACGACAGAGTGGAATTGGAAAAATGTGTAGGATACAACAGTAATTTGTATGCCAAATTCATGAGTGTGTTATAAATTTTTCTTGATGGATCAACTTACAATGCAAATTTTGAGGATAATTTTTCAAATGTGCAATTAAGTCTGTGTGAGCAGTCTGGAAATAATTTTTCAGATCCCATAGGTGGCTTCAACTTGTTATTACTTATCATAGCAAAAATGGTTTGTAGTTGTGTTTCTTACCAATATTTACTTTCTTATTAATTTCAAACGCCCAGATGATCTCAATCAAGCATATTTTCAATTGATACAATAACAACTGTCACATTCTATGAATATTGAGCTTCCATTGTCTAGTATAACTGCATGGGCTTTTCCAGTGGGCACAATTTTTGCAGCAATACATCAGAGAGGGAGTAGAGTTGTGATGATTTATTTCCATCAAAGACACATTGTTTTCAATTTGTAATATGTTGCATATAATTTGAAATTTATGGAGCAGAAATCACATGCACAAAAAATGCAGCATCTCCAGGCCATGAATTTCTTGCTCAATTTTTGAGAAAATGGTGTCAAATATTAAAAATCCGCGATCTGGGTTTTTTATAGAATAGCCCAAGTTGACTTTCCAAAAGGAATTGTCCAAAAATTCAAAGCAGTTTTAAATATTTCGCAAGTTATTTCAATGAAATTTTTTCCAAAATGTCCTATAAGGGTTTTATGTAAATTATAGAAAAACAAATTGAAATTTGTCTAGAGGCATGAAAAAACGAGTAGCATTGCCTCGGGCTATTATATATGATGATTCACATAAAGAAATTAAACTTGAAGTTGTAATGTATGATGAACCAACTGCTAGGCTTGATCCAATTGAATCCACTGTTATTGAGGATCTTAAATGAGAAATGCACATTAAAGAATGCGATGTAGAGTGGAAACCTGAAAATCATAAGAATTTTGTTCCAATTTTGTGCAACAGTGTAATTTATGGATTTGTCTGTTTTATGTGAGGTTTCTTTAACGGTGGGTTGGAAATGACGACGAATTTTCCATTTTTCTAGGGGCTATGATGCTGCTTTGATGTATGATGGATTTTTTTTCTTGTTCATGCCACATTTTTTAATACGAAGCTGATCTCTTCCCTCACCAAACTATATAACTATACTTCTTTATCATGCTCCTCACAGATACCATCATGCAAAATTTAAGAGAATGATTATGAGAAAGAAGTAAAGGACTTCAATTTTTGAAACTTCAACTCTGCAAATAAAATGCATAAATTATCGACAGTTAATAATATAGTCTCTTCACATCGACGAAATCCCGGTAGCACAAATTTTACAGAACGTTTTCATAAAGGTCGTCCCAGAGGTGGATTCAGCCATACTGCTTATCGAAGATATCGATGGCCATGATTCATTACGACATCACTCATCCTCCACTCTAGAAACTACCTAATTTCTTCCGTAAACTATTTATGGTTTTGGTTAATGATGTAAGGATGATGACAAAGAAAGGGCCCACTTATATTTTTGTGCTATCGTTCATCTCACCACTAGCGTTAGTCAAAAATTCAAATTATATTATACACATCTACAAATGTGTTTGGGTTTTTTATTTGTTTTAAAAAGAGAGAATATATATATACATATATATATATATATATAACCAGGTATATATAATATTTAACATTTTTAATGTATTTGTTAAAAGAAACAATTTTGATAACGGTTAAGGGATTAGTTTAATAACTAATTCTAGGAGAGTTATAGTAGGGGAATAAAAAAAAATTCTCTCTGAAATATGAAGATGATATTGTAGTTTGATTCCATTTTTGGAAGTTGCAACCATTTTTTTTTTTCATGACTTAGTATTTATCTATCTTTTCTTTTTCCAGATAGTGCAAAATGTAGCTGGTGATTTAGTTTCGTTTTTAATGAATTTACTTAATTGTACCCATGAAAATTAATCTCGAAGCCCTTAATGAAGTGCCCCACATCTAGGAATTCCATTCACATTTTCTTAATCTTGCATCATTCTTTCTGCAGTAGTTTAAATTCAAATTCTTGAGTGCATAATTTGAAATTTTCTTTTATTCTTCTTCAATTCACTCCTTTAATTCAACACTCATCAACACTCATAGTTTCTCTGTTCATTCTTCTTTGGAAGGATAGGGTTTTAGAACTACAATATTTGCTTGCAAGCCCTCATGGCCTATCCTTCAATCCATTGATTTTAATTGCTTTTAATCAATTTCAAGATGTCTCAGGCACTGGTTCCCCATAATACCCATCAGGTGCACCTTTTATTGTTTTTTGGATAATCTTATTTAGCGCATTTCAGTTTACACATGGTTTCATCAAGATGTTTTCACTTGGGTTATTGGTTGTCAAAGATGTAGGTTCCTCGTAGTTTCTCAATAAAAATAAATACCTCGATGAAAATCGATAATTAAGGTATCATTCTCTACTCAGCAGGATAGGATTCCTTGAAATCTTCGCATATCCTGACATAATTTATTTGAAATAAAACCACAAGTTCCATCATCTTGAACATGTTTACCAACACCTTCCACTTGCACATGGTAAATGTCCATGTCGGTCGATAGTGCTTCCCCTACATGGATCCCCTAATTTATAGTACACCTTACGCTATTGGAATCCATGAACATTCCCCCATGCTTTGGAGCCATCTCACATGCATGTCTTGAAGATCGACCTCATTCTCCTCTTCTTTAACCATTTCTTACCAACCCCACTCCCAAGCCACCATATTTATTCTTTGTTAGATTGAATCGAATGAACACTCATGTTCTATATTTGGCCTATCACCCCCCATATGGCAATAGAACATATACATCACTTCATTCGTCACATCAACCTCACACCGATACCAACCATTGGGGTCCCTTCCCTCAACAAAAAAACCCACCTGCATCATTACGTAGGCCAACATTTTCTTGGGGCATCAGTCTCCGTGTTTATACATCCCAAACCACTTTTTCATTCTTAGGTAAAGTTTACAAATATTTTTTAAGGAAAATCATTCCCACCCATATTTTTGTCTCAGTTACCCGACGGTAGTCCCTAGTCTCCTTACGTTAGAGATTTCTTTCGTCACCACACCATGACCCATATTTATTCAGTATCAACCATGAAAGTTATAACATATTCATACCAACCCTATATGTCTTATGTATTCTAGGAGAATTCCCCCCATATATATTATTTTTACTGCCACCACTCAGATTACAACTCCAACCTTGGGAATTTTTCGGTATCCACTCTGTTAGCACTTAGTAATTCCTCTAGGATAAGGAGAGTAACCCAAATATAACCACAAACCACTTTAAATCTAGGATATATCCCTTTTATCTTTAGAGAGGGCTCTCTCTATCTAAATATTCACTCACGTAGATGATTAATTGTCTTAGGTTTTAGGCTAGGTATTAAGATCAGAGAGAAATAAGATATAAAAATTTGATGGTAGGGAAGAGGTAAAATCCATTAGGCATGGATTCATATTAATCTAATTATTTTTTTAGTGAGAGGAAAAAAATGAAAAATCGTCAAACAAGGGCAAGGTAGGCAATCCTTTTGGTTTTTTTATATCAAAGTTCATGCTAGAGGGGTGAGCAGAGGAATAATGAGATTGAAAAAATTTAAAGCATATAGCTTAGGATTAATTCTAGATATGTCAATGGGATAAAAACACTAAAGTGTTCATTAATCCATGACCGAGCACTTATAAATTGAATTTTGAAACAAAATTTTTCTTAATTAAACATGAGGACATAACATTCAAGCAATATGGTATCTAGATAGAAACTTACAATATAGGATAACACATCACCATTATAAACTAACACATGAATCCCTGTAAAACAAAAACTCATTCTTCTTCATTCATTGAAAAAATATCAGAAAAGTACAGTGTACAATGTTTTTATAATTTCAATCATAAGAATGAGATTAAGTTACATGAGGTTTATATTCGAATTTCATGGTCAAATTGTTGACTGTGTGGAAGTGCAATGCATTCACTGCACTACTTCAAAAGTGAAACAAATTCATGATTCATAAGCTATTGATCACCTCTTAGGCTTCTAAATGTGTAAAATATGTGAAATTAATCCTGAACATCATCAAGTACCTATTGGATAACATCAATTCATACTTTAAATCCCCATCGTTAAAAAACAGGGCTGATCCGAACCTCAATTTCTCAAACTACTACTTTTTTTTTTCTATGAAAACACTGCAACTAAAACCAAACTGACAACCTCAAACTATACACTAGAGTTTGTAATATGAAAAATTACTGAAACAATTGCTTGAAAATCTAAAAATTAAAATTAAGAAAATTTCTTTCCAATCAATCTTATTGATCACACCATTTCCTACTCTAACCTGTTGAAGATAGATATACAATCATGTGAAATGATCCTTCCAATGTATCTGTTAGTGCAAGGAGTCACTCCTCGAATGAAAGGGAGTAAGCCTTACACATCATAGTTCTTTTCAAGTTAAAAGGTTTTTTGTGTTGGGATGGCTTCTTAAAGAGTTTGAAATGACTTTTTCTGTTCTAGACTTTCATGCATTTGGAAAGATGTGGAAAGTATAAATTGTATGGATAAATTTGTAGTATAGGGAGTAGATTGTTATAGATGAGAGGTGACAAATAGTTGGTACTCAATCTAATAAATATTCATATCCTAAATCAGTCACACTACTACAAGAGTGGAATTTACATAAACTCTGTTTTATGTAAAGGAAGCAACATTTAGAAAGAAGAATACATGCATAAATAATCTCATAAATCCTTCATGAAACCTTCACTAGTATGCTCTACGCAACATATATATGATTTCTAGAAGGCTAAACAACATATAATTAACTAATATATCCTCTAATAGTTCTCTTACTCATACTTTACTAGCTGTTGCAACTCATAAATAAGAAGAATAAAACAATGAGAGAAACACACCATACATTAGAGAGTTCTTGAAACATAAATTCCTCCATAATGAAGTGAAAAAAGGAGTTTTCTTTATTATGTTAAGTCTTGAGGTCGACCAAAATCCAACCTTAAAATGGCATTTATAAATTATATTTATAAAGAGAGAGGAACTAACTCCATCTCTCCTAAAAAGAAGGATTCACTCTTCCTCACATTACATAGGATATATAGGAAATTGAAGACATATCCTATCAAAAAATAACTAATAGGAAAAATGTAGATAAGAAGAAAGAAGTCAGTTCAAACTGTGTTGCTGAGAATGCTGGCATGTTGCCACCTTTTCTGTTGATTTGTCTCTCCATGACCTTGGTTCTTTAACACCCATGTGTCTTAATTAAATGTGACCTTTAACAACCTCAAAACCACTTATCAACCATCACTTTGACACATCCATATCATTATGAGTCCTTATCATTATTGAACTCGCTCGAAAATTCTGCTAACAACTTTAAAAAATGATTTAAAGCATATGCTACCGGAACTTTTGGTAAAAACCTGTAACTGAGAAAATTGAAATGCTACTAGAATTTTTGGTAATGCTCTATTTCCTTTTGAAAAATTCACAACAAAATAATTGAAAAATATTGTGCATACTTATACATTCTGAATGTTGAGCTTGTTCAAAAATGTAACTAGTAGCCAAAAAGGTATTTTAGTGGGACATCCTTTTACCTCTCCTCCATATGAGGTGCAACTTCTGCAAGCTTGTCTAAATCTGTTTGTCTGTCAACTGTTGATTTTGACCTTGTGGTCTTGGTGGCTGTTTATTTTTCAATGGTTTTTTTCTCTTTTGAACTCTTCTATATTTTCCTTATTTTAGAGGATCTTGTTTGCTGGTCTGAAGGGGCTTTACTGTTATCTATTTTATTGGATCCACTACACTCTGAAATTGAAGGAGTTACAGTCTGTAATCCTTCAGAATGCCTCTCCACATCTATGACTTTTTTCAACAAACTTGAATTATGCAAATCTTTAGATTTCATCCTACATTTATTATTGTCACTTGTATGTCTTTTCTTGCTACTCGCAACTTGTTTTGAATCTTTTTGTATTCTTGTAGATGTTCTCCTTCTTATATTTCATTTTAGTCCTTTTACCAACTGATGAAGTAGTTTTCCTATGACTTTTGGCAGGTTGAGAATGTTGTTGTGAAGCTGGAGATAACTTAGCAGGAATGTCTTGTGTAGGTGCAGGTTGGTCTGCCCTGTAAAACATGAAATGTTCCCGTGGATGGTTTCTTTTTCTAAGTTCTTCAACAACCAATACCTTAATAAGAGCCCGAGGATAAATGCTATATTATAATGCTATTGGATGGGTTTTTATCCTAGCTAACATCTTAGTTAAGCTCTTCAGTAGAAAGAAAGGTAGGTTTAGGGTCTTCATATCTACAATGTGAAACAAAAACCTCATGTGATAAAGAAAAACAACAGTATAACTCCTCTCAAAATTAAGTTGTATCTTTATGAGCTTGAAAGTTTCAGGCCATTCATTCTTGAGATAACTGCTAGGAATCCCCTTAGCCCATTTAGGGTTTATGTGTTCATCTTTGATGAAGCTATTGAGGTCTCCTCCAGTGATGACATGGATTTTGAACCATTTTCCTCCTTGTGGAAGGTGGAAATATTCAGCAATAGGCTTTTTTGATACCTGCAATATGAGGCCATAGATATTTTCTTCTTTCCCATCAAATGGGAGAGAAAATTGCTTAGCTACTCCTAGATGAGAGCTTCCTAGCCTTAAACAAAATGAATACCAACAAAGAGCCTCCTCACATTCGGATTAGGCTCGACTAATTTAGCTCCTTGGGGTTCAATGTGTTTTATTTTTCTTGCTTTCTTAGTCATCTTCAGCAATAAAGAAGGTTGTTTGCTATAATCTGATAGGTGTCAAGATTACGGGAGCTCACCTAATAGGTGTTGTTGTATCTTCAATGGAAATTGCCTAAAAATTGGGTCTCCCTCTTCAAGCTACTCACTGGAACTGCTAATTCACCAACAACTGAACTCAAAACTAATGATTTTCCCTTTCTTTCAGTGATTTAAAATTATATTTTGGTTCACCTTTCTAGGCATGAGATATTTTCATAATGGGAAATTTCCTAGACTATATAACACACCTTGTGGTAGTCATGATTAACTTCAGTTGGATTTTTTGCTTCAGAATATATGCTACAGGTGGCTGGAGTTGAAGTTGGCAGTCATCTACATCGTATCCTTATGATAGGCATAAAATTCTCATAGCGTTAATTCGTTATCAAAACAAATGGTCATCACATTAAATTGCAAATCCACAATCTACCTTGACACTAGATATGTACCTTGACATGTGGATATAATGACTCAGGATGACAAAGGACAAACAACAGTTGGATTTTGTTAACTATGGATTGACACCTAACACTTTACGTATGGCTACAACTTAACTTGACATCACTCAACGTATACCTTTCCTATCATGTGACATAGCTCATGATAAAAATGTTTAAACCTTGGTTAATATTGGGAATGCGTGGCTAACACAAAAGCGGATGCGGTTTTTTTTTTAAACAAGGGAGGTTACCGAAATTTTCGGTAGCATCGGGTAAAGGTAAAAAAAACATAATAAAAAATTAAAATAGACTGTCCAACAGGGCTGGAACACATGATACCAAAACTTTCGGTAGTGTTCTAAATTTTTTTGAAATGTACAAATTTTTATCCTAAAAACAAAATATTTAAAACACACTTATGACTTAGCATAGAACTATGCTAACATTGGCTCCACGGGGGATGGAGCTCTACCTGTGAGGCTCTAATAATATTTTGTAATTTTAGCACATTGTACTTGGGCTATGGAGTCTTATTATGAAACACACTAGTATTTACAATGAATTTAGGCCACCAAAAACCTTAATAAAGGAATTTATTGAGGAAGATCCCATTAAATGGGCCTCCAAATAGTTCTATCCCATTAAGATGTTGCAAATCAAAACTATTGTTCTGGAAAATATTGGAGATTTTGAAAGGACCAAGACATAAAGCATCAAATTTGGAATGCTTACCTAGGTCTTGATGCTATGCATCCCATTCAACACCAAATCTCCAATATGAAAATCTTCTTTCTAGTTCTTCTATCAAAAAGTTTCTTTACATCTTGCTAATATTTTCTTATCAAATCATATTGTTGTTCTTCCTTTTGCTGCACTTCTATGATCTAATAAATTCTTGTGGTTATGTCATTTGGCTCATATTCATGATCTTGCAAAAAATTAGCTGCAACAATGGCTAATTGGATTGTAAAAACAACCTTAGTTCCATAAATCGTTTGAAAGGGTGATGTATTAATAGATTTTTTTATTGTCACCCAGTCATCCCATAAAGAAAATTTCAGTTTAGAGTCTTAGGCTTTCTTGCTTTTCTCCAATAGCGTGGTGGTGATTCTTACCAAAATTTTGTTATATGATTCAGCTAAACCATTCCCTTTTGGATAGCAATTTGTAGAGTGAGTAAGATGAATACCATAATATTCACATAAATTTATCAATGGTGTAGCTTTAAAAGAAACTGCATTATTCGCTACTAGCCTTGATGGACATCCAAATCTGGTTATGATTCCCTCCATAAATTTAATGATAACTTTATGAGTAGAATTCTTGGTAGGTATTGATTCAATTCATTTGGTGAAGTAATTAGTTGCAAAAAGAATCCAATGATGTCATCCACTTGAAGGTGGATGTATTTCACCAACCAAATCCAATCCCGATTGCTGAAAAGGAGCAGAAACAACCATGGGCTTGAGAGGCAAAGATTTTAAATGATTTTTACCAGTGAAATTTTGACATTTTTCACATGCTCTCACCTCACCACATACATCAGAAAATAAGCTAGGCCGAAAATAGCCAGCTTTCAAGATTTTGTACGTAGTAGTTATCCAATAATGATGACCTCCACAAACACTACTATGCATATCAAAAATAAATTTCTTGGACTCATCTGGGTCAATGCACCTAAAAAAACTTCTATAAGAAATTTCCAATAAAAACAAGTATCCTTGACACAAAATTTAAAGGTTTTCAGCTTTAAAGATCTCATTTTGCTTTTATCAAAATTTGGAGGAGGTTTAAAATGATGCAAAAAATAAATGATATCCTTATACCAGCTGCACTCAACAATATTTACATGTACTACCTTGTTGTCAATAGGTTCTGAAATTTTCCCTTCTAGATTGTCATCAATGAAATTCAAGCCCAAAACTCTACAATTTTCTTCAGCTAGTAGTTTGGCTAATCCTTGACCTTTGATTAGTTTGGTAGGCTTTATCTCTAAATAAAATTCAAGAACTTTAGTCACCCTCTTACTTATTTTTCCATCAATACCATACTAAACTAATATTTCTCTAACAACAAATCAAGGTACTTAGGAAATAATTTGAGCATGTTGAATATAAACTCTAAAAGCCTTCAGAGCTTTAACTAATGCATAAGCATACCTTTCCAACATTTGATACTTCAATTCTGCATCTCTAAGAGCTCTGCTGAAAAATGCTATGGGGGCTTCCTTATTTTCTGCATCTTTTTGTATTAAAACAACAACAATAGTATATTGAGAGGCAAATGAGAAGATCAAGAAAGGATTTCAATATTCAGGGCTTACCAACTGAGGTGCTTCAATGATATATTTTTGTATAGCTCAAATGAATTTATGGCCTAAAATGTCCACTTGAATTGTTTATCCTTCTTTAGCATGAAAATAATATTCTTCACCACTTCAACAAAATTGGGAATGAATCTTCTTAAAAAATTGATCTTCCCAAGGAAATATTGAATCTCTTTCTTGGATCTTGGAAGTGTTAAGTCCTAAATTATAATCACTCTTTTGGAATCAATTCTCACTCCATATTTAGAAACTATGTGACCCAACATCTTACCTTCTTTAAGAGCAAAAAATGCTTCTTTGGGTTCAATGATATACCATATTTTTTACATTTAACAAATAATCGTTTCAAGTGTCGAAGGTGCTCTTGATCTGAAGCTAAAAAAAACAGTAATATCATCCAAATAGATGACCAAGAACTTGTCTTTTTCTCCAATGAATGCAAATTCCATAACACGCTGGATAGTAGCCCCAGAATTCATAATACCAAATGACATATTTGCATACATGAATTTTGCCCAAGGAGTAATGAATGTTTTTTCTCTCGATCTTCGAGCCAAACAGATACTTGGTTGTACCTAGAGTCCATCCAACATGGAAATTTTGTTTGACCCGATTACCTTTTGAATAATATGCTCCATCTTTGGCAATAGATAATCATCTTTATTGGAGCATTTGTTAAGATTCATTAAATCTACACATAGTCTGAATTCACCACTCTTCTTTCTTACTAGAACTAGATTAGAAACCCAATACGAGAATCTTAATGGAATGATGATTTTAGCATCCAAAATTTTCTTCACTTCCTTCTCCATCACTGGTAACATTAGTGGATTAATGTGTCTTAATTTTTTCCAGAATGGATTAGTACCATCTTTCAATGGTATTATATTATCAATGATAGACGTATAATATGTCTAAATATCCTCATATTTCCAGGCAAAAGCTCAAAAAATTCACAAAACATCTTGTGGTATTCAATATTTCTTTCTTCTGATAAAGCTTTTGACAACTTAACATACCTTGGCTCTAGTTCTTTACCCAAATTGAAATCTTCGAATTCTGCATCCGATTCAACTAACTGTGGTTTGACTGAAGCATCATTGTGATCGAAAAGCTTCTCAAGTGGGGTTAACCCCTTAGGAATATGATCGGTAGGCAGTTGTATGATAGGCTGATAACCAATCTGTTTTTTTATATTTTTGGTATCTTGATGATCAACATTATCCTTCATGATATCTTGATCTTGATAAATGTTTAAGAGAACAAATTCTTCAGTAGCTTTAATGAATCTTCTAATCTCCTATTCATCCTAAAAAAATTTCCAATGTTTGACATTATCAGGAATTCTAGGTGTAAACCTAACTTCTACTACATATTTCAGCTTTATAGGTATTGGAATCTTGAAGGAGCTTGCTGAAATAGAAAGTGAATCAGCAAAAATATTACTTTCTCTTGGAACAAAATAAATGTTAAAGGCTAGGTATGAGTCTTCAATAATGCTCTATACTTCATTCTTGTAATCTCTGAGTCTGGGATGCTTAGTTTGATAAACATTTCTGATTTGATCAATAATAAGTTCAACATCTCAAAAATAGAAAATTTTGAAATATTCATGTCTTTTTTTGTTTTAAAACCAATTTTAAGTGCTTCATATTCAACCACATTGTTAGTTGCTTCAAATTCATGTTTGAAAGAAAAATTGGAGCTCTCTTTTAAAAGGGAAATGAGAACTATTCCTATAGCAACTCCTTCTCTAGAACATGGGCCATCAAAATAAATTTTCCACACTTGAGAACCCTCATAATTGATTTGATTTTTAGCAGGCTTCAAAATCTGAGAACTTTCTATAGGCAGGGAAGAATTGTCCATATGTAAAATTCTTGAACCCACATCAGTTGTTCTAGCATAAATTAGATGATTAGTGGGGTCTTTGCTATCACTAATGATATATGTCAGCTGGAGTTCTCTATAAAGTCTTCTTTGTTCTCCTGCAAAAACAAGGACGATAGCATAAGTGAAATCCATTTGCAAAGTTCCTCCCAACATTCTAATCCATGACCTAGAAAGTAACATGTCAAATCTAGGAGTAATGTCAGCTACAACAATATCCATCACCATCCCTCTCATTGGTAACTGAAAGAGTCTTACTTCAAATTATTTGATGACACCAAGGCATTGGATTTTCAGGGAATCAAAAGAGTAGAGATCTTGTTATTATTTAGTTACTTCTAGAGCTATTTAATCCATGACTATTTTTATCACTCGAAAATCAGACAAGCAAAGATGACATTATTTAATGTAAGGCAGAAGGATTTACAGGGTTGAGAGACATTAGAGAATCTGAAGTATTTAAAAATCTCTAACGTCTAAGAGGAAAAATGAAGTTGTGCACTGATGAAACCAATGAAATGTGCCTTTGCGCACATAATTCTTTGATAAGTGCACCTTTGTGAGACTTTTCCTCAAAAATCTGCACGAACCTGAGAGTGGTAGAAGTCACTTTCTGGGACCACAAGGCACACTCCAGGACATTGATCCCACACTTGAGGCCACTTAAGGACAACCTCTCGAGCCTCCTTAGGACCTCAAGGGAGAACACAATGGAATAAATGTGGCACAGAATGGAATCACCCTCCTCTCTTGGGTCACCATCCACAATTCACCAAGAGAGGGAAGGAGGATTTGAATTCTCCTATAAAAGGCCACCAAGAGATGAAAAATATGAGAACACATTGTTATGTTGGCCAGAATTGGCCCAAGAAATACTAGTAGTGTGTGATCCAGAGCAGAGATAGAGGGGAATCATTTATTGGCCACCCAACACCTCTAGTCCACCATAGTAGAGAGAGGGATACTTTGCTCCAAGGTAGCTAGTAAGTAAAGACATCCTTGCCTCAGGACTTGGAACTCCATATTTCTAAGGGCCCCTTGGCAAGTGGGTAAAAGTTTCATCCTTAATTCTGACCAGCACTCAATAAGAGGGGACGTAAGCACCACCATTTGGATTATTGAAGTTATTTGACTCTATTAAGTGATTTTGTTTTATTTTCTTTAGTTTAGTTTTAATGTTTGAATATGCATGCTATTTCTCTATCTAGTATTTTTATGTTTTAACATGTTCCACTAACTTGGTTGACTCCATATATATTCTTCTTGTGACCAATAACTTAACAAGGAAAAACCACCCCTCTTAACCAAGTGTGATTTGGTACATTTGTGCGCCAAACACACTAACATAGGATTGGCAACTCCACTAACTTTTATTTCCAAGTTTATGTGGTTGTGCCTTTTTTGCAGAGAACCTCTTTCTTTGCTAAGGAGTTGAACTCCCCCCTTTCTCTCCTTCACTGCCTAATTCACCCTCAGTGACAGGCTGAAGCTGAAGAGCTCCGAAAAATTAATTTTTAGGAAAATTGTGCGGCTTCTTTACAGACAGACACGCCGCAGTGCGTGTGTCCAGAGGTGACTTGCGTGCGGCCTTCACACCTGTGTCAACCTTTTCTATGCAGAAACCAGAAGTAGGATTTTTTCTACTATTTCCATCTTTTCTTTCTTGTAAAAGTGACTGAAAACCCATAATACATCTACCAGCACTGGTTGAGGTGCCCCTCAACTTGTTAAAGCTCATCTTTAGTTTCTTTTAGTAGATTTTCAAGTTGATTTTAGAAAAATTAACAAATCATTTAAATAGGAGGAAAATTAACATGGATTCCGAAATAATTTATGTTTTGTGAATTTAGGTACCAAAATAACTAGTTAATTATCCAAATTAAGTGGCCCAAGTCCATGCATGCTTATTTATATCCCTTTCATTTTTCTAGTGTAAAATTCATTAATTTAGTTCAATTTTTTGCACTAGGATTTCGGGACCACTATCGAATTGTCGGTAGAAGAGCAAGTAATATCTATTACCTTTGCACCCTCAGGTGATCCTAAGAAAGCATATGAACACTCTCTATTAACAACTCACCATCTCCCTATAGTTGATCATATAGATTAACTATGAAAAATTGAAAGCAGCCCATATCCACACATGTTTTTCTTTTGAGCAAGGAACAATGAAACATAGTTTAAATAGGGGATTTTGAAAAGGATCATCGCATATCCACATGTTCAAACTATGTTCTTGTTCACCTTTTGTTCACACACAACCACACCCTAGGTAAAGTAAATACACCTAAAAATAACTTAACAAAACTCACTAAATTATCCCAATAGGGGCCATAAAAGAATTTATAGTCTAATTTAGGACCAAGGGGGTAGGCATCCAATAAGCCACCTTGGTCAGTACTCATATTGAAAAACATAAGTTTACTATTTAGGGAACATTAAAATCTGCCAATCCGCCCATGGTAAAAAAACCCGAGCGTGGAAGAGACCCAATTCAGAGGGGATTGGGATTAGGCCCAGTGCATGCGGTATCATTTCGGGTTACCTGACCTATATGATACTTGGTAGTGATAGTTGAACTACCAAGAAGCCCAAGAATCGAATGCTCATGTGGGATAATGATGCTTAGTGGCCAAGATTAGGGCATCCTTCCCTATAGGTGATAGTGCAGGCACCACTAGATCCTCTATCCTTACCTTGGTGGATTTTCTTCGGTTGACTGGGCACGTCACCAGTTCTTTCGGGATGTTGTGCCAGCATTCACAAGATTCCTTATCAAGGCACAGTTAGATTTGAGCGTGTTAGGATGATTAGATATTATAGGATTTGAGTATCATATGCAAACAACAAAAAACCATATTTTTTGATTGACTAATCACATAGGATTAATCTAAAGGGATATTTTTTTATTTTTTTATTTTTTCTTTGTTTTATGTATGCGATCATATTTTTTATTTGATTATAGTTTCTATCCTCTCAAATATTTCCAAAACCATACCTAATCTATGCCATAACGAACCCAATGAGACCTTGTCAATATAAACACATTTTGGACCTCCCCCCCATTATCGAGAGGAGTTCCAGGTCTTTCACCATTTAGGCGTCAAAGATGGAACAGGGCCACCATTATTGGTTCATCCTTTATTGGGGCATCTTTAGTTAGAAAGCCTAGTCGGTCTCCCAACGCCACACTCATAAACACCCCCACAGGGTCACCACACACTACTCCTCCCACAACCCCTAGCGGGTAGAAGAGTGCTACCCATTCAGGAAGCCAGGTGAACGCACAATAGGGTATGTCATAGACAAGCCCTATTCCTAACCAGAACATTGTGTTTTCACAAGTCACAATGGCTACAACCTCGCAGTCAACTTTTCTAGCTTCGTTAAATCTACCAAATTTAACCAAGTTGACAAACAACCCCATTGCACACAACCCCATATGGCCTCCCATGCCCACGAAGCTCCCTTCGAACATTCCAAAATTTGAAGGGAAGAAAGCGGAAGACTCCAGAAATCATGTTATGAATTTCCACCTATGGTGTTTGTCGAACAACATCGTTGACGATACTATTCGACTAAGACTGTTTCAACGCACCCTAATCAGGGTAGCAGCAAAATGGTATGTGGAGCAACCCTCTGATACACATAGAACCTTTAGTGCCCTTGCTACTGCATTCCTGACCTATTTTCAGCTACCTATCCACACGATCATGGAATGGAATTGTTATTCATCCATAATTTTGACTTTATCCAAAGATGACTAAATTTCCAATCCTAGATTTCTATAAATAATATCTCAAAGAAGCATTATGAGTTCTAGAAATCTCACTGCCTTCATCATTCTGAGTCTTTTATTTCACCAAAATGTTCATCTATGTCTCCTGAAAAGGTTATCTTGCTGTTTCAAAGAAGAAATCTCATTTCAGGATTTTTATCCCTATTTTATTAATCCATTTTTCTCTGAAAATAGCCCATTTTCCCTTTATCAACTCTTCATTTCCTCTAAAAAACCCCCCTTAAACAATTATAAACACTCTTATACTTGATTTAAAAAGCCATTTTTTCCTCTTCATTCTCCTCCATTTTCCCTAAAAAACCCTTTTAAAAAACATCAAAAACCCCTCCAAATCATCATAACTCCTTTATATGGTTTTAAAAACTCTTTTTTTCCTTTGTCGAAACTCCAAAAGGTCCCAAAAACTCCGTTCTAGGCCTTTTTTCCATTTTATTTTTTTACAAAATTTAGGCCTTAGGCCCTCAAGGGTTTAAATTCCTCCACCCCTCTGTTCATATAAACTCACCCCTCGACCACTGGCTAAACCCTTAGCCCCTTATTTCTCTGCTCTCAGTCCCCTACTCCTCCACAGGGTCGTGCCCCAACCCCTTTCCTTAAGGCCCCCTTCCTTTTTTCTTTTCCCTGTTCCATTTATTTTTGGGGCATTCTCGGCCTAGATCCAACGACCACCATTCCCTCGTGACCTTCCTGACCCATCAATCATTCCCCCGTCTGACTACTCCACGAGGTAATCTCCATCGTGGATTTTCGAGATCCAACGGCCCACGTTTAACTCCACCGATCTCCCAACCTGCACTACATGATAAAAGAGTTTACGTTAAACTCTGGACCCACCTCCCACTACCCTATTGCCCATACAATCCTCTACCAACATCTAGCCTCCACTATCTCCTTCCACCGCGCACCTTCCCCCAACGCATTCATTGTCCACTGTACATCTGGAGCTCCCAGATCTGATGGTCTGGAAATGATATCACATAGTCTATGCCTTTGAGGGTTAATGCGTGATTCCAACATGAAACCGGTGGTTTCACTGTGGACATGCATCACCATTTGTATGGAATCGCGTTTGTAACGCACAAAACTGCTTACCACCTTTTCCTCGCGTGAAAACCACCATGGTTTTTCGCAAAAACCACTTTTCATTCTACTCCATAAATCGAATTTTAAACCCTACTTTTCACAATTTTCTCCATAAAATCCCTTCTGTGTATTCATTTCCTCTGCATCGCTCCATAAACTGCTCCTCACGCCTCTATAAGCAGTCGATTCCAAATCGCAGGGTTTTATAATATTTTTTTTTTTTTTGCAGGATAAATGATGGATAAGGTTTGAAAGCTGCCCTCCCATGGCCATATTCGGTGACTGAGGCCTCAAAATGATAACCCAAGGGCCCGAAACATAAAAGGGGATGGGTTTTTTTTTTTATTCAAAGGTTTTTATCAGGGTATGATGACCACGGACTAAACTATAAAACCTCCAGCGCATAAACACACCCTCCAATGCAAAAATCTACATGTACAGTAGAAGACAGAAGAAATCAATGGTTTGAAAAAGTCCAAAAGTGTTAAAAGACAGCAAAAGGATGATCATAAAGGCTGAAGGTCAAGGGATAAAGACATATAAAAAATGTTTTAAACAGAAATAGAGAAAGGACAGTGAGGTAGGTTAATTGAAGGTTAAGGTTGTTAAAGCAAAGTTAGGCCTTAAAAACAATTTAATGATGAAATAAAGTCAATATAGGCCTAAAAAATCCTCTAATACATCAATATAAGCAGTTATCCCTTAATAAATCTAACTGCCACTTGTGGCTTACTTTGTGTCTCAAAAGAGAAATAAACAGTTATTACACAAAAGAAGATATTTTAAACTATTAGAACAGTTAATATGAAGACAGAAAAAGGCCTCAAAGTCAATCTTTTCAACTATTTCATCCTCAGGAAGTAAAGACAGATTTATTACACAGAGAAGTAGTTGAGAGACATTCCTACCTTATGCCTTGCATGGTTTTTAAGGCTAGGAGTGCATTTACTATGTCATTAATAACATTTTGAACCTTAGATGGTTCCACCTCCTCATTTGCAGCATAAATACTATATTCGAACTCATTGTATGGGGGAATTTGATAACTCTTTGAAGTAATACATAGTTTTGCTGAAGTTGAAAGACATTTGATGTTCTGGAACCTGTGGATGTTTGGACCTATTTGTTGATGGAGAAAGCTCTGTCATTGGATCCCTGAGCTTAGTTGTTGGTGAAGTATTCTAAATTTTTAATGTTTTTCCTGTTTTTCATTATGTTTTCATCATTTTCTTGCTTACAGTATAGTAAAAAGTTTAGGCTAAGAAATGTCTCCTAGAAGCACCTTAGGCCTATTTACTCTTCACTGTCTTTATGTTTTCATCTGCTGAAGGTTTTATTGAGTAGTTTGACTGCATTTCAACCCCTAAGTTTTTTTATTTCAAGAATAGTTCAAACAGTTGGTTTCAAGAATGATTTATGGTTCTCCCTGCTTACTTGTTGCCACTTGAAAACTGTTTTTGAAGTTTCCCTTTAAAGTACCATTGTCCAAAGTCTGCCAAAGAGGTCTGTTTTGATCATACCCTTTGTACTCGCTCAAATAATTGTTTTGAAGGTATTTATAGCTGTAATAAAAGATGTCTAGGATTTCCCTCTTCTATGAATGCAGTTATTTGTGAATCTTGAATGTTTTCTTATCCTTGAAAGTGAAACCTTTGATGAAATAGAGCGTTCCTCTACTCTTAGATTTCATTTTGAAATTTTTTCCTGAAATTGTCATTTGCTGAAGTGTGATTTGTAGAATTCATGGTTAGCCCTTCCTATATAATACTTCTTCATGTTCAAATGATGTTTTAAGTCCCTTTGTTGAGAAGTACATATAATTAAGGATTCTTAACTGCCCTTAGTTATAGTTTTCATTCTAAACCCTTAATGTTCATTTCATTCCACCTGAAAGCTTTGTAGACCCAATAGCCAAGTTAGATTTTCCCTTTGATACCCCTAATTCATCTACAAACTTGTTACAAAATTATACTTGACTCCATTGCCCAATGACTTAGATATTTCCCTTTTCTATCTATGCTGCCAGGATCATCATGTCCTGCCAAATAATCAAACAAACCCATGCTTAATAACTAGCCTAAAATCAACCTTTTACAAGCAAACAAGTCATATCTTTGTAAAAAAATTGAGATATCCCTCTCTGAGACTAGGAGGGCTAGATCCTAGAGCTCTAAAGACTAGTTTCTGTGTTGCCTTGTCATTTAGTATGCCAATCTGCTAAATCACAAGACGCCAACATTCTGGTGATCACAGTGGGACCTTTTTGAGTAAAATTCCCTAAAACAAGACACTCAGTATTCATTTAAGTGAAAGATAGCTTCTTCAAGCACTACCAGCATAACGGTAATCATGATAGGATCTATCTGAATTAGTGGCAATCTAAGTAACCCTTAGGATTCTAAGAGACCCTTGTCAAACCTTGAAGAAATTAGCTGATAAGCCATAGAGTAGACTCTATTTTTTTCACCACCTTAGCTAAGTGTTGAATCAGGTATAGGACACTCTCATAACTAGAGAACCACATAAAAACTCAGAAAAACCCAAAACATTTCAGATTGGTTTTCAAATAAACCATTGGTGGTGGACCATAAAACATTTTATCTTCAGAACAGCTAAAAATTTCCACCTGGCAACTCCACTAGACCCAGTAGGCCTATTACCTCACTAGTACTCCAGACTTCCTTAGGACTATGTTAACCAACCCTGAGAAATTTTAGAAACCTATTTCTCTATTATACAAATCACTGTGAGAGGAAAAATATTAAAAAACAGTCCTAAAAACTTCAAACCTCTCTAAATTTTGGAAACTGAAATCTGGCTTCACATAGGATCAACACTAGATCCCATCCAGATCCTAACCCTCCTACCATAGTTGATAATCCAGAAAGGATTTTGAGGCAAACTTCTAGATCAGGAAAACCAACTACTAATAGGACCATCCCAAGAACAAGATCTGTCCCTAGAAATCTTACAATCTTGAAAGATCCTCACTTTAACTTACCTTACACAAAGAATCTATTTAGAAATAAGTCTCAAAGTGATTTAAATCAAGCTCACTTTGAAACCATAGAATTGCAACAAAGCTTTAGCAGAGAAGCTTCACCTTCTACTCCACCTGATTCTCAGCTTCTTCATCATTTCAGCTCCTTCCATAACAAATCTACTCATCATCAGTTTTCTGGCCCAAGTGTTTATTCTACACCTATCCATACATTCACTATTCAAAACACTCCATTTCAGCCCACTTTACCTCTTGTTAATCCACCTCTTGTAAATCCCCCATTATTCCCTATCATGGCAGCATGGTATGCTCCACTTGTGTTACCTCAATCTCTAGTTCCCCTACCCAATGATTACCAATCAAAAATTCCCCATTTCACTAGAAATGAACCCAATACTACCCAACAACATGTAGATAAAATGAATGATGCCTTTGATTACATGGAGATAGAAGAAGAAACCATTAAGATGAGAATTTTTGCTCAAATTTTAGGAGGAGAAACCAAGAAATGGTTTAAGGGCTTAACTCCTAACAGAATAAATGATCTCCTTTCTTTATATCAAACATTCATAAACAAATGGGAAATTAGGAATAACCCTCTCCAAATCCTTTCAGAATATACCAATCTCAAAAGAAACAGTGGGGAATATGTCCAAGAGTATTGCACTAGATTAAATAGTGTTTATAATGCAGTTCCTCCAGACATGAAACCTCCATTAGGCCTAGCCTTGGCTAAATTTCTAGAGGGCTTTGATCCTAAAATGGCCTACTAGCTAAGAGAAAGAGACCCCTCAAATTTAGAAGCTATGCAGAGGGGAGCCTTAAGTGTAGAAGCAAATTTGATTGAGAAAAGAGCTAGGTTGAGAGCAGAGAAAAAAGTTACATATAGGGATGATACAGTGGCATCTACCTCATCATCAGATACTAAAATTGATAACTTAGTGAAGGTAATGGAGAGAATTCTTGAAAATATAAACCTAAATGATAGAGTGCCCCCTAGAGAAAACCAAAACAACCCCCAAAAAAGAAATAGAAATACAAATTTCAGAAGAGACCCTAATCAAGATAGGCAAAGAGATAATGAACAACAAATTAGGCCTCTCTTTCAAAAAAACTATATTGATCAAGAAGAAGAAAGGGAAGTTGAAAGGTTAGAAGAAAATCATGTGAATCTGATAGGATCTAACAGTGAGACAGATGTTTTTCTCACTAAGGAGGAACAAGGATTCTTCTCTTCAGAAAAAATTGAAAACAACCATGAAGATTCTAAAGATTATAGATTGGAGTTTGAAAACGCAATCATGGAGGTACACAAACAATATAATCTTAGAAGCAAAGGGAGCCCAGAAATTTCTAATGAAAAAAACACTAGTACTGTTGTTAAGAAAAACAGTGGCCAAGAAAACTGATCTAAATAAAGACAAAAACAGTCAGCAAAATGTTGAACAAAGCTACCCTAGTACTTCTGCAAGTGGCCCTAACAAATCTGTCCCAAATAGAAGTCCAAATAAAAATTAACAAATCAGAATTGCTGAAAGAGTTGTAAATGAAAAAAAAAATGTAAATATGTCAAGAACAATAGTTCCTTTTATCCTTGAAGGGAAAATTTCCAAAATCAAAATCACCATACCCTTAGCTGAACTAGTAACTCAGGATGTATATAAAAACCAAGTTTTGAAAGCTTTCAATATAGGCAGTGACACTGATACTTTAAACTTGACAGATGATAAACCAAAGTTATTGTTTGGTCCTGAAGTTGAAGGAAAATACCAAGAAGGGGTTGTCCCTCCCTTCTATGTCAGCCTGAATATACCTGACAAAATCTTGCATAATACCATGCTAGACTCAGGTGCTTCACACAATCTTATGCCCAAAGTAGTAATGGAAAGCCTGGGCTTAGAAATTACTAAACCATACAAAGACATATACTCCTTTGATTCAAGCAGGGTCAAATGCTTAGGCCTAATCAAATATTTGTGTGCCAACTTGGCAAAAATTCTTGCTAAGAGTCTAGTAATGGACATAGTAGTAGCTGACATTCCCCCTAAGTATGGCATGCTTGTATCTAGATCATGGGGAGCCAAACTACAAGGGATCTTGCAAATGGACATGTCTTATGCCACCATCCCAGTATTTAACCAAACTAGAAGATTATACAGGGAATCCCACATGAAATACATGGTGAGCAACATAGATATACCAAAAAAATCTCCTAACTACTCCATCCATTCAAATTTGGATTCCTTTATATTATATAATGAAGATGAAATCAACCAACAAGAAAAGGAAAACAAAGAAGAATTTAGTCTACCAGAGCAGTCAAATCTGCCATCAAATCAAGAGAAGAACAGTTCAGACTTAGTAGCCTTGAATAGCAGAAAGAAAAAGAAAATGAGATTTAAATACCTTGGAAAATAAACTTTGATGGCTCTTGTAACAAATTAAGTGCAGGGGCTGGTGTATGGATAGAGAACACAAACAATGGATTCTCCTATAAACTGGATTTTCCATGCACAAATAACATTGTTGAATATGAAGCCCTCCTTATTGGCCTACACTTACTCGAAGATTTAGGAGCCAAAAGAATATCAGTCCAAGGGGATTCTGAGCTAATTATCAAAAAAATCAAAGGGGAATATTCAACCAAAAACCCAAAACTCAGAGAGTATAGAAATGCTGCCCTTGATCTCCTAAAAACCTTTGAAAAATATGAACTCATTTTCATCCCAAGAGCTCAAAACCATCTAGCAAATGAACTTGCCTTTGCTGCTAGTAATTGCCAAATACCACAGACAAATGAACAATCTGATATAAAGGTAAAGAACAGACCTGCAATACCTAACAATGAATATTATTGGCAAGTGTTTGAAGGAGACAAACACATAGATGATTTTCTGCAATCAAAGAATGACTTTACCATACCAACACCTATTTCAAGCCATGAGGAAAACTGTTACAATGAATAACAAATACCTGAAACATAGTTTTCCTTTTCTACTAATAAAAACCATTTTGAACATCCTTTTAGAGCAGAAATAGTTGACAGTATAGACCAGAAATACCTGGAAGTTTTACAATGTAAAAATGATACAATTCCAAGAGATCTTACACCATTAGAACAACTTTTTGATTTCAATGATGTAGGCAAAGAACCAAGGATGGAGCCTATGGAAACAAACATAGAAGAACATAACATAGGTAGCCTAGCAGAACCCAACATGATAAAGCTATCCAACACTCTCCCAGCTCATATCAAAAAACAATACATAGAACTTTTCAAAGAATTTAAAGATGCGTTTGCATGGGGATACAAGGATCTAAAATCATATGATACCAGCATCATTCAACGCAAAATTCCTCTTAAGGAAAATCAGAAAACTTTCAAACAAAAACTCAGAAGGATAAACCTTGTTTTACTGCCTTTAGTTGAGAAAGAGATTAAGAAGATGTATGATGCTGGGATCATAGTTCCCATCAGGTATTCAGAATGGGTTTCCAACTTAGTATCTGTTAGGAAAAAGACTAGAGAAATTAGGCTCTGCATTGATTTCAGGAACCTAAATAGAGCCTCCCTTAAAGATAACTATCCCTTGCCAAAAATGGATCATATACTTCAAAGGGTGGTTGGGTCTAAAATAATTTCACTGTTGGATGGGTTCTCAGGTTACAATCAGGTATTAGTACTCCCAAGTGATCAACATAAGACTACTTTTACTACACCTTGGGGTAAATTCATGTATGTCAAAATGCCATTTGGTTTAATGAATGCAGGGGCCACTTTCCAAAGGGCCATGGACATAGCCTTTTTAGAAGACATAGGCTATTTTATAATCATTTACCTTGATGAAATTATTTTTTTCTATAAAACTGATGAAAAACACTTGATTCATTTAAGAAATTTTTTTGAAAAATGTAGGAAATATGGCTTATCTTTGAATCCCAAAAAGACACTCTTTGGTCTCCAAGAAGGGAAGCTTCTTGGCCACATTATTCCTGAGGAGCGAATCAAAGTAGACCCTAAAAGGATTGATGGCATATTGAAAATTAGCCACCCTAGAAACCTCAAAGAATTACAATCTTTCATTGGGAAGATAAATGTTTAAGGAGATTCATCCCCAACCTTGCTGAGCTATTAAGAAATATCACAAACATGCTTAAGAAAGAAGTAGGTGTTAAATGGACAATACAAGCTAAACAATCATTTGAACAAGTAAAACAATCTCTTACTCAAACACCGGTTCTCATAAGTCCCGATTTCACCAAATATTTCTATATCTTTTCCTTTGCATTTGAACATACAATAGCTGCAGTGTTAATGCAAAATAATGACATGGGGCATGAACAACCAATATCCTTTTTTAGTAGGGCCTTAAGAGATGCTCCACTTAAGTATAACATCATGGAGAAACAAGCCTTAGCCTTGGTAAAAGCATTGAAATACTTTAGAGTCTACATCTTGCATTCTCACTTCATTGCTTTTGTCCCACATACTATTTTCAAGGATATTCTAAGTCAAGACCCTGATGGTAAAAGGGGAAAATGGATTGTTGTTATTTTAGAATATGACTTAGAAATCAGGCCTACCAAACTAATAAAAGGGTAGGGATTAGTAAAACTCATGGTCGAATCAAACTTCCAAGCACTAGATATGAATATGGTTGATGTTTTGGAAGAAATAGAAGAATTCACAGCTCCATTTATTGAAGAAAATTTTGTGAATTCACCTTGGTATGTTGATATCATATATGTGTTGCTTTATTTGAATACCCTTCCTTCTCTATCTAAAACTAAAGCTATATTTTTGAAGCGGAAGGATTTAAATTATTGCATACTAATGGGGTTTTATATTGGAAGAATGTTGTTGGAATATTGCTTAAATGTTTGCCTGAGACTGATGCAGGAAAAATCATGCATGAGATGCATGAGGGAGAATGTGGTGGACATCTATACTGGAATACTACAGCAAATAAAATCATCAGATCTAGTTACTATTGGCCCACCCTTTTCCCATACACTTAGAAACTTGTCATGTCTTGCCATAAGTGTCAAATTTTTTATGGAAAGAGGAAACTCCTACCTTTACCCTTACATCCCATCAGTGTTGAGGCTCCCTTTCAACAATGGGGATTAGACTTCATTGGGAAAATTCACCCATCTTCATCAGCCCAACATAAGTGGATCCTCACTGCCACTTATTATTTTATCAAGTGGATAGAAGCCATACCTTCTAGGAATGCTACTGACTCTATCATTATCGAATTCCTTGAAACCAACATACTATCCAGATTCGGTTGTCCTAGAAAAATTATCACAAAAAATGCTGTTGCCTTCAAGTCTAAAAGAATGGTTGACTTCTGCCATAAATACCATATCACCTTGGGTCATTCCACTGCCTACTATCCTCAAGGAAATGGATTAGCTGAATCCTCCAACAAGAGCCTTGTCAATATTATCAAAAAACCGTTGGAACAGAATAAAAAATCATGGCATATTAAGCTTATTCATGCTTTATGGGTTGATAGATTGACCACCAAAAAGTCAATAAATATGTCCCCCTATTAGCTGGTTTATGGCATAGATGCAGTTTTCACAACCTCTTTAGGAGTTCCAGTCATGAAACTCCAAGAAGTACAAACCGAGGAAAATGATATGTAGAGAAGGATAAATCAGACCATTCATTTACAACAGTCAAGAGAGGAAGTGTACAAGAGAACACAAACAGTCCAAGAAAGCATCAAGAAGTTATTTGACAAGAGGACTAAAGAAAATTATTTCCAAGTTGGAAATGTAGTTCTAAAGTGGGATTCTAGAAAGGAAGAAAAGGGAAAACATGGCAAATTTGAAAATCTGTGGAAAGGGCCCTACCTTATTCATTCTATCAGAGGTCATAATGCATTCCTTCTATAAGAGATGAATGGAGAAGATCTATTTGGAGGTCCTGTCAATGGTAGGATGCTCAAGCACTATTTCTACCAAGAGTCCTAAATTTCAAAGCTTTTATTTTTCATTGTATATAACATTTCTTTTCAATTTAGAAAAAGAAAAAACATAAAAACAATAGAAAATAAAAGAGGACAGATTCAAAAGAGGTATAGCCCCATACCTAAAAAAGAGAAAATCTAAAAGTGTGCAAGCTTAAATGCCACTACTAAAAGAAAACATTGTTATTTAGTCATATATCCTAATCATGACTAGATAGATTTCAATTTACTGCTGATAGGTTAGTGAATCAGATTTTCCAAACAATTTAATCTTGGCTTATCATTAGAATAGATTAGGATAGAAGAGAGAATGGTTCTAACAAGCTCAAAATTTGAACCAAGAAAAGGAAAAATATAGCTCTAAATAGATCAAAATCAAAGCTGAGAAAAGAATAGAAGGATGTTTATAATTTTCAAATCTTAAGCCTTCACAATTTTGCATTATTTTTTTGCAAATAAAGTCTATGTATAGCTTGTACATACAACCATAGACACCATAGTAGATCAGACAATCTAATCCTGATTCGACTATGTTTAAATTTCCTGTTTTAGAAATAGAGAATAAAATTTGTCAAACAACTTAATCTTGAAAGATAGTAGCTTAGGTAGAAAAATAAAGAGTTCAACAGTTTAATCTGGACTCTTGGAAGAAATAAGGATAGAAATAGACCAATTTATTTCTGTTTTCAAAAAAAAAAATGTCAAAGAGTTTGCTAGTTCAAATGCACTCAAAGGAAGAAGAGAAAATGTTAGAACAAGTAATATTGGGTAGGTAGAGATGTTGTTTTGAAGAAATTACATGTTGCAGATTGATAAAAGTTGTCCTTTTCAGAGAAAGATCAACAAGAAAAGAAGAAATCTGCCAACTGGATAAGGCACTGGTCTGCTGAAATCCAGAGATTGATAACTGAGGTTCTGGACACCTAGAAGAACAAATATCCTCCCAAAATGGAGCCATTGTTAGTCATCCATAATTTTGACTTTATCCAAAGATGACTAAATTGCCAATCCTAGATTTCTAGAAATAATATTTCAAAGAAGCATTATGAGTTCTAGAAATCTCACCACCTTCATCATTCTGAGTTTGTCAGTTCACCAAAATCTTCATCTATGTCTCCTAAAAAGGATGTCCTGCTGTTTCAAAGAAGAAATCTCATTTCAGGCTTTTATCCCTGTTTTTATTAATCCATTTTTCTCTGAAAATAGCCCATTTTCCTTTTATCAACTCTTCATTTCCTCTAAAAAACCCCCCTTAAACCATTATAAACACTCTTATACTTGATTTAAAAATTCCTCTTTTCCTCTTCATTCTCCTCCATTTTCCCTAAAAAACCCTTTTAAAAAACATCAAAAACCCATCCAAATCATCATAACTCCTTTATATGGTTTTAAAAACTCTTTTTTCCCTTTTTGGAACTCCAAAAAGTCCCAAAAACCCCGTTTTAGGCCTTTTTCCGTTTTTTCTTTTACAAAATTTGGGCCTTAAACCCTCAATGGTTTAAAGTCATCCGTCCCTCTGTTCATATAACCTCACCCCCGACCACCGGATAAACCCTTAGCCCCTTATTTCTCAGTTCTCGGCCCCCTACTCCTTCACAGGACCGTGCCCCAACCCCTTTCCTTAAGCCCCCCTTCCTTTTCTCTTTTCCCTGTTCCATTGATTTTTGGGGCATTCTCGACCGATTGAAAAAATGCCCTAGGCCTAGATCCAACGGCCACCATGCCCCCGCGACCTTCCCGACCCATCAATCATTCCCCCGTCTAACTACTCCACAAGGTAATCTCCACCGTGGATTTTCGAGATCCAACGACCCATGTTTAACTTCGCCAATCTCCCAACCTACACAACATGATAAAAGAGTTGACGTCACACTCTGGACCCACCTCCCACTACCCTGTTGCCCATCCAATCCCCGTTCGACATATAGCCTCCACTATCTCCTTCCATTGCCCACCTTCCCCCGATGCGTTCATCGTCCACTGTAGATCTGGAGCTCCCAAATCTGACAGTCCAGAAAAAATATTGCACAGTTTCTGCCTCCAAGGGTTAACGCGCAATTCCAACATTAAACTGGTGGTTTCGCTGCTGACATGCGTCACCATTTGTATGGAATCGTATTCGTAATGCGCAAAACCGCTTACCACCATTGCCTCGCGCGAAAACCACCCTGGTTTTTCGCAAAAACCACTTTTTATTTCCAAGCCATAAATCAAATTTTAAACCCTATTTCTTATGGTTTTCTCCATAAAATCCCTTCTACGTATTCATTTCCTCTGCATCACTCCATAAAACGCTCCTCATGCCTCTGTAAGCAGTCAATTCCAAATAGCAGGGTTTTATAATATTTTTTATTTGTTTACAGGATAAATGGCGGATAAGGTTTGAAAGCTACCCTCCCATGGCCATATTCGGTGACTGAGGCCTCAGAATGATAACCCAAGGGCCCGAAACAAAAAAGGGGATGGGTTTTTCTTTGATTCAGAGGTTTTTATCAAGGTATGATGACCACATACCGAACTATAAAACCTCTAGTGCATAAACAAACCCTCCAATGCAAAAAGCTACCTGTACATTAGAAAGAAAAAATAAAAGGTTTGAAAGAGTCCAAAAGTGTTAAAAGATAGCAAAAGGATGATTATAAAGGCTGAAGGTCAAGGGATAAAGACAAATAAACAAATGTTTTAAACAGAAACAGATAAAGGACAGTGAGGCAGGTTAATTGAAGGTTAAGGTTGTTAAAGCAGAGTTAGGCCTTAAAAACAATTTAATGATGAAATAAAGGCAAGATAGGCCTAAAAAAGCCTTGAATACCTCAACATAAGAAGTTATTCCCTTAATAAATCTAACTGCCACCTGTGGCTTACTTTGTGTCTCAAAAGGCAAATAAACAGTTATTACACAAAAGAAGATATTTTAAACTGTCAGAACAGTTAATATGAAGACAAAAAAAGGCCTCAAAGTCAATCTTTTCAACTATTTCATCCTCGGGAAGTAAAGACAGATTTATCACATAGAGAAGTAGTTGAGAGACATTCCTACCTTATGCCTTGCATGGTTTTTAAGGCTAGGAGTGCATTTACTATGTCATTAATAACATTTTTAACCTTAGATGGTTCCACCTCCTCATTTGCAGCATAAATACTACATTCGAACTCATTGTATGGGGGCATTTGATATCTCTTTGAAGTAATACATAGTTTTGCTGAAGTTGATCTGGAACCTGTGGATGTTTGGACCTATTTGTTGATGGAGAAAGCTCTATCATTGGATCCCTGAGCTTAGCTGTTCGTGAAGTATTCTAAATTGTTAATTTCTTTCCTTTTTTTCATTCTGTTTTCATCATTTTCTTGCTTACAGTAGAGTAAAAAGTTTAGGCTAAGAAAAGTCTCCTAGAAGCACCTTAGGCCTATTTACTCTTCATTGTCTTTATGTTTTCATCTGCTGAAGGTTTTATTGAGTAGTTTGACTGCATTTCAACCCCTAAGCTTGTTTATTTCAAGAATAGTTCAAACAGTTGGTTTCAAGAATCATTTATGGTTCTCCCTGCTTACTTGCTGCCACTTGAAAACTGTTTTTGAAGTCTCCCTTTAAAGCACCATTGTCCAAAGTCTTCCAAAGAGGTTTGTTTTGATCATACCCTTTGTACTCACTCAAATAATTGTTTTGAAGGTCTTTATAGATGTAATCAAAGATGTCTAGGAGTTCCCTCTTCTATGAATGTAGTTATTTGCAAATCTTGAATGTTTTCTTATCCTTTAAAGTGAAACCTTTGATGAAATAGAGCATTCCTCGACTCTTAGATTTCGTTTTGAAAGTTTGTCTTGAAATTTTCATTTTCTGAAGTGTGATTTGTAGAATTCATGGTTAGCCCTATCTATATAATACTTCTTCATGTTCAAATGATGTTTTAAGTCCCTTTGTTGAGAATTACATATAGTTAAGGATCCTTAACTGCCCTTAGTTCTACTTTTCATTCTAAGCCCTTAATTTTCATTTCATTCCACCTAAAAAATTTATAGATCCAATAGCCAAGTTAGATTTTCCCTTTGATACCCCTAATTCATCTACAAACTTGTTACAAACTTATACTTGACTCCATTGCCCAATGACTTAGAGATTTCCCTTTTCTTTCTATGCTACCAAGATCATCATGTCCCACCAAACAATCAAACAAACTCATGCTTAATAACTAGCCTAAAATCAACCTTTTATGAGCAAACAAGTCATATCTTTGTAAAAAAATTGAGAGATCCCTCTCTGAGACTAGGAGTGCTAGATCCTAGAGCTCTAAAGACTGGTTTATGTGTTGCCTTGTCATTTAGTATTCCAATCTGTTGGTATCCCGTGTTTTGACAGTTTTGCAAATCAAAAGACAAGGCAACATCAGAACCAATCTTTAGAGTTCCAGGATCTAGTCCTCCTATTCTTAGAGAGGGATTTCTCAAATATTTGTTTGCAAAGGTTTATCTTGTTTTCTTTGGTTATGGATTTTAGACTAGTTATTTAAGTGCAGATGTTTGTTTGGTTGGGTTGAGTTGATACAGCAGAATATGAAAGGTCTAGGAAAGATAGACAGAAAGAGGAAATATCTGGTTCATTGGGCAATGGAGTCAAAATAAGGTCATGACAAACTCTTCAAGGGATATGGGATGTCAAAGGGAAAATCTAACTTGGCCACAGGATCCTTTGTTTTGGAATGAGATGGACATTAATGTTTTAGAAAGAGAAACTTAATTCTCAACAAAGGGAACCTGAAAACATAACTTAACAATAAAGAGATATTTGATAGACAGGGCTAACCATAAATTCCACAAACATTCTTTAAGAAAATAATGACTTCAAGACAACTTTTAAAATGAAATCTAAGATTCGGGGAACTCCCTATTTCCTCAAAGATTTTATTTTAAAGGACTTAGAAAACATAAAAGATTCACTGATAGCTGCATTCATAGAAGAGGGAACACCTAAATAACATCTATGCTTGCAACTATAAAGACCTTCAAAACAACTGTTCAAGCAGAGGCAAAGGGTAAGATCAAAACCAACCTCTTTGATTAACTTAAGACAATGGTACTTCAAAGGGAGACTTCAATAACAGCTTTCAAGTGATGGCAGACAAGCAGGGAGAACCATAAATCATGCTGAAACCAACTATTTGAGCTATCAAGGAAATAAACAAGCATGAAGACTAAAGAGAAGGTTTAAAGCCTCTAAAATACTTCAACAGAAGAAAACATTAAACAGTGAAGGGTGAACAGGTCTAAGGTGCTTCCAGGAGTCATTTCTTAGCCTAAAACTTTCAGCCTACTGTAGTAAGAGATTATGAAACATAATGAAAATAGGAGAAAACATTAAACAGTTAGAATACTTCACCAACAACCAAGCTCATGAATCCAGTGATAGAGCCTTCTTAGGAACAGGGATGCAAAAACATCATCAAGACATCCAAGACTTCAATTTGTTTTTCAACTTCAACAGACTTGTATATTTATTTCAAAGAGTTTCAATGTTACAAATTGTGATCAAACATCAACCAACAACCAACAACACTCACTCATCTTCTACTATGGTATATATAGAAAGATGAGGAGGTGAGATCTGAAAAATATCTCAATTACAATTAATACATGATTTAAATGGCCCATTGGCCCTTGGGATGCTCAATGAAGAAACATAAAAGGTGTTCATCGTATTAATTGATTCACACTTATGATTTAAGCTGGGTAGGAGTATTTGTTGACCTTTGAGGCATAGGTAGTTTGAAGTAACTCTGCAGATATTCTTTGCATTAAAGGCCATGGGAGAAAGTGACTTCATTGGCTGTGTCGAGGCAAAAATCTGATCCTGATCAATAAATTTAGCTCCTGATTGAATCCTTTGAGGCACAGGTGGCGCTGTGGTGGTTGAGGAATCAATTTGGCTCAGATATGGTGGTGGAGGCATTCTGTTTGATAAACACTTTTAGGTTTTCCTTTAATCTGTGTTTTAGATCCGGGGATTTAGGCGTTTGATAACTGCCTTAGCCTTAATCCCCACAAATCTGTCCACTAATCTGCTGTTCTGGTTCATTTTTGGTCTTCAACATCTGATACTCTTTCTCTGCATTGATCTTCATGGTTTTTCTGTCGTGCAGGGCTGCGCAGGGTATGTAAGGCATCAATGCCTGTGAAAACATCAATATAACGTGATTTTAAACCCTGTGGATGATTTCCTCGGAGGAATCGAACAAGGGAGGGTCGTCACCCTCAGTCGCCGAATCTTCTTTGGAAATGACAGAAAATACATTTAAACCTGCAAAAAACATGAAAAAACGTTATATAATCTTGCGTATAGGTCAATCTGCATCGGGGACTGTGCGGAGGAGCGTGGGCCGTCGGATGGTATCATCCAATGGCCAGGATCAAATCTGGGTGATCGTGGAATAGGTCAGAAGGAGATTAAGTCTGGACCGTCGATCTGTAGAGATCGACGGTCAAAATTGAACGGGGCTATCAATGGAGAAGGATGAATCTGAGCCGTCGATCGCGTGATGATCGACGGCCGGATCGAGCAACGGAAGGTCAGAGGAAAAGTCGTTGACCGGGAAATAGAAAAGGGAGATTGAATATGAGCCGTCGATCTGTAGAGATCGACGGCGGAGATTTATTTGTGGCCGCGCGATGGCTCGGTTAACGTGTGGGCACTTTGGTTAAAATTTGGGCATCTTCGGCGATCAACAACCATCGAATGAGGGGAGTCAGATCGGACGGCGGAGGTGAATTCTGCTAGGCGGCTCTGGTACGAACTTTAATGCGCGAAATATTTCGGTTGCGCGATGGTTTTGAAATAGTGCCGAGGACACGTGTCGGCCAGCGTATGGAATCGCTGGCCGACGAGAGAAAACCATCATCCGGCGAAGAGTGGTGCGGAATGAAACCGGTGGGATTTTGGAAAACAGCGCGGGGAATGGCGGGGTCCACAGGGCAAGTAGCGCTCTGCGCCGTCCAATCTGGTTTTTGATCAGACAATGGAGATGAACTGCGGGGGGCCAAGGTGTACAGACACGAGACTTTTGGAGCAACCCCCCATAGTGAATGGCAGCCGTTAGATTAATTCTTCACCCATCTCAAGGAGTCAACTACGGGGGCACCAAGGTTTGACCCTATGGATAGAGTAAAGCCCCCGCAGGGGAAATGCTTCAGTCATGGCGTTGGGTCACATGGAGAGAAAAAGGAGGTAGGGGCTTAACCTGAGGGGCTTAAGTCCAACGCATAGAAAAAGTGTGTTTTCTATGGTTTTTAATGGTTTTTTAAGGAGATAAAGGCTTTTTGGTAAGGTCAAAATAGTGGGTTTTAACCTTATAAAAGGGATTTTAATGAAATGAAAAAGGGAGAAACATGAAATTGTGGGGTTTTCATGGGAAATGGAGAATAGAAAATGAGGTTAATGGTGGAAAGAAGAAAAAAGGGAAAAGGGTCCTTTGCAGAAGTACTTTAGCTTTTAGAAATTAGCAGGATTTCTGAGTTCTGAATGGAAACAATAGTGAATATTAACCAAGGATAGGATATTATCAAAAATTCTTCAAGTATCAGCAATTTTAATCATGAAATTGTTTCTTGAAGGCTATCCAACATTATTTAGCCACCATTTGATATGATAGAATTTTATGGGTGGCTAACAGTGGCTCCACTTGGGGATGGTGTCCTTTTGAAGGCATCAAGAACTGCAGACTTGTATTCTCTGGGAGGCTGATCAGTTGCCTCATCCATTGGGCTATTTCTTCTACTTTGAAAGATATTTCTTTGCTCTGGAAACCAATTGTCAATATTTGGAAAACAATGGAACTCTTATCAACAAACTTTCTACCTACCCAATCCTACTGATCTAACATTTTCTCTTCATCAGAGTGCACTTGGATTGGCAAACTCTTTTACAAAATTTTATTCTTTTGAAAGCATAAAAATTAATCTAACTCTACTCCTTATTTCTTCATGGATCCAGATTAAACAGTTGGATCCATATGATTCTCTACCTAATCTACTATCTGTTGGGATTAAGCTGTCCAACAGACTTCCATTCTCTAAATTCTATAACATAAATTTAAAAACAGTCAAGTCAAGATTAAGCTTTTTAACTTGCTGCGATCTATGGCATAAAAACAAGCTGCACATAGATTATTATTTGTAGAAAATTAAAATCAAAATGGAAGGCTTAAGATCTGAAAGTTTCTCATCATGGCCTTCTCTTCTCTTCATAGCTTTGTCTTTGCTTTTGTTTGAGCTGTCTTTTCCTTGATAACTGATTCAGATTTTGGGCAAATTAGAACCATTTTTTCTCTTTTATGACTCTGAAAAATAAAACAGTTTTTGAGTCATTTCTCTTTGGAGATTTTGGTTCAGATTTTGAATTTGTTTGAACCTTTTAATTTCTAACCTAATCTATCTACTGATAAGCCAAGATTAAACAGTTTGGCAAACCAAATTCACTACCCTATCAGCAGAAAATTTAAAACTAATTAGTCAATAGTAGGTTGTTTGACTAACTAGAAGTGTGGTTATCAGGAGTGGCATTTAAGCTTGCACACTTTCAGATTTGTTTCTCTTTTTTGGCATGGGGCTTTGCCTTTCTTGTTTTCACAATCTGCCCTCTTTTCTTTTATTTGTTTTTGTGTTTTTGATTTTTCATAACTTTGAATGCCATGGTTAGACTATGATATTTACAATGACAAAAATGTTTTGAAACTTAAGATTCTTGGTAGAAGTAATGCTTGAGCATCCTGCCATTGACTGGACCTCCATATAGGTCTTCTCCATTCATTTCTTTCAAGAAAAATGTATTATGACCCCTCTCAGCATGAATAATATATGGCCCTTTCCACAAGTTCTCAAACTTGCCATGTTTCCCCTTCTCTTCTCTCCTTGAATCCCATTTAAGAACAACACTTCCAATTTGGAAGTTGTTTGCCTTAGTCCTTTTATCAAATTGCTTCTTCATATTCTCTTGGACTAACTGTGTTCTTTCATAAACTTCTTCTCGGGTCTGCTGCAAATTAATTGTTTGGTTGATCCTCCTCTGCATATCATTTTCTTCAACCTGTACTTCTTGAAGGAGCTTCATGACTGGAACTCCTAATGAGGTAGGAAAGATTGCATCCATGCCATAAACTAACTGATAGGGGGACATATTTATTGATTTCTTTGTGGTTAGTCAATCAGCCCATAAGGCATGAACCAGCTTACTGTGCCATGATTTTCTATTTTCTTCCAACAAATTTTTAATGATATTAATGAGAATCTTGTTGGAGGATTCAACTAATCCATTCCCTTGGGGATAGTAAACAGTGGAATGGCCCAAGGTTATATGGTATTTGTGACAGAAATCAACCATATTTTTGGATTTGAAAGCAGCAGCATTGTCTGTTATGATTTTTCTGGGACAACCAAATCTGGATAGGATATGGTTTTCAAGAAACTTGATAATGACAGAGTCATTAGCACTCCTGGTAGGTATATCTTCTATCCATTTGGTGAAGAAGTCAGTGGCTATGAGGATCCACTTATGTTGAGCTGAGGAAGATGGATGAATTTCTCCAATGAAGTCCAGCCCCCATTGTTGAAAAGGTGCCTCAACTCTGATAGGATGTAGGGGTAAGGGAAGGAGCTTTCTCTTGCCATCAAAGATTTGGCACTTATGGCAAGACATGACCAGCTTCTGAGTGTCTGGGAAAAGGGTAAGCCAATAGTAACCTAATCTAAGAATTTTGTTTGCTGTGGCCTTCCAGTAGAGGTGTCCTCCACATTCACCATCGTGCAATTCATGCATGATTTTTCCTACATCATCTTCAAGCAAACATTAAGCAAAATTCCAACAGCATTTTTCCAATATAATACTCCATTTAATATGCAAAAACTCAAAGCCTTTTGTTTCAAGAATCTAGCCTTAGTTTTAGATAAAGAAGGAGGGGTATTTAAATATAAAAGCACATAAACAATGTCAGCATACCAAGGAGAATTTAGAAAGGTTTCTTCAATAAAAGGAGCATCAGATTCTTCTATTTCTTCCAACACATCTACCATATTCATGTCTAATGCTTGGAAGTTAGAAGCCATGAGTTTTGCTAATCCTTTCCCTTTTACTAGTTTGGTGGGCCTAATTTCTAAGTCATATTCAAGAATAGTTGCAATCCATTTTCCCCTTTTACCATCAAGGTCTTGACTCAGAATGTCCTTGACAACAGTATGTGGGACAAAAGCAATTATGTGAGAGTGTAAAATATAGACCCTAAAGTCCTTTAATGCTTTCACTAATGCTAAGGCTTGTTTCTCCATGATATTATAATTGAGAGGAGCATCTCTTAAGGCCCTACTAAAGAAGGATATTAGTTGTTCCTGCCCCAAATCATTCTTTTGAAGTAGAACTACAGCTATTGTATGCTCAGATGCAAAAGAAAAGATATAAAAATCTTTGGTAAAATCTGGACTAATCAGGATTGGTGTTTGAGTAAGAGCTTGTTTGACCAGTTCGAATGATTGTTTAGCTAGTAAAGTCCATTTTACACCCACGTGTTTCTTAAGCATGTTTGTAATGTTTTACAATAGCTCAGTAAGGTTGGGAATAAACCTTCTCAAAAAATTTATCTTTCCAATGAAGGATTGCAATTATCTGAGGCTTCTAGGATGGCTGATTTGCAATATGCCATCTATCCTTGTAGGGTCTATTTTGATTCCTTCTTCTGAAATTATATGACCAAGAAATTTCCCTTCTTGGAGACCAAAGAGGGTCTTCTTGGGATTCAGTGATAAGCCAAATTTCCTACACTTCTCAAAAATCTTTCTTAGGTGAATCAAATGCTCTTCATTAGTTTTCGAGAAAACGGTTATGTCATCAAGGTAAATAATTATAAAATAGCCAATATCTTTAGAGAAGGCTATGTCCATGGCCCTTTGGAAGGTGGCCCCTGCGTTCATTAATCTGAAAGGCATTTTGACATACATAAGGGTGCCCCAAGGTGTGGTAAAAGAAGTTTTGATTTGATCACTTGGGAACACTAACACCTGATTGTAACCCGAGAAACCATCTAAAAGGGATATTCTTCTTGACCCAACTACTCTTTGAAGTATATGGTCCATTTTGGGCAAGGGGTAGTTGTCCTTCAAAGAGGCTCTGTTTAAATTTCTGAAGTCAATACAGAGCCTGATTTCCCCGGTTTTCTTTCTAACAGAAACTAAGTTTGATACCCATTCTGAAAATCTAATGGGTACTATGATCTCATCATTATACATTTTCTCAATTTCTGCCTTAACCAAAGGTAGTAAAAGAGGATTTATTCTCCTTAGTTTTTGCTTGAAAGGCTTTTGATTTTCCTTCAAGGGAATTTTATGCTGGATGATGCTGGTATCATATGATTTCAAGTCTTTGTATTCCCAAGCAAACGCATCTTTAAACTCTTTGAAAAGCTCTATGTACTACAATTTTATGTGGGTTGGGAGGGTGCTAGATAGCTTGATCATCTTGGGTTCTGCTAGATTGCCTATGTTATGTTCTTCTACATTTGTTTCCACAGGCTCCATTCTGGGTTCTTTAGCTACATCGTTGAGATTAAACAGGTGTTCTAAAGGTGTGAGACCTCTTGGGATCTTATCATTTTTGCATTGTAAGACTTCCAAGTCTTCTTGGTCTTCATTGTTCACTACCTCTGCTTCAAAAGGATTTTTGCAATGATTTATATCAACAGGATATGTCATTTCAGCCTCTAGGATTTGTTCAATATACAAACAGTTTTCTTCATGGCTAGTTTCTGGTGTTGGTATGCTGAAATCATTTTCTGATTTCAAGAAATCATCTATGTGTTTGTCAGATTCAAACACCTGCCAGTGATCTTCGTTATCAGGCACAGCAGGTCTGTGTTTCACCTTTATACTGAGTTGTTCATTTATTTCAGGTACTTGGCAATTGCTGGCCATGAAGGAAAGTTCATTTGTTAGATGATTCAGTGCTCTAGGAATGAAAATGAGTTCATATTTTTCGAAAGTTTTTAGCAGGTCTAGGGCAGCATTTCGATATTCCCTAAGCCTTGGATTCTTGGCTGAGTATTCTCCTTTGATTTGTTTGATGATAAGTTCAGAATCTCCTAGGATAGATATCCTTTGGGCTTTTAACTGTTTGAGCAATTGTAAACCTAGGAGGAGGGCTTCATACTCAACGATGTTGTTAGTGCATGGGAAATCTAATTTGTATGAAAAACCCTGATTTGTGTTCTGAATCCAGACACCTTCCCCTGCACTAGTTTTATTGCAGGATCCATCGAAATTTATTGTCCAGAGTATGTTTGACTCATTTTCACTTTCTTGTTGTTGTTGATTGTCAATATTTTGAAGTTGATTCGAGGTAAGATTGGATTGTTCGGGTGAATTGATTGGGTCCATTTTTTCTTTACCTTGTTGAGTAATTTCATCTTCGTTACACAAGATAAAGGAGTCTAAACTTGATTGAATAGAATAGATTGGAGTGTTGTTTGGCCTGTCCATGTTACTCACCATGTACTTCATGTGGGATTCCCTGTATAATATTCTGTTTTGATTGAAAATGGGGATGGTGGCATAAGCCATGTCCATTTGAAGGCTGCCCTGAAGTTTGGATCCCCATGATCTTGATAAGAGCATGCCATACTTAGGGGGAATATCAGCTACAACTATATCCATAACTAGATTCTTGGTAGGGATCTGAGCTAGATTAACACATAAATCTTTGATTAAACCCAAACATTTGACTCTGCTTGAGTCAAAAGAATACAAATCTTTGTATGGTTTAGTAATTTCTAAGCCTAAGCTTTCCATTACTACCTTGGGCATGAGATTGTGTGAAGCTCCAGAATCTAACATGGCATTATGTAGAATTTTATCGTGTATGTTCAAGCTGACATAGAAGGGAGGGACTGGTCCTTCTTGATATTTTACTTCAACCTCTGGGCCAAACAACAACTCAGGTTTGTCATCTGTCAATTTTAAGGTGTCAGTATCATTTCCTAAGTTTAAGGCTTTCAAAACTTGGTTTTTGTGCACTTCTTGGGTTACTAGTTCAGCTAGGGGGATGGTAATTTTTGTCTTAGCAGTCTCTCCCTCAAGGCTGAAAGGAATAATTGTCTTGTTAATATTTACATCTGTTTTTTCAATTGGATTCTTTTCAGCAGCTTTGATTTGCTGAACCTTGCTTGAACTAGTGATAGGAATAGTTCTACTAGGACCACTAGCTGAAGTGCTAGGGGTGCTTTGTTCAACATTTGGCTGGATTCCCTTGTCTTTATTTAAATCTGGTTTTTTGGCCGAAATGTTGGTTTTTTCTGCTATCTTCTTGGGCTGGTTTTCTTCGTTTTTCTTGACAGCAGTGCTAGTATTCTTATCTTTTGAATTTTCTACACTTCCCTTGCTCCTAAGATCATACTGTTTGTGTACCTCCATGATTGCATTTTCAAAACCCAATCTATAGTCATCAGAATCTTCATAGGTGTTTGTATTTTGATCATTAGAGAAGAAACCTTGTTCTTCCTCAGTGAGGAAAACATCATCCCCACTGTCTGATCCAATCAAGTTTACATGTGATTCTTCCAACCTTTCCAGCTCCCTGTCTTCCTCATATTGATCTACATAGTTATTTTGAAAGGGAGGTCTAATTTGTTGGTCACTTTCCTTTTTCTTATCTTGATTGTTATCTCTTCTATAATTCTGATTTCTATTCCTGTTTTGATTGTTTTGAAGTGCAGTCTGGTTTTGATTTGCTTGTGCTTTCTTAATTATGCTCATCTCTTTCATCATTTCTTCCAACATTCTCTCCATTTTTGAGCTTGAAGTAGAGGGAGGGGATTCCTCTCTGAAATATACTCTCTTTTCAGTTTTCATTCTTGCTCTCTTTTCTATTAAGTTGACTTCCACAGAAAGAGCACCCCTTTTCATATCTTCAAGAGTTGCAAAATCTCTCTCTCTCAGTGAATAAGTCATGTCAGAGTCAAATCCTTCAGGAAACTTGTTTAAGGCTGAGCCTTGTGGAGGTTTTAGTTATGGGGAAAGTGCATTATATACACTGTTAAATCTAGTACAATATGCTTGTACACTTTCCCCAGGGTTCCTATGGAGATTGTTGTAATCAGCAAGGACTTGGAGAGGATTCTTCTTTACTTCCCATTTGTTTAGGAGTGTTTGATGGAAGGCTTGGAGGTCGTTAATACTATGGGGGGCTAAACCTTTAAACCATTTTCTTACTTCTCCCCCTAAGCTTTGAGCAAATAATCTAAGTTTGACAGAATCATCATCAATTTCATTTCGGTCAAAATAGTCATTCATCTTATCCACATGTTGTGATGCAGTTGTAGCATTATTAGCATCATATAATGGAATTTTGGACTGATAGTCATGTGGAAGATTGACTAGTGGTACAGTAAGGGCTAAGGGAGCATACCATGCTGCCATGATATGTGGTGGGGGTGGATTAACAAGTGGTGGATTGACAAGAGGGAAAGTGGGCTGATGTGTGGTGGTTTGAACAGTGGATGGAGGATGAACAGAAGCGGATGGAACAGGAGTAGATTGCTGAGCTGATCTTGGATGAGAGACACCTAAGTTAAGAAGAAAATGTAAATCAGGAGGCGTTGTTTCTCTGCTACCAAGATGTTCACTTGTTTCAGGAGATGATAGTGAAGACTCAGAATCTAGTTGTTCTAACTCACTAAATGACCTAGTCCTAAATGGATTAACTAAGTCAGCTTGTGAGTGTTTTAGAGCTGAAAGTTTTTCAGGAACTGATTTAGCTCTTGGGGGTGATCTGAAAAAAGTTGATAATTTAATCTTAGGATACTTCCAAAGGTTACTTTCTGGGTCATCAACTATCTCAGGTGGGTTGGGGTCAGGATGGGCTCTAGTGTAGATTCTTCTAGAAGCCACTATGGTGTGTTTTCAGACCCAAAATAATAAGAAAAGTTCAACCAAGTATGACAATCTTTGAGAGGTTAACTGATCTGTTTACACAAATCTTGATCCTACAGTCCTCTAACTGGATTTGGAAAATGTTATAATGGTAAGGGTTCTTTCCAGCGGAGTCTTAAGGTCTGCTCAGGATTGTGGAGTCGCCAGGTGGAAATTTTAGAGTGTTTTCAAAGAGGTACACTGTCCACCACAGTGCTTGTGAAACATCCTTTTTCAAGGATATCCAGAAACACAACAAAATCTAACTAGAGATTGACTGGGAGGGCATTCACTAGATATATCACCTCTAAAAGAGGATGAGATCCAGAGGCTATCTGGCCCTTTCCAGACTCTGTCTAAGAGTACAAGGTAAAACACATCAAAGGTAAGTGATATGTGGGAATGAGTGTTTCACTATAAAGTGGAATTTTTTAGCTCGTGAGGAGGTAAAAGGTTCTATGGTCCACTACCATGTTTATTATGAAGCCAAACTTGAAATATTTTGGGTTTTTCTGAGTTTATTTTGGTTTTATAGGTTAAGAGAGTGTTCTAAGTCTAATTTTGCACTTAGCTAAGGTGTTCAAACAAACAGAGTTGCTCTTATGGCTTGGTAGCTGGTTCCTTCAAGGTTTGATAAGGATTAAAAGGAATCCTAAGGGTTACTTAGTTTGTCACTGATTCAATCAAGTCCTATCATGATTTCCATTATGTTAGGCAGTGCTTGAAGAAAGTTACTTATGTTATACTGGACCTAAAGGTTTTAAGAAAGGTTTTGAAACCTCTAATTCTCAGTAGGGTCCCACTGTGATCGCCATTATGTTGGTGGCGATGAGGTGGCTAATAATAACTGTATATTATTGAAAATAAGGGATTTCTGAAGTCCTAAGGGGTATTTGGATTGTTACTGACTCAGAGGTCCCACCGTGATCGCCATTATGTTGGTATCCCGTGTTTTGACAGTTTGGAAAATCAAAAGACAAGGCAACATTAGAACCAATCTTTAGAGTTCCAGAATCTAGTCCTCCTATTCTCAGAGAGGGATATCTCAAATATTTTTTTGCAAAGGTTTATCTTGTTTGCTTTGGTTATGGATTTTAGACTAGTTATTTAAGTGCAAATGTTTGTTTGGTTGGGTTGAGTTGATACAGAAGAATATGAAAGGTCTAGGAAAGATAGACAAAAAGAGGAAATATCTGGTTCATTGGGCAATGGAGTCAAAATAAGGTCATGACAAACTCTTCAAGGGATATGGGATATCAAAGGGCAAATCTAACTTGGCCACAGGATCCTTTGTTTTGGAATGATATGGACATTAATGTTTTAGAAAGAGAAACTTAATTCTCAACAAAGGGAACTTGAAAACATAACTTAAGAATAAAGAGATATTTGATAGACAGGGCTAACCATAAATTCCACAAACATTCTTTAAGCAAATAATGACTTCAAGACAACTTTTAAAATGAAATCTAAGATTGGGGGAACTCCCTATTTCCTCAAAGATTTTATTTTAAAGGACTTAGAAAACATAAAAGATTCACTGATAGTTGCATTTATAGAAGAGGGAACACCTAAATAACATCTATGCTTACAACTATAACGACCTTCAAAACAACTGTTCAAGCAAGGGCAAAGGGTAAGATCAAAATTGACCTCTTTGATTAACTTAAGACAATGGTACTTCAAAGGGAGACTTCAATAACAGCTTTCAAGTGATGGCAGACAAGCAGGGAGAACCATAAATCATGTTGAAACCAACTATTTGAGCTATCAAGGAAATAAACAAGCATGAAGACTAAAGATAAGGTTTAAAGCCTCTAAAATACTTCAGCAGAAGAAAACATAAAACAGTGAAGGGTGAACAGGTCTAAGGTGCTTCCAGGAGTCATTTCTTAGCCTAAAAATTTCAGCCTACTGTAGTAAGAGATTATGAAACATAATGAAAATAGGAGAAAACATTAAACAATTAGAATACTTCACCAAAAACCAAGCTCATGAATCCAGTGATAGAGCCTTCTCAGGAACAGGGATGCAACAACATCATCAAGACATCCAAGACTTCAATTTGTTTTTCAACTTCAACAGAATTGTATATTTATTTCAGAGAGTTTCAATGTTACAACTTGTGATCAAACAACAACCAACAACCAACAACACTCACTCATCTTTTGCTGTGGTATATATAGAAAGATGAGGAGGTGAGTTCTAAAAAATATCTCAATTACAATTAATACAGGATTTAAATGGTCCATTGGCCCTTGGGATGCTCAATGAAGAAATAGAAGAGGTGTTCACCGTATTAATTGATTCACACTTATGATTTAAGCTGGGTAGGAGTATTTTTTGACCTTTGAGGCACAGGTAGTCCGAAGTAACTCTGCAGATATTCTTTGCATTAAAGGCCCTGGGAGAAAGTGACTTCTTTGGCTGTGTCGAGGCAAAAATCTGATCCTGATCAATAAATTCAGTTCCTGATTGAATCCTTTGAGGCACAGGTGGCGCTGTGGTGGTTGAGGAATCAATTTTCCTCAGATATGGCGGTGGAGGCATTCCGTCTGATAAACACTTTTAGGTTTTCCTTTAATCTGTGTTTTAGATCCAGGGATTTAGGCGTTTGATAACTGTCTTAGCCTTAATCCCCACAAATCTGTCCACTAATCTTCTGTTCTGGTTCATTTTTGGTCTTCAACATTTGATACTCTTTCTCTGCATTGATATTCATGGTTTTTCTGTCGTGCAAGGCTGCGCAGGGTATGTAAGGCATCAATGCCTGTGAAAACACCAATATAACGTGATTTTAAACCCTGTGGATGATTTCCTTGGAGGAATCTAACAAGGGAGGGTCGTCACCCTCAGTCGCCGAATCTTCTTTGGAAATGACAGAAAATACATTTAAACCTGCAAAAAACATGAAAAAACATTATATAATCCTGCGTATAGGTCAATTTGCATCGTGGACTGTGCGGAGGAGCGTGGGCCATTGGATGGCATCATCCAACGGCCAGGATCAAATCTGGGTGATCGTGGAATAGGTCAGAAGGAGATTAAGTCTGGATCATCGATCTGTAGAGATCGACGGTCAAAATTGAACGAGGCGATCAATGGAGAAGGATGAATCTGAGCCGTCGATCGCACAATGATCGACGGCCGGGATCGGGCAACGAAAGGTCAAAGGAAAAGTCGTTGACCGGGCAACGGAAAAAGGAGATTGAATATGAGCTTTCGATCTGCAGAGATCGATGGCGGAGATTTATTTTTGGCCGTGCAATGGATCGGTTAACGTGTGGGCACTTTGGTTAAAATTCAGGCATCTTCAGTGATCAACAACCGTTGGATGAGGGGAGTCAGATCGGACGGGGAAGGTGAATTCCGCTGGGCGGCTCTGGTACGAACTTTAATGCGCGAAATATTTCGGTCACGTGGCGGTTTTGAAACAGTGCTGAGGACACGTGTCGGCTAGCGTATGGAATCGCTGGCCGATGGGAGAAAACCATCATATGGAGAAGAGTGGTGCGGAATGAAACCGGTGGGATTTCGGAAAACAGCACGGGGAATGGCGGGGTCCACAGGGCAAGTAGCGCTCCACGCCGTCCGATCTGGTTTTTGATCGGACGGTAGAGATGAACTGCGAGGGGCCAAGGTGTACGGACATGACACTTTTGGAGTAACCCCCCATAGTGAATGGCAGCCGTTAGATTAAGTCTTCACCCATCCCGAGGAGTCAACTACGGGGAGACCAAGGTTTGACCCTACGGATAGAGTAAAGCCCCCGCAGGGGAAACACTTCGGTCACGGCGTCGGGTCACATGGAGAGAAAAAGGCGGTAGGGGCTTAGCCTGAGGGGCTTAAATCCAACGCATAGAAAAATTGTGTTTTCTATGGTTTTTAATGGTTTTTTAAGGAGATAAAGGATTTTCGGTAAGGTCAAAATAGTGGGTTTTAACCTTATAAAAGGGATTTTAATGAAATGAAAAAGGGAGAAACATGAAATTGTGGGGTTTTCATGGGAAATGGAGAATAGAAAATGAGGTTAATGGTGGAAAGAAGAAAAAAGGGAAAAGGGTCCTTTGCATAAGTACTTTGGCTTTTAGAAATCAACAGGATTTCTGAGTTCTGAATGGAAATAGTAGTGAATATTAACCAAGGATAGGATATTATCAAAAAGTCTTCAATTATCAGCAATTTTAATCATGAAATTGTTTCTTGAAGGCTTTCCAACATTATTTAGCCACCATTTGTTATGACAGAATTTTATGGGTGGCTAACACAATCTACTAAATCACAGGACGTCAATAGGAATTACTAACCCACTTGAGGTAAACCCCCAGCATCCATATCTCGGACCATATCCATGAATGGCGGTGGCATCGTAGTTTGTGCAAAGCCAAAATCGACGATCGAGTTCTGTTAGACTTGTTCCTAAAAACTCTAACTGCAGAGATTTCAAAGGATGTAGCACGAAAAAAATCCCATATCCAAAGAGGACGCCATCAGTAAGGCCCAACAACTCGAGCTGATCTATACGTAGTCAGGGTATATTTACAATATCTTGTCGAAAGCCTCGTGCCTGCAAACTTACAAATAATTTCCAGGTGCGTCGAAATCTGCAGATCGGTTAATTGGGTCATTGACCCAAAATCACTTAAGCCATAGTGTTCAATACCCCAATTACACATATGATTCTACCTAGAACATACTACAACTCGTCTACCAAATTAATCCCATGCCTTCACAAAATCTGACAAGTAAGGTGTCATTGTACCACCATCAGCATGGAGGACCCTATCCTCTAGCTCAGGGGACCTAGTACGTAGCTAGACATGCTGACGAAAGAGATCCCCATTGTTAGTAATCAATAATTTTTTGCTATTTGTAGATGACGAAATACTTCTCCTAGATTTCTAAAAACAAGATTCATGAATATTTTGAGTTTTAGAAATATTGGCCTTCATTATCCTTAAAATAATGTTTTCACTATTTCACTACTCTGCCATTCCCTGGTTATCCTATCACTCCTAAAATACCCCTCATGGGCTCATGCCACTCATCTTTATCCTATTTTTCCACCCATAACCTCAACACTCTGTTTTTCTTTTGCCTCACCCATCCACCTGCCATCTAGGATTACCAAATGCCTCAAGTATTGATGGTCTCAAAAATATCTCTGTAGGCTCTTTAGATAAATCAAGTACATTGGAATTTGGATCTTCAATACATCAATTTGTCAAAAACTCTGTTTTTCATACTTGAAGACCCCAAGGCAAACTTTCAGTCAAAGACCAAGTCAAAAGAACCTCCCACTAGGTCATTAGGGTTTCATAGGTTGTAGGGTTATCTTTGGTGTTCTAAATCACTATTTTTCATGTGATAGAAGATGAATCAAAGGTGAAATAAGGTCAACACTTATTTGTCCAAGATAAATCAGAAAAGTCTCCAAGGAAGGCCTCCTTCTCAAGTTCAAGTTCTACAAAGGGAAACTGTTCATTTTGAAATTTTTGCAGGAGTGTCAAGGTGACTATCAGTAGAAAAATTGGTAAGGTAAGAGGCCTACTCCTCATTAAATATATACACAAGAAAATGGAGGAGGAAGCATCTTATGTTCAAGATAAATTAGGGTTTCTAAGCCTGATTGGACTAATAGTGTGCCAAGCAAGGAGCCAATGCAACAAATCACATGGATAGAGGCACACGAGTACAACCAAGCATGGATTCAAAATTTTTAGAAATCATAAATGAAAAAGGGGAAAAGGTGAGGTAAACTAAATGGAATGAATGAAATTGAAAGGGCTATAGAGAACTTAGAAGACAACACTAATGATTCTTCTCAAATAGCCTAGAAACCTAAGGTTTTGGAAATATAGGCAAGGGAGATGAAATGAAGATGATAGGCTTTCATGATGACAACAGACAGAAGGTTTGAAGAGACTGTTGTAGGTGACTTCCAAAGTTTTCTAAGGTAAAGTGCTTCACTGCCTCAAAGGGAAAGAATGAAAATAGTATCAATATAAGGAAGGTCAAGCCTTCATTTTCAATCATTTGCACTCAATGATCAAATGAATAAAAGCATAGGGTTGAGTTTCAAGATGGAAAGCCAAGCTGATCATGAGGTTGTTGTTATGTAATTGAATGTGTCAAACTCCAAGAACATCAGAAAGGGATAAATCAGTATGTCATGGCACCTGCAAATCAGAAGTGGCCAAAAGAGGATATATAACACATGATTATGAATACTATGGTACTTGTAAAAGATGGATTTATCATGCCTAGAGATCAGTGAGAAAAATGAAAAAACGTTCCCCAGTCACCCATCAAGAACCAACGTAAGAACAGAGAATTTTTAAAGATGCTGCCACCATGCAAGTGCCTAAGGTTGTCAAGTTGATTTTAGCATGCTCTAGATGTCAGAGGGAAGAGAGTCACTTCAAGATTTTCATAGCACTTATTGAACGAAAGTGGTTGAGAGGCATGAACAAGCCAAAACACAGTAAATCATGTGACTCAAACAAACATCTACAGAGCAAGTGTTAAAGGCATCAATAGGCCAAAGGAAGTCAAAGTTCACGATGTTAGCAACCTGAAGAGCAACAAAGAAAAATGGTTAGATAGGAAAGGCCCATTTTAAATATTTTTTAGCCACCTATAGAAAAAAGGTCAAGGGATTATCATTTAGATGGAAAATCTAAAAAAACATTAGCAAAGTGGGTTATTTGATTTAAATTTGTTTTTCTAAAGCTATAAAGAACATTTTTCTCTCCTCCCATCTCATTATGCATTTGCAAAAATAGTCAGAGCATTCAAGATAAATTTAAGAGTTTCAGTGAAAAATTGGATAAGTTGCCCAGCGCTACACGTTCGTGTAGGCGCTATGCTTACAGCACCCAGTGCTACGCGTTTGAGAGTTTTTACAGTGTAAATTTACACTGCACTACACGTTTAGGAGAACGTGCTATGCGTTCAGATGGGCGCTACCCGTTCACCCAGAATTTCCCGTCAGACAGAAAAACACGTTCAACACCGCACTTAAGGAGAGTCCGACAACCAAAAAGATGTTTAGCGTTGTGCCTAGGAGGCCTGACAGACCTGAACACATTTAGGCACTACGCTTAGGAAGCCTGACACACAAGAATGTGTGCAGGTGCTGCGTGTAGTGCAGAAGGGACCCAACAACATGTTCAGGTGTTGCACCTTCACCAGAAGCCCTCCTCCACCTGCAAATTGCCAAAAAATGATGAAAGGACACCTCCAAGCTGCATCCAAGGACCTGCAAAGACACTAAAATTTGGTAGGTGGATTTTTTCCTAGCACTCCAATAGATTTGATGATTTTATGATTAAGGTAATTGAGTAAACCCTAGTGACTAGAGACCCTAAGTCCTCATGAAAAAACCCTGTTTTGACCTCCAAATAATAATTTAATCAGTCAAGAAAGGTGTGAAGTAGGATAACTTGAGTGAGTTCAATTTAACCTTTCATCAAAGCTTAAGGGAGATCAGTCATACACACACACCTCCATCTCACTCACTTACAAAAACTGCCTTGCACCATCATTTCATTTCACTCCTCCTACCAAGTTTCACAAGCAGGCCTAAGGTTGTTTAAAGACAGTAGAAATCAAAATGTCAGAAGGAGGGAGTGTTAGCAGTTAAGGAGACCAAGTGCCTATGAGGCAGAGGCACAAAGGTGGGAAGGCTAATAGATTTGAACCCTAAGACACTGTGTAGCTTACTGCCTCTCCCATTATTCTCACATGCTTTCAAAGTGTAGGGTATTTCTAGTTTTGTGAGAAGGTCCAACAAGTGCAAAGCCACCTAGAACTCACCAGGTTGTTCATCCTCAACCTACACAATAAACAAGTAAATCTTGCAGAGGTGGACTTTGAGCTATCATCAGATGCCATTTATATTGCTATAGGCATACCTGATGTTGGTGAAAAATGGTTCAAAAGAGAAAAGTTGGACATGATCTGCTATGAGCCATTCCTCAAGCCTAGGTACAAAGAAGGCTGCAAGACTATTTTCCCATTCTCACACTTGCTGGAGAGGTATGCACCCTTGATGAGGGTCATCATGAAATATTTTACCTGTGAGGGAAGGTACTCTAGACTCTACTCCTATCATATTATATTGCTCATGCACTTCACTAGGGTCAAGGTGCTTCATTTACCCTACTACCTCTATAGGAGTATTGACAATATTTCTTCTGTTGTCTAAAGAAGGAACTATTCTCAACGAATTAAAAGTTTGTTCCATAACTCCTTGATCAATATGGTTGTGCTACATCAGTTGGAGCAAAAAGGCATACCTTGGGAGGTGTTCATTGCTCATGAAATATTCACAAGCCCACAACCCCATCATCAGCCAAATTTATCGTCATCATCTCATCCTCCTCCCTCTACTCTTCCATCACCTCCTATTGATCATGCCTCATCATCTACACAAGTATCCTCTCCTCAAGAAAACCTCCCTTCCTCATCTTCTCTTAATGCATCAAATTAATAAGGAAGTAGCAGTGAACAAGCAAGTGACCATGAGGGTGAGCGTGAAAATGAATCAAACCAAAATGAATATGAGGGTGATGATGAGTCAATCCAACAAGAAGCAGAAAACATGGAAACAAAGGGATCTGATAACATTGAAGGAAATGAAGAAGATGACAGTGGAAATGAATTAAGCAGTGATGAAGAAGAGGCCAGTAATGAAGCAGAAGACATGGCGGTAGATGATAAAGAAGATGAGGCAAGTGACAAAGAGATAGAGGATGATCCTAAGGATAACAGTGAGACTAAGAGCCCTAATGATGGTCAAAACAGTGAGGCTCATAGTCATGATAGATATGAGGGAAGATATGAAGAGATTAGTTGAAATGAAGATGATAACAATGCAGAAAATGAAAAGGATGAAGATAGCATGGACACCAATGAAGCAAGCATCAGTGAGGAACAAGACAACAAGAAAAATGATAGTAGTGACACGAATGAAGAAAACATCAGTGAGGAAGAAGATAGAACAGTGAATAAAATGAAGAGGCTGATAGTAAAAAAGAAGATCATAGCAATGATGAAGCAAGCAACTACAATGAGGAACAAAATGAAAGTGAAAAAATCAGTGAAGAGGCTAAAAGTGAGGCTGAGGTTGAAGGTAAAGAGGTAAGCAACATTCCATGTGAAGAAGAGGAAGACATGGAAAAAAATGATGGCATCCATGATAAAAACACCAAAATGAGCAGAGTTGAGCCTTTTTCATTGGTATACCAAAGAGGAGAAAGGCATGTGTTTGCTACCTCAAAAAGGCAAGGGGCCATGCCTTCCACATCCACTAAGCCACTAGATAAAGGCAAAGAAAAGGTGAAGGAAGAAGAAGAAGATTAGCATGAGGTTGAGAGAGAGGTTGAAATCATTCAGATTGATAGTGATGAGGAAAATGAAGCAAGGATCTCAAACATTCTCCTCCAGAACAAAAATTCCCAAATTGAAGACCTTCAAGAAAATCTTGATAGGGCCAAGAGTGTGAATGATGTCCTTGAGATCAAGAACAAGCAGTTAGGGGCACAAATTTCCATTTATGAGGCTAGAGCAGTCAGAGCCTAGAAAGAAGCTCAAAGGGCACAGCTAAATCTATAGGAATTCATGGGAACCTATGAGCAAAGTGAAGATGAAGAAGGGCAATCTAGGAGGAGACCAGGAACCATGGGTTTAAAGAAGGCCTTGACAAAACATAGAGAACAAGAATCAACCTTGGTAGAGCAGCTCCCTCTAGATGAGTTTCTTGCCATGGAGATAGAATATGATGGGTAGCCTTGGCTAGAAAGACCAAACATACACTTGGAGGCCAAATTGGAGAAAGCCAATAAAAATCTTGATCTCCAAAGGAAGATGACCAAGCATTATGCCCAGAGAAACCAAATTGCAAGGGTTAAACTAAAAAAGGCCCATGCCAAAATACAAGCACTCAAAGAGAAAAAATACCAAGAAAACCTTGGAATATTGGCTGAATCTTCTTTACAAGCCTCTCAAACCCCATAAGGAATACAACAACCAATTTTGGGAATTTTTTGACAAATTTTGGTTTTTTGCAAATTTTGAGGCCTCTAGGCGCAACACCCTTGACGCTACGCTTTCACCTCAGGCATCCTTAGGAGAAAATATTTTCATTTTTTGAATCTTCATCTCAAGTACAGTATGCTCACCAAATTTTAGAGAATTTGGAGCATTTTTGGCCCCTCAAAAGGGTCAAAAACACCCTATTTTTCAACTTTTTGCCTCATTTTTAGGCCTGGCACTGCGCCTAGAGCAGTTTTGGGATCACTTTTTGGAAAGGTTAGTGTAGAAAAATCATAAAAACAATGGAATTTTTGGAAATTAGACTCATTGGGCTTTCCAATAGGCCATCACGGAGCCAATTCCAACATCGGGAAGGTCATCAAAATTTGGCTGCAAGTGGACCCAATTTCTCCCATGCAAGCGCTACGCGTTTAGACCTCACTGTGCGTTTTTGGCCAAAAAGTCAAAAAAAGACACTCATTAATGGAAAAATGATATTTTAGTGTTTTTCAGGAAAATCACTCCAAATTTAGGTGCTAGGAGTTATTTTTGCATTTATTTCATGAGATATTTTGTGCCTTGGGCCTTGCATAGTCTCTCGGGCATAAATGACATTTATGACTATTTTTGACATTTTCAAACCCTAGTTAGGGTTTTTTCCCTCCTTTTCTAGATAAACAAAGCATGAGGGCATTATTGTAAAAGGCTGGAATTTGATGACTCTTGGGATAAATATATGGTTTTTTGGATATTGAAGAAGAAATTGGTGTTGTGGAGTTTGCGAATGGCTTATTTTGATTGATGATGGAGAGGGCTTGCTTGCATGATCCCCCAGCTTGGTTAATGGTGATGTGATTCTATTCAGTTCTTGTTTTCTTATGTATCATGTTGTTTCATCCTTCTATATTGTAGTAGGACAAAGGTTTTAGACTAAGAAATGTTTTTCAAAGGCACATTAGTTCTATTTGTTCTTCACTGCCTCTATGTTTTCCTCTACTAGGTCATTTTAGAGAATTCTTAGTTGCTCTCTAGACCCACCCAAGCTTGTTTATCTCATGAATTATTCAATACAATAGATATCAAAGATTTTTTATGGTTAGCCATGCTTGTTTGATGTCACTAAAACATTGTTCTTGAGATCTTTCTTTGAAGTACCACTAATTAGGTTTTCCAAAGAGGCTATGTTTCGATCATACCCTTTGTCCATGCTTGAATAGTTGTTTTGGAGATTTGTATGGCTATGATCAATGATGTTTAGGAGTTCCCTCTTCTTTTATTAAAGTTATATGTTTACCTTAAATTTTTTCTAAACCTTGAAGGTGAAATCACTAGAATTTAAATAAGTTTCTTGCCTTCTATATCTCATTGGATTATTTGTCTTAGATGCTTATTTTCTTGAGTTTAATCAAAGAGTTATTTGTGTGCCTTGTCTTATGATTAATTCTTCATGCTAAATAGTGTTGAAAGCCCTTCTTGTTAGAGTATTTGACAAAGGATTCTTAATTTCCCTTTTCCCTACATTGTTCACAAACTTGATATTCATTTCATCTCACACAAACCTTGAAAATCCATTTGCCTATGCTAGATTTTCCTTGTGATGCACCCTAATTCATTGTTGAAATTTCCATGACTTTTTATAGACTCCACAACCCAATGAATTGAATATTCCCTCACTCCATCTATTCTAATTTATCATCTACCCAACCAAAACAAACAAACAAACCCTAAACTTAACGACTAGCCTAAAATCAAACCCTGAAAGAAAACAAGTTCACATCCTTTGCAAAAAATAGAGAGAGCCCTCTATGAGTCCAAGAAGGCTAGGTCCTAGGACTCCAAAGACTGTTTTGATGTTACCCTATGCATTTGGTCTTTCCAATCTGCCAAATCACGAGGCACTAACACCCCCCAATATCCATTTACAAATAAGGGACTGCAATACGCCCAATCTCTAGCGTAAGACCTGCCCATGCAAAATAATGCATAGGTGAACTTTGTGCAACCCTCCCAAAACCAACCGCATTAGCCATATAACCAGGATAATCCAAGCTATACTCCTAACACGGTTAAGAAAAAAGGAAAAAACAAGCCTAAAGGAAATCCTATACAAGGAGGCAATAATCAACTATTCCCTCCGTGATCTCTGGCTGGAGGCAAATCCAACCGAAATCAAAACTAGGAGCCAAGAAACCCCCAAAGGCAGAACAAGAGGGAAATTCTTCAGATGAACCACTCTTGCTCGATTTGTGGTCAGTACATCCATTACACTCACCACTGTCTTGACCTTCCTGAGCTAAAGAAGCCGCACAATAACCGTGGACATGGGGGATCCTCCCAGAAGACAACAATCATGCAGGAGCCCTTCCCCCATCAAGGGACAATTAGCACGTAGCAACAAACTCCCAAAAATTCTGGAAAAAAACATCCATGAAATCTACATGGCTAGCGAAGAAATGTTTTTTTAGACACTGAATCGGAATTATAACACCCCACCAGACACCAATGCGTTAGGGGCTAGTAAAAGTACACCAACAACACCTTTGACCATGTCAAAGATTCCTATTGAACCGTTTCCAAAAATGGCTAAAGGACCAACTAGGCGGGCAGGAAACTATTCGAAAGCAACCCATAACTATAGCATTGTGAATGACCTAGCTCAATCTCCCTCCACTATGTTAGCATTGGAGGTGTTACAAACATGCCTAAAGTAGCAGAAAGCCTTACTTTCCAAATTTGGCACCATCGACCCTGTCGATTCGCGCTTGATGGTGTTTGATTTAGATAAAGCCACCCCTAGAATTCCTTCAATGGTTGCCTATCAGATACCAGTGTCAGTCCAAAACATCACAATTCATCGATGTATCATTGACAAAGGTGCATCCACATGCATCATGTCAAAGAATTCTTCGCATAAGTTATGGTCTCCCAAACTAAAGCCATCAAACATCATGCTAATATCATACGATGGTCTCCCTTCAGCCCCCGTTGGTCTCTACCAAAACGTCTTGGTATACTTAGCTGGAAAGATGGTCCTTATAGACATTGAAGTCTTGGACACCCAATTGGACTACAATATACTCCTTGGTCAGAGTTATATGTATGCCATGTCAACCATCACCTCCTCCGTCTTCCGAACTATGATGTTCCCTCATGAGGACCCCATCATTACTATCGACCAATTGACACATAGCGAAAAGCGGCCCCTAACAAAAACCGATGTCATTCTACCCTATGTAGACACATCTATTGACACACTTACACGGTACCAAGAATATGGCCCTGGTTAGTTCAAACCGTCTTCCATCCTAGGGTCATTCCTAGGTGACCCACCTATTATTCGAGAGCCACCATCTAGCCTCACAGAAGCCCCAGTGTGCATGATGTTCACATCAAGCATAGAAGCCTATCAAGACATGGAGATGAGCTTTAATGACACCGATTCCTCAGCCACGATAGCCTCTATAGCCTACTCTGCCTCCCAAACTCCTTTCCTCTTCCCCCCACTTGGTTTTGTGTCATAACGGGTCATGGCCATGTTGGTCCTACCCAACTTGTCCTTTGTAATACCATTTTGGTACCTAGTCTCACCAACTCCAATGAGAGTTGCACACATCACCTCTACAGGGTTAATCCCTATCAATCCTGAACTAGCCCCAACCATTCAGGAGACTGTCGCAAACATCCCTGCAAAGGAAATTCCCATTGCAAAACCAATTATTACAGCTAATAAAACCGATAAAAGAGGAAAGAGGGTGGAGAGTCCCACCATGCAATGGGAATCACCACGCCACACCATATGTGACATAGTAGGCCACCATACCCACATTTTCCCAGAGATGGATGAATTAAAACCACTCCTTGGCTCTGTGATTGATGCCACGACACCATGTTCCCGTAAAAAGGAACGTTCCACCAAAATTCAAGGTAAAGCGTTGCGTACCAATCACGCATGCGCTATCTACAACAATTATTGATACTATACCCATCATTTCCCTGAGATATCATGACATAGGGATGTGTTACATGCCATCGAGAAATCCTATCAAGAGGATCCCTCCACCCAGTCGCCTGGAGAGAAGCCTCAGGCTATTCTATACCTACTGGAGGAATGACAGTTGCTAGAAAGACTTCCGTTCATATTCGCCCCTCCTATAATATGTTGCACACTGTGCGATGAACATGGCCACTTCATCAAGGAATGCACAGCCCTGGAACTCTTCCATAGATGTTATCCTATTGAGCGCGTTTATTATGTTGGTTTGCGTGCAGCGCAATTCACATGTCCTTTATGTGCTGACAACCACATGTTGGAACAATTCCACTATATCCCCTAATTCCGCTTAGTGCTAGCTAGTTTTTGCTCATTTATAGTTCACCTCTCCTGAGAATATGGCTTTTACTTGGAATCTATGAACAACTCGACAACTCAAGAATATGTGATGAGTAAATCCATCCTCTTTCTGTCAGCTGAAAATTGACCAATCAAGGAACCCTTAGTTACCCCCAACCACCCTTTGCAGATAAGACCAACATGTGCGTTGTGTAAAACACCCAATCATGTGGTCGCCACTTTCCCTAACTTAGAAGCGGTATGCCGCTGGTACCTAGTCATGCCAATAAGTGAGCAGGATGGGGACCCCATATCTAGGCTATTTTTCCTAGTATGTCAGGGAAATCACCATGAGCAATGTTGTACCTATTTACTTCAAGTATGTCTTCTAATTGATATTATGCATACATTATAAAATAAACACGATGATCTCCTCAACCGGTATAGAAGGTATATCACCCCCAGGCCACCAACCCCACATCCACATCGGCGTAAAGGGAAAAATGGGACGACGCACCAACGAAGCATGACCCAGGTCCAACCTAGGATAACATGCAGACTATGTAGCTTGATTGGCCACTGGGTCAATCAATGTAAAGAACTGAAGCACCTCACAAGTAGTTTTCACTCAATCTCTTCTCTCCCACAGAGACTTATCTCTAACGAAGAGAAAATTACGCACACTTATTTTTGGATTTGTTCACACTTTCATCATATAATAAAATGTAAACATATACCAAAGGTTAGAGCGGCAAGAGCAGCGTTAAGTCTACACTCCCCAAAAGAGTTAGACACACCCAAGCCAAAACTCGAAAATGGAAGTAGAAGCTCTCATCTTCTACAACAGATCCTTTCCAAGCGTCCACATCTAGAAATAAGTGTAGTGTTGATTCCCACACAATATACTCAGTTGTCACAGTGGTACCATGCACCATTTTCACTGGCTGTAACCACGAACCAGAGGCATGCTCACTAATGGAAACATTCAGGCACCTTTGAACCAAAAACAGTTTCCAATGACAAGAAATTGACCATCATAATATGTAATATTCCCAAATGGGAAAAGCACGAATATAGTGCAAAATGATGGAATAATAACGCAGATCATCATTTATGAAGCAAGAGCCCAATATGGATACCTTTCATATGTTATTACAACAGTAAAATATACATAAGAAATGGGTCATAAGATGCATAACAGGAAATACAAGCCTCCAATGGACAAAATCATGCAATAAGAGGTGCTGCAACCATGTATAATAGATGGAAAACCCTTACAGTGTTATTTTATTGCCTCTACAATAGTATTATATTATACATCAGATCTAGATATTCTATGTGCATAAAAATTTAGATCTATATCAGATCCATGCACTATACAAGCTCATCTAAAGAACCCCTCAAGGGTTTTTAGCAAAACACCAAGGACAAGATGTAGATCTTAGATCTAAGACTACAGATCTAATGAAAAATATAGATCTGGAAAGTGTGGCTAATATGATATGATCAATAAAGTAGCCTCCTCCAATAGATCTTCAAAGTGAAAGGAAAATCCCCATCACTAGAAAATCAACTCTTCAAATGGTGTGTTAAACCACTCTGCAAATCCTCCTACAAAAATAATGTAGATCTAGAAGTAAACTGCATAGTAGGGATCAAAATAAGGTTGGCCTTATGCCAATATCTAAAAATTAGCTCAATTCCCTCCAATACTATCCTTCCAATAAAGTGGAAACCTCCTCCACTGAAAAGGAGCATTGAAATGGCCTAGATCTAGAGATCTAGTCTCCACTTGTTGCAGCTTGTAAAAACAACCAAACCCTCAATAGGATCTATGTTTTAGTTGAAAGAAGAAGCTTGGAGTTAAGCCAGATAGTGGAAAATGTAGTGAAAAACTCCTCCAAGAGCTACTCAATGGAAGAAGTTGGATTCCTGATCAGGAACACCTTGTGCTAAACAACAATCTATCTCAGCTAAACAGAAAGAGAAATATATATGTCTAAATAGACCATATATTTAGAAATATCATATACATAAACCCTTAATATGTCTGCCATCCTCTTCCTTAAATATAATATGAGCTTCCAAACCCTAAGCCCCATCCAAAAATATCACTACATTCACACAAAGCATCTCCATCTAAAACTGTATTGTACCTCATTGATGGCTACTCCTCAATGACAACGCTGTAGATTTGGTCAAGGTTGACCAAGTCAAAGTGATCCAGCCCCTTTCACACCAAGGGTGCTTCAATTAAGTTGCCAAGATTTGTCTATTTCAAATTTGTCATTTATTTATTCATTATTAAGGAGAAATATGGACCTCCTTTGCCCTCTTATTCTTTAAAAAAAGCAATAAAAAAAAAGAATATTCCAATTAGCTCATGAGTAATTGGGAATATTACAGTCCTCCCTTCCCAAATGTTGCTTGTACTCAAGCAACTAACAAGGTGACTGCTGCAAATATTCTCCTCCATTTATGACACCAACATGTGATAAGCTTCCTCCATAAACTAAGTTTTCACCAATCCATCCCTCCATGAATTGCACCTCCAAAGTTCTTATGAGATGTAAATAATCTATCCCGTAAGGAGACAATAAATCAATTGAAACAAACATAGTTTGCTCAATGTTCTCCCTGAAAAATTTAGCATAGTGAACATGGAGAATCTCCATCCCATAGGGCACATACATACCTCCCATCCTTCCTCCATACATTCCCATAAAAATCACAAGTACATCATCAATGTATCGGATCAAAGCTATATACATACAAACAGAAATTTGTGCATATGAAAGTGGGTCATAATCCCACATGTGGAACCAGCGTAGTGCATATCCTAACTGCATTAGATCATGATTTGGTAAGTGGTTTCCCCACCACTTACTTGCTGCCCAAGTCATCTCACCATGGCTAAAAGTGTGAGATATATTTGGTGCCTTAGTAATGCACCCATCATGAAACAAAATCTCCCTTTGTCCTCCAAGGGAGTGGCCATGTTCAAAAATTTTTGTGGCCCATAGTTGGTCATGAAGTTTATAAGGTAAAGTACCCCTTCTTGGAGCTATGGCCTACATATACATGGTGAAATAATGCAAGCAATAGTCAAATGAAACATTATTTACATGAGCATATTCTTCACCAAAATTCCTCCTTAAACAAATGGAGTGGTGCATAGATCTATATCCTTTCTCACAAGAATAAATAGATGGCTGAATTAACTCTTTTAGAGAGTCATGTTGCTATCCCAACTCCACATGGTTCATGCATATTTGAAAATGCAGATATATTTCTCCTTCAAAGCCCTTCCAAGTGTAGCTTCTCATGATGATGTTGTAGAATCTCATGGAATATGTGTGGCTGAAAAAGAACTCTTCATAGGCCCTTTGTAGTAAATTCTCCTTGAGGTTGGAGGATCTAGACAATAATATTCTACCATGATAGTAGATGACTCCTTCTTGGACTGAATATCCCTCTTCATGTAGCTGGTCATCAAGTATCATGCATGTGTGAAGATCCTTGGAGTAATCCACCAACAGTTGGGATTTCCAATATGGATCAATCTCCCATAGTGACAGTGCTGATGATATATCATAAAGAATGTTTGTCATATGGCTATTCTCCTCCTTGAAATCTCCCATGTCAAAAGTAAATGTTGGAAGGTTTCTATTCCTTCCATGCATTTCCTCCCACAACGCAAAATCTGAAATGTGAGTGGGTAATGATGATGTTGGGAGAGTGTCTCCCTTCTCCTTGAGCCTACCCAAGACTCCCAACATTTTATCATTGCCTTCTAATGGTCCCATATATCCTAGATCTATTCTTGGAGCATCATGTTTTGAGATATATCCCACCAAATCTAAATCAATTGGCCTCCCAAGTGGTTTTCCATTAGATAATAGTGTCCCATGCAACAATCTCAAGAGCATAATAGATGGGACTGTAAGGTCCTTACTTCCACTGCGCAAATCCATCTCTGATTTTTGTGTTGAAGTTGTATGTGAGGGATATGTATGCATGCCTTTGATCATTTGAGTATTACCACTCTTTTTATCCACCCATTCCATTTGCAAGGCCTCCCAATTAGTGGTGACTTTCCCCAAAGTAATCAACCATTGAACACCCAATATCACATTGGTGTTAGGTATATCAACCACAAATAAGTGATCAATCAATGTATATGTCCCCATGGTGACTGATAAGGATGGAACATAGTGCATGCATTGCATTTTTTTATCTCTTGGGACCAAAATAAAGAATCCCTCAAAAGCATCAGTGGGTATTTCCCTCCTTTGCACTAGTTGGGCATCAATGAAATTGTGGGTAGCCCCACTATCAACCAAAATAGAAACCCTCTAATTCAGGATGGAACCTTGAAATCTTAAGGTCAAGCACTTAGGTACTCCTCTCAAATATGCAAGATCCCCTCCAATATGAGCAAATGCTCCATTCCCATCTCCTGATGCTGTTGGTTCTCCTCCTACAATGTCAGCGTTGTGACCTCTTCTTGGTTCATCTTCTTCTTCCTCCTCATCATCTGAGAATACCTCTATGTAATGTGATTTTATAGATACACATCTATTTCCACGTGCCTAAGCTTCTTGGAAAGTGAAGAAAAGCTTCTAAGATCTTTCAGGACATCATCATCAAGAGGTTTTTTGTATTTACTCTCCTTTGAAGGAGTAGCCTTTTCTTCCTTTCCCTTTCAAGGAAAAGAGGGCTTATGATGAGATGTTGCCTTTGATTTTGGAAAGGCATCTTGAAGATCTCTAGCCCTTTCAATAGCATCATGTAGGGTAGTGGGCTTGGTAGACTTAACCAACCCATGAAGAGGTTCATCTAACCCATCAATGAACATGTACACCCTTCTTGCTGTAGACAAATCAGGAACCATAACAGAAAGTATTAAAAATTCAGAGATGTAAGTTTCTGCATTACATGATTGTTTCAACTTTGCAAAGCTCATGAATGGTGCTTAAGTATCTCTTCTATCAAATATTTCCACTAGCCTTTTACTGAACTCTGAATAAGCAGTCACACTGGCATGACCCAATGTAGATAAGCCATGGAACCACTAGTCACGTGATTCATCCTCAAGGTGCAGCGTTGTAATCTTAATGGCTTCCATTTCTAGAACCTTGTTCAACTAAAATTAGATGTCAAGTTTTTCTACCCAAGATTTGGCATTACACTTGGATGACCCATAAAAATTGAGTAAAAATAATATGCCCGTAGTATGGTGTTGATCATGATTTTGAATGAATCCACCACTTCTATGATGATTCCTTGGTCTTCTATTTTCCGTCACTTGAAAAAACTCCTAAAAAACTAGGTGATATTTGAACCTCTGAGTTTGATATTCATACTCCATAAAATAGTCTTCAAGGGATTCTTGCTCATGAAACCCTTCATTTCCCACAGCCAAAAATGTAGGCATGGTAGAGCGTTGGGAAACTTGTGGTTGATGCACTGGTTGATCATTCCAATGATGAGACATGCCAGAGCGTTATCCATGATGAAATTCTCTAGGGGATTCCTTGAATCTGTCCATTATCATCTCCTTGATCTCTCTAGCAATTTCTTGCATGGCTCTAAGAAGGATCTTAGGGAACTCCTCCTCATCATCTTCACCTCTAGATAAAGGGGTTTTACCCTTGTCTTCTTTCTCATCAGTATAATCAAACTTTTTGTGTCTTCTCTTTTGATACCTCTTTTCTCTTTCAGTAAGAGGCTCTCCTTCTTTAGATGAAATATTGTCTTTTAGAATGCATAAGATGTGCCAAGATGATGCTCTGATACCACTGTAATATTCCCAAATGGGAAAAGCAGGAATATAGTGCGAAATTATGGAACAATAACGCAGATCATCATTTATGAAGAAAGAGGCTGATATGAAGACCTTTCATATGTTATTGTAGTAGTAAAATATACATAATAAATGGGTCATAAGATGCATAACAGGAAATACAAGCCTCCAATGGAAAAAATTCATGCAATAAGAGGTGCTGCAACCATGTATAAAAGATGGAAAACCTTTACAGTGTTATTTTATTACCTCTACAAAAACAATAGATTATACATCAGATATAGAGCTTCTATGTGCATAAAAAGTTAGATCTATATCAGATCCATGCACTATACAAGCTCCTCTAAAGAACCCCTCAAGGGTTTTCAGCAAAACACCAAGTACAAGATGTAGATCTGAGATATAAGACTATAGTTCTACTGAAAAATATAGATCTAGAAAGTGTGGTGGATTTGATATGATAAATAAAATAGCCTCCTCCAATAGATCTTCAAAGTGAAGGGCAGAGCCCCATCACTAGAAAATCAACTCTCAAAATGGTGTGATAAACCACCCTGCAACTCCTCCTACAGAAATAACACAGATCTGGAAGTAAAATGCACTGTAGGGATCAAAATAAGGTTGGCCTGATGCCAAGATCTGAAAGTGAGCTCAATTCCCTCCAATATTGTCCTCCAAATGAAGTGGAAACCTCCTCAACTGAAAAGGAGCACTGAAATGGCCTAGATCTAGAGATCTAGTCTCCACTTGTTTCAGCTTCCAAAAAAAACCAAACCATCAACAGGATCTGCATTGTAGTTGAAAGAAGAAGCTTGGAATTAAGCTAGATAGTGGAAAATGTAGTGAAAAACTCCTCCAAGAGATACTCAATGGAAGAGGTGGGATTCCCGATCAGGAACACCCTGTGCTAAATAGAACTCTATCTCAGCTAAACAGAAAGAGAAAGATATATGTCTATACATACCATATATTCAAAAATATCATATACATCAACCCTTCATATATCTTCCATCCTATTCCTTGAATAGAATATGAGCTTGCAAACCCTAAGCCTCATCCAAAAAGATCACTACATTCACACAAAGCATCTCCATATAAAACTTCGTTGTACCTCATTGATGGCCACTCCTCCATGACAACGCTGTAGATTTGGTCAAGGTTGACCTAGTCAAAGTGATCCAAACCTTTTCACACCAAGGGTGCTTCAATTAAGCTGCCAAGATTTGTCTCTTTCACATTTGGCATTGATTTATTCATTATTAAGGAGAAATATGGACCTCTTTTTCCCCCTTATTCTTTAAACAAAGAAATAAAACAAAAATTAATATTCCAATTAGCTCATGACTAATTCAGAATATTACATAATAGGGAACCCAACCTTGCTCTCACACAAGCTCCCATCATGGAGATTCTCCCCCCACCAAATGTCGACGACACGATACACCATATATGATTCATATTTTCATGTATCGGAACTATGACTCGATATGTCTGCTCATCTGCCATAGGTGTCGAGTCAGCTACAATTACGGGAGTAGTTGTACCTATGACAGTGTAGACCCAATCTATCTACACTCTGTCAACTATGTCTAGTTCCACCACATCGACGATGGAATCCTTCTCATGTCTATCTAGTAGGTCCGTGCGGGTTGAACCTCTTCGGCACAACCTTGCGCATGATCAATCCCCCTTAATATCCCTATTCCATTCATATGAGGAGATCCTAGAAGCCATGGCGGAGCCATATTATCCATGGGATGTAATGCATAACCATTTGTTTTTTCTCCCTAGAAAAGTGTTCAGTCCTCACAAGATAAAAGAATAAGAGATCTATGCAATCGAATCAAAATATTTCCTCCCATCAGGGAAATTTTATTGGTTCAAGAATCCTATCCCGACACTCGATACTTTTGAGGAAGGAAACATGTCAAACATCTCACCCACGTCGAAGGTGAACAAATCCAAAAATATCGAAAAACTCGAAGAATTTTTACTGGGGGCAGCATGCTCTCCAGAAGAAATAAACTCTTATACCCAATTGCTACAAGATTATAGAGATGTCTTTGCGTGGGCCTACTCAGAAATGCCTGGATTTAGTCCCACTATCATAGAGCACCATATTGACTCCTAGCCTGACATGCCTCCAATACACCAGAAACAACATCAACTACACCCATCAAAGGTAGAAGCAATAAAATGAGAAATCGATAAGCTTCACAAGGCCGATTTTATCTACCCCATTTCTTACACATGTTGGGTTTCCAAACCTGTTCCCGTCATGAAAAAACAGGGCATTATACGTGTTTGCACCTATTTCTGGGATTTGAAAAAATCATGTCCCAAGGACAATTAACCCACCCCATTCATCAACCAGGTCATCGATGATTGTGTGGGTCACGAGGCTCTCTCCTTTATGAAAGTATTCTCTGGGTATAATCAAATTCAAATCTGCCACACAGACCAGTACAAAACCGTGTTTACCATCCCTTGGGGCACATTTGCATACAAGGTAATTCCATTTGGCCTAAAAAACGTTGGAGCCACCTTCTAGAGGGCCATGAACTACATATTTCATGACTTGGCACACATTATCCTTGCCTACTTTGATGACCTAACCGTCCCGTCCAAGAAGTGCTTAGACCATATTGAGGATCTGCGATTGGTATTCCAATGATGTCGACAATACAACCTATGATTGAACCCCCTCAATTGTGTCTTATGCATCACAATAGGAAGAATCTTAAGTTTTATAGTGTCCCAGCAAGAGATTCACATGGATCCCCTCAACATCCAAGCCATCAAAGAGGTACCTCCACCTCGAACCCTCAGGAAAATACAAAGCCTGCAGGGGAAGGCTAATTTTCTAAGACGCTTCATCCCAGATTATGCCATTTTCTCTCAAGGGTTCCTGTGCCTCCTTCGCTAGGACATCCCATTCAAATGGGATGATCATTCCCAACAGGCGTACGATGCATTGAAAGAAACATCGTCTTCAGCACAGTGCAGCAGTCCCCCAGACTATGACAAAGATTAAATCCTGTATCTGTCACCTTCTAAGATCTCTTTGGCCAAAGTGTTGATCTAGGAAGGCCCAGATGGGAAGGAGCACATAATCTACTATGCCAGTAAAACTTAGCAGGCCCAACTTTAAGATATGAGCCCGAAGAAAAGAATGACCTAACACTAATACATGCAGTCTAAAATATTCACCACTACATCATCTTAAAGACCACTATGGTCATCGTGGATATTAATCCCATCAAATATCTACTCACGCGCCACCTAATGAACCAAAATATACCCGCTGGATAGTCATTCTCCAAGAATACGACTTATAATTTCTCTCCCCTTAGAGAAAAAAGGCACTAATCTTAGTAGAGTTCATTACGGGGCTCCCAAGAGACACCAAGGGATCACCAGTAAATGATTCCCTACTAGATGAACATCTCTTCTTCGTAGCAATGGAGGACCCTTTGTACGGACAAATTATCCTCTTCTTATGAACTCAAAGTTTTAGACCTCATCTCACTTGAGATGACCATCGGCGCATTCGCCATTTGGCCCCCTGATATATCCTCTTGGGAGATGTTTTGTACCAACGGGGCATCGAAACCATTTTACGTCGATGCCTTACTCACGACCAAGCGGAACAAGCCCTTAATGACTGCCATGATGAAGCTTGTGGTGGCCACCTTTCCAGGATGAACACCGCCCAAAAAATCCTATGGGAAAGATATTTCTAGCCCTCCCTGCTTCACGATTACATAATAGTAGTCAAGAGATGCCAGTGATTAGGGAAAATTTTAGGGGCTAATATTCGCAGGTGGGCTAATTTTCCATGCTTTTTCCAAAAAAATTATTTTCCAATTTCCATTTTTATGAAAATTGATTCACCCAAATTTTATAGTGTAAAATTATTTTACCCTAAGAAACACCAAAAATTTATATATACTAATATAAAATGATTATAAAACTATTTTTTTAATTTTTTACAATTTAGATATCGAGGAATAGTAAGATTCGCCAAGGTTTCTAAACTTTAAGATAACCATCAATCCTCAAAATTTTCCCTGCCAGCTCCTCGCTCATAAAGCAAGAGCCCTTCCTGCTCCTCTCCACCCTGTCATCGTCGCTGGACCCTTTTGAAAATGGGGAATTGACTTCATGGCTTGCAACCCTGCATCGTCCAGAAATCATAAATACATCATAGTGGTTGTCTATTATTTCACCAAGTGGGCCAAGGCCATGCCCACATATGACAACACCACAGAAATCGCCGCTTGATTTTTTTTTAATCACGTGATTTCCCAGTTCAAAATTCCCAAAGAGTTAGTCTCCAACCATGGGAAACACTTTGATAATGAAGCTTTCCAAGAGATATCTCACCACCTCAGATTCACCCATGAATTTGCTTCACCATACTACCCCCAATCCAATGGACATGTAAAAGTTTTCAACAATGTTCTCAAGACAATGTTACAATGCATGGTGAATAACCATAAAACCAACTGGCACCATATGCTTTTCTCTTCCCTGTGGGAATACCACACGGCCATGAAAACATCCACTAGTTTCACTCCCTTCCACTTGGTATACGGGGTCGAAGCTGTGATTCCCATAGAATGTGAGACCTTGAATTTACATGCCACCACCAAACTCCTCGATGATACCCAGCCCCTATAAATGGGTAAAATCATCGTTAGACTGCCACATGAACCCTCACTCATTCACCGAGGGAGAACTAGTCCTCCGCTACGATGTCGCAAAAGAAACCCTAGTGCCTGTTAGGTCCCTGTAATTTGGCAGATTGGCAAGAACAAACAGGCAAAGGTAACATCAATCCAACTTTGGAGTCCTAGGACCTAGCCTTCCTGGACTCAGAGAGGGCTCTCTCTATGTTTATGTAAAAGATATGACTTATTTGATTTAGGGTGCTGATTTTAGGCTAGTTATAGTGATAGGGTTTGTTTGTTTTGTTTTGTTTGGTTGGGTAGGTTTTCAAGAAGAACAAATAGAGTAAGATAAAATCAATCCATTGGGCAATGGGGTCTGTTAAAGGCTTGAAAAGTGCAACAATAGGTCAAGGGTGTTTCATAGGGCAAGTTAACAAGGCCAAATGGATCTTAATAGCTTATGTGAGTGAAATGAACATTAAGTTGTGAACATAGTAGGTTTAAAGGGAAATTAAGAATCCTTTAACACATACTAAAACAAGGAGACCCTTCAATAATACTTATGCTTTAAGAAAGAATCAAAGTACAAGGCACACCATAAACCTCTTTGACCAAACCCTAGTACATAAATTTCAAGACAACAATCCAATAAACATAGAGAGTAGTTAAGAATTATCTAATCATTACTTTTAGACAAAGAGAACATTTAAGATAACAGTTTAGTGAAACTAAAGAGCATTTAAGAACTCTTTAATCAAACTCAGCAGAGGAAAACATAACGATAAAGGATGCAGATAGAAATAGGGTGCTAAGATAGCATATCCCACTCTAAAATTTCTATTCTTATATCAGAGAAAGGATGAAGCAATATGAAAACTGAAGGAAACAAATACCAAATTAGGAAAAAATCACCATTAACCAGGTTCATGAATCCCATGAATATGCTTGCTCCATTGAGGCTCAATCCAAAGCAATCACAACACTCCAAAGCCAATTTCTTCAATAAACTCAAATTCTATATCATATTGAGCTCAACAATCAACTAACCAACAATCACAATGAGGCTTACATGCAGTATTTAACTGCCAAGTGAGGAAGCTAAACCCTAACTACGGTTTCAAAATGTCATTAATTACATCATAAATTTATTTGACCATTGAGACCATGCAAGGCCCAAGGCACAAATATCCCAAACTCAATAAATGAAAAAATAACTTCTAACATAACTCCTCAGATAATTTTAGAGATATTTGTCCTTTAAACCCTCAAAAAATATTATTTTCAATAACTTTGATGTCTTTTTTTGACTTTCTGGAAAGGGAGCAGTGTCAAGGTACAAGGGCACAATGCCATGTCAAACGCGCAGCGCCAAATATGGAAAAATGACCTGTTTTGCAGCTAAGATCTGGAGGCCTTCCCAGTGTCCAACTGAGCTTCATGATAGCTCATTGGAAAACCTATCCGGTCTAGTTTCCAAATATTCCATTATTATTCAGAATGGAGTCTATTTACCTTCTCAAAATTCCATTCCCCCAAGACTACTAAGGGTGTAGTGCCAGTGCTGAAAGTTGGGTAGAAAGGTGTTTTTTTTTATGGTTTTTGGCCCTTTTAAGGGACCAATTCTACTCCAAATGACTTGAAAATTTCTATAGATGATGTGCCAGGTGTTACACCATTTTTTGGTCATCTAACTTTTCATCATTAGATGGACCCAAGTGCACCATGTAAGACCAGTTTTGTTTAACCCAAAAACAAAAGAAATTAATGAGATAAACCCATAGTTATCTTATTATTTTCTAGGAATAATTATTTAAATAATATTCCTTGTTAAATATGACCAAATCAATCACTATTAATCAAATAAATCATTATTTATTTGATTATATCCCAACCACTTCCTTAAAAAGATAAATAAATCATTTATTTATTTATTTTTCACTAATCAAGGGATTTGACCCAAGTCAAACACCCTTTCCCTCCAACAAATAATAATAAAATATTCTATAGAGGTGGATCTAGATGTGATTAACATTATTTTAATCATGCACCAAGATCTAGAAGGACCCAATATTTTGTTATAAATAGGAGGGTTTTCCCCATCATTCTTCACCTTGCTGCCTATTGCATCACTCGATCTTTATACACTTGGTCTCATTTCTGCCATTTTGCTCCCATTGAGCTCTACCTTCTACATTGGGTTTTTCTACATCTACAAGAGAGAGAAAGCTAGATCTGAAGTGCTGAGGACTACAAAGAACCCATCCCATTGAGGAGATCTGGATACACCTTCTTGTTTCCTCCCAGGTGCCCTGTAATATAAAAATTCATTCAAAAATCGTGTTCTTGTTCTTGTCTCGTTGGATGCATGGAGCAAACTCTTTACTTTTACTGCTTAATGTCTTTTCATTTATAGATCTCGTTTGTTGCAGCATTTTAACTACTAATTGCAGATCTCGAAGATGTTTTGCAGCCTCTATTGTTGTTAGGGCTATTAGTTATGCGTAGCTAAAGTGGGTTCTTTTTCGTACACTTCGACGAAGAATTCATACTAACAAATGGCGACTCCACACGGGTTTTAAATTACGACCGCTGTCGTTTTTCATATTCCTGCATATCCAGCTACTTCAGGCCCTAGGGCTTCTTTTCAGCTGCTTAGTTTTCCTCTTTTTATGTCATTTTTCTCACATAAAACCCTAAAACATTAAAATTTCTAACTTCCGTGTGTTTCTGGCCCTATTGCGCAGGTAACCGACACCAGCCGCACCAGAGACGACAACTTTTCTGAAAATCTGCCGCCGAGACAACCGGAACGGGGGGTCGCACTTTTTGGCCCATAAACTGCGACCTGGACCTCCAGGTCACACTTTTCTGCCCCTTTTCTGCGACCTGCACTGAAAACAGGTCAGAAACTGCGACCTGCCAGTTTTTCAGTGATTTTTCTGCAATTTTTCTGGGTTCTGCTGCAGCTTCTGTCAGGGTCTTCCAGCCTCTGTCTCAGCCCGCCTTGACCAAGATCTGATCTATTTTTACTCATCTAAGTGGGAACCCAACCCCTTAGGGCTTTAGTACCCTCCACTTTTTGTGGAAGAGTTTTAGCTGTTTCAGCCGTCGGTTTCAGAGCTTCAGCCCCCTCTTTTCCAGATCTGTTACCTCACTTTCAGATCCATTGAAATCAACCTCTTTTCCTTTCAAATCACCTCTTGTCGTTTTGTTTGGACCTCCTCTGAAGGCCTCCGCCTTGCCCCCCCGGTTTTTTGCTGATTTCCCTTTTCCAGCCACCTTGCCTCTGTCTCTTGGCTGTGATCTGCACCCCTTGTCTGCAGCTTTATCCTCCAGATCTCTGTCCCCTTTGACCCTAGATCTATCGAGCTTCCTTTGTGTGTGTTTCCATAGTTTTTCCCTTTCTTTTCAGCATAGTTGTGAGAGACCCACCTTCTTGGTTTCGATAGATGCATACGTAGCTGTTATTTTTCTGTTATTTCAACATTTTATTCTGTTCTCTGTAGGTTTATTTTCAGCTACGTCGCACACTTTTTCTTGCTCTCAAACAACGGAAAGGGTTTAAAAATTAAAATTAACGCACGCCACACACTGACCCTAAGTGAAGAAGCGTCTGGTTTACACCGCCTGGCAAAGACTCTAAAATCAATTGTCACTGCACCTTTTCTGCCCTTGACCTTCTTGATTTTGTCCCTTTCTGCCCTTGTCGGTTTCCTTCTTCCTGTCATCATTGCGCCCCCAAGGCGCCTTTCCCGAAGACTTCTTGGCCTTCACCCTCAGTTTCCGGTTGATCGACCTGCTCCGCACCGTCGTCGTCGAGCCAGTCCACCTTCGAGTCCGCACTCCGACTCCTCCCCTGATTCCTCGGGTCCTCCTTCCCCTCCCGGTTCTCCTGCCCCCTCCACCATGTCTGGTCCAGGGCCTAACACTAGCGGTTCTCCCGGCCCCAATGCCGGCCCTACTTCTAGCGGAACCGTCACAACCACTACCCCGGCCACCCCCGTGCTGCCGTATATTGCAGGCCTCAGCCTCCCCGATTTCCATCAGTTGATTAACGATCCCATTCACCACAATGCTACCTGGCCCACTATGCCCACCAAGCTGCCCTCTGATATCCCTAAGTTCGAGGGCCTTAATGGAGAAGATCCAACCAATCACGTCTGGTCTTTCCACATGTGGTGTTCCTCCAATTCCATTACCGATGACTCCATCCGTCTTCGTTTGTTCCAACGCACGCTTACCGGCGAAGCTTCTAAATGGTATGTCGAACAAGCCACCTCTTCCCATACCACATTCGAGACTCTTTCCCAAGCCTTTTTGTCATACTTCCAGCTCCCTCTCCGATACGACACTGGCACGGAGCTCTTGACTTCCTTTAAGCAATCCTCTTCCACACGCCTTTCTGCCCATGTTCAGGAATGGCGACGAAGACGGAGCTTATGTCGAGCCCCTCCCTTTGACGATCGGGTTTACATGGACTGGTTCCTTCGCACCCTCCCGTCTCCCATCGGCAAAGATGTCGCCTCTCACTTTCCTCAATCTGAAGAAGCCGCCCTCCAAATAGCTTTAAAATATGACCCGATCTACGCTCAATCTGGTTATGTTTATACCGTTCTTCCTGACATCCCCAGGCCCGGTGGCGCTAACGCCCCGGGGGCATCTCATTCCGCCGACGGTATTGTTGGATCTCTTTCCCACCCATCCGCTCACCCTCCTATGAGCTATGGTCTCCCTCAGGGAGGGGCCAGCACCTCAAGCACTCTTCCCCCTCCCGGCAACATGTATCCAGGATACGGCATGCCTCCTCCTTTTGCCCAACCTCCTGCTTACCTCAATGTCGCCCAACCCAACCCTTACTTTCATTCACAGCCTCGTGCACCAGCTCCTCCCGCATATGCGCTTCCGCCTCCCTTGCCTCCTCCCAACCCGCAACAGCACTTACAACCCCCTCCAGGGCAAGTATTTGCACAGCAGGGTGCGATTAATCCCCCTTCTTCTCAAAGAAGGCGGAGAGGCAACCAGAACCCATCTGCCCCCGGTAGCCGAGGACCCAATTCTGGTGTAGACCCTAACACTACCAACCAGCCTCAGGGCATTCCGCCCAGGTCGGACAGGCTGCTTCGCACAAACAAGCCCTGTTCGTGTTGCGGTGTTTACGGTCACTACACTCACGATTGTCCTCTCTTACCCCAGATGCGACAGATGTGGGAGTCTCAAGCCAAATTGCACGGACAACACGCCTCCCCTCATGCTCCTCCTAATGTGGCCACTACCCAGCCAGCTGTGTTCACTGATCCTTTCCCTCAACAGGGATTCGTGGCTACCCAACCCCCCGACAGCCATGTAGCCACCCCCTCGTCCATTTCTGGTTCCTCTGATTACCAGATCCTTATGATGCGCTCCGATCCTTCCCCTTCCGTCACCCCTGCTGACAACCAAATGATTGTTTTTGACGCCACCCAATTGGACCATCCCCCTCTCCCTCCTTCCATTGCTTTCCAAATCCCTTTCAAAATCTGGAATGCCACCATATCCCGGTGTATAATCGATGAGGGGGCATCCACCTGTGTGATGTCCGCTTCGGTTTGGAAGCAACTCGGATCCCCTGAGCTGGCCCCTTCCACGATCACCCTTCGAGCGTGGGACAGTCATGCCTCCCAGCCTATTGGCCTGTTTCACAACTGTCCCATCACCCTCGCCGGTAAGACGGTTTGCGTTGACATCGAAGTCATTGACGCCCCTCTAGACTACAACATTCTATTGGGGCGAAGCTACACCTATGCCATGTCTGTTGTCCCATCCGCGGTTTTCCGCAAGATGTCTTTTCCTCATAATGGGAAGATAGTCACCATCGACCAGCTATCTTATCATGAGCCGCCGTCTCCGACCTCCTCTGAGACGACCATCTCTTCCGTAGCCAACAAGCAAACCGTCGATTCTTTGACCAGTGTCTCCCTCGGCGTCTACAAAGATTCCACCTTGCTTGGTACCTTCCCTCACCTTCCCCCTCCTCCGGTCACTGATACCAGCTCGTCAAATGTTTGCATGATGCAATCGTCTCAGGCCGCCCATAAACGGCCTGCCTCGGCTAGTCAGCCACCTCCTCCCCGCCCTCCGCAACCCGCTCCTAGCCATTCATCTCAGCCAGCCGGACCTCCTCCTTCTGGCCCTGCCCCTACAGCTGGTATCCCTGAACCCCTTTATCCTCCCGGATCAGTTCCTCCTGGCCTTAACCATCTTGGAGCCGTCCCTCCTGGTCATTTCCCTGTTGGGCAGATCCCTTTCTTAGCTCCTCCTCCCGGAGTATATTCTATCCCCGTCATGGCCACCCTCTCCCTCCCTAACTTGACCTTGGGCATTCCGGTTTGGTACCTTGATCCCCCAGCCGCCACCCCCCCTGGTCACCCCAAACCTTACATGGCTTTGACACCGGTCCAACCGGTCCCCCTCGCTTCCTCCGTAGCCACTGTGCCCCCAACACCTCCACAGGACCCTTCTCCTGTTGCGACGGCTCCTAGGAAGAAAGGAAAAGTTCGTAAGGGGGCAACCCATCAGGATCAGGCCGCCCCGACACCTCTTCCCCACCCACGACCACCAAAACCCGCCATTCAATGCGCTTTGTGTGATATCGTTGGTCATACCACTCACCTGTGTCCTGAATTGCCACACCTCAAGCTTCTGGTCAACGAGACATTCCCCGACTCTGATATCCCAGAAGTCTATGTCACTATCCCTGACTCCATCCCAAAACTCAAACACTTGCGCACAAACCACCCTTGTGCCTTGTGCGATTTTCACGGCCATTACACCCACCTCTGTCCCCGCCTTGACGAGTATCGTTCCTCCTTGGACAGGTACCACCAATTCAAGGCCGCTTCAATCGGGCCAGAGGACATTCCTACCCCCATTCACATTCCGTCTCTTATGCCAACGGAGCCCTCACACACCATTTTGTACATGTCATCATCCTCGAGAAATAATTCACCGGCCTCTCAACCTACCGATCCCCTCAGCTCCTCAGCCAACCTTGGATCTGTTGATATCGCCCATCCGTTCCCTTCTCCTCATGAAGACCCGTCCCCCACCACTACTTCCTTGGGTGTCCCACCTTCCTCCAGTCTTCCCATCTTCCAATCTGATGAAGACATCATGGAAGCCATGACCAAACCCGAATTTCCCTGGGATGATATGCACCACCGCGCATATTTCCTCCCACAGCAGTCCCATGACCAATACGCTGTGGAAACCAAAGACTTCATTCCTCATGCAGTCGACTGGTTCAAAAACCCCATCCCTGCACCTGATGCTTTCGAAGAAGGAAACATGGCCAATATCTCGTCTACCATCAAAGTTGACATTTCGGTCAAACTAGGAATAGAAGAATACATCACCTTGGGCACCCAATGCACCCCGGAAGAAATTGAAACTTACACCAAGCTTTTCAAAGAATTCCGTGATATCTTCGCCTGGTCCTATTCTGAAATGCCGGGACTCGATCCTGCCATTGTCGAACATCATATCGACACCTGGCCTGATGCCAAACCAGTCCGCCAAAAGATGAGACCCATTCATCCTTCCCGACGTGACGCTATCAAAGCCGAAATCGATAAGCTCAAGCAGGCTGGTTTCATTTACCCCATTGAATACACCACTTGGGTTTCTAACCCCGTTCCTGTTCTCAAGAAACAAGGCACCATTCGTGTCTGCACGGACTTTCGCGACTTGAAAAAAGCTTGTCCCAAAGACAACTTCCCCACACCGTTCATCGACCAAATCATTGACGAGTGTGCGGGGCATGAGGTCCTATCCTTCATGGATGGTTTCTCCGGATACAACCAAATTGCTATCCGTCCTGCTGATCAACTAAAAACCACGTTCATTAGTCCGTGGGGAACTTTTGCTTACCGGGTCATGCCTTTCGGCCTCAAAAACGCTGGCGCCACCTTTCAACGGGCCATGTCTTATTGCTTCCACGACTTAGCTCATATTATCCTTGCCTATTTAGACGACCTCACGGCGCGTTCTAAGCATCGGGCGCAACACCTACATGATCTGCGCACCATTTTTCTCCGATGTCGCAAGTATAATATCCGCCTTAACCCGTTGAAATGCGTTTTTTGCGTTCCTGCCGGCCGTCTCCTAGGCTTCATCGTGTCTAAGGACGGTATCACTCTTGACCCTTTGAAAGTTCAAGCCATTCTTGAACTCCCCATCCCGCGTACCCTCCGCGAGCTCCAAAGCCTCCAAGGCAAAGCTAATTTTCTCCGTCGGTTCGTCCCTGACTATGCCACCACCGCACACGGGTTCCTTAGACTCCTACGCTCTCACATCCCATTTGTTTGGGATACCCATGCTCACGAGTCTTTCGATGCCCTCAATCAGGCTCTCACATCTGCTCCCTTAATTCGCCCTCCCGACTTTAATCGGGACTTCATCCTATATATCTCCGCTTCCACCTATTCGGTCGCTGGAGTCCTTATCCAAGAGGATGACCATGGCGTTGAGCATGTGATCTACTATGTCAGCAAGAACCTTGTGGGACCCCCTGTCTCATACTCCTATGACAAGAAATTAGCGCTGGCTGTCGTGTTCTCAGTCCAAAAACTTCGTCATTATATCCTCTTGCGATCCACCAAGGTTGTGACAAATTCCAACCCTATGGCCTTCCTATTGAGTCGTCGTCTACTTACTGGGAAGTACGCCCGTTGGGTCGTTATTCTTCAGGAATTCGATCTTGAATTTGTCACCCCAAAAAGTAAGAAAGGCTTAGCCCTAGCTGAGCTCATTTCTGAATTACCTACCGGATCGCAAGACCCTCCCGTTAATGACGATTTCCCTGATGAACACCTGTTTACCATTTCTTCCGCTGACCCATGGTACGGCGATATTCTTACTTATTTGCGAACCCAAAAGTTCGCCCTCCATCTTGACCGTGAGGCTCGTCACCGTATCCGACACCAAGCCCCCCGATACCTTCTTATCGGTGACGACCTTTATCGTCGTGGGGTTGATACGGTCCTTCGTCGTTGCCTCACACACGCTGAAGCTGAACAGGTCCTTAATGCCTGCCATAGCGGCGCTTGCGGTGGCCACCTCTTCGGTCTCGCTACTTCCCAAAAAATAATGCGCGCCGGGTATTTTTGGCCTTCCCTCTTCAGTGATTGCATCGAGGCAGTCAAACACTGTCCCAGTTGCCAACATTTCGCCCCTAAGGCGAGAGCTCCACCAGCTCCCCTCCATCCGGTCGTCTCCACTGGCCCCTTTTGTAAATGGGCTATCGACTTTATGGAGTGTCGCCCGCCATCCTCTGGTAGCCACAAGTATATCATTGTGGCAGTCGATTATTTCACCAAATGGGCCGAGGCCATGCCAACGTTCACCAACACGGCAGCTACCGCGGCCCTCTTTTTCTTTAACCATGTTATAGCTCGCTTCGGGGTTCCCAAGCAACTGGTCTCTGATCATGGCAGACATTTTGAAGATGAGATATGGCGTGAGCTATCCTCACTGATTGGGTTTTGAGCACCAATATTCCTCCTCCTATTACCCCCAAGGTAATGGCCAAGTTGAAGCAGTCAACAAAACCCTCAAGACCATGCTTCAACGAACAGTGAATAAGCACAAAACCAACTGGCATCTCATGCTCTTTCCTGCCTTATGGGCCTATCGAACCTCCGTTAAAACCGCCACCGGGTTCACCCCTTTCCACCTTGTTTTTGGAGAGGAGGCAGTTTTACCCATCGAGTGCGAAATTCCTTCTCTGCAACTAGCCGTTGAACTTCTCCCCGACACCCAACCGCTAGAACAACGACTTATCATGCTCGAGCGTGCCTCTGAAGACCGCCGTATTGCCTTGCAAACCATGGAAGCGGCCAAAAAACGCACCAAAGCTCAGTATGACCGAAAAGTCCAGCCTCGCACTTTTCATGAAGGCGACCTTGTTCTAGTCTATGACCAGGCCCATGATGTCCTGGGTCATGGGAAGTTTGACTCATTATGGCTAGGCCCTTACATCATTAGTAAGGATCTTGGCAAAGGGGCATACCTCTTAGAGGATTTTGAAGGTCATCCCCTTCCTAACCCTCGCAATGCACTCTATCTCAAGAAATATTACCCTTAGCATTTCCCCTCGAAATGCATGTTTTATTTTCTTTTAGATAGCCAGCATCTGTTGTTTCATTTTTTCCTATTGCACCAGGACCCATTTCATCCTCACAAAGTTACCTCACCTTCATTTAAAATCGAATTTCCTCACCTACAACTCTTGTACTGGGGGCACCATACTGCCCCCCCTACTCGTCCATGTTCGTGTCGATTTTCGACATGAGTGCCCACCTTGTACTCATGCTTTCTTGGTCCCCCATTGGGGCCTTTACTGTGTGGCAGCACTATCATGTCGCCCTTGTTTAGAGCATCCGAGTTGAGTAATCATTGCATTCATGGAGTCTATCCCGCGGCCTTTTACACCCTACTATAGCCCTCCATTATTTTTGCTTGGTTCCTCTCTTGTGTCGCATATCATGACCTTCAGCCCCACTGTCCCCTATCCCTTTCGATATCGTGTCAGTCGCTGCCATGTCATTCATGCCCTTTATGCTCTAACAAGGGAAGTCGTCCATTCGCCACTCCATCCTTCCCCTTTCCACTATCATCATTGGTGTCAGTCTGTCTGTCGCTCTATTGTTCTTCTCTCGTGCCTTAGTTGAGGATATCTCATTGCCTCACCTACGGCGGACCTCCTTCTGTCGACATCAGCACATTTATTCCAGAAGCAAGGTCTAGAGGGCGGTGTACCTTGGTTCCAGCTTCCACTCTTGTTCGGTGCCTCGGATCAGGCAGGGGGATCTCTCACTTCCCTTTGACTTGATTGCTTCTCCAACTCCTTTCAGCATGATCGAGATTCGTATACTGGACAGTCCAGTGACCCAGCAGCAGCTATTGATGATTCCCGGCGTGTGTGAGATGTCTCAACCCTCATGAGGGGGTGGCCCTGCAGGTAGCCCCCCACATGCCCGGATGACCTCTTCATTGCAGCCTTTGATGCCGCTCCAGATTTTGATGATGTTGGCCTTAGCCACTTGCAGCACCTCTATGATTTGCATGTATCAGTCAGATTTTGTGAGCCCTTCCCCATTTACAGAGGGCATTTGGGTTGTATTTATCTCATGTACTCAGATATTATTGTACTAGTCCTGGCTGTTATCCCAGGCACAGCATGTATGTGAGACTCTTCATTGTATTTTTATCTGGCTCTTGATTATGCCAGCTGTACTCTATGGTTCGGTCCCTTGTTCACCGGACACACTATTCTTTTGTACTTTGTCACGGCGGGCATAGGTATGCCTCCCCCGCCGCCTTCAGCACAGGTACCCTCTCATAATAGAGACTTGTTGCACCTGCGAGTCTCGTCTCCTCAGGGTCTAGTCCTTCAGCACACTATCTACCTCATATTTCTCTCTCTGACATACCCTTTTTGTTGTCTAGTGATTGTCTTCTTACAACGTACTTCGGTCATACGATTTGCTCCTGACACTCGCACGCTAGGGGGCAATCTGTTACACCATTTTTTGGTCATCTAACTTTTCATCATTAGATGGACCCAAGTGCACCATGTAAGACCAGTTTTACCCCAAGTAAAACTGCTTTCACTATGTTAATTAGGAAACCCCAAAAGGAATAATTAATTAAACCATAATTTAATTATTATTCCCAGCCATGTTTAACCCAAAAACAAAGAAATTAATGAGATAAACCCATAGTTATCTTATTATTTTCTAGGAATAATTATTTAAATAATATTCCTTGTTAAATATGACCAAATCAACCACCATTAATCAAATAAATCATTATTTATTTGATTATATCCCAACCACTTTCTTAAAAAGATAAATAAATCATTTATTTATTTATTTTTCACTAATCAAGGGATTTGACCCAAGTCAAACACCCTTTCCCTCCAACAAATAATAATAAAATATTCCATAGAGGTGGATCTAGATTTGATTAACATTATTTTAATCATGCACCAAGATCTAGAATGACCCAATATTTTGTTGTAAATAGGAGGGTTTTCCCCATCATTCTTCACCTTTTGTTGCCTATTAGATCACTCTGGATCTATACACTTGGTCTCATTTCTACCATTTTGCTCCCATTGAGATCTATCTTCTACATTGGGTTTTCTACATCTACAAGAGAGAGAAAGCTTAGATCTGAAGTGCTGAGGACTACAAAGAACCCATCCCATTGAGGAGATCTCGATACACCTTCTTGTTTCCCTTTTCATTTATAGATCTGTTTGTTGCAGCATTTTAACTACTAATTGCAGATCTGAAGATGTTTTGCAGCCTCTATTGTTGTTAGGGCTATTAGTTATGCGTAGCTAAAGTGGTTCTTTTTCGTACACTTCGACGAAGAATTCATACTAACACCAGGCATGAAAAACTTGAAAATTTAAACCTTTCCTCAATTGGGTGCCCCAAAAAAAGAGTGCAGCGCCAGTCGCTCTGCGCGTTTGGCCCCTTTTTCTATTGGCCAAATAGTCAAAATTTCAAAAACTTGCACCAAGTGCCAAAATTTGAATTTTACCTTACTGATCATGGCTAAGATGCCTAGAGGGATACATAAGCAAGGATTTCAATTTTATCCTTCTCCTTTGCTTCATTTAGGGCTTGAATCTTTGCAAGGGATCTTTTGAGGTTGGCCTTTGCAATTCTGTTCCTCATGGCATAATGCCTTGCCATCTTCTTCTGAAGGTCAATGTTCCTTTTTTCCTTCTCAAGCTAATCCTATAGGTACACATTGGCTCTTTCTAGCCAATATTATCTGTCATATTTGATTTCCATCGAAAACAACTAAATTGGAGTGAGCTACTCTACCAACGTTGTTTCTTGCTCTCTTTCCCTAGCTAAGGCTTTCTTCAACCCAGTTGTACTTGGCCTCTTCCTAGGAAGTTTTTCTTCCTCATCCTCAATGTCATCAAGAGTTACCAAGGTCTCATCTAGCTTAGCCTTAGCCTTTCCAGTCTCTTTCCGAGCTTTGATAGCTCTCATATCACATATGGCTTTCTCTGTCTCTAACTGCTAGTTTTCCACCTCAAGGAAGTTGATCACATTCCTTTCCCTGCCAAGATTGGTTTAGAGCTCTCTAATCTGGGCATCCTTGATTTTGAGCAACATGTTTGTGATCCTCTCCTCATTCTCATCATCACTGTCAAGGTGAATTAGCTGAAAGTCTTGCTCATTCTCATGCTCATCTTCCTCCTCTTCAACAATGACCTTTTCCTTACCTTTGTCAAGATGTTTTGTTGATGTAGAAGGTAGGGCCCCTTCCACAATTTTTGGAGAAAAAACTTGCTGTGACCTCTTTGATAGGTCAAAGGAAAATGCTCTATGTCAACCATCTCAATGCCATATGTCTCACTGATCTCTTCACTGTTTGATGTTGTGTCATGAGATGAGGGTGAAGGGTTGTGGGAAGGTGATGAAGGAGGATCATCATGGGGTGAAGAAATGTGAGTGAGTGGAGATGTAGGAACAACAGGAAGTGATGGAGAAGTAGGAATGGGAGGATGAGATTATGAAGGTGTATTTTTCTGATGATGGGCTTGTGGAGAATTGAACACCTCATTGGCAATGAAGGTCTCCCATGGAATGCCTTTCTGTTGTAGTTGGTGCATAACTGCCATCTTGATAAGTGAGTGATGGAATAGGATTTTCATTTGCTAAGGGTAGTTTCTCTTTTGCGCTATTTATGCCATTTTATCAGTGCTTCTATAAAGGTAATAGGGTGCGTGCATCATTCTCACTCTAGTAAAGTGCATAAGAAGCCTAATGTGGTATGAGAAAAGATGGCAGTACCTTCCCTTACATGTAAAATACTTCATTATAATCTTCATCATAGGTGCATATCTATCAAGTAGGTGAGAGAAAGGAAAAATGGATTTTCTGTGGTCTTTATACCTGGGCTTAAGGTATGGCTCAAAGTAACTCATGTCAAGGTTAGCTTGTTTGAACAATTTCTCCCCTACACTAGGTATGGCTGTGGCATTGGCAATAACATCTGTATATAACTCAAAGGTGAGCCTTGCAAGGTTAACTTGTTTTTCATGTAATTTAATGACAAAGAGTCTAGTAAGCTCAGGGTGGTTTTTCACCTGCTGCACCTTTTCACAAAATTCATAGCAACCTACATGTTTGAAACATGAAACAGTAAGGTGAGATACCATGAGATCTCTTGTACTGAGGGGTTCAAATATATTGATATTTCCTCATTTTTGGTCATACCTCCTTGGCATTTGTGCCTCCACATCACTGCCAATGTCCTCTGACATTGTAAACTCTGCCTTTATAAAACCCTGGAGTGTAAATGGAAATGAGATGAAGGGAAGGTGATCAAAGGGAAACTTTGCAAGTGAATGGAATGAGTGAGTGAGGGTATAGGTGTATGAGAATGATTGAGAGGCTAAAATAACTCAATGAAAACCATTCAGTTGTACAATTTTTTTTTCTATCACTAACACTCTGTCTAGGAAGATGAAATGAGCATATAAACAGTGATTTCAAGCTTGAAATTTAGGGTTTCTCTTAGGGTTTGATTTCATTCATTAAGAGCACACCAAAATTGCTTGAAGATGAGTGTATATTAGGTACTTACCTCTTCCCAGTGCTTTAGAATACTTTGGAGGAAACTTGAAATGGTTTTGAAGTGGTTTGAGTGGTTTTAGGGCTTAGAAACCCTTCTTGTCCAAGGGTGCAATGCTTGTTCTGAGCGTGCAACGCAAAAAGAAATTTGCAGTGGGTCTGTCGGGCAAGGGTGCATCACCTTCCCCAGCATGCAGTGCCACCTTCCAGGCACACATTGCCTTCAAAATTTGTATGGGGAAAAAATACCAAGCGCGTAGTGCCAGCTTCCAGGGGCACAACGCCAGTCTGATCACATAGTGCCACAAAAATTTTGCCCAAATTTTCTTGAAAACTAAAAAATTATTCTCTCCTTAGTGCTCTTGGTCTTTTGCAAGATAACAATGATTCATTTAAGTATAAAATGGGCTTTTATAGGTTCATGGATTTAATTTAACTTTGCAACCCACTTTCTAATGTTTTAAACCCTTTTTTTCCTTTTTCACTAATATTCTTCTACACTTTTTCCTTGCAGGTTGATAAAATGATGAATTTGACCTTTATTTTGGTCATGGAGGCATGAAAAATTCATTTTAACACCTTTGGTATTTAGCCACATAGCAGCTTCTTCAAATTCTTATGTAATATCCACCATGAAACTCAACTCAAGATTTTTACCTTCTTTGACCATCTTCTTCAAAACCTTAGGTGTCTGGAGTGCTTTACAAAAATCATCAGTGTTGTCTTCTAAGTTCTCTATAGCCCTTTCAAGTTCATTCATTTCTGTCTAGTTCACTTCACCTTTTTCATTTTTCTTCAATCTGGTTTGATATACTTTCCTCATGTTTGCTTTGTGTGCCTCCTCCATGTCATTTCTGCAAGTGGTCTTTGTCTTGGCACTCAACTAGACCATCAAGTTCAAAACCCTAATATCTACAAGACCAATGTGTTCCCCTTTCCTTTGTTTTGATTTTTCCTCATTCAGGAGTAGAAAATCTACCTTATCAGTATCTTTTGCTGACACAACTTTCAACACTCTTGCAGAAGTGCCAAACTTTGTCCATTTTTCCCATTTGCAGACTTTGAACTGATGAGGTAATATTCTTTGGAACTCTTTTAGGCCCTTCTTGAATAACCATGTCTTGAAATTATATTACATCTAAGCCAGATTCTAGCAAAGGAAAAGAAGTGCCTGAAACATCCAATGATCACCTTAAAACATGTGAAAACCCTAATCACCTAGTGGAAGGGTTCTTTGACTTGATTTTGATTGGAATTTGACTTGGAGGCTTCTCAAGTGAAAACAGAGTATTGTCAAAAGTTCTTTATTGAAGATCCAAAATGCAATGTACTTGATTTGTCTAAAGAGCCTACAGAGATAGTTTCGAGATCATCAATGCTTGAGGAACCTGGGGAACATGGGAAATGAGTCTGCAACAGGAAAACCCTCGAGGGAAGGTGGAGTTCAGTGTTAAGGGGAAAGTAGGGCAATGAGGTTATAGGCATGAAAGGAGGATGAAAATGAGAGGTATAAGCCTATGAGGAATTTTTAGGAGCAATAGGGCGACTTTGGGAAGACCAACTGACGAAAAGTGAAAAAGTTTTCATAAGGATAATGAAGGCAGTGATATTTTTTAAACTCACAACATTCAAGGAATGTTTTTTGTAGAAATCTAAAACCAATATATAGAAATCTAAATATAGTGAAAAATACTGATGACTAACAGGGCCAGGAAAGTTTGAAACCTTGTGGAAAGGACCCTACATCATAAAAACTTTCCTCCTCAAGGGGGCATACATATTGACTAAGGGGGATGAAACATGCCTCAGAAACCCTCTTAACGGTCATTAAATCAATAAATTCTACCCATAAGGGCCTAGAAGGCCCTCCCCTAGAGTCAACATACACAAACCCAACCACTTTAAATTTTTGACCAAAAGACTTGTTACAAAATGCGTTCTAGTGTCATAATGTATTACCAACCTGACGCTTACTTCGGATTTGCTAATGGAGATTCATGATGGTCTCAAAGTTTAGCAACAGCCGCCTGGGTTATCTATCACCCCGACCAATCACCACTCGGTACCAATGGTGTTTTTATCGGTTCAACAACAAACAATCAGGCAGAATATGACGTCGTCATTGGACTCATTTGTGACGTCCTCAATCAGGGAATACGCCATATACATATCTACCTTGATTCCCAGTTAGTAGTGTTGCAGTTAAACCAAACATTTGAAATAAGAGATTCACATCTGCTTAGAAAATACTTGTGCGCAAAAATATTAAGCATACAATTTGAATACATTACATTCACACATGTACCAAGGATTCAAAACCAAAAAACTGATCGCATAGCTAAAAATATTCTAAACTAGAATGCACCTTGGATAAACCATCATACATAAAAAAGAAAACATAGAAAACATAGATATCCATTAGCATAGCATAATCCATAAACAAAAATAGGGGGCACACCATGTAGAGCCGCAAAAAATATCTCTCGCATACATATACAAAAATGTATGTGTTGGAGTAGAAAAAATAGTGTCTCTGACCCATAAGTCAGCCCAAAAGATACACATATAAGTCAATATAAATAGGGGAAGCATCCTCATAATGGGTGATTTCCCTGTGTACAAAAAGACTCTAGGGTGGTGCTTCCCTAGGTGGGGCACCTAGACCCACTACCAATACTGGTACCAGTACTGGAGCCATCGTCAACACAGAGATTTCCACCTGACGTAAAACTGGCCGATAGCCCCTCTCCCGGGCCATCAAGATCTCCAGCCACACATCGTTGAGGTCATCCACAAGGCCTCGAGTAGGCATCCCCTGGTTCAAGTGGTCCACATGACCCCAGACATCCTCTAAAGCTACCACCTACTCGGTCAACTCAATAACTCGAGCCTCTGCCGCATTAGCACGAGCTCATTCAACAGCAGTCTCGGCAGTAGCCGAGCTACTACCGTCCCCCGAAGGGTTAGCCTCGCCACCCAGTACTCTACCCAGAGGCTATGTAAGAGCTCCTCCCTGTCCCCTATGATCTCCTCAAGGTCGCCGAATTAGATAGTGTCCCACCAACCGAGCCATAGGACGATCGAGCTCACCAACATCTATAATAGTAACCAAAACTATGTCACTTTCATCATAATACGCATAAAAATATATACTCAAGTAAATGAAGAAAACAAAAACACATACCTACGAGCCCCCAAGCATATCCATCAGGCAGACCCATGTCTGGATCTCCTCGGAAGTCCATCCCTATGTAAGGGAAAGGTAGGAACATCTGAGGGTTGGCCTCAAACCAAGCCTTTGTGGTGGCATTCCAATAATGCTCCACCCTACCTCCACCTCCTCGGGGCATCATAGGGGCCCACCTCCTCATGCGAGACTCCTCTGGCCCCCGAGCAGGCACCGCCACTGTAGGTCTCAGCAGCACCACCCGCTCATACATGATGTTACATAAGATGTTGGCATCAGTAAACAAATTTAATCCATCCCAGAGATTGTAAATTTGTGCCAACATCCCATCGTAACAAAAGCAGGAAAAGTAAAAAAGTGCTTGGCTCTTAGTCGCCGCAAGACACATATCTACGAACCCAATGCATGATGTGGAGTAAATGACCCTGCCAGTCCCATAATGGCTGCTAGAGCACACCACTTGCCCAAGTCTCTCACTGTAGCAATAGCTATACACCCCTTCATAAGGGGCACCCCACCGCAGTGGCTTGTTGAAAATGTCTCGAGATCCACCCTCCCAGAGAGAAGTGGATATTGAAGCGCCTCACCCTAAGGAAAAAAACTAGTCACAAAATAGATATTCGTCTCAGGAGGGATAGTAAGGTTAAACCCACGTAGCACCATCACCTTGCACCGCCTGTTCCAGCATCAGACCAGGTAGCGCAAAAGACAATTCTATGATCATAGCTGGTCATTCTCTGTAATGTTCCCAATTTTTAGCCTCAAGCTGAATGGAACATTATAGTTACATATTTTTATTTTTGATTAATAAAATGGGTAAGGGGACACCTTAACCCACTTATATGGAGAAATAACACTCCTTGTGTGAAAAGGAGATGAATAAGAAGCTGGATTAAAGCACCCAAGGGTGTGAATGGAACCCAGATCACTTGATTTAGTCCTCTTTGACTAAAGTCAACAACGCTGCCTATAGAGGAGAAGCTTGCTAGAGAAGTTGTGCAGTTTTAGAGGGAGGACATTCACATGAGGGTGGAAACCCTAATTTGTGGGACCATGGTGGAGAAGAGTTCCCTTTCTTTATAAGGAGGAGATGGAAGCCCATTGGGATCATGTTTGAGTTTATAATTTCGAATTGGGTCTGCAGAGGCTTGCATCCCCAGGCTGTTTAGTAGGGTGGTGGTGCCCTCGGGCACTAAGGTGTTCTTGATAGGGAATCCCTCCCTCTTCCTCAAGGAAGGATGAGGATTTAGCTGAATTTTACTCAATCCAACATTAGCCACAGCTACTACCATCATCTACAATGTTAGCTCTATAGCAGAGAGGACGTTGAGTTGCTGGGGGCAGCAAAGGAGGAACTCTTGGAGTCATTCTTGACTTGTTTTCTTCAGTGGATGAGTGATCTACTCATTGGAGAAGCTGTAAGGAGGACTCTTGGGCTTCATTTAACATATTTGGCACTTGGCCAAACTACCATCATCTCCCACTGCGTAGTCCATATGAGAAACTGCGTTATTTTATGGAGACAGTGTGAGGAGGGTTCATGGAGCTCATCAGGAGGGTGTTTTTGAGACAAAGGGATCAACCCTTTGTATTGGAGACATTATCAGAGGAGGGAAATCATATTTCATATCAGCCATAGCCTCATTCTTATTTTTTACCAGTTGTAGTGACAAATCAGTTGTCACATTTTGTATTCTCCGACTTTCTAGCAATCTCTCCTAGATTGGCTAGAAATCCTGTATTTCAGCCCATGTCCTTGTTATTGGGCTTTCTCTTTGTATCCTTCAGCATCATTATCATTTTATACATATTCAGCAGCTTCTACTTCATATAGACTGTGTAGGCATGGTCCTCCGGTATTTTTTGTAGTTGCAGTAACTTATGTATTTCAGGGTTTGATCATGGGAGATTGATTCCCATTACAAAAGGGGTTCATTCCTCATGATATTTATTGTATTTATTTGGTGATATCATAATAAAATGATGGCTGTAATACTTCCCCTCTTATGGTATATTCAGATTTGCAGAGTTTTTGATTATGCCTTATATTGATGTAAGCTCTTTCATTGAGCATTGTTTAAGAGACCTAGATTGGGGAGATATGTATAACCCATCTAGAGTTATTTATTTGAGCTCATTTTCAGCAAGGGATTTTTACTAGATATGTTCTAGGGCATCCCAACAGTGGTTTGCCTTATTTATGCAGTGACTTCCTTATACAGCATCCTCAATGACCCTATAGTAGAAATTCCCGGAGTGGAAATATTGCATATCCATAGACAGAGTCTGTGAAGGGCTAGATAGCTTCTGGATCTCAAAATTCCTTGTGAAGGTGACATATCTGGTAAATTCCCCAACAGTAAATCTCTGGAATGGACTTGTGGTCTAAAAATAGAAGGAATTTTGGAATATCTTAAGATATTCCTGATGGAGTAGGAAATCCCTCATTTGGGATATTACAGTGGTATCAAAGCATCAATCTTGGCTCAGCCTATGCACAAGATTTAATTCCATCATAAAGAGGAGCTTCTCTCCAAGGAGAGGAGATTTACAGAGGAAACAAGGGAAAATGAATGACGGAAGAGGAGGTCTCCCTTCTTCTTTTCCGGAGCATTGAGAACATCATTGAAGATTTGATGAAAGGGAAAATTGTGACTTCAACATATGATCTCTCATTTTCATGAAAGCATGAAATATAATTTTGAAACCAATCATCATGAATCATACCTTTGAGTTGCAGCGCTGCTCCTTCAAAGGCCTCAACTTTTTCCTCAATCCTTCTTGCGGTAGCTATGGGAAATGCACTGCATTGTGGATCTGCATGTGTGGCTGAATGCTTACACCCATCATGATAATAGATAGGATTTTCTCCATCCACAAAACCTCTCAAAAAATCTTCCCAATTTCCCCTTTCATCAGATCTTCAATGATGTTCTCAATGGTCTGGAAAAGAAGAAGGGAGACCTCCTCTTCCATCATTCCTTTTCCCTTGTTTCCTTTGTAAATATCCTCTCCTTGGAGAGAAGCTCCTCTTTTTGATGGCATTAAATATTTTACACAAGTTGAGCCAAGATTGATGCTCTAATACCCCTGTAATATTCCAAATGAGGGATTTCCTGCTCCATCGGGAATATCTTAAGATATTCCAAAATTCCTTCTATAGAAAGACCACAAGTCCATTTCGGAGATTGACTATTGGGGCATTTACCGGATATCTCACACTTCCTTGTGAAGGTGACATATCCGGTAAATGCCCCAATAGTCAATCTCTGGAATGGACTTGTGGTATTTCTATAGAAGGAATTTTGGAATATCTTAAGATATTCCTGATGGAGCAGGAAATCCCTCATTTGGAATATTACAGTGTTATCAGAGCATCAATCTTGGCTCAGCCTATGCACAAGATTCAATGCCATCAGAAAGAGGGGCTTCCCTCCAAGGAGAGGATATTTACATAGGAAACAAGGGAAAAGGAATGACGGAAGAGGAGGTCTCCCTTCTTCTTTTCCAAACCATTAAGAACATCATTGAAGATTTGATGAAAAGGAAAATTGGGAAGATTTTCTGAGAGGGTTTGTGGATGGAGCAAACCATAGATATTATCATGATGGGTGTGAGTATTCAGACACACATGCAGATCCACAACGTAGTGCATTTCCCATAGCTACCGCAAGAAGGATGGAGGAAAAATTTGAGGCCTTTGGAGGAGCAGTGCTGCAACTCAAAGGTATGATTCATGATGAATGGTTTCAGAATTATATTTCATGTTTTCATGCAAATGAGAGATCATATGTTGAAGTCACAAAGAGTTTTGAAAAGGGGATTGATGAAAACCAATGTGAAACATGGTGTGAAAAAACTTCAAACAATTTGCATGCATGGAAGGGGACCATGAAACAAATATCATCCCATCTTTCTAGAGGGGGAGGAAATTAGGAGGATGGATTGCTAGAGGCAAGACCCCCATTGTATGAAGGGAACTCTTCCATTTGTGAGGGTGTGGAGATATTTCTCTCAAGGGAAGGCCAAGATCCAAGGCCTCTCATTAAGGAGGAGATACACTCCCATGTTGGTAGAGAGGAGGTGCATAGAAGAACCTACAACGCTGCACCATTGGGAGGAGAAAAAGAGAAAAAGGATCAACATGAAGGGATGATGAGCATTCAACCTTATCTATTTCAGAGATTTTCTTCACATAGGAGAGGGACTGTACTACGCAGTAGAGAGAGAGGGACCTTTCATTACTCTCATATATACAGTCCACTTCCTATCTTAATGTCTCACTTTTTGGGGGCATTCCACTTGGGAGGCCACCTAATGTAGAGATGATGAGAGGCATAATGCTTTGTGGTTCACCACTTTTGGATTCCGGAGGGGTGGAGAATTGGAGGAGTCCATCACAGCATAGAGAGTTGGGGATAGGCACAAGGAAGAGGGGTACACTCTCTCATTTTCAGTACCACCCATTCTCATCAGTTTTACTGCGCTGATAGAGTTGCTGCAGAGATGGAGGATAGCATATTCATGATGCAGGATGACTGCTCCATAGATTTGGTGAGAGAGAGGATACTTCCTTTGAGGAAGGGATCTTTCATGCATTGGAGTAGATGGAGGCCACTCATGCTTACATTGACCAGGATCAGGAGATTCTTTTGGGGTGATAGTCTCGAATGGGAGGCTCATTTTCAGAGATCATCATTTCTATTTGAGCATGAGAAGCTGCATGATGGGCATGGCAGCAACTTGGAGGATGAATTTGGCATGGGGGGATGTCAAAGTAGCAGGAAACAGCGTGAGGGAGCACCATATTGCAGAAAACCATCGTTGTATATGAGGAGGACAGATCCGGATTGGAGATCCCATATTTTGGTAGAGTGCTCTAAGGATCTAGTGGCATGCATGATCTTGGATGGCCCTGATGGAGATGACAGATACTTAGTGGATGATATGATCATCTATCATCATGGTAGAATCCTCTTGAATAGGGCTTATAGTCTCAAGGAGAAACTATTGCATGCAGCACATGAGGACTTCCTAGCTATGCACTCGGATTCATACTTTTCTTTGCTAGAGGAGTTCACTTGGGAGGGAATTCAGCATTACATATATCAAAATATGGAGAGATTCATAGCCGATTGATGGTGGAGATAACATCACAGCTACTTCCCTACTCATTGGAGGTGAGGGGAAATTTTCAGTTGAGCCATTTCAGCTCAAGGACCAGAGTACATGGTAAAGGAGGTATAAATCTTCATTTTGATTTGCCTTTATTTAATTCTTATAAGCATCTTGATGAACTAAGGATGATCACATCTCCTTATGCTCCCTATTTTGATGTATTTTTGACCCATTGCAGCAATGGGAGTGGCCATTCTTATGATGGTTTGTGGGGGGAAGCCACATGCTTCTTGGTGTGCACCATTGGCACCAATTTGTATTCTTATGATTCCATCTTGTGAGGAGTTTTTGGCAGCAAACAAGTGGCTCATAGAGCACTTGCTATTTGTGATTTTGAGGCAAGCCAAGAGGCACTGTGCAGGTTCCATAAGTGGAACTTTGAACCACTCTCTGGTTGTCATTTGACAACTTGCTTTTATTGTGTATTGTTCCTTGTATTTCTGATGTTTGTACACTCATGAGGAGAATTTTTTGGAGAGTATTGGATGTACAGCCCATTGGGAGCATGATTCTCCCCATTATACATGTCTTATCTTGTAGGAGACACCATGGGAAAACCATGATTGCGACACTGCTACTTGTCTCTTCTTGTGGGAGGAACCACATGGAGAATTGAGGAGGAATTTCATAGCTGATTTTCTTGATGGGGTAGCTTGGGCCATTCTTGGAGGCCATACCATTTCAGCCGAAGGACAGAGGGAGCCCAATGGACACTTCAAATGGAGAGAGGACCATCTTGAGAAGCAGAAGCACAAATCTCCATTCAGCCCCAACACATTACAGAAACCAGGGGTTGAGATTTTTATTTGGATGATTGAATGAATGAGAGGATCATCATTGGGGGACAAATTATCCCATGCATATCACCACTCCTACCTTGAGGAGGCCACAATTTAGCAAAAAGGATTCCACCTACACCTTCTATCTTTCCATTCTGGTTTGCATACTTGGGAGGAAGCATTGAAGGACAGATTTATTGTAGCATGTTTTGAGCAGTGGAGGAGATTATTGATGAAGAGGCCACAAGAGAAGAAGGGGGAGAATTTTTTTTTCTCTCTATGCAGTTGCTTGGGGACAAGAAACATGTGGGAGGGGAGGATTGTAATGTTCCCAATTTTTAGCCTCAAGCTAAATGGAACATTATAGTTACATATTTTTATTTTTGATTAATAAAATGGGTAAGGGGACACCTTAACCCACTTATATGGAGAAATAACACTCCTTGTGTCAAAAGGAGATGAATAAGAAGCTGGATTAAAACACCCAAGGGTGTGAATGGAACCCATATCACTTGATTTAGTCCTCTTTGAATAAACTCAACAGCGTTGCCTATAGAGGAGGAGCTGCGTAGTTTTAGAGGGAGGACATTCACATGAGGGTGGAAACCCTAATTGGTGGGACCATGGTGGAGAAGAATTCCATTTCTTTATAAGGAGGATATGGTAGCCCATTGGGATCATGTTTGAGTTTAGAATTTCGAATTGGGTCTGTAGAGGCTTGCATCCCTGGGCTGTTTAGCAGGGTGGTGGTGCCCTCGAGCACTAGGGTGTTCCCGGTCGGGAATCCCTCCCTATTCCTCAAGGAAGGATGAGGATTGAGCTGCATTTTCCTCAATCTAGCATTTCCACAACTACTACCATCATCTACAACATTATCTCTACGACAGAGAGGACGTTGAGTTGTTGGGGGCAGCAAAGGAGGAAGTCATGGAGTCATTATTGACTTGTTTTCTTCAATGGATGAGTGATCTACTCATTGTAGAAGCTGAAAGGAGGAGTCCCGGGCTTCATTTCACATATTTGTTACTTGGCCAAACTACCATCATCTCCCACTGCGCAGTCCATATCAAAACTTGTGTTATTTTATGGACACAGTGTGAGGAGGGTTCATGGAGCTCATCAGGAGGGTGTTTTTGAGACAAAGGGATCAACCCTTTGTATTGGAGACATTATCAGAGGAGGGAAATAATATTTCATATCAGCCATAGCTCATTCTTATTTTGTACCAGTTGCAGTGACAACTCAGTTGTTACATTTTGTATTCTCCGACATTTCTAGCAATCTCTCCTAGATTGGCTAGAAATCTTGTATTTTAGCCCATGTCCTTGTTATTGGGATTTCTCTTTGTATCCTTCAGCATCATTATCATTTTATACATATTCATCAACTACTACTTCATATAGACTGTGCAGGCATGGTCCTCTGACATTTTGTGTAGTTGCAGTAACTTATGTATTTCAGGGTTTGATCATGGGCGATTGATTCCCATTGCAAAAGGGGTTCATTCCTCATTATATTTGTTGTATTTAATTTCTGATATCATAATAAAATGATGGTTGTAACATTTCCCCTCTTATGGTATATTTAGATTTGCAGATTTTCTGATTATGTCTTATATTGTTGTAAGCTCTTTCATTGAGCATTGTTTGAGGGACCTAGATTGGGGAGATTTGTATAACCCATCTAGAGTTATTTCTTTGAGCTCATTTTATGCAAGGGAGTTGTATTAGATATTTTCTAGGGCATCCCATTAGTGGTTTTCCTTTTTATGCAGTGACTTCCTTATATAGTGTCCTTAAGGACCCTGTAGCAGAAATTCTCGAAGTGGAAATATTGCATATCCATAGACAGAGTCTGTGAAGGGCCAGATAGCTTTTGGATCTCACACTTCCTTGTGAAGGTGACGTATCCAGTAAATTCCCCAACAATCAATCTTTGGAATGGACTTGTGGTATTTCTATAGAAGTAATTTTGGAATATCTTAAGATATTCCCGATGGAGTAGGAAATCCCTCATTTGGGATATTACATTCTCCATAAATTTGAGAAGACCCCAATGCACCAATTTTTGGGGTGTGTGATCATCAGAAGCTAAGGCAGCACAAAGATTAGGCCAATCCCTCTCCCTGCACAACATCTTGTCACTAAAACAAGAACACATCAGCCACACTAAAAACAGACAAAATTTCCAAAACTTTTGACAAAAAATAGCTTCGTCTCTCTGCGCACCTGTTCCTCAGACAGGTGTGAGGAGGGCGCATCTGTCCTTATCACATAAAAGCCAAAGTTGCAGCTAAAGCTAGGACAGGTGCAGTAAATGCATGCAAAACCCTGTTTTTTCACGCAATGTGCGCACCTGTACCTTGATCGCCCGTGTGGTCAAGGTAAAGCTTATCCTAAAATCTGTACAAACCCATCTTGTAAGGACCTTGGCACCAGTACACTAAAGAAATTAAAATTCAGGATGTCATGAAGCTTACTTGTCTAAAAAATTGCTAATCCTAGGTGCTCAAGCTGACCGCAACAAAAATAAATGCTCCGCAAAAGCCTCTGACCTCTCAACACTCAACAAACACAAATGAACTGAATTGAGGCATATTCGCCTATATGTCACCATTTCCAAAAACATTGGAGGACCATAACAAGAGCTCAGAAGGCCAAATCACTAGACCAAAAGCAACACTGGGATCAATGCTCCATAATGCCCAAGGGCGGTGCCACACATTCGCACCCCCAAAAAAATAAATTTTCAGTGTCGGTATGTATTCCCTCTCTCATATTCTTTTTTAAGAACATGGCTTTAAAATAATATTTGAATAAAGAAGATGCTTTCACTTGGGGTATTTATTTTTGCATGATAGGGTCCCAAAAATTAACCACATGTTCCAAACACCTGACCATGTTTATCATCACCTCACCTTGCACATGATAAGCATCCTCGTTGGTCGGTAGAGCCTCCCCTCCATGGTGCTCGTCACCCAAAGTAGACCATATATCACAACAATAGGAAACCATGGCCATACCATTGTAGTCTGGGAAGCACCTCATGCCCATTAACTCGCCATGCATCAAGTCAAGTTTTACCATATCAAAATAAAAACCCTTTCCCAGACGACCAAGTTGTGCAAGCAGATTGAAAGCGCACTACCACTCCTTGCATTTGGCCTGGAATACCTCCATCAACATAACCCATCTGTGACATTTTTTCCATCCGCTTCATCAACCTCACATGTGAGACCAACCAATGGGTCCCCCACCCTCAGCAAAACACCTTCCTCACATCATTAGTGAGCAAACACTTTCATGTTTTGGGGCACCCGTCTCTATGCTGTGTACAAACAAAACCCCATTATTTTATTCTTTTGGGAAGTGTACAAAGATCGCAAATGGAACACTATGTCCCCCACCCACCCATTCATTTTTTCTCCCATGACAGCAGTCCATGGTCACCCTTGGTCGGAGTATCACACTCTCATGCAAAAGCCACTGTGACATTCATAACTAGTTTATACCCACCCTAGAATTCCTACCAACTCCAGGGATTTCCCCGTCAGAAATAGTTATGACTACTGCCAAGCTACTTTTTATACTCTGGCCTTAGGCCACTGAATACCCATCATCAATTTTCAGTCACCCTTCGCCATCATGCCTATGTTAAACCCATAACATCCAATATCTTGATCCCCTGCATCAGTGACCCTCTCGTTCGATTGAGGCTTCCTTTTTTTGGACATCAACACCTATTTTCCAAAAAGGAAGCGGTACCTTGGATCACCCATCTCTATAAAAGGGACATCCTCGGGTGGCACTGTGAGAGACAAAAATTTCCCAGAAATGTCATCAATCCTCCTAAAAATTGACTACAACACAAGCTTTCATGTCAAGATGGTATCATACCTTACAACCATTGCACTTTGATCAAATTTATCGAAGACCCGTGCCTTTATAAGCATCTCTTTCAGTAATTCTTACATGGGAAGGTCCTAGCCAGTGCCTATGCATACAATGTGAATTTCTAACCCATACCAATTTTACGCATACAGGTACCACATTCCACCTATTGTCAAAGAAAAAACACCCTTGAGGTTGTCAACAGTTGTCGTCATCAACCAACAGGTCACTACCATACTAGTGACATAGACATAATTTGTATCTGTAAAGTAGATTTTTTTAACTAGCCAAAGCATCACGAGCATGGTACATGCCCACCTCATAGAAAATTTGTATATATTTTACCATTGCTTGCTTGTATCCCATAGGACATGGTCGCTCTTTGACCCGATTTAGGGTGTCTCCAACTTCGGGCTACACGCAGGTCTCTCTCTCTCTCCACACAATACACAGAAAAGAAACTATAATGCATTTCAGTTATACAATTCTTCCTAAACCTCACACATTAGGGGGAAACTATTATCACTATAAAATTGGACAAGAAAAGATGACATTATTTAATGTCAGGAAGAAGGATTTACATGGTTGAGAGACATTAGAGAATTCGAATTGTTTAAAAATCTCTAAAGTCCAAGAGGAAAAATCAAGTTGTGCACTAAAGGAACAAGTGAAATGCACCTTTGCACACATAATTCTTCAATAATCACGCCTTTGCACGACTTTTCCTCAAAAATCCGCACGGCCTTGAGAGTGGCGGAAGTCACTTTCCGGGACCACAAGGCACACTCCAGGACATTGATCCCACACTTGAGGCTGCCTAAGGAAAGCCACCCAAGCCTCCTTAGGACCTAAAGGGAGCACACAATGGAATAAATGTGGCACATAATGTAATCACTCTTCTCTCTTGGGTCACCATCCAAAAATTTCCAAGAGATAGAAGGAGGATTTGAATTCTCCTATGAAAGGCCACCAAGAGATGAACAATATGAGAACACATTGTTATGCTGGCCAAAATTTATCAAAGAAATACCAGCAATGTGTGATCTGGAGCATAGATAGAGGGGACTAAGTTGTTGGCCATCGAACACCTTCAGTCCACCATAGTAGAGAGAGGGAGACTTTGCGCCAAGGCAGCTAAGAAGTAAACACATCCTTGCATTGAGACTTGGAACTCCATAGTTTTTAGGGCCCCTTGGAAAGTGGGTAAAAATTTCATCCTTAATTCCTACGAGTACTCGATGAGAGGGGATGTAAGCGTCATCATTTAGATCATTGAAGTTGTTTGATTCTATTCAGAGCTTTTGTTTTATTAGTTTTAGTATATTTTGTGTGTCTGAATATGCATGTTATTTCTCTACCTAGTATGTTTATGTTTTAGCATGTTCCACTAACTTGCTTGAATCCATCTATTTTCTACCTACGACCAATAAATTAAGAGGGAAAAACCACCCATCTTAAGAAAGTGTGATTTGGTGCATTCATCCGTCAAACACACTAACACAACTACCTTGGGAATTAAATTATGTGAGGATCCAAAGTCCATTGGGAGATTATGCATGATCTTATCATAAATATTTAGAGATAGATATAAGGGAGGGGTAGATTCATCTTTGTATTCCTCCAATGGAGCTAAAATAATAGTGGGCTTTTCATCTTGAAGGTTAACAAAATCAGAGGCTACTTTGGTAGGTGGAGACTGAAGAGCTTTCATAGAAGTATTTTTGAAATCGTCATTTTTCATGAGTTCTGCAAGAGGAACAAGAATATTAATCTTTTGTCTCATTTTCAAAATTGAAAATAGTAGGAATCTTGTGAGAAATTTTTAATTCAAGTGAAGGAGGGTTAGCTGCTACTGAAACTTCCAGCTTGCTTGGTTCAACCACGTGCTTTTCTACCTGAATTTTAACTGTATCTTTATTCTTCTTTGGTTTTAAAACTGCCTTGGAGCTATCATCACTATCCTTTGATTTGAGATTGTATCTACTTTTATGATCATATGTGATCGTGGAATGATTAGAATTCACTTAATTATTCTGAGTATATGACATGAAGTCTTCATACTCTCCTTGTGTAAGATGAATCAACCCTTGTTTATCTCTTATAAAATTGATATCAACACCTTCCTCCAACACTTCAACTTCCTCTTCATCTTCAAACATAGCATTCTGCAGAGGGGGCCACACTATGTTATCTTCAACATCTCTTCTTTCTCGCAGCAAGATTTGAGGAGCATTAGGTCTTCTAAGCTACTTCCTATTAGGCTAATCAAATGGAACATTTCTAGTAGTAGATGGTCTTGCTTCCATATTGAGTTTGGTCATATTGGTGGTCAATGAATTGACCATCTTGGTCAGCTCATCTAGCTTAGGATCTATGTCAGAAGTTCCTAAATATGAAACTTCAGCTTTTTTATTCCTTTTGTCTCTGTCAATCCCTCCTCTGAGCCTATCAACTGCTAATACATTAGATTCTACCTCTATTACATTGTTTTGCATTTGTGTTAGTGTTGTAGATCTTCTTTCTCTCAATAATAAACAAAAATTAGGATCAAAGGCACCATCATAAGTGATTTTGGTTGAAGATTCAGTAGGCTTGATTTCAGTAGATATTTTATTATACACCTTATTGAATCTCTTAGAAAAATCAGAAATTGATTCTCCTTCTTTTCTCTTGATAGCACTAAATTCAATGATATAATACATAAAATATTTCTTATCACCCCATTTCATTAAAAATGTATCATCTAGGGTTTCGATTCTAGTGATGCTACCAGCTGTCGAAGATCTAAACCATTTCCTAACATCACCCTCAAGGCTCTGAACAAACACTCTCTTTCAACCATCTTCATGCTCAATATTCAGATTGTCAGCATAGGCATAAAAATCATCAAGGTGTTCTTCCACTATTACCTCTCCCTCACCACTAAATTAAGGCATATACTTGAGATAATCTCTTGTAGGTAATGCATTCATAGGTTGACATAAAAATAAAGGGGCATACCTGGAAGCAAAAATTGCATCCACTCGGTTATGGGGTGGGTTTTGACCTACCATGGTATGAGTTTCTGGGATTTGTGGAACAACAGTTGGTGGATTTTGAACATCAGATGTGTTACACCATTTTTTTGGTCATATAACTTGTTACTATTAGATGGACCAAAGTACACCATGTAAGACCAATTTTACCCTAAGTAAAATTTCTTTCACTATGCAAAATAACTTATTAAACCACCTTTATTAAGTTTTTTATGGTCTAAACAGGAAACCCCATGAGGAAATATTAACTAAATCCACATTTGTTTGATTTTCCTCACAGAATAATTTGTTAAACAACAGTTTAACTAATATTCCTGGTCATATTTGATCCAAAACAGGAAAATTAATTAGATAAATTATTATTTATCTTATTATTTTCTAGGAATAATTATTTAAACCTTATTTAAATAATATTCCTTCTTAAATTTGACTAAATCACTCATAAATAATTAAATAAATCATTATTTATTTGATTATTACTAAACCACATTCTTAAAATAATAAATAAATCATTTATTTATTTATTATTTACAAATAAAGGGATTTGACCCAAGTCAAATTATTTTTCCCTCCAACAAATATAATAAAATATTCCATAAATGTTGGATCTAGAATTGGTTAATAATATTTTAACTATGCACCAATATCTAGACTAACTCAATATTTTTTTATAAATAGAAGGGTTTTTCCATTCACTCACTACCTTTTGTTGCCTAAAGATCACTCTGGATCTATACTTTTGGTCTGACTTTGATCCACCATCATTGTCATATTTTGCTACCATTTTCTTGTGAGCTCCCTTTGAGTTCTATTTTTGTCTAGGTTTTCCACACCATCAAGAGTGAGGGATTTTAGATCTAAAGTGTTGAGGACTTACAAGAACCCATCCCATTGAGGAGGACTAGTAGCATATTTCTATGTTCTCCTCCCAGGTGTCATAAATACAAAAATTCTTTAAAACATTCTTGTCTTGTCTATTGGACGCATGGAGAAACTCTTACTTTTATTTACTACTTAATGTCTTTTAATGCATAGATCTAGATTTTGCAGCATTTATCTTGGTCAACTAATTTTAGATCTAAATATATTGGAAACCATCTTTTTATTAGGGATGTTTGTTATCCGCGGCTAAAGTGAGCCTTTTTTGTACACTTGCGATTAAGTTTCATACTAACAATTAGCGACTCCATAAGGGTTTACGATTATGACCTCTATCATTTTTCAGATCCTTGCATATCCAGCTGCTTCAAAACCTAGGATTTCTCTTCAGATTCTTGTTTTTATTTTAACATATAAAACCCTAAAACATTGAAAATTCTAACTTCCATGTGTTTTCGGACCTATTGCGCAGGTGATAGGCATCAACCATAGCTGAGATGAATTTTTTTCTAAAACCTCCTCTCGAGAGTGTCAGAAGTTCACATCGCACTTTTTGGGCCAAAACCTGCGACCTGTTAGTCATTAGTAATTTTTACCTGTTTAGATGACTAAATGATTATCCCAATATTTCTAGAAACAAAGTTCATAGACATTGTAGTTCTAGAAAGCCTTCATTATCTTTAAGATATTTTTTCACTATTTTCGTCATTTCATCCTATCTAGCTTTGCCTACCAGTCTCAGAATACCCATTAAGAGCCCATGTCACCCATTTTACCTATATCTTGTCACCTTTGACCCAAATCCCCTATTTTTATTTCACCTAAAAACCCCACTGCTACCTAAGCTCACCAATCAATCAGCTTGTTGTGTCCACCACACAACCCATAAACTCTGATAGTATCAAAGTATCTATGTAGACTCTTTAATAAATCAAGTACATTGGGTTTTAGGTCTTCAATACATTAGTTTATCATGAAATCTGTCTCAGACTTGATAAATCCCAGGTTCTAGGTTTTAGTCCAAAAGCCAAGCCCCAGAAAGCCTCCATTAGGCCACCTAGAGTTTCACAAAGTCATAGGGTGGATTTTGTGCCCTACAAACTATGTTTTTCCTATATGAAGAAACTGCATTCAAAGAAGGACCGGACTGGTGATATTGTCTTAAACTCATCAAAGAGATCATTCAAAAGGTATTTGGCCTAAAGCACAAGTTTTGTAGGGGGAAAACTGCCCCTTGCTTACATTTCTACAAAAGAGTCAAAAGGCTATCAACCTAGCAAGAGGTAAATTAATGAGAGGCACCATCACCAGAAAACCACTCACAACCAAGAAGAAAGCAACAAGGTATGGGTTTTATGGGAATAAGGGTTTATGATTGTTTTGATCAAGAAATAAAGTAATACCAGGGTTACAAAGGCAAAGGACACGTCGACCCCTTCAAATGATCATTGAAGACATTTTAGACATAAATAGTGAGTTTGATAAGTTTTTCTTTGAGAACTTAGAAGACAACACTGTTTTCCTTTTCTAAGCATCCCCAAAAAATCAGAAGTTTGGGAAGATGGAAAAATATGGTCAAATAGTGACAAAGAAGCCTCCTTCATCATAGAAGATGGTTTCAAAGGGTTTTCAAACTATCTTCTAGGGTTTGGCAGACAAGCACTAACTCCATTTCGTCAAAAGGTAAAATCAAAGGTTTTAAAGAAGATTAAGAAGGGCAAACATGAAAATCAATACTCCATTACACCAAAGGTAGAAAAATGATGAAGAGTATCAGCAAAAAGAGGCAAGAAATGTCAGTTCAAGGGTATTTTTTCTGAAGAACAGTTAGAGGCATATTTCAAGTGGCCTGAGAAACAGATATACCCCTGGTTTACAGCAGAGAAGTGGAACTTCCAAAAAGGGCCTTCTTATCAAATGACCATTCTGCAAAAGATAGATGAACATGAATGGAACTTTACAAGACTGTCAAAAGTGTTTTCTTACAATAAAATTGAAAAGGTCAAGGCAAGCAATGTTTCAAATGAAGGTGGCACATCTCAAAAGACCAAACTGCTATTTATACTTACTGCTAGGGTATTTCTCCCACCAAGAGATTTTTTCTTCATTGCTTAAAGATGAAAACATGATAGAATATCAGTCACAGGGAGAAATTTCAAAAATGATAAGTTTTCTATGTATATGTGTTAAAAGTCATAAAAAATGTTCATTTTTCAAATATAGGTGAGAGGTATAGTCTTGGCTTCTTCAACAATGTTATCAAATTGAAAAGAAACTTAAGAGGCATCCAATAGTAAAAAGAAAAATGTTTTAATCAAACTTCCTGCTATAGGGTAAAATGCTTGGGTTGTTGGTTATCGTATATCCCTCTCAGGGCTTTCTGGTGCCCGACGCAGACAGTAAGATTAGTTGTAAAGTTCACAAATATGGCATATACATGTTCATATTAACTTAAAACGACTTGACGGAATGCGACAGAAAATTACCTCTTTGACGATCTCGGAGTCCCTTGGAGAGCACTAGGCAGCAAAGCAAGAGTCCTTCTTCACCGGCTCCAAATTTTAGTCCTGCAATCAATCAAAGCACTCATGTAATTTCTAACACAACATATATCCTATCAATTAAGATAATATATAATGAACATCTAAATTATACCCATCTAAGCCATTCATATCATGCTATATAAATATTGAAACAATAATGACAATATTAAGCATCGAATGGACCAAAAAAATACAGTTCTATTGATTTTGAAATAAGGAGGATTACAACCATCGGTTGTACCAAGCCCTCCTCAGCCTCCCAATCTCTCTATATCTTAAGTAGTGAAGTCTTAGTCAACAAGCTCTCTAGGAACCTCTTTGACTCTTGGCGTTCACACTATAACACTATCCTCTACTTCACAAGTATTCAGAACATTAACAATCCTTCGACTTTCAACTACGAGCCTTCAGCTCCTTTTTATAGGAGAGGGAGAAATCCATTGTTGCCTTTCTCTTTCCACTAGTTTGGAATAGAAAAAACTAAGATGTTTCTTTAATCTCTATGATTTTGCTTCCTTGGGAGTTTAGTCTTTTATGGCAGTGACCAATAATGAATTGGTGCTTTGCAGTTTCCTTTGTGAACTAACTCTCTTGTGAGGGAAAGCCAGAGATTCAAATCATTCTCCCCGCATTTTTCCAATTTCAAACTCAAAACATGGGTAACGTTGCCCTCTAGTGTAAATAAAGCATTGCCCTTGCCACTAACGCGACACATTTACTAGTCTCATGCATTATAACGCTCCTGCTTTGTTATAGGAAGGCGTTACCTTGGCAGAAATAGGTTTAATTTAGGTCTTTGTATTCCTTCCATATTTGTCTTCTCCTTTGAGCCGATGAGGAGGTATTTTGACCTGTAACAGATGCCCCCTAAAGTGTGATGTCAAAGATGAAGACAATGGCCAAAATACTTTATAATTTGTGTAGAGATAGAGAGATTGAAAGACTGAGGAAAACCTGAAACAACAACATATGTCAGAAAATATAGTATCTGCCTTGATTCGGGCATTCCCATGCTCAGTAGCTTAAACAACATGATTTCTCTAGAATAGAGATATGAAGAATCTTTCCACCGATAAGCACAATGTGGAAGTGTCTATCATAACAGGATCAAGCTAAGGAAGCTGTCTCCATAAACAATATCGCAACTTGGGGAAGGAAACACAACTTTAATGATGTAGCCTTTGCCCCAAGGTCTTGACTTCCGATTCACTTAAACTGCATATGTCTCAACATGTGAATGAAGGAGTTGTCGTCGAACATGTGAGAAATTTTTTGATTACCAGTCGATACTGAAAACTGTTAACAGACATGAAGGCGGCCATCGATAATGATGATGGTCCCTAAGATGGACAGTACAATATAGCGAGTGTGAAAAATGAGTTGAAGTCGAACACTCATAGAATCATTCGACTAGGAGCCAATGATGAAGACCCCTGATGAAACACAAGACTACCTGCCACTGATGTCTGCAAGTATCCGGGTATTGATGGGTTTCTGGATCAGCTTCCTAGATAAGATGTTGAAGTCGATAGGAAGAGATCTGTTGAAAGGTAGGAACTGAGGCATCCTACATCAGTCAACATGAAACGGAAACCAAATGATGTTGTTTATGATTTTAGATAATGAAGAGTAAATGGGGATGTTGGATGACAAATAATTTCTGGCATAATGAGTGGTTTGGTTGATAACAGGAGCAGTAGATAGCGAGATCTGCTTGAACAATAGAAGGCACTCTAGCAGGGTACTAGGTAGCTGAAGCTTGATGAACACCAAAGAGTGTGTTAGGATTTTACTGCTATAGGGACACTGGGAGATGAAGGTTAATACTCATAGATGGTAGGGTTCGGCTAACTGCGAAAGAGTTTTCTAGGAAGTGCCATGTTCAAGAATTTTACTGCCAAATCGACCTTTTCTGAAATGTAACAGAGGTAGTATCCATTTTGTCCAAATTTTTCCCCGTTTGATTAAGTTTAACGAGTCCAAACGAGTAAACTCGGTGAATTTTTCATATTTAGAAAGTCTGAAAAATGTCAGAAATGACAACTCTGTGCCCCGTTTGATTAGGTTTAACGAGTCCAGACGAGAAAACTCGGTGAATTTTTCATATTTAAAGAGTCTGAAAAATGTTTGAAAAGACAACTCTACACACCGTCTGATTAGGTTTAACGAGTCCAAACGAGCAAACTTGGTGAATTTTTCATGTTTAGAGAGTCTGAAAAATATCATAAAAGACAACTCCATTGGGGTACCTTTGTCATGTCTTGATAACCAGGCACGATAAAGGGATAATGGTAAGCCAGAAATAGTTCATTTTCTGTGAGTTAGTGCATTGAAGCCGGAAAAGTGAGAAATATATGTTCGATGGACATCTACCTCATTTTGTTATGAGTACGAGGAGACAGAGTAAAATCAATACTCTTTGTGAAATTTTAACGAGTCCAATAAAGAAAAACTCGGTGCCCTCCGTGAAATTTTAACGAGTCACGTAGAGAAAACTTGGTTACTTTTTCGGTTTAAAGAGCTTTGAAAAAGAGGAAAAGAATGGCTCCTTACTTTCTGTCGTGGTAATTTAACGAGCCCGACAAAGGAAACTCAATTTTTTTTCAGTTTTATGAGCGAGAAAAATATTCCTAAAAAGAAAGCTCAGTGTGTCTTCATAGTTTTAACAAGTCTGAAGAAGAAAACTCTAGGTTTTTTGGATTAACGAGCAAGAAAAAGACCATACAAAAAGAACGCTCGATATCAACTTCATATAAGTTTAACGAGTCTGAAGAAGGGAACTCAAGGTTTTTCGGATTAACGAGCAAGAAAAATACTGTAAAAAGAATGCTCGAAGCTTCTTCATGTAAGTTTAACGAGCCCGAAGAAGAAGACTCGAGGTTTTTCGGATTAATGAGCAAGAAAAATACCGTAAAAATAACGCTCTAAGCTTCTTCGTGTAAGTTTAATGAGCCCGAAGAAGAAGACTCGAGGTTTTTCAGATTAATGAGCAAGAAAAATACCATAAAAAGAATGCTCAGAATTTCTTGATCTCTTTCTCGTCAATAGAATTATCTATGTTGGGAATTTTCTTATGAGACCAAGCAAACACATCGCGGAATTCTTTGAAAATGGATTTGAAGCGCGCAATTTCCTCGGGATTGCAAGCTTTTCCAATCTGAACATTTTCCACGATACCCGTTTTGACCGAGATATCAATGAGCATTGTCTTAGAAATATTACCCATGTTCCCTTCTGAATCGATAGTTTGAACAGTCGTGTAAGCGGAGGGAACCATCTCAGGTTGGTCAAAAAATGGGATTTCAGTTTTTATCGCCTTTGAGTAAATCATTGAAGCGCAATGGTGAAACTCTCCCCAAGGTCATTCTTCTAGAGACATGATCTCTCGACTAGCTTCGTCTGTAGGCAATACTTCATTGAGGAGATCCTTAGAGAGAACTGTTATGGGTGGGAGGTTTGTACCGTTGGTCAAAACCATAGTAGTGGAGGGTTCAGATGTGGTTTGGATGGCTTGGTAAGCCAACTCGGCCGATGAGAGAGGCATCTGATCTCCGTAGGAATCAATGTCTGAAGGTGCCAGAATGATCCATGGATCGATAGAGCCATCCAAAGTGGTGGATATCATTGCAACTGTGTTTGGGATCAGTGGCGGCGGGAGAGGAAAACAACCCAGTATGGAAGATGCCTTCAGAAGACCGGTACTGATACTGACGTAAGAGTCAGGAAAGCCTCCTATTAGGGGTACAGTGCTACTTGGTAACATGGCATAATCAGGGGTGAATAAGGATATCTGATCCACTGTGACTATTTTCCCATCCAATGGAAATAGGATGAGTCGGAAGATCAAAGACACAATGGCAGTCATGGCATAAGACCAACTGCAACCAAGAAATAGATTATAGTCTAGATGGCACTCTACGACTTCAACGTCCACGTTTACCGTTTTCCCACTCAGAGTGATGGGAAAGCTAGCAAGGTATCCTTTTGGGAGGAACGTGTGGTCATCGAAAGCTTTGAGGGAATTCGATGGTGGGGTGAGGGTAGTAAAACCTAAATTGAGCCAGCAAGCTTGTGACATAACGCAGGTCGAAGCACCTTCGTCTATGACAGTGCGATGGATTGGTCTCCCTTTCGACACAACCTGCACCTAGAGTGCGAGTTGGTGTGAGAGGCGAGGTTTAGCATTTTCCATATCAAATATAGCTAGCATGGAATCCTGGGGGTCTATTCCACCAATGGCCGAAAGCAAGGCTTTCCTTTGTGCTGGATAGGTTTCTAATACTTCGAGAGCAGACATGGCTGATGGTGCCTGCGCCAAATCTTCTAAAATGTTGTAGTTTTTGGCTGCACGTGCAGAGGTGTTATGAGTCGTGCGTCGAAGTGTCCCTTTGGGGGGACGAATCACGGGTTCAGCAGTAGGTCGTTCGATATACAAATCATTGGGCAGTAGTGGATTTGAACTAGTTCTAGGTTCTTGAGCATCTATGGTAGGATTTCCATAAATCTTGGCTCGAGTTTGAAGTTCAACACTCTTAATGCCATAAATGGCAGATGGTCGTTCGCCGGAAGGATGCGAACCACCATTTCCCCATTGATGGGGTTGTGGTGGATTGTCAACCATATTTTGATGTTGCTGCTGCTGATTAGGGAAAGGATTATGAAGAACGGTAGGTGTTCGCCCAAAATCCTTGTTGGCAATAAAATCGGTGCATTCCTGCAGCCGAGGACATTTTTATGTCAAGTGGTCCTCTGCACAGATCTTGCAAGGAAATTTCATGGGTATATCCTTCCCTTTTTCATTTTTGGCAGCATTTTTCTGATTAGGGTTATTTTGATTATCCGACTGCTCTTCCGAAGAAGACGTCTTTTTCTTGTTCTTCTTATTTTTCCCGCTAGGTTTTTGTGAGGTTTGCACAAAATTCGCCTCAGCGGTAGGAAGAGTAATCGTTTGGTGAGTGGCGGTGGCAGCCGAAGATGGCTGGGAGGTTTGCCCCTGAGACTGCTTTGTGGCCACACCGGAGATTGTGCCAATGAGACCGTCGGCATGTGCTCCGGTTTTCTAAGTGGCCAGAGGATTTGGGTTACCATGGGCATGGGGGAGCAGATCGTATAGCGTGCTGGATTGTGAATATATTAAATCCAAATGTTGGGCACGATGAATACATTGATCTTTTGTAACCGCACCAGAAAGGCCAATGTCCTTGGAGATGTGGGGTAAAAGAGACTTGCAAAACCAATTGGCTAAGAGATGATCTGGGATTGGCGCTTTGACTAGCCTCCTCCTACGTCTCCATTCATGAATATGATCGGAGATGTGGGTGGCGGTGTCTTGGTGCAACGAGGCTAACAATTCCATTCCAGTTTCAAATCTAATTGGTAATTGGAAGTTCTTTAGGAACTCCGTCGCTAAAGCACCAAAAGTATTGATGGCAGCACATGGCAATTCAATGTACCACTTGGCGGCATTGCCTGTAAGGGTGCGGGGAAACAGTCGAAGCCGGACACTATCATCCACCATGGAATTGGATATAGACCATAGATGAAAGGTAGTGATGTGTGCGGCTGGGTCGTCCCCTTGTTTCCCGTCGAAGTTCGAGATGTCCGAAGGAATCTTATGCGGTACTGGAGGCCAAAGCGGGTTGTGATTGATGGGGTCATTAGTCAGTTTATGGATATCGGGAATGTCCAAAGCTGCCAAAAATGGCAATTGTGGATTTTCCCCCGAATATAACCAAGGTAGTATGGGTTGACTACTTAGACCATAGGGTCCACCCATCAACGTGTTACCAGGAGGATAAGTGGGCAAACTTCCTATAGGTGGAGGAGTAGGGACATACTGTTGCTGTCCATAGGGAATATTGTATTGTGGGGAAACCAGTTGGTTGCCCCCAGTATAAAAGTGCCCTCCCATTCCAGATGAAGGTTGGGGTTGGTTAGTCCAAATGGATGCAATAGAGTTACCTGGAGGCATGCTACTACTTGCATAGTTTGGCAACGGCTTAGACCCTACACCTATATTTGCACCATTTAAGGGAAAAGTATTGACAATAGGTTGTCCCATTTGTCCTAAGGATTACAGGGGAAGCGAAATGTTCCCTGCTACCTGCGTGCTGGTAACACTACCCCCTAGTATAGTGGCCAAGGGGTTTGAACTTTGCAGAGGGTTCCAACCAAAAGGGTTGCTAAAGGGCACTGAAGTAGTCATACTCATGGGAGGAGCTACCGTGGGTCCCAACGTGGTCATGGTAGAAGTAGATGCCAAAGGATTCAGTAAGCTACTGATAGTTGTGATGACCGTAGGGTTGGGAGTAAGTATATGTTGACTACTAGGGTTACCCAGTGATGGCATAGAACTGACCACCGGCAGGGAGGATGGTGGAAAACTTGGGATGGTTTCCATTGGCATCAACCCAGTGGATGCTGGTGGTGAAATGGATGTTTGTCTGGCCGAAGACATATCTTGGCATGGTGGAATCTAAATTATCATAGGCCTCGATGGATCAGTGAGCGGAGGATTGTAATGAGGTGCAACCCCTTCAGTGAAAGGGTCCTTCGGAAATTTCGGATGATATGAGGCTATGTGAAAATCAAGATTAGTCAGAGGAGAATGTGCTTTCGTAGAAGGAACGGGTTCACCAAGGTTCAGTTCTTCCTCAATAGTTAGAGGAGGTAGACCTTGATGTCGCTGAGATAGACGGCGTGGGTCGGAGGACACCACGGTGACCTGTTTAATTTTAACAAATTTTAATAAATTGTGATGTATTATAAAGTCTCAATGACAGTAACCACCACCTAAAAAAGAAAAAAGGACTCTCTAAAATCAATCAACAAGTAGCCAGAATAGGGTGCCTTGTCTGAGTACTACCATTTGCTGGTGATGAAATCCAATATCACAATAGTATACAGAGAGGGTTGGTCGAAAGTACAGTTACGGTCACTCTAGAGCTTCGCCCAAACCTCAGACAATAGGTTTAAGCACTCTCGTGAAGACGAGTACTGTCCTAAAGACCAAAGACAGAGTGGGTCTGTCTGTTTCAGGTACCAGGACATCCCGTCCTAGTCACCTTGTGTAAGTCCCTAAAAATTATGGTCACTAAAGATAACTCAAATCACAGACATCATTAGGGGGGTCCACGGTCAAGGACAGTGTGCTATATGGGCAGAATACCTAGATCCTCGATCTAGTTTCAACATCCCCGAAGGGAACCCCAATATATAACACACCCACCGGATGCAGTCGAAGGCGGGCTACCTTCTTGTGCACCCAAGTGTTGTCTCGCGCTGAGCTCCAGTAAAGGAACGGTCCCGATAATATGAGTGTAGTAGGATTTCGCTCATTAATGACTCTAGTTTCAAGTTTTGAGATCTTGGGTGATTTTCTCACTATTCCTAACCCAAGATCCTAGCCTGAACTACTGTTTGTGTGAGCTCAAAAAAGAGTAATGTGATTGATTTTATTATCGATTGATTCCTAGTGTACTTTATTATTAGTCTTGCAGAGGGGGAGTGGACGTATGAAATGTAATGAGACTCTGACTCAAGAAACCATGCAAAACATGCTCTACATATTTAATTCGATGAAGAGTATTTCTACAAGGAGAGGTTTCTGTTCAACATCCATGCACTAACATTCAAATAACACAGTTCATATTTAAAGATTCAGACTTCTATCTACCTCTTCTTAACAGTCTATGAACTGAAAATTTCAGAATTAACTCAGCTAGATGCAGAAAAAAACTAAAAAAAAAAATTCTTCTCTAAAAAGTAAATGCTTTTCACACTAACTTTTCAAACAAGATCAAACAAACAGAAATGCCAGCTTAGTAAACAAGCACAGGGATTCAGTCAAGGAGATATATTGATGGCCAAAAAATTCTGCAGCTAAAACACAATCACAGCAGTGAACAACAAGTTTTGGCTGAGTAACACACTGTATCTGAGTAAAGACAACGTTAATCCAGAGACTAACGCATTGTATTTAAGCAAAGTCAGCGTTATAACACACTGGAAAAATTATTTAGATGGTCAAACAGAAACAAGATTGAACTCTGCGAGCTTTTGAAATGTCTGCTGGGCATAAGTACTGGTCATAAGGATCTGTGAACAAAGGAGAGAAGAAGGGAGGAAATAAATAGTCCGGAAACTATGGGGAAAAGTCCCCAGTGGAGTCACCAATTCTGCTATAGGGTAAAATTCTTGGGTTGTTGGTTATCGTATATCCCTCTCAGGGCTTTCCGGTGCCCAAGGCAGATAGTAAGATTAGCTGTACAGTTCACAAAGATGGCATATACATGTTCATATTAACTTAAAACAACTTGATGGAATGCGATAGAAAGTTACCTCTTTGACGATCTCAGAGTCCCTTGGAGAGCACTAGGCAGCGAAGCAAGAGTCCTTCTTCACCGGCTCCAAATTTTAGTCCTCCAATCAATCAAAGCACTCGTGTAATTTCTAACACAACATATATCCTATCAATTAAGCTAATATATAATGAACATCTAAATTATACCCATCTGAGCCATTCATATCATGCTATATAAATATTCAAACAATAATGACAATATTAAGCATCGAATGGACAAAACAAATACAGTTCTATTGATTTCGAAAGAAATAGGATTACAACTGTCGGTTGTACCAAGCCCTCCTCAGCCTCCCAATCTCTCTATCTCTTAAGTAGTGAAGTCTTAGTCAACAAGCTCTCTAGGAACCTCTTTGACTCTTTGCCTTCACACTATAACACTATCCTCTACTTCACAAGTATTCGGAACATTAACAATCCTTCGACCTTCAACTAAGAGTCTTCAGCTCCTTTTTATAGGAGAGGGAGAAATCCATTGTTGCCTTTCTCTTTCCACTAGTTTGGAATAGAAAAAACTAAGATGTTTCTTTAATCTCTATGCTTTTGCCTCCTTGGGAGTTCAGCCTTTTATGGCAGTGACCAATAATGAATTGGTGCTTTGCAGTTTCCTTTGTGAACTAACTCTCTTGTGAGGAAAAGTCGGAGATTCAAGTCATTCTCCACCTGCTTTTCCCATTTCAAACTCAAAACACGGGTAACGCTGCCCTCTAGTGTAAATAGAGCATTGCCCTAGCCACTAACGTGGCACATTTACTAGTCTCATGCGTTATAACACTCTTGCTTTGTTATAGAAAGGTGTTACCTTGGCAGAAATAGGTTTAATTTAGGTCTTTGTATTCCTTCCATATTTGTCTTCTCCTTTGAGCTGATGAGGAGGTATTTTGACTTGTAACACTTCCCACCTACAGGACCAAAGAGCCAAGGGAAGACAGTGAGCAAAATAAAAAGGGGAAAAAACCTTATAAAGTGGGTTTTGCCTTTAATTTTGTATCAAAGGGTAGAAGACAGCTGCAACAAAGCATCTCCCATTCACCATTTGGATATTTGCAGAAGGAGTGAGGGTTTTTTCGAATTTTCCGACAGATTCCTTGGGCAAATTTTCGTGGGCGCTACGCTCCTGTAGCATCTCCCTATGCTATTTTCCATTTTTCATTGTGTTCCTATCCGAAGGCACTGCACGCCTGTAGAAAACGCCGCGTGCATCCTCTACACGAAAACCTGTTCAGGGCCACCTGGCACCATGCTATGCTCCTGCCACAATGTGCAGCCTCTGCATGAAAACAAATTCAGGAGGTGACCTGAGATGCTCGATAGAATAGGTGCTGTGCTCCTGCCACAGCGTGCAGCCTCTGCACAAAAATGTGTTCAGGAGGTGACCCGAGCCACCCGATAGAAGATGTGTTGCACTCCTGCCACAACATGTAGCCTCTGCCCGATTTCACGTTCAGAAGGTGACCAAAGCCACCCGATAGAAGCTGTGATGTGCTCCTACCACAACATGCAACCTCTTCCCAATTTCACGTTTAGAAAGTGACCCGAGCCGTCTGACAAGTTTTTATGAACTATTTTTTCTACTGTGGAGGCATTTAGAGAGGTATTTTCAACTTTTCCTTCATGGTCATGTTTTTATAAAAGATAAGGTCACAAAGAAAATTGAAAGTTGGTTTAGAGAAGGTAGTCAAATCCTAAAAAAAACACCTGGCCTACACACTGCTAGGCCTTGACCTAATTATAAACCTCACCATCTCATTCACCATTTTCACATCATTCTACAAGTAGTGCCAATTCTCTTTAAGGATTTTGAGGCAGGGGTAAAAAAAAAAATTATTTGAAGAAGAGAATGTTGAAATTGATGAGGCAAGCCAAAGGCCTAAAAAGAAGCAAAGGAAGGGAGGGATGCCAAATATGTTTGAACCTATAAGAACTGAAGAGTTGATAACATCCCCTACTATTTTTTCCTGTTTTCAAGAATTGGGGTGCTATGAATTCTGTAAAAAATTACAAAAGATCTCGAGTCACCCTCAGTTGAATAAGCTCTTTTCCCTAAACCTTCATAATCATCAATTACACCTAGCCGGGGTGAAATTTGAGTTGACCACCAATGCCATCTCTAGGGCCACTGGAATACCTTGCATAGGAGAAAGGTGGTTCAGAAAAATGCATTTGGACCTAAGCCACTATTGCCCATTCTTGAAACCAAGTTGTCAAGCTAATTGCAAAACCATATTCCCCTTCTCTCATCCATTAGATAGATATGTTCTCCTTATGAAGATCATTATGAAATACTTCATCTGCGAGGGTAGGTTCTCTAGAGTCTATTCCTACCACATAAGACTCCTTATGCACTTCACCAAAACCAAGCTGCTACATATGCCCTACTACCTTTGCAAAAGTATTGAGAAAATGTCTTCCATCATGTAAAATAGGCCTCCATCCCAACAAATGTCAATAATTTTTCATCATTCCCTCATCGAATTGATTTTCTCACACCAACTAGAACAACAAGGCATCCCCTGGGAGGTTTTTCATCACCCATGATGATTTCATAACTCCACAACCCATCCCTCTACAAAGTCTGCTATCATCATCTCAAAATCCTCCTCACACACCTCCATCACCTTCCACTAACCCTAGTTCATCATCTTCACACGAATCATTTCCTCAAATAGACCTTCCTCATTCACCTTCCCCTAAGAAATCAGAAAGTGAAGAAAACAATGAGGGAGAGGATGATAAAAATGAAGAAAGAAGTGAAGGAGAGGAAGATGGCCAAGAAAAAAGAAGTGATGGCCAAGAAGAAAGCAGTAAGGGAGATGATGATGAAAATGAAGAAATTAGAGAGGGAGAGGATGATGCAAATGAAGAAAGTAGTGAGGAAGAGGATGATCAAAATGAGGAAAGCAGTGAAGGAGAGGAAGATGGCCAAGAAGAAAGTAGTGATGTAAAAGAAAGTGATAAAAGAAGTGATGCAAATGAAGAAATAAGTGAGGGAGAGGATTATGAAAATGAAGAAAGCAGTCAGCTAGATGATGAGAAAAAGGCAAAAACAATGGGTCTAAAGGTGAAGTGGATGAATCTAAGGACACAGGGTCAGAGGCAGCTTATCAAGAGGAAAATAGTGAGCTACAAAAAGACCAAAATGGTGAGCCTAGTGACAGCCAACAAACAAATGACATTCAAGGAAAAGATGTAGACGATGAAGAAAGTGACATTGAAAATAAAAAGGACAGTGGAGAGAAGGCATATGAAAGCAGCAAAGAGGACAAGGAAGACAGTGAACAAGATGGAAAAGGCAGCCAATAAGTAGAGTTTTAAAGTGATTTCAATGAGCAAAACAATGAAGATCATGAGCTAAGCAATGAATATGATAAACAAGACAGTGAAGAAGAAACCAACCTAGAGAGCTCACTTAGTGAAGAAGAAAATGACCATCACAGTAAGGGAAAGGTTGATGAGAATGCCCAAGACAGTGACCCTACCAAGAGTGCAAACAATGATACAAAGGCTGAGTTTGGCAGTGAATACAGTGGGTCAAAAGATTGAGAAGAGGACAATCATAGAAATGAAGATATACCCAGCAATGATGAAGACACCTCTAGCACTGAAAAAGTAGAGGATGATAGTCCTAAAGGTCTTAACAGTAATTATGGCATAAGAGATAATGAGAATTCTTATCAAAATGGTTGTCAAGAGCAAGGTGAGAGAGATGCACCCACAGAGATCATCCATAAGGAAAAAAGCAGTCCTAAAGTCACTTATGATCAAGGTTTGCAAGTGGAACTTGTTGTACCTTTCCCCATTACCGATAAAAGAGGAGTGAGGCATGTGTTTTCTGCCTCCAAAGGACAATGGGCCATGTCATCCTCCTCAGCTCAAGTGATTGACAAAGGTAAAGAACAAGTAAAAGAGGAAGAAGTCAATCATGAAGAGGAGAGATAATTTGAGCTCATTCACATAGACAGTGATGAGGAAAATGAAACAATAATTTCAAACTCTCTCCTACAAGAAAGGAATGCACAGATCAGGGATTTGGAAGCTAAATTAGAGAGAGCTAAGGATGTCATTCATTTCTTACAAATGTAGAAGATGCAAATGAGTGGCCAGCAGGCCATCTATGAAGCAAGGGCACTCAAATACCGGAAAGAGGCTCAAATAGCATAGGTGAAGTTGGAGGAGTACATGGGTTCCCATAAAGAAAGTGAGGATGAGGGGGGTCAATCTAGAAGGACGCCTAGAACTATGGGTCTAAGAAAGGCTTTGGCACAAGAAAGGAAGCAAGAATCAGCCCAAGCACAACAATTTCCCCTCACTGAACTCTTTGCCATGGAAATTGAGAATAACAGGGAATCATGGCTTGAAAGGGCCAACATACATGTTGAGACCAAATTGGAGAAGGCCAACAGAGATTTGAACTTACAAAGAATAATGATTGAGCACTATAAACGAAGAAACCACTTTGCAAGGAAAAAACTCAAAATTGCCCAAAATGAGGGTCTAACACCAAAAGATGAAAAATACCAAGCTAGGCTTGGTATTTTGGCCCAATATTCTCTACAGGTCTTTGGGGACCCATGAGGCACCTACCTACCAATTTTGAGAGAAATTGAACAACTTTTTGTTTTTTGCAAATTTTGAGGGTGGGAGCACAACACACGCTGTGCTGCGCTTTTTCCCAAGGAATATTAAAGAGGATAGGTTTATATTTTTTTATTCCCCATCATTAGAGGAGTATTCTCACCAATTTTCAGCTGAATTGGAGTTTTTTTGACCCCCCAAAAGGGTCAAAAACACCCAATTTTTCACCTTTCTGCCCACTTTTCTGAGCATGTGCTTCACTCCTAGAAGTCTTGGAATTTTCACTTTTTGGGAAACTTGTAGAGGTTTTATTGATGAAATAAAGGTATATCTGGAAATTAGACTTCAATGGCTTTCCAACGAGCCATCACGGAGCCTTTTCAGACATCAGGAAGGCCTCCAAAACACTGCTGGAAAAAGGCCTTTTTATGTGTTGCACTCCTAGCATAATTTTAATTGTTGACATAGTGTGCTACGCTCCTGTAGGTGACTACGAAGAATGTGCGTTTAGCAAGTTTTAAAAAGCATCTCAGGCCTAAAATTCAATTTAATTTCCATTTATAGTTGGAAAATATATTTGTTAGATATTTTTGTGCCTTGGGATTTGCAAAGCCTCAAGGAAAACTTAGGATATTTCTTGTTGGCCAATAGGCTTCTAGATACTCTCTTTGGTTTTCCTCTTCCTTGATTTTTATATAAGGCATGAGGATTCATTGTAAAATAGTTTGAAACTTGATGTGTTAAGAGAAATACATGGTTTTTGAAAGTTGAAGAACAATTTAGTATTGTGGAGCTTATGGATGGATTGCCTTGATTGATGGTGATGAAGGCTTGCTTGCATGATCCCTAAGTTTAGTTAATGGTGATGTATCTCTCATATGTTCATGTTTTTTATTGTTTTCCATATGTCCCTATTTCTATTTTATAATAGCTCAGAAAATTATAGGATGAGAAATGTTGCTTGAGGCACCTCAGTCCTCCTGTTAGCTATTGTTTTCATGTTTTCTTTTGCTGGGTTAGCTTAAAGAATTATTCATTGCTCCATAGGCCCACCTAATCTTGTCTATTTCATTGCTGGATTAACATGCTAGTTTATAAACATGATTCATGGTAACCCCTGCTTGTTTAATGCTATCTAAACTATGCCTTGAAATCTCCCTTTGATGTATTGATTGTTAGGTTAAGTCAAAGAGGTCTTGTTTTCATCTTTCCCTTTGAATATGCTTATCAGTTTGCCTCGAAGTTCTTTATAGTTTAATGAATTATGTTTAGGCATTCCCTCTTCATTTATTGATGCTATTTGTTTCTTATATGTTTTCAAATCTCTAAAGTTGAATCATTGAAGTTATATCAGTTGTCTTGCTTCCGTGTTCTATTGGATTATTTATCTTCAATGTTTATTTGTTTAAAAGTATTGTCACTCAGTAAATGGTGTGACCTATCTCATGATTAAGTATAATTTTATTATCAATATTAAATACCTCCCTGTTCATAGGTATTTGAAAAAGGATTCTTAACTTCCCTTTTCCCTACCTTGGTTCCCAAACTTATTGTCCATTTCACCTCACACATAAACTTAAAGATCCATTGACTACACTAGATTTTCCCTGTGATGTACCCAGATTCATTATCGAGATATCAATAACTTCATAGACTTCATTGCCCAATTGATTTGATAACCTCTCACTCCACCTATCCTACTTAGTCATCTTACCCAAACCAAAATAAAAAACAAACCAACACTTAAAAACTAGCCTAAAATCAATTATCCAAAGCGAACAAGTTCACATCCTTCGCATAATAGAGAGATCCCTCTCTGAGTCCAGGAAGGCTAGGTCCTAGGACTCCAAATACTGGTCTAATGTTACCCTGTCATTTGGTTTACCAATCTTCCAAATCATGGGACCCTAACATAATGGCGATCACGGTGGGAATTTCTGAGTATATATTTGCATGAACACCTCTTAATACTCTTTAGACCATCAATTTTGACTGATAGTATCTGGTGGTTTATCTTCCATCTAATAGCCACACTAACATAATGGCGATCACAGTGGGACCGAGTACATAGTAGCCTAAAAACTCTTATAGACTCTTTTAACCCTCAGTTAAACTTTGAAATCCTGTGATTTGTAAATCACCTCATCACTTTCACCAACACAATGGTGATCATGATGCAACCTCTGATGTCAGTGACAATTTAAGTATCCCTTAGGACTTTAGAAACCTTCGTCAAATCATAGAGAACTTAACTGATAGCCTAAGAGTAGAATCTAGCTTTTTCACCATCCTAGCAAAATGATGACTCAACTATAAGACACTCTTACAAACCTTAGGGCTACATATAAAAACTCAGAAAACCCCAAAACATTCCTAGATTAGCTTCTTGTCAGTATTGGTGGTGGACCATAGACACATATCTTAAAAAAAACAAAAATATTGACCTAGTGACTCCACTAGCCTCCAGTAGGTCTTATAACTTTACTAGTGTCCGTAGACCCCTATAGGATTATGCTGAATAAACCCTGGGAAGTCTAGAATCCTAGTCACACACTGTGTGAGCTTAGCAAACATAAAAGAGGTAAAATTTTCAAAAAATTTTGAAAAATTTTAGCCTCTCTAAATTTTGAGTTTGAAATCTGGCTTCACAAAGAATCAATACCAGATCTCATTTGGACCCAACCCCTCCTACTATAGTTGATGACATGGAAAATATTTTGTGGAAAACTTCTGTAACTAGAAACTTAGCTACTAATAGGACCATTTATAAAGCAAGCTATGTACCTAAAAATCTTACAGCATTGCAAGATCCCTAGTTTGACTTGTGCCATACCAAAAACCTTTTCAAAACCAAGTCACAAATTAGAATCAACCATACTGATCTTGAGCTCATAGACTTGCAGCAGAGTCCTAGCGGAGAAGTTTCTCCTTCCACACCACCTGATTTCCAGCTTCTCCACCACTTTGGCTCTTTTCACCCCAAGTCTGCTCAGAATCAGTTTACTGGTCTGAGTACCTCTGCCACACCCATTCACACCTTCACTGTGCAAACCACTCCATCTCATATAAAAAATCCTCCGCTTGTAAATCCATGATTAGCTCCTATCATGGCAGCATGGCATGCACCCCTTTTGTTACCACAACCATTGGTACCTTTGCCAAATGATTACCAATCTAGAATCCCAGCCTTCACCGGGGTTGAATCCACCACTGCCCAACAGCATGTAGATAGAATGAATGATGCTTTTGACTACATGGAATTAGAAGATGAAACCATGAAAATGAGGATATTTTCCCAAATCCTAGGAGGAGAAGTTAACAAATCGTTCAAAAGCCTAACTCCCAATAGCATACATGATCTCCCTTCCCTTTACCAAACTTTCATAAACAAATGGGAAATCAAGAAAAAATCTCTTTAGATCCTTTCAGAATATAGCAATCTTAAAAGAAACATGGGGGAAGTGTCCAAGACTATTTCACTAGGTTCAATAGTTTTTACAACGCACTACCGCCAAACATGAAACCCCCATTAGGCCTAGCCTTAGCTAAATTCCTAGAAGGTTTTGACCCCAACATGGCCTATCAACTGAGAGAAAGAGAGCCCCTAACTTTAGAAGACATGCAAAAGGGAGATATAAGTGTAGAGGCCAAATTAATTGAAAAAAGAGTTAGGCTAAGATCAGAAAAGAGGGTAACCTACAATTATGACACCATGCCCTCCACCTCCTCATCTGATTCCAAGATGGAAAACCTTCTTAGGACCATGGAAATAATGATGGAGAGAATAAGCATAAATGAAAGAACACCCCCTAGGGACAACCAACCAAATCCCTAAAACAGAAACTAGAATCAGAATTTTAGAAGAGACCCGCCCCAAAACAAACCAAGGGAAAATGATCAACAAATTAGGCCACCCTTCCAAGGTAACTATGTTGATGAAGGGGAAAGAGATATCGAACAACTAGATGAAAATCATCTAAAATTAATAGGCTCTAATAGTGGGGGTGATGTTTTTCTCACAGAAGAAGAACAAGGTTTTTTCTCGTCAAACCAAGATGAAACAAGATATGAAGATTTTGAAGACCACGAATTGGGATTAGAAAATGCCATAATGGAATTCCATAGGCAATATGATCTTAGGAGTAAGAAAAACCAAGACAGCTCTAGGAAAAAGAACTCAGACACTGTTGTTAAGAAAACTCCCGAAAACATTCTTAAAAGAACAACAGAAAATAACAACACCATGGCTAAGAAAACTGATCCTAACAAGGAGAAAACTAGCCAACTAGGTGTTGACACAAGTTTTCCTAGCACCTCTACTAATGGCCTTGAGAAAAATTTGCTGACTAAAGCCCTGAATCAGAATCAGCAAATTAAAAATGTGGAAAAATTTATGGCTGATAAAACTGATGTTTAATATGTCCAAAACTCGAGTACCTTTCAGTTTTGAAGGAGATATCGCTAAAATCAAAATAACCATACCTCTCACTGAACTGGTAGCTCGGGATATGTACCACTCCCAAGTTTTGAAAGTTTTAAACATAGGGAATGATACAAATACACTAAATTTGACAGATGACAAACCAGAACTGTTGTTTGGTCCCTAGGTTGAGGGAAAACTCCAAGAAGGAGTTGTCCCTCCTTTCTATGTTAGCCTAAACATACACGACAAAATATTACACAATGACATGTTAGATTCTAGTGCCTCGCACAACCTCATGCCTAAGGTGGTCATGGAGAGATTAGGCCTATAAATAACCAAACCATACAAAGACTTATACTCTTTTGATTCGAGTAGAGTAAAGTGTTTGGGCCTAATCAAGGATCTATGTATCACTTTAGCACAAATACTCACCAAATGTCTAGTCATGGATATAGTGGTGGTTGAAATTCCCCCAAATTATGGCATGCTTTTTCTAGATCATGGGGGGCCAAACTTCAGGGCAACCTCCAAATGGATATGACATATTCTACTATCCTTGTTTTCAATAAAACTAGAAGATTATACCGAGAATCCCACATGAAGTATATGGTGAGTAGCCTAGATAGGCCTAACAACACCTCAGTTTATTCCATTAATTTAGATTTGGATTCTTTTATCTTGTATAATGAGAATGAGATCAGTGTACAAGTAAAATGAAGTGGGAAAGAACTAGGCCCTCTAGAACACTCACACTCACCGTCAAATGAGGAAAATGATAGCTAAAACTCTAGCAAACTTGAACAACAAATCAGTGATAAACATGAAATAGAAACACTTTGGAACATGAGCTTTGATGGTTCATGTGGCAAGGCCAGTTTAAGGGCTGGTGTCTGGATAAATAACACAAATGAGGTTCATTCTTACATATTTGAATTTCAATGTACTAATAACATTGCAGAATATGAGGCTCTCCTCCTCGGTTTACACTTGCTTGAAGACTTAGGAGATAAGAAAATATCAGCCCAGAGAGATTCAGAACTGGTCATTAAACATATCAAAGTTGAATACTCAGCCAAGAACCCAATATTAAGAGAGTACAAAAATGCAGCCCTGGACCTCCTCAAAACTTTCGAGAAATATGAGCTCACTTACATTCCTAGAACCCAAAATAGACTTGCCAATGAGCTCGCCTTTGCTGCCAGCAATTGCCAAATACCACTCGCAAATGAAAAAACGCTATCAAATTCAAACATCATCCTAAGGTACCTGAAAACATTAACCATTGGTAGGTATTTGAGGGTGACAAACAAATTTATGATTTCCTACAATCTAGGAATGGATTTACATTGACTAAACCTAGCTTAGAACATGAGGAAGATGGTCTTGCTGAAGATAGAGATCATGAATTAGAGTTGTCCTCTTTTGCTAATATAAATCTAATCACACATCCTTATGAAGCTGAGATGTGTGAGGACCTAGACCAAAGAGACCTTGAAGTCTTACACTGTAAGAATGACACATTACCAAGAGGCCTTACACCTTTGGAAGAGCTGTTTGATTTTAATGATGTAGCTAAAAAACAAAAGATAGAATCTACTGAGGCTGATGTAGAAGAATACAACATAGGAAGCACAAAGGAAGCTAAAATGATCAAGATTTCCAAGGCCCTTCCTCCTCACATAAAACAAAAATATATTGAGATCTTTAAGGAGTTTAAAGATGTGTTTGCATGGGGGTATCAAGATTTAAAATCTTATGACACAGACATTATTCAACACAAAATCCCTCTCAAGGAAAACCAAAAACCTTTCAAGAAAAATATAAGGAGAATAAACCCTGTCTTATTACCTCTAGTTGAACAAGATATCAAAAATATGTATGATGCTAGGATAATAGTTCCCCTCAGATACTCCCAATGGGTTTCCAACCTTGTGTTAGTTAGGAAGAAAACCGGAGAGATTAGACTTTGCATTGACTTTAGAAATATGTATAGACCCCCCTTGAAAAACAACTATCCCTCGCCTAAAATGGACCACATACTTCAAAAGGTAGTTGGCTCTAAGAGAATCTCACTACTCGATGGTTTTTCCAGTTACAACCAAGTGCTAGTAATCCCAAGTGATCAACACAAAATTGCCTTCACCACACCTTGGGGCACATTCATGTATGTCAAAATGTCGTTTGGGTTGATGAATGCAGGGGTCACTTTCTAAAGAGACATGGACATAGAATTTTTAGAAGACATAGGCTACTTCATAGTCATTTACCTCGATGACATCACTTTTTACTCTAATACTGATAAAGAGCACTTAGTCCACTTAAGAAAAGTTTTCGAAAAATGTAGGAAATATGGCATGCCTTTGAATCCCAAGAAAACATTGTTTGGTCTCGAGGAATGAAAACTCCTAGGCCACATCATCTCTGAAGAAGGAATAAAAATAGACCCCAAAATAATTGAAGGCATACTGCAAATCATCCATCCCAAAAACATTAAGGAATTGCAATCCTTTATTTGGAAAATCAACTTCTTAAGAAGATTCATCCCCAACCTTCTGGAACTCTTGAGAAATATTACAAACATGCTCAGAAAAGAGGTAGGAGTTAAGTGGACTTTGGAGGCCAAACAATCTTTCGAACTGGTTAAACAAGCACTCACCCAAACACTAGTTCTTATAAGTCCTAATTTCACCAAAGACTTCTATATTTTCTCATTTGCATCTGAACATACTGTGGCTACAGTGTTGTTACAAAAAAACGCGATGGGACATGAACAACCCATAGCCTTCTTCAACAAAGCCCTTAGAGATGCTCCCATGAATTACAACATCATGGAAAACCAAGCCTTTGCATTGATTAAAGCATTGAAAGATTTTAGAGTTTATGTTTTACATTCTCATATCATAGCTTTTGTTCCTCCTACTGTTGTCAAAGGCATTTTAAATCGGGACCCCAATGGTAAAAGGGGAAAGTGGATTGCTATCATTTTGGAATATGACTTAGAAATTAGACCCACTAAATTGGTTAAAGGACAAGGGCTTGTTGTATGGATTAATCCGACCTGCAGACAAGACCGATCTCCCTAGTACTAAAAGTATCTAGCAACAAACAACCAAACATACTAATCTTTCTCTAAGCATGTAAGGTTTACGAAAAGCTCTATAGAGGTGTGAAAGACTTACCGTTTGTCCAGAGCTTGTTTGAAGTCGTTGTTTGTCCCTCGCGCGCTTGAAGGAGTTTTCCTCGTAAACCTGTAGTCACAAACAAGAAAAATATTACATAGCACCTGTATAGAAATTATCATAAACCATGCTTATCATAGTGATCAAGGAATATATGAAATAAACCATTGATTAAAATCTTATTGAGAAAAATGAGTATATTTGTATTAATTTCAAAAGAAGAAAATACTTACAACCTGAGCCTTGATGTTGCACAGGCCTTTCCAGGGTCCGAAGCAGGAGTCTCCTTTACTTTGACAAGTTCTGCACTCCTCCAACCAAGACAAATAGAGGTATGTCATCTCTCCTCACAAAAGTCTTAGTTAACTGAGTCTAAATCTCAACAGCACTTCAAATATTCTAAAAGTTTGAACTCCCTTTGAGGCTACCCAATGCCTCTTTTTATAGTGGACAAGAGGAGGTTTTCTGTTCCGAGCATGAAGGGATAGAATCCTCCTTCAAAGGGATAAGATCCTCACATCAAGGGGTTAGCTCCATAAGGTAAGGGATTCATGCACCTTACAAGAGTGGTTCTGCCACTGCAAAATCCATTCTAGAAGCTTCCAGAATTTACTTTAATTGAGCTTTTTGGGATTTTACTTGCGCCTTTTTAATCTTACAGGGGTCCGCACCTATAATAAAGATAAAGTGCATTTAGGAACGTAGGCAAGCTAAACATTGGGTGCGGGACGGCAGGCAAGATAGCCGGAAAGTGTGATACCAAAGTTTAGGAGACTTCTAGGAACCTTTTCTAATTTTCAAGGCTTGACATGAGGAACTGATATGTTAGACTTGCAACAGGGAGAAGTATGAGTAATAATGAGCTCATACACATGGAAGAATGTCAGGATGACAATTTTTAGTGTAACAGATTGCCCCCTAAAGTGCAAAGTCTGGAATAGATGATGCTGAAGTCTGTCATATATGAAGAGTGCATTATTTATCATTTCAAGGATCATCCTGTGGACACCCCAGTCAGCACCTGTAATAACATTCAATGCAAAATATATCTGTATATGTATCATCACTGAGGTAGGCATTCCCATACTCAGATCAAAGTAACTAAAACTGATTCAACTGTTCTGATACGGGAATGATTTTGAGTACATCACAGAATAGACATGTGTAGACACAGTATGGACACACCCATCTGTTTATAAATAGTCCACTGTATAAATGATAACAAAATTCCTCACAGCCTGGATGGAAGAAACTAGATCCAGGGTCTTGATTTCCGCATCTCAAACTAGTATGATTCTATCCATGCGAATGAATGTGTCAAAGTCGAACATGGTAGAAACCACTTGATTACCAGTCAATGATGTAAACTGTTAACAAGTGTGAGAGTAACCACCAGTAATGTCAATGGCTCTCAAAGTACCCAATACAATCTATTAAATGTGAATGAATGAGCTGAAGTCGAACATTTCACGGAACCATTCGATCAAAGGTCGATGATGTAACCTGTCATCGAAAGCGAGAAACCTACCATTAAGGCATGCAAATTTCAGGGTACTGACGATTTCTAGATCATCTTCCCAGATAATGAGTTGTCGTCGATAGAAAGCGATCTGTCGTAGGCAAGCCCACAACACGAAATCATAGATCAAGTTTTGAAAATATTTTGGCAAGGACTGACTCAGGGATGGTCAAAATGGATGACAGATATTTTGCAGATGAATGGTTTATTTAAACTGTCCTCTTGAACACATAACGACACTGCAGATGGCTTGGTAACAATTGACCCAAAGCTAATACCCAGAAACCAGATGAAGACTTTCAAATGAGGTTCGATTAACTATTGGAAAATGATTTCCCAACCCAGGTGAATGAAAGTGTCGTGTTCAAGAGTGGTCAACTGAATTTTCGAAGAATCAAAATACAACAAACATGCCCATTTTCCTCTCTTTTCCCCCACCATTTCTGGCAAGTACCTCTTTATTTTTGACAAGCTTGAGGAGGATAACATTTGCTTGTTTATAAGCTCGTCCTTCAGATGAGTCCAACTTAGTTTAAGATTCGAACCCTAAGAAGGAGTGGTTCGTTCCTGTTGAAAATTAAACAGGTCCTTTACTGTTAAATTTTAACGAGTCCAGTATAGGAGAAACTCGGTGTTTTTCATTTTTAGGGAGTCAGAAGAAAAAACTTAAGGAAACTCCATGGGTGTAATTTTTCGTAAATTTAGTCTCTCAGGCCCGAAAATTGATAAAATAATGCGGGAGAGAACTCTATTGACCGTAATTAGTCAACGTATACCTTTTTCGTAAATAGTCCATTTCAGTCCGTAAAAGGGGTAAACTTATACTGAAAGGATGATCATTCATTTACTTTAACGAGTTTGAAAGATCAAGTACTCGAAGATATTTTCATATTTAGAGAGTCTGAAAAGGGCTTAAAAGAGGACTCCAATGTTTCGCTTTTTCGTGAATTTTTGAAAGAGTCCGAAAAAGTGATAAAATTATGCTCTTTGTTGAAAAATGATCAATTTTCCTGAAAAATCCAATTTCTGCACAAAAATTTGAAACATTACACATACCTATTTAAGATGAGCAAAAATGCTTCAAAAATACCCTTTTAAAAGTGAAAAATAAATAAATTAAAGATTCATCTATTCGAAAAAGCTTATAAAAAGGACTTTTTCAACTTCATTTTTACCGTTCAAGTTCAGAGTGAAAAGTAGAAGCTTTTGGGTAAAAAAGTTCCTGTGAAGATTCTGGAAAATTCGTCCGTCGAAATCGAGAACCGTCAGTCCCAGGTAATCCATGGCCTCTTAATCTTGCATTTCATCCATTCACAATTTTTTTTTAGGCTTTAAATTTCATTTTTAAGGGAAAAATATGGTTCAAAAATCGCCCGTGGGGGTCTGTAGGTGACACACATAGTACCTGCGGACCCCAACTTTTTTCTACAAGGAAAAAAGTCATGGGTCTGCACTTTCCTTAAAGAACGCATGCATTCCTACGCATTGTTTACAAAGGTTAAGTGCGGTCCCTGCGCATTTTAAATTTAAACTCAAATTTCTCTTTTTCCGCCCAAAATTTTTCAAATTAGATTGTACTAATCTATATTTTTATGCACTGTAGGATTAACAAGATGTTGATTTGGAGAGAATGTGAACACAAGGACATGGATGACGCCGCAATGCTCCATTTTCCCACAATGTAGGCATTAAGAGCATGTGGCATATATAAATTATGGGCCATCCAAGGCATGAGAGCACAGGTAGAGCTCCTGACATGGCTGGTAAACAGGTGGAACGTGCAGGACCAGTGTTTGATTATTGGCGGCCATCGACTCGAAATCAAGCCAGAGGAAATTTATTTTCTGACTGGTTTGTCCAAAAGGGGCAAACAACTCTCCTTGTTTGGGACTATGCCAGGTGGCCAGACTGTCGCTAGTCTTCAGCAAGAATTTTATAATAATGAAGCAGACCCCAGGGACAAACAGATTGATATAAAAACTATCATCCGTCCTGAGCTAAAAGTAATTTCATTTACTGTTACCAGGCTGTGTGGGAGTTCAGCATTGCATGTAGCTACCAGTTCTCAGATGCGCATTTCTGTGGACTGTTTTCGCGACACTATTTTCAACTGGTGTGACGCTGTGTTGGCTAATGTAAAAGGCCAAATAACTAGAGAAAAAAATGGGAAACTGAATAACTTTGGATATGGATCCATCGTCGTCTTTTTTTATCTAGAGAGGATTCCTATGCTAGCTCCACAGAGTATCCCTGTTGATGCCGGTCGACCTAGAGAACCTAGGATGGTTTGTTGGTCCACACTGACGGCCCGTCACGGTATTGAGGGCGCTGAGATTGTTCGATTTCCTTCTTCATATTTTCGTTGGATGGACCGCCAAATTTTTGTCATTGAGGACTTTCCGTATGCCAGGATAGATTTCCGCGGTGACCGGGAGATGGCTTTCCTAGCAGGGGAACAATGGGATGACTCAGGTAAAAAAAATCTTTCTTCAACAGTTTCTAAGTTCTAATTTTTTATTTTTGATCGTCTTGTTAAATAATAACCAAAAAGTTTGTTGAATACAAATGTGGGCCCACAGCGACCAGCCCATCTCCAACCCTATGAAAGAAGACAACCAGTTGTAACCGCACCAGCTCCAGCCGGCCAATCAACAGAAATCTTGACTGATTTGGAGCATCATCTAGAGCGTTTGACTCTAGACATTCCGGAGACAAACATAGATGATATTCCACTCAGATTGAAGAGATACGTGATTGGTGTTCCAGGACCTTTTAGGAGGTTCCTGTGCAGGGTGGCTCAGGCAGTGGTTTCTTATCGTGATCACCATCAGTGAGGGGAGGATCGTGTTGTAGACTCATATCTTTGACTTTTTGTGTTACCATTTTGCCGATCATAAGGTGTTTCCAACCTATGATCGAAGACGATGTATATTTTTTGAAAATACTCTTATCCTATGATATATCACTATTTACCGGCTATCTATATACATGTTATGGATGTTATTTGTTTTACTGTTTTGATTACTGCAAATGTCGATTTATCATACTAGAAGAAACTGCGTCTACTAATGTATTTAAATGTCTTGGAATATGTTGATATTCAATGTAGACAAACTCACGTTCCAAGAGCCGAACTCTTAAAAATAACCGTAATAACACTGGATTTCTAATGGAATAAACCCTGTTAAGCTGTAATACAACAAGTTCAGAATCCAACCTCACAATAAAACTCCAAATCCCAAATGATATGGATTCAGATAATAACTCAATCACTGCACTATATTCGGCAATGTTATTCGTTGTTTGACCAAGGCTTACCCCATGCATGGATACTAACTTGTCAGAGGGTGAATAAATAACCCAAGCTGTGGAAGAAATGTTCCATGTACTACGACACGCACCATCAAGGAAACCAATGTAAGTTTGAAGAGACGTCGACATCTGTAATATCAAGAGTAAAACTCAAATAAGCAGGAATAGTGATAAAAAACACACTTCTAAACTAGGCATACCTTTCTAATCTAAGACACGCCAGCAGTAAAGAAATCTAACCTAAAAAAAAAAAAAAAAGATCTCCACACCAAGTTTAAGCATAATATCGCTTCAGATATAGCCCATTTCTGGGTTTATCTAAAGGGATACCATCAAAATCTATCAGCTCGTAGGCCCCTTTTGCTAGCTTTCACTTAAAAATGAAAGGACCATGCCACATGGGCACGAATTTCCTAGCTCCTAGGTTATCGTTGGCTTGATCATAAACTAAGACTAGGTCTCCTTTTGAAAATTTTCGAGGGGTAACACTTCTATCATACTGAGCCTTTACTCTTTTGACATGAGCCTCGTTTTCTATTACAGCGCTTCTTCGATTTTCATCCAATTGAGCCAAGCAAAAAAAATGTTTCTCCTCTTCAGACGTAGCTGGGAGTAATTCTATGGCTAATTTCAAAGATGGAATTTCACATTCAATCGGCAACACAACTTCCAAACCGTAAACGAGTTGAAAGGGAGTGAAACCAGTTGATGTTTTGACTGAAGTTCGATATGCCTAAAGTTCTGAAAATAACATGGAATGCCAATTCGTTTTGTGAACACCAATAATTCGTTTGATCATGGTGACTAAAACTTTATTTATGGCTTCGACCAGACCATTGGCTTGCGGATAATACGGAGTGGAACTATCGTGGCACAGGCCAAGCTGTTATGTCAATTCAGTCATCATGACATTCCGAAAATGGCTTCCATGATCAGTAATAATGGCTTGAGGAACACCGAACCTTGCAATTATGCGATTAAATACGAAAGTTGCAGCAGTCTTTCCGTCATCCGAAAATGTAGGCATCGCCTCGGCCCACTTAGTAAAATAATCTACTGCTAAGATTATATATGCATGCCCCTCGGCCGAGTGAGGGTTACATGTAATAAAATTGATACCCCATTTTGCGAAAGGACCAACAGAAATTATGGGGTGAAGAGGAGCATATGGCGCGTGCATCTTACGATCGAACAGTTGACAATTGTGGCATTTCCGGACTGCATAAATATAATCTTTGAATAATTATGGCCATAAATAACCAACACACAATATCTTTTGGGCAGTGGCATACCCAGACATATGACCGCCACATGCTCCAGAATGGCAGTCATTTAAAACCTTTTCAGCTTCTTCCTGAACAAGACAGCGTCGGAAAACAGAATTCGCTCCACGACGATAAAGTGTATCACCAATAATATTATACTGTTGGGATTGGAAACATATCTTCCGTCTCTGAGATCATGAAATTTCAGGCCGAAAAGATTGGGTTTGGAGATAAACGATAATATATCCATACCATGGATCAAGAGTACTGATAAGAAACAGAGATTCATCCACAATGGGTTGCTCTGCCACCGTTTCAGTATCAGTAGAGGGTAAATCACACATTAGTTCCGCAAAAACCAAGGATTTCTTCACCTTGGATTTTTCAAATTCCAAGTCGAATTCCTGCAAGATGACTATTCATTTGGAATACTTGCCCCCTAGCAACTGTTTGGTTAAAATGTACATCATAGGGTTGCAATCAGAAATTACCGTAGTTTTGCGTAACAATATGTAATGTCTAAATCGTTGGACAGCTTGAAAAGCTGCCAGAGCCAATTTCTCCACATGTGTGTATTTAATCTCCGTCGGATGTAGATTCCTACTAAGATAGTAAATCACATGTTCAGTATGAGATTCATCTTCCTGAACTAACACCATCCCAATGGTGGAATGAGAAGCAGCGAGATACAAAATGTAATCTTGGTTGTAGTTGGGAGGATGCAATAACGGCGCATGGGTCAACGTGTGTTTAAGTGCATTAAAATATCGATCAGCGATCTCATCCCAAAAGAATGGAATGTTTTGTTTCAGCAACCGGGTAAAACCTTTTGTAAGCTTGGCGTAGTTAGGAATAAATCGACGTAAAAAGTTTGCTTTCCCATGCAAACTTTGGAGTTGGCGTAAATTCGAAGGAGGAGGTAATTTGACAATAGCCTCGACCTTTGATGGATCGACGCGAATACCTACTTTCGAGACAACAAATCCTAGTAAACGACCCGACTCTACACAAAAAACACATTTGTGTGGATTGAGCCGAATTCGATAATGCCGACATCTCATAAAGATAGCACATAAATGTGTAAGATGGTCAGCCCTGCGTGATGAATGAGCAGGTAAATCATCGAGATACGGTTGCACAATGTGCTTAATGTCATGAAACACATAGGACATTGCCCGTTGAAAAGTTGCTCCAGCATTCTTCAATCCAAAGGGTAGTTTGCAGTAAGAAAATGTCCCCCATGGACAAATAAAATTTGTTTTTGGCTGATCGACAGGGAGTATGTTTATTTGACTATACCCTGAAAAGCCATCCATAAAGGAAAAAATTTCACTGCCGACACAATCGTCAATTATTTGATCGATATAGGGAGTTGGATAATTGTATTTAGGACAAGCTCGATTAATATCCCTATAATTGATACATACTCGTATGGTTCCTTGTTTTTTAGTCACAGGAACAATATTAGATACCCAATCCGTTAAGGGAATCGGATAAATAAACCCTTCATGAAGTAATTTTTCAACCTCTGCTTTGATAGCAACAGCTTTTCTAGGATGCATTTGACGTAGACGTTGACGGATAGGCTTGGCATCTGGGTAAGTCTTGATTTCATGTACGACAATTGACGGATCAATTCCTGGCATTTCCTCGTAGGACCAGGCAAACACATCACAGAATTCTTGAAATAGGGCTTTATAAGTTTTAATTTCTTCTTCAGTACATGAAGCACCTATATGAATGTTTTCAATTATTCCAGGTTTTACTGAAATGTCAATTGGAATCGTTCGAGAAATATTTTCCAAATTTAACTCAGAATCAGGATTTTTCAATGGATTTTGTGGTTCCTTGAAATAGTCAGTAGTAAATATTGAAGCAAAATCATCTTCAAAATGATCTAGTTCAGGTAAAAAAAAAGATCGATGATGTAGATCTTCCCATGGTAAATCATCAACAGATAATAATTCACGAATCTACTCATCGGAATGAACAGGTTCAGGAAATGCTGTTGCGGCTGAGCTAGATATTGAGAGTGATTCCTCATGGATCCCATTCACTGGATCAATTTCGGTTGAAGAGGGGTTGGAAAATGACTATACAGCCTGATATGCAAGTTCAAATGGACTCAAAGGCATCATGCCATCAATTGAATCTAACTCGGATTCGGAAGGTACGATCCAAGGATCATCAAACATAACAGAGTCTGACGAAATAATATGAATAGTTGCAACAGAAGGTGATACGTTAGGAGGAGGAATGGAAAAAGTTCCTAGCAAACCAGAAAATTTAATCAAACCTACTCCAACATCCTTATAAGGGATAGTCGTTTTACCAACGTGCTGGATTGTTTCTGTAGAGGCTGGGTCGGAAGTAAAATAAGTTAACTGATCTATTGTAATGATCCTTCCTTGATATGGAAATTTTATGAGTCGGAAGACCGAAGAGACAATAGTAGTCATAGCATAAGACCAAATACGACCCAGAAGAAGGTTGTAATCTAGAGGGGCATCAACCACTTCCACATCTAGATTTACAACTTTTCCTTCAACCCCTATGGGTAAATCCCACAAAATACCAAAAGGGTAGAAACCTCGACCATCAAAAGCCTTAAGAATCATTGGAGATTGGTTCAGTGTAGGAGAACCAAGCGATTTCCAACACTGAATCGACATAATACACGTTGAAGCTCCCTCATGAATCACAGTCTGATAGATCGGTCTGTTTCTGACGTACACTGGTATCTGGAAAGCCATCTTATGAGGTAGACGAGGTGTACTATTTTCTAGATCGAAGATTATAAGATTAGAATCCTGAATATCAATAGCTCCTATAGCAGACAAAATCAATTTACGTTGTGCTGGGCATGATTGCAGCACTTCCAAAGCTGACATCGCTGAAGGAGAAATAGCTAAGTCTTCAACAATGTTGTAATTCTGAGCAGCTCTCGAATGTGGATTGAAAGCTGATTTACGAAGAACACCTTTAGTAGGCAGTTTGATTATTAAGTCTGGATTTGGTTTCTCGATCTGTAGCGGACCAAAAATAGGAGGAGGTGTAGTTGATGTATTTGCATTAGAATATTCTACTTCTTTATCATCAACAGGATCCTTAGTACCATAATCTTTCGATCGCGTCGCAATCCTTACATGAGACATCATCAGAATTGGCTCTTCTGAAGCAGTCGAAGTAGAACCAACCATCTTACTATCTTGAGTTGGAAAAGGATCCTTCAAGACAACAGGTTGTGAACCTTTGACGAATTTTGCAACCTCGGCTCGATGTGGGCATTCCTTAGTAAAATGAACTTCATCACAAATGTAACAAGGATAACGTGGTTTACGTTTTTCGTCATTGGATTCATTTTTATCAGTTTTTTCTTTCGAATTATTTTTGTTTTTACTCTTCCCTTTATTTTTATTACCGGATTTAGATTTAGCCATGGATGTCTCCACAACATGAATATCGGCAGAAACTTTGGGGGAAGATTCTCCTTTCGGGGAATTAGGTAAAGTTATAATTAGAGAAGAATTCTTTGAAGATTTCTTCTTACTTTTAGTATTGACTGTACCAATCATACCATCAGCGGCATGAGACCCTGTAGAAGTAGCAGCTATTTGACCTTGTTTTAGAAGGTCTGGGATTTTTTCATGTAAAGTACCTGACTGCGTGTAAATGAGGTCAAGGACTGAGCTTGAGCAATTACCTGCTCTTCAGTAACAACACCAACCTTAGCTACATCTTCAGTAATATTGGGTAACAATGATTTAACAAACCATTCCGCCAAAATTTGATCCGGAATATAAACTTTCACCAAACGTCTCCTACGTCGCCATTCATGAATATGATCAGAAATATACGTGGATGTGGATTGTTTCAGCGAAGTTAATAATTCCGTGCCATTTTCGTATCTGACTGGCAACTGAAAATGAGTCAAGAAGGCAGTTGCTAACTGACTGAAGTTATGAAATGAGCCTCGTGGTAACTCAATGTACCATTTGGCTGCAAGACCAATAAGAGTTCCTTGAAAAAGACGTAAGCGAATCGAATCATCGATGATTGAATTAGATGCACACCAAAGGTGATAAGTCATGACATGATTTGATGGATCCTCTCCTGGCTTACCTTCGAATTTTGTTATATCACTGGGCAAATTATGTGGCATTGGCGGCCAGTATTGATAATAGAAAATTGGATCATTTGTAAGGCGCGTCAAATCAGGTAAATCCAAAGTTGCGATAAAGGGTAACTGATGGTTAGGGTCACGAAAACCTTGAGTAGCCAAAGCAGTTCTAGGAGGTGGATACCCAGGGTACCTGGGAATCAGATTAGCATTAGGAATTGTATAACCTCTTGGAAAACCTGGATTAATCGTACCGAACTGGGGTTGTTCAGGCTGTTGATAAGTATAGCCAGGGTATGGTTGATACTGATAGTTTGGATTTTGTGTATAGGGACCGAATTGCAGCTGTCCCTGGTACGGTTGATACGTGAATTGCGGTTGACTTGTGACAACTGTACTTGTACTGGCTTGTCCCGTAGGCATCTGAACCGAAGTCTGAACCGAAGATCCTGGCTGGGGTACAGAGACTTGAGAGATTTTCACGGAGGCAGGGATAAACGAACTCGGGTTTATAGATACTCCAGAAGCAGGTGTTATAGGTTGAACAGACGTAGCAGCTGTTGTAGCAGTTTGAGGCGGAGTCTTAGGTGAACTAGGACCGGCTTGCTGAACAGGACCAGGTGCAGGAGTTTGAATAGTAGGTTGGACAGGTTGCTGAGTTGGACCAGTAATTAAAGGTTGTCTAGGTTGATAAGGCAACTGCACATTAGGCTGGATAGGCTGTTGATATTGGGGTGGATCCCACACCATATTCATTTCGGGGTATTGCCTCGCAGAAGGCTGAACGTAAGGACCATAACCTGGTTGAACGTAGGGTTGATAAGTGAGTGGTACATTTCCAGCTCCTTGAATAGATGACTGACCAGAAGGCTGTTGGAAACCTTGAATTAGGTACTGACCTTGAGGTTCATAACCCTGAGGCACGTACTGAAGCTGGGGTTGATAAGGACCCTGAGGAGCATATTGAGCTTGGGGTTGACCTTGGGGCATGTACTGTCTTGAAGGTTGATATCCTTGAGGTGTGTACTATCCTTGGGGTTGTCCCCCAAAATAATATGATTCCATAGTTTGTGCTGGGAAAAATTTACCTTGAGGTTGCCCTCCAGGAGGTAACTGACTTCCTGAAGGTTGCCCCCCAGGCGGTAACTGACTACCTGAAGGTTTCCCCCCAGGCGGAAACTGAATACCTGAAGGTTGTCCCCCAAGCGGTAACAAATTTCCATGTGTTGACCCCCCAGGCGGTAACTGACTTCCTGAAGGTTGAGGATTCGGAACACTACCAGACATCATATAGATTTGCGCTGCATTCAACGTTTCAGTTTTAACACCACTATTACCAGATGACAACACTTGTTCAATTGGTTGAGGATCTGCTCCCGAGAAAGTACCAGACAAAGCCTGATATCCCGAAGGAACATAAGGACCACCATGTAAAAATGATTTTGGTGTTTGAGAAAACATGGATGACTCTCTGGCCATAATGGATGGCGAATAGTAACCTATGGGTGTAGGATGAAATGGAACTCGAGGTGGAGAAAAAGAAAGACCCGGATTTTCTAAAAAGTTTGTTAAAGATAAATACCAAGCACTAGTTCGAATAGGGCCGTAGAAAATAGATTCACACTCCCTAAGATTTAAAGATTGAGGGGAGTCGGGAAGAGATATATATTCATCTGGATTAGTAAGTTCTTCAATGGAAATAAGACCAGCTGGAAGATCGTCAGTGACAAAATTTCTTACCCTAGGTGAATCAATATCGCTAGAAGTTGGTGAAATAAATTCTGAGGATGTTTCTAAAACAGAAGGTTCAGTTTCAGGTTCAGAGATTTCAGGTTCGTCAGCCAATTCACTGGAAGAAGGAATACTACCAGTAACCTCAGAAACTGAAATCGGTTCTTGAATGTATTTTGTTGTAGATATTTGATGATCAGGATGGACAACTATGGATGAACTTCCAATTTCTATTGATCTAATCCTACCACTACTGGATGATACCAGAGCACAAAGCCCTTCAAGCTGACTTGGTGAATATTCAGGGGGTTTCCCTTGTAGTCTCCGGGATTGTCTCGGCAATTCCGCCATGATTAAATATTAACTAATCACACGCAAACAAAGAAAATTTCAATGAAAAACACCTAAAGTCTCTAAAGAAACAAACAGCTGAATCACACGCTTAAAAAATATAAGAGTTCAAACCACACACAAACAGTAACTTTCCATACTAAAAACACTAGTTGGTGATGAAATACAACTTAGTAGAAACAGAAAGGGCGGTTGGAACAGTTACCCCGAAAACCTGCTTAATGAAACAGATTGGCACAAGTTTCCTCACAAAACCATCTCGTGTGAAGAGAACCCCCCAGAGAGTCCAAGTGAGTCTAGTCGACGTATGCTCTAGGTACAGTGAGATCTTTCCTTCACCATCACCTTAGGAAATAATCTTAAGATAATGGACACTAAGGTTACCAACAATAACAAATATAACTGGAGGAACAGTCTACGATCCGATTTCACGTGCAAGGGCAGAGTAGCAAGCTCAATCCCCTTGAAGGCTCCTCAACATGGTTAATCCGAGGTTTACCAACAAGTGACCCCAGGCTCCTCGACAATGGTTAATCCGAGGTTTACCGTTTGTAATATGCGCAGAATCTTCTATCTTCTCCAATGAAACATAATTGATTGTCTCAAAGGTTCGGATATGATCTCGTGATTGACTTCTTTAAGAGAAGCTTCTCAGATTATACAAATTACAATTGGATTTATCTCCTACCGCAAGATTTGTCTACTTGTTTGGTTTTACTACCTTGGAGAGTTAATTACTCCCTACTCCAACATACTAGCCTAAGCTATGTTGGTGATAAGAGCCCTAGAAAATAAAAATATTGCTAGATGAATTTTAATTAAGCGTTACTTTTAAGAGATGTTTCTTAAGTCAATGGGTGTGGAAATGAAACTCTGATGGTGTGAAATGACTCGATTTCCAAAAGACACTAAAAATTCATCTAAAAATGATGATCAGATTGTTTCCTTTCAATGAAATTCTAATTAAGGAAAAGTTAGAGAATGCAATTCTTTTAATGAACAATTCCTTCTTTAAACATAAAGAATAATTGAAAGAAACTATTTTTTTCTTTTCCAACAATTTATCAAAGCTCACAATAAAAATCCTTTCACTTTCCAAAAACTCGAAGCTACAACACAATTTTCCTTCAAAAGAAATCTAGAAATTTTAAAAGCACTCAAGACTACAAACTAATTTCAAGATCTACAAAGTTTAATAGCACTCAAAACTACAAACTTTAATAATCTAAGTGAATAAAAGCTTTAAGATTTTTTTTTGAAGAATGTTTTACCTTAGTTGTTCAGAAAAATAAGGGTCTATTCGTTCAAAATAAAAAACAGATCGAAAAACACTCAATTATGTTTTTACAAAAAAATGAAATCCAAAAACCAATAACAAAGTTTCTTTTCGAAGATTTGCAAAGAAACAAGTAACTCTATTTCTCAATAAAGGATGATTCCACAATCAGGTCAGATCCAGCAAAAGACCAAAAAGACCAAGGTAATCTGAGGTACTTCAAAACTTCAAATGCTTCAAATCGCTACAAAGACCAAGTGAAATGCAATCCAAAACACAAAACTTCTAGAAAATCATCAAAACACCAATATGGTTGAGATTTATTAACAGAAAGCTTTTGACAGAAACAATCATCAATCTGGGCAGAAAACAAAAACTGAAAATAAAAATCAAGATAAACTAAAGAAAGAAATCTGAAGTTTTTCCAAAACTTTAACAGGGTCCGCAGGCTCCAAGATATCACAGGTTCGGTCCCGCACTGTTTACACAGGAAAAGTGCGAAATTGCTCGCACTGTGAAAACAAGGCAAAGTGCAGTCCCAAGAAAAAATAGAGAAAAACTTAAGGGATTTCAAAATTTTCAAAAACAGAGAAAACCTAAGCTACCCAGGCAGATGTCAATCAATCAAAAACCAAGAAAAACGTTTCCTCAAATCAAAATAAAAGAGAACCACAAACAATAAGTTCTTTCCCCAGTGGAGTCGCCAATTTGTTGTATGGATTAATCCACCCTGCGGACAAGACCGATCTCCCTAGTACTAAAAGTATCTAGCAACAAATAGCCAAACATACTAATATTTCTCTATGCATGTAAGGTTTACGAAAAGCTCTATAGAGGTGTGAAAGACTTACCATTTGTCCAGTGCTTGTTTGAAGTCGTTGTTTGTCCCTCGTGCGCTTGAAGGAGTTTTCCTCGTAAACCTGCAGTCACAAACAAGAAAAATATTACATAGCACCTGTATAGAAATTATCATAAACCATGCTTATCATAGTGATCAAGGAATCTATGAAATAAACCATTGATTAAAAGCTTATTGAGAAAAATGAGTATATTTGTATTAATTTCAAAAGAAGAAAATCCTTACAACCTGAGCCTTGATGTTGCACAGGACTTTCCGGGGTCCGAAGAACGAGTCTCCTTTACTTTGACAAGTTTTTCACTCCTCCAACCAAGACAAATAGAGGTATGTAATCTCTCCTCACAAAAGTCTTAGTTAACTGAGTCTAAATCTCAACAACACTTAACTTCAAATATTCTAAAAGCTTGAACTCCCTTTTAGGCTACCCAATTCCTCTTTTTATAGTGGACAAGAGGAGGTTTTTTGTTCCAAGAATGAAGGGATAGAATCCTCCTTCAAAGGGATAAGCTCCTCACATCAAGGGGTTAGCTCCATAATGTAAGGGATTCATGCACCTTACAAGAGCGGTTCTGCCACCGCAAAATCCATTCTAGAAGCTTCCATAATTTACTTTAATTGAGATTTTTGGGATTTTACTTGCACCTTTTAATCTTACAGGGGTCCACACCTATAATAAAGATAAAGTGCGTTCAGGAACGCAGGCAAGCTGAACATTGGGTGCGGGACCGCAGGCAAGATAGCCAGAAAGTGCGATACCAAAGTTTAGGAGACTTCTAGGAACTTTTTCTGATTTTCAAGGCTTGACATGAGGAACTGATATGTTAGACTTGCAACAGGGAGAAGTATGAGTAATAATGAGCTCATACACATGGCAGAATGTCAGGATGACAATTTTCAGTGTAACAGGGCTTGCAAAACATATGGCTAAAACAAATCTCCAAGCACTGGATATGAATTTTGTCGATACTTTAGAAGAACAAGGAGAATGCACCACCCCTCATTTTAAGAAACATTTTTGAATTCACCTTGGTATGCTGATATTCTTTATGTACTATTTGATCTTAATGCTCCTCCTACCTTATTGAAGACAAAGGCAAGATTCTTGAAACAAAAAGCTTTGAATTTATGCATTTTAGATGGAGTCTTATATTGGAAAAATCTTATTAGTATATTGCTTAAACGTCTACTTGAGGATGATGCAGGAAAAATCATGCATGAACTGCATGAGGGTGAATGTGGGGGCCATCTTTACTGGAAAACCACAGCTAACAAAATTCTTAGAGCTAGCTACTATTGGCCCACCCTTTTCCCTGACACCCACAAACTGGTCATGACTTACCATAAATGCCAGATTTTCAATGGCAAGAGAAAACTATTACCTTTACCTTTGCATCCTATCATTGTTGAAGCCCCTTTTCAACAATGGGGTTTAGACTTCATCGGAGAGATTCACCCTACTTCATCTGCCTAGCACAAGTGGATCCTCATTTCCACTGGTTAATTCACCAAGTGGATAGAAGCCATCCCATCTAGGAACTCCACTGATTCAGTCATTATCAAATTTATTGAGACCAATATCTTGACTATATTTGGTTGCCCCAAAAATATCATCACAAATAATGCTGCTGTTAAACACACACATGGTGTATGAGAAGATAAAACACACAAAGGGAAAGATAGGCATTCGTTGCTCATATTATTCACCATAGATGTAAATTTATAATACAATGGTGTGACCCTTGGATTCATCTTCCAACGTCACTTGGAATCCTTTGTGACTCTTCTCCTTCCACACCTACCAATAGAGGATTAGGTGTTCAACATTCCCCCCCTTAATTCGAAGGGGTATGTGTGAGTCCAAGAAGAGAGTTGTAATACAATTCTACAAAATATGCATGGCAGCACTTAGGCTGAATCAACTCTCTAAAATGTTGGCATAAAGAGGTGGTTTAAGGATGACCACCAACACTGTAATGCAATGCTTATTTTACTTCCCGGAACTCTTCCAAATTTGGCAAGAAGTTGTAATATTCCTAAATAGCCCAAGCTAATAGGAATATTCCTTTTTTTTTCATTTTCTTGTTTAAGAATAAAATTGTAAAGGAGGACAAATTAAACTCCTTAAACAACAAAATAAATCAATGCCCATATGAACAAGGCTAAATATGGGATGCTTTAATGAAACTCATTCATGTGTGAAAGGGGATTATGACAATTGACTGGGTCAACAGGACCAAATCTACAATGTTGTCCAGATGCAATGTACCAAGATAAACAACGCAGATCTAGTTGGACGCTCCAAATGTGAAAGGAGCTAGACCTTTGAGATGGTTTAGGGTTTTGCAAGGATTTCATCCTATAAATGGAAGAGGAGAGCAGCATGAGAGGGGTTGTTGAATATATTATCTTGGAAGTATTTGTCTGTTTATACATTTCTCATTCTCTAGCTGTTTAGCTGAGAATAGTGTTTTTTAGCACTTGGGTGTTCCTGGTCGGGAATCCCACCTCATTCCTTGAGAGGCCTCTTGGAACAGTCTTGCATTTCTTGGTCCACTATCAGGCATTTGGCCAAGCTTCTTCTTCCAACTACAACTCAGATCCTGTTGAGGGTTTGGTTGTCCTTATGAGCAATAGCAAGTGGAGGCTAGATCTATTTAGATCTAGACCATAATAGTGCCTCTTCTCAGTGAGTGAGTCTTTTATCCTCCTAGAAGAGTGTATTAGCAGTATTGAGCTTCAGATCTACAACTCGGAATCAGGCCAAATTCTTCATCAAGCCTACAATGCAGTTTATCTCCCTATATTGTATTATTTTTCAAGTGAAGAGTTGCAGGGTGTTTGGCAACTGTTTGGAGAGATCTCTGGTGTAAAGGAGTCTTCCTTGCATTGTGGTGATCCATGGATTGGCTAACCAATCCATGTATGCTTCAGATATGATTAATTCATTGATGTATCTACTTCAAAATTTCTAAATCATTTTTTAGATCTGCTGCAATAGATCTCAGATCTACTCTCTGTGCTTCATGTTTTGCTGAAAACCCCAAAGGGGATGTAAAATAGAGACAGTCTAGTGTACAGATCGGATATAGATCTAATGTTTTGTACACAGATATATCCTATCTCTGAATTGTAACCTACAACTATTTTTTGTCCATAATAAAATGCTTTCCATGTTGTTCAGTCATTTCCTATGGTTGTAGTACCTCATTCTTGAGGATTTCTTCATGTATTCTCTTCATGTAAAAGAAGCTTTTTCTCTATTTCCTTCCATAATATGATGTAATAAAATTAGATCTAATATTCATGCCATATTGTACCTAAAACCTTCAGAAAATCACATTGTATATGTTTCAGTCACTTTCTGTTGAGTTAAGTCTTGGGGATTGGGCCTTTTTGAGTTATATCGGGACCAAGAGGTTTGTTTAACTTAGCTAGAGTCATTTGTTTTCGCTGAAATTTGGTATGTCAGTCCCAAATGACCTAAGATAAAGGATCCCACCGTCATTTCCCCATAATTTTACGCAAATCTTAGAAAATGACATTTTTAGGGTTGAAACAGCTGCTTTTCCCCATCTTTTGGATCATGAATCAGAATATAAGTTGTTGTTGTAGTTTTATTGAATGCTATGTGTTTTTAACACATCATGTGATCTTATTCAAAGTTGAATATCCATTATTTTTTTTTTATATTGCTGCAGTCCTTCATTGGGCACTTTCTCAAGACAGCTAGGTGTGGGAGACCTGTTTAACCCACCTAGAGTCATTTATTTTGAGCCTCCTCTTGGATTTAGGTCTTAGATACATTTATCTAGGGGACCTAGGTCTTGGTTTCAAACCCTGTAACAACCATTCTTGAAAAATGAGTTTTTTAGGCATGCCTTGCTGAGCAATCCCATTTGGGGATATTACAGTGGCATCAGAGCATCTTTCTTGACACAGCCTGTGCTTTGAATTTGAAAAGCCAATATGTATTTTCATGGGAGGAAAATACTGATGAAGAAATTTGGTTACACCAAAGGCACAGAAGTGAAGGGTCCAAACCCTTCATCAAGAAGATTGATTGGGAGAGAGTTTTCTAAAACTTTGTTCCAAAATATGCATGAGCTAAAGAATGAAATAAGGGGAGTGAGGAATGTGTTAGCCACCTATAAAAATATTTATATCGAAAGGTGGCTAAGACTTTTTGAGCCTTCAAGGAAAAAATTTCATTGCTAAAAATGGTTGGCTCTTGAAGACTCTTGCAGTCCTCATGCCTATCCTCTGTCCAAAATTCACTGTTGTTTCCCTTCAGAACTCAGAAATCCTGCTAATTTCCAAGCCAGAATACTGCTACAAGCACCATTTCCCTTTTCCCCTTCTCCCAAAACTAACTTTCATTTTCTCCCCTTTTTCTCCATAAAACTCCTCTATTTTCATGATTCCCTTTCTCCCTTTCGTGAAAATCCCCTTGACAAGGTTGAAAAATCCTTTTTTGCCTTATCGGAACCCTCAGATTCCCTTGAAAACCATTGAAAATTCATAAAAATCATATTTTTTATGGTGTGGACTTAAGCCCCCTCGGGCTAAGTCTTAAACCCCATCCTCCATAAACCCCGGTCATAATACCCTTCATATAACCTTCGGTCCCACAGTCGGGCGCCAAGCCATTTCGTAAATAATGTTTTAAACTGTGGTTTATATTAAAGTCGTCGGTTTTATTATTTTATTAAATTTCTACCGGTACAAGTTTTAAATCGTTCCGCACCGTCAATCTTATTTGAAGATCGGACGGTGCGGACTCTGTATCCCAGTGGTCCCCACATTCCACTCACCTATCCAAAAACCGTGTGGTATTCATCGCACCGCCTTTGGGCGACGGCAGTTTTTTCCTGATCGTCAGTGATTCCAATCATCGGTTGACACGCGTCCGGGGCACTGTTCATAAAACCGCCATCCATCGAGCGTTATCGTTCGGACATGGACCCCGCGCGATATTGACATCCACCATCCGATCTAGGGCCGCTCATCCGACAGCTATCGCTCACCGAAGATGCCCGACAGTTAACCGGGCTACGACACAACATTTAACGAATCTCTACCATCGATCTGATCTGCAGATCGACGGCCCACATTTCATCGCCCTATTTCAATCGCCCAGTCAACGTTTTCCCGTTTTGACTTTTCGCCTCCGCTCCCGATCGTCGATCTCTACGCAATCGATGGCTCCGATTTAAACATTTCTTCTGCCTTTCCTTTGATTCCTTTGATCAATCTCGATCGTTGGATGATGCCATCCAACAACCATGCTTCCTCCACGTGCCTTCTAAAGCAGTAAACCTATATATTGCAGGATTTTTTAATATTTGTTTGTATTTTGCAGGGTTTAAATGGTTTTCTAGCCATTTTTGAAGAAAATTCGAGGGCAGAGGATGAGGATCTTCTTGCCTTTGATTCACCATATAAAATCATCACAAGGTGTTAGAAACACGTTTTCATCAATCGTTCATGAGGCATTGATGCCATTCGACCCCTGCGCAGCCCTGCACACCAGCAAAAAAACATGAATCAAGCATAGTGAAAGAGTATCAGTGCAGAAAACCAGAAATATGACAGAATAGAAGATTGAAGATAGCTATTGCAGGGATTACGTCTAAGATGTTTATCAAAAGCCTAATCCCCAATTTAAAACAAAGTTTAAAGAAAATCTAAAGTTTTTTATCAACAAGAAACCCTCCACCACCACAAATTGAGGCAAATTGATCCCTCTAGCTACCACGATGCCACCTGTGCCTCAAAGTATTCAATCAGAGGCCGAATTTATTGATCAGGATCAGATATTTGTCTCAAAATGTAGCCAAAGAGGAAAACCTGCCAAGGAAATTAATGACAAACATCTGCAGAGTTACTTCGACGCCACACAAAGCCTTAAAGGTCAACAAAAGCTCCTACCGGGCTTAAATATTTGTGTAAACCATTTAATACAGAGGATATGTATGTAAGTTTCTTCATTGAGCCCCTCAAAGTCCAGGAAGCCATTAAGTCTGTATTAATTGTAATTTGAGATCTTTTATCAGATCTCACCTCCTCATCCTTCTATATATACTACTACAGAAGATGAGAGAGGGGTTGGTTGCAGAACTTTGAAATAAATTTGAGCTTAAACTTCTAATTGTAAATAGTGTTCACTGGCACTTGGAGCTCTGCTTGTGATAGATTAGTTAGGCTAAATAGTGAAGATGATTGCTAAACTGAAACATTGGACCTGAGTACTGTAACTGGTTTGACATCAATAAACAAGCTATTTCTTGGGATCCTGGTCTATATCGCTGGTGAAGTGCCTCTTTCTTTATTATTGTTTTCCTTCTATGTATGTCATATTGTTCACTATTCTATGATAAAGAACAACATTTATAGAGTTAGGACCTACTGTACATCAGTAACCTTCTCTGACTGAAAGCTTTATCTCAATGTTTTCCTCCAATTTGTTTATTTAAGAATGATTTAATACAATTGAAGCAATTAGGAATGTTGGAGTTCCCTCGTCCTACTGTTTGCTTTAAAAATTGTTCTTGAAATTTATTTTCCTTATTTTGCTTATTAAAGATGACTATGGAAGATATGGTGTGCCCTGGTCCTATTTTTTCTCCAAAAGTAGATTCTAAAAGTTTCCCTTGGTGTTGACTGAAAGCAGACTAGGTTTAAAAGTACTTTATCTGATCTTAAGTTTACACTCTGTTTTCTCTTATATGTTCTCATACTTTCTGAAGGTAATTATGTGGATTACTGGATTGTTTTTCAATTAAGCTGCTTTAATACAAACCTACCCAAGAATTCAATGGTTAGCCCTGCACTTGGTTGCTTTTAAACAGTTACTTAAGAGGCTTTTCTTGTTTGGACTGACTATAAATCCTTTGTGAAATTATTATCAGTTTCCACCTCTCCAAGACTTTATTGTTTCCATTCCATCCTTATAAATATCAATAATCTTGTGATGTAGATGACTTGCCCCTTGGATCACTCCTGATGTTGTTGTTCAATTAAAGCCCTGTTATGAATCCATAGCCCAATGGAATAAAAACCAGTGTTATATCTATCTTTTTAGCCTAATTGTTCCATTTACTTGCAACTTCTCACCTTTGAAACTCTTTGCATTTAGGACTTTTCACCTCAAATAGTATTCATGCTCAACCATCCAAAAACAAAAAAAACCTTTGGCCTTCATAACTAGCCTAATATTATTACCCCAAACTTCAAAGACAAATCCATCTTTGCACTTATTGGAGAGATCGCTCTCCGGATTCAGGAGGGCTAGATCCTAGAATCCTAAAGTTGGTTGAAATAATGTTGCTTCTGCAGTTTTAGTCTCACCAATCTGCTAAAATTACAGATTCATAACATTTCTGGCAACTCCGCTGGGGAAGAAACCCAGAATATTTTTCATTTTTATAAAACTTTGAGAGTAAAAAGCAGCCTTTTCAAGCACTACCAAGAAACTGGTAACCATGATAAAACATGTTTGAGTCAGTGACAAACTAGGTAAACCCTAGGATTCTCTTAAGACTTTATCTAACCTTGAAAGATCAGTTGGCTTAGCCATAAGAGTAAACTGTCCTTGTATCATAACCGTACCTAAGTTTTGAACAAAGTTAGGATATTCTTAGAAACCACACAACTGAAAAATAACTCAGAAAAAACCTATAAATATTTTAGATTGGTATTCAATAAACATGGTGGTGGACCATAAAACCTTTTACCTCTGAAAAGAGCTAAAAAATTCCACTTGGCGACTCCACAATCCTTAACAGACTTTAAGACTCCACTGGGAAGAAATCTTATCATCATAATATCATTCAAACTCAGTTAGAGGACTGTAGGATTGAATTTCAAACAGACTAGTTAATCTTTTAAAGATTGTCATACCTGGTTGAACTTTTCTTGTTTATTTGGGTCTAAAAAACACAACATAGTGGCTCCTAGAAAGATTCACACTAGAGCCTATCCTGACCCTGATCCACCTAAATTAGTTGATAACCCAAAAATTATCCTTAGGAAGTCTCCTAGGATTAAATTATCAACTATTTTTAGATCACCCTTGAGAGCTAATTCAGTCCCTGAAAATCTTTCAACTCTACAACAATCACAAGTTGACTTAGTAAATCCTTTTAGAACTAGGTCTCTTGGTGACTTAGATCAGTTAGATTCCGAGTCTTCACTTTAATCTCCTGAAACAAGGGAACATCTTGGCAGCAGAGAAACAACACCTCCTGATTTGCATTTCCTTCACAATTTAGGTGTTTCTCATCCAAGATCAGCTCAGCGATCCATTCCTGGTCCTTCCACTACTGCTCACCCTACATCCACTGTTCAAACCACTTCACTACATCCCACTTTCCCTTTTGTTAATCCACCTCTTGTGAATCCACCCCCACCATTCCTTAGTCCTTCTTGCACCATTAGTCAATCTTCCATAGGACTATCAGTCCAAAATTCCATTATATGATGCCAACAATGCTACAACTGCATCACAACGTGTGGATAAGATGAATGAATACTTTTACAGAAATGAAATTGATGATGATTCTGTCAAGCTTAGGTTATTTGCTCAGAGCTTAGGGGAGAAATAAGAAAATGGTTCAAAGGTTTAGCCCCCCATAGTATTAATGATCTCCAAGCCTTCCATCAAACTTTCTTAAACAAATGGGAAGTAAAGAATAATCCTCTCCAGGTCCTTTTTGATTACAAGAACCTCCATAGAAACACTGAGGAAAGTGTGCAATATTATTGCACTAGATTCAATAGTGTGTATAATGCACTTTCCCCATAAATAAAACCTCCACAGGGCTCAGCTTTAAACAAGTTTCTCGAAGGGTTTGACCCTAAGATGGCCTATCAGCTGAGAGAGAGAGATTTTGCAACTCTTGAAGATATGCAAAGAGGCGCTCTTTCTGTGGAATTCAACTTAATGGAAAATAGAGCAAGAATGAAAAATGAAAAGAGATTGTCCTTTAGAGAGGAATCTACACCCTCTACTTCCAACTCAAAAATGGAGAAAATGATGGAAGAAATGATGAAAGAAATGAGCATAATTAAGAGAGCATAAGCAAGACAAAACCAAAATTCTCCTCAAAATAGAAACCAAAACCAAAACTAGAATTTTAGAAGAAGCCAACCTCCAAACAGACCTAGGGATGATGATCAGCAGATCACTCCTTCCTTTCATCAAAACTATGTAAGTGAGGTTGAGGAAACAGATGAAATAGTAGAGGAGGATGGTATCAACATGTTGGGGGTGGATAATGATGACTTTGAGATCCATTATGATAGAAAACAAGGTCTATACACACCTTATGATGACAGAAGAGATGATGATGAAAATTATTATCAAGACATGGAAAATGTCATCATAGAACCTCAAAAAGAATATGACCTTAGAAGCAAAACCAATCAACAGACCCCCAACAACAAAACCTCTGACAAATCTTCACAAAACAACACTACAACCAAGCCTAAAATTTTCAAACAAAAGGATAAAATAGTGGCTGTAAATTCTGGTAAAGAAAAAGACACTCAAAACAATGAAAAATAGAGTGTAGACCTTAGTAGTACTAACACTTCAGCTAGTACTCCTGTGAAAACAATTTTGTTAAGTGTAAATAAAACAAATCATCAATTTGATGTTGTTGATAGAATGACAGCTAATAAGGCTAAAACCAGCACTTTAAAGAATCAAATTCCTTTCAGCCTAGAGCAGGAAATTTCAAAGATCAAAATCTCTGTTCCCTTGACTGAGTTAGCTGCCCAACATGTATATAGAACCCAAATTTTGAAGGCTTTAAAAATAGAAGAAAATGAGGACACATTCAATCTTAAGGATGACCAACCAGAGCTGATTTTTGGTCCTAAGATTGAAGGTAGATATCAAGAGGGACTTGTTCCTCCCTTTTATGTAAGTTTAAACGTTTATGACAAAATTTTGCACAACGCTATGCATGATTCTGGGGCTTCTCATAATTTAATGCCAAAATATGTAATGGAGAGCCTGGGTTTAGAAATCACCAGACCTTACAAAGACCTTTACTCCTTTGATTCCAATAGAGTAAAATGTTTAGGATTAATCAAAGACCTCTATGTTAAGTTAGCCCAAATTCCAGCCAAATGTTTAGTCATGGATATTGTTGTGGCTGATGTGCCCCCAAAGTATGAAATGTTATTATCAAGATCTTGGGGGGCTAAGTTACAAGGGACTATGCAAATGGACATGACATATGTGACTATCCATGTTTTCAATCAAACTAGAAGACTTTACAGGGAGTCCCATATGAAATTCATAGTTACAAGTCAAGAAAGACCACAAAAATCTCCTATGTATTTTGTAAATACAGGCCTTGATTCTTTTATCATGTTTAATGAGGAAAAACTTGGTGAAAAAGTCACTTTATCAGGATTAATGGCCAACAGGGAGGAAGAGGAACACAACGCAGAAGTGTCCAAACAGTTTGCTGCGGTTGAAAACATTAGCAAACTAAACAAAGGTCTTGAACTACAGGGCAGATGTCCTTTGCTCTTAAACATTCACAATCAAGAAAACAACCCTAAAAAAAATGCAAATCTTGGGGAATCAAAACAAATACAACTAAGTGTTGAGATCCCACAACAATCAGAAAGCACAGTAGTTGAAGAGGAAATTCACCAGGATGAACTTAAAACTAGTCCTATGTGGAGTATGTATTTTAATGGATCCTGCACTAAGAACAATGCTGGTGCAGGTGTTTGGATTACTAACACTAAAAATAAACACATAGAAAGCATTTCTTGCAAACTAAACTTTTAGTGTTCCAATAACATAGCAGAATATGAATCCCTTCTCCTAGGCTTACGTTTGTTGAAAAATTTAGGAGCCACAAGAATCAATGTGTATGGGGATTCAAAGTTAGTCATTAGGCAAGTCAATGGGGAATATAACGCAGAACATCCTATACTTAGAGCCTACCGAAATGATGTTATGGACCTTTTGAAAACATTCGAGGAGTCAAAATTGTTTTTTGTCCCAAGAAAAAGAAATATTGCGGCCCACAATTTAGCCTTTGCAGCTAGAACATGCTTAACGCCATATAACACCAAAGACTGCACAACTCAGGTTAAATTTAGACCAGCTATGCCTGATAATGAAAAGTATTGGCAGGTGCTTGACAATGACAAACAAATAGAAGACTTCATGTAATTCAGAAATGAATTCGAACTAAACAGTTCAGACTCAGACTATGAAACATACTGCAAGGAAGAAAATTTTCTTGATGAAGAAGAACCGTCTCCTGAACTTGCTAATATAAACCTGTTATATATCAAACTTGAAAGTGAAACAGAAATGAATATAGAGTTGGAAACATAGGAGTTAAAAACTCTACACTCTAAAGATGAAAGTTTTCCTAAGTGTCTGGCCCATTTAGAAGAGTTGTTCGATTTTAACGATGTGGCGAATAAACCAAAACTGGAATCTGTAGAGACTGAAGTGGAGGAGTGCAATATAGGCAGTGAACTTAAACCTATGATGATTAAACTGTCTAAAACTTTACCATCTCACATTAAAATTAAATACATAGAGTTGTTTAAAGAGTTTTCTGGTGTTTTTGCATGGAGTTACAAAGATCTTAAATCCTATGACACTGAAATAATACAACACAAAATTCCCCTCAAAGAAAACCAAAAGCCATTCAAATAGAAACTGTGCAAAATGAACCCTGTTCAGTTACCTTTGGTTCAGAAGGAGATCATGAAAATGTATGATGCTGGTATTATTGTCCCTATTAGATATTCTGAGTGGGTGTCTAATATGGTGTCTGTTAGGAAGAAAACTGGAGAAATCAAGCTTTGTATAGACTTTAGAGACTTAAACAAAGCTTCATTAAAAGACAACTACCCTTTACCCAAGATGGATCATATTTTACAAAGGGTGGTAGGGTCTAAAAGAATTTCTTTGTTGGATGTCTATTTAGGGTACAATCAGATCTTAGTTCACCCTGCTGATCAATTAAAGATAGCCTTTACTACACCATGGGGCACCTTCATGTATGTGAAAATTCCCTTTGGTCTAATTAATGCTAGAGCAACTTTTCAAAGAGCCATGGACATAGCATTCTCAAAGGATCTGGGCTTCTTCATCATTATCTATCTTGATGATGTCACTGTGTTTTCAAAAATAGATGAAGAGCACTTAGAACATTTAAGAAAAATTTTCGAGAAATGCAGAAAGTTTGGAATATCTTTAAACCCTAAGAAGACACTATTTGGTCTCCAAGAAGGTAAACTTCTTAGGCACATTATTTCTGAGGAGGTTATTAAGATAGATCCAAAGAGGATTGAGGCCATATTGCAAATCTCTCATCCTCGAAACATCAAAGAGTTGCAATCTTTCATTGGGAAGATTAACTTTTTGAGAAGGTTCATCCCCAACTTGGCTGAGCTCCTTAGGAATATCACAAACATGTTAAAAAATGAGCAAGGGGTAAAATGGACCTTGGAAGCAAAGAAGTCCTTTGAACTTGTGAAACAAGCATTAACCAAAACACCGGTTCTTATAAGTCCTAATTTTTCAAAAGATTTTTATATTTTTTTCATTTGCATCAGAACATACCATAGCTGCTTTCCTTTTGCAGAAAAATCCACAAGGACAAGAGCAGCCTATTTCATTCTTTAGCAAGGCATTGAGGGATGCCCCTCTGAAGTATAACATCATGGAGAAGCAAGCTTTTTCTTTGGTTAAAGCTTTAAAAGACTTCAGAGTATACATTCTTCACTCACACATCATTGCCTTTGTCCCAAACTTAGTTGTTAAAGACATTCTAACACAGGACCCAGACGGTAAGAGAGGTAAGTGGATTGCTATTATCCTTGAGTATGATTTAGAGATAAAACCCACTAAACTCATCAAAGGCCAAGGTCTAGCTAGATTAATGGTTGAATCCAATTTTGAAGTTCTTGATATTAATATGATTAATGATTTAAATGACCAAGAAGAATTCTCAACTCCTATAGTTGAAGATCATTTTATGAATTCTCCTTGGTATGCTGATATTATTTATGTTTTGCTTAAATTGAATACACCTCCTGGTTTGACAAAAAAAAGGTAAGATTCCTCAAATTGAAAGCTATAAACTATTGCATTATTGATAGATGTCTTTATTGGAAAAATGCAAGTGGTGTATTGCTTAAATGTTTGCTTGAGTTTGATGTAGAGAAGGTTAAATACCAGTTCCATGAAGGAGAGTGTGGAGGTCATTTGTACTGGAAGAAAACAACCAACAAAATATTGAGGGCTGGTTTCTCTTGGCCTACTCTTTTCCATGATGTGCACAAAATGATCCTACCTGTCATAAATGTCAAATTTTTGAAGGCAAATGAAAACTGCTACCCCTGCCTCTGCATCCAATCACTGTTGAAGCCCCATTTCAACAGTGGGGACTTGACTTCATAGGAGAAATCCATCCCCCATCTTCTGCCCAGCATAGATGGATTCTCACTGCCACATACTATTTCACTAAGTGGATAGAAGCCATACCTTGTAGATAGGCCAATGATTTAGTTATTATAAAATTTATGGAGACTAACATTCTCTCCAGGTTTGGCTGTCCTACCAAGATTATCACTGATAATGCAGTAGCATTCAGATCAAACAAGATGGTTGATTTCTGTCACAGATATCAGATAACACTGGGGCATTCCACAACTTATTACCCCCAAGGTAATGGACTTTCAGAATCCTCAAACAAAATTTTAGTGAACATAATCAAGAAACTGTTGGAGTACAACAAAAAGTCTTGGCACACAAAGCTGTTTCATGCACTTTGGGCTGACAGATTGACCTTGAAGAAATCTATTGGTATGTCACCTTTTCAGCTGGTGTATGGTACTGATGCAATTTTTCCAAATAGCCTTGGTGTACCAGTAATGAAGTTGATTCAAGAGTTGAAAAATGAAGATAATGACATGATCAGAAGAATAAACTAGACCATTCATCTTCAGCAAACTAGAGAGGAAGTTTATAACAAAGCATTGCAGAAACATATCAGCATTAAGAAGCTTTTTGACAGAAGAACAAAGGCTAGCAATTTCAAAATTTGGGACCAATTTTTAAAGTGTGATTCAAGGAGGGAAGAAAAGGGCAAGCATGGAAAATTTGACAACTTATGGCTTGGCCCTTACTCTATTCACTTAACTACTGGTAAAAATGTATTTTTCTTGTGGGAGTTGAATGGAGCAGAATCGTTTGGGGGTCCTGTCAATGGCAGGATGCTTAAGCATTACTTCTCTTGATCCATGTTATGTTACAAAGGCCTTTTTATCTTTTTTCCACTATAAATATTCCATCCACCATTTCATTCAAAGTTGTAAAAATAAAAAATACAAAAGCAATGAAAAGAAAGAAAAGAGGGCAGATTGTGAAAACAAGAAAGGTATAGCCCCATACCAAAAAAGAGAAACAAATCTGAAAGTGTGCAAGCTCAAATGCCACTCCTGAAGAACACACTTCTAGTTAGTCGAACTGTCTAATCTTGACTAATTAGCTTTAAATTTTCTGCTGATAGGATAGTGAAATCGATTTTCCGAACTGTTTAATCTTGGCTTATCAGTAGATAGTTTAAGATAGAAATTAAAGGTTCAAACATGATAAAAATCTGAACCTTAGTTTCCAAAGAGAAAATGACTCAAATACGTTATATTTTCTTAAGTCAAAAAAGATGTAAATTTGGTTCAAATCAACTCAAAATCTGAACCAGAGAACAAGGAAAAACAACTTAAACAAATTCAAAACAGAGTTGTGAAAAGAGAAGGCCATGACGAGAAGCTTTCAGATCTTAAGCCTTCCATTTTGATTTAACTTTTTGTAAAATAAATGTCTATGTGCAACGTGTCTTTATGCCATGGACCAACATCAAGTTAGACTGTTCAATCCTGACTTGAGTGATTTTCAATTTCTATTGTAGAATTTAGAGAATAAAAATCTGTTAGACTGTTTAATCCTGACAGATTGGTAGAATAGGTAGAGAAACATATGGGCTCAACTGTTTAATTTGATTCCATGGAGAAATAAGGAGTATAATTAGATTAGTTTCCTACTTTCAAAAGAATAAAATGTTGCAAAAGATTTTTCCAATCCAAGTGCACTTTAATGAAGAAAAAATGTTATATCAGTAGGATTGGGTAGGTAGAAGTTTGTATTGATGAAGATCCATTGTTTTTATGACTGCTAATATGTTTTCAGAACACATCATCCACAGAAAGAAAGGCAACCCAATGGATGAAGAAACTGATCAGCTTCCCAGAGAACATAAATGGATCAGGCACAGGTCAGCCTCCCAGAGAACATAATGGATGTGGCACAGGTCAGCCCCCCAGAGAAAGCAGGTCTGAAATTCTTGGTGCCTTCAAGAAGGCACCATCCCCAAGTGGAGCCACTGTTAGCCACCTATAAAATTTGTTATATCAAAAGGTGGCTAAGACTTTTTGAGCCTTCAAGGAACAAATTTCATTGATAAAAATTGCTGGCTCTTGAAGACTCTTGAAGTCATCATGCCTATCCTCTGTCCAAACTTCACTGCTATTTCCCTTCAGAACTCAGAAATCCTGCTGATTTCCAAGCTAGAATACTACTGCAAGCACCATTTCCCTTTTCCCGTTCTCCCAAAAATAAATTTCATTTTCTCCCCTTTTTCTCCATAAAACTCCTCTATTTTCATGATTCCCTTTCTCCCTTTCATGAAAATCCCCTTGACAAGGTTGAAAACTCCTTTTTTGCCTTATCGGAACCCTCAGTTTCCCTTGAAAACCATTGAAAATTCATAAAAATCATATTTTTTATGGTGTGGAATTAAGCCCCCTTGGGCTAAGTCTTAAGCCCCCTCCTCCATAAACCCCAGTCATAATACCCTTCATATAACCTTCAGTCCCGCAGTCGGGCGCCAAGTCGTTTCGTAAATAATATTTTAAACCGTGGTTTATATTAAAATCGTTGGTTTTATTATTTTATTAAATTTCTGTCGGTACAGGTTTTAAATCATTCTACACCGTCGATCTGATCTGAAGATCGGACAGTGCAAAGTTTGTCTCTCGGTGGTCCCCACATTCCACTCACCTATCCAAAAACCGCGCGGTATTCATCGCACCGCCTTTGGGCGACGACGGTTTTTTCCCGATCGCCAGTGATTCCACTCATCGGTTGAAACACATCCGGGGCACTGTTCATAAAACTGCCGTCCATCGCACGTTATCGTTTGGACGTGGACCCTGCGCGATATTGACATCCATTGTCCGATCTAGGGCTGCTCATCCGATAGCTGTCGCTCACCGAAGATGCTCGACAGTTAACCGGGCTATGGTGTGGCATTTAACGAATCTCCGCCATCGATCTGATCTGCAGATCGACGACCCACATTTCATCGCCCTGTTTCGATCGCCCAGTCAACGTTTTCCCGTTTTGACTTTTCACCTCCGCTCCCGACCGTCGATCTCTGCACGATCGATGGCTCTGATTTAAACATTTCTTCTGCCTTTCCTTTGATTCCTCTAATCAATCTCGACTATTGGATGATGCCATCCAATGGCCATGCTTCCTCCACGTGCCTTCTGAAGTAGTAAACCTATATATTGCAGGATTTTTTAATATTTGTTTGTATTTTGCAGGGTTTAAATGGTTTTCTCGCCATTTTTGAAGAAAATTTGAGGGCAGAGGATGATGATCTTCTTGCCTTCAATTCACCATAGAAAATCATCACAGGGTTTTAGAAACACATTTTCATCAATCGTTCATGAGGCATTGATGCCATTCGACCCCTGCGTAGCCCTGCACACCAGCAGAAAAACATGAATCAAGCATAGTGAAAGAGTATCAGTGCAGAAAACCAGAAATATGCTAGAATAGAAGATTGAAGATAGCTATTGTGGGGATTATGTCTAAGATGTTTATCAAAAGCCTAATCCCCGATTTAAAACACACTTTAAAGAAAATCTGAAGTGTTTTATTGACAGGAAACCCTCCACCGCCACAAATTGAGGCAAATTGATCCCTCTAGCTACCACGATGCCACCTATGCCTCAAAGTATTCAATCAGAGGCCGAATTTATTAATCAGGATCAGATATTTGTCTCAAAACTCAGCCAAAGAGGAAACCTTGTTAAGGAAATTAATGACAAACATCTACAGAGTTACTTCGACGCCACACAAAGCCTCAAAGGTCAACAAAAGCTCCCACCAGGCTTAAATATTTATGTAAATCATTTATTACAGAGGATATGTATGTAAGTTTCTTCATTGAGCCCCTCAAAGGCCAGGAAGCCATTAAGTCTGTATTAATTGTAATTTGAGATCTTTTATCAGATCTCGCCTCCTCATCCTTCTATATATACTACTGCAGAAGATGAGAGAGGGGTTGGTTGCAAAACTTTGAAATACATTTGAGCTTAAACTTCTGATTGTAAATAGTGTTCACTGGCCCTTGGAGCTTTGCTTGTGATAGATTAGTTAGGCTGAATAGTGAAGATGATTACTGAAATGAAACATTGGACCTGAGTACTATAACTGGTTTGACATCAATAAACAAGCTGTTTCTTGGGATCCTGGTCTATATCACTGGTGAAGTGCCTCTTTCTTTGTTATTGTTTTCCTTCTATGTATGTCATATTGTTCACTATTATCTGATAAAGAATAGCATTTATAGAGTTAGGACCTACTGTACATCATTAACCTTCTCTAACTGAAAGCTTTATCTCAAATTTTTCCTCCAATTTGTTTATTTAAGAATGGTTTAATAGAGTTTAAGCAGTTAGGAATGCTGGAGTTCCCTTGTCCTACAATTTGCTTTAAACATTGTTCTTGAAAGTTATTTTCCTTATTTTTCTTATTAAAGATGACTATGGAAGATATGGTGTGCCCTGGTCCTAGTTTTTCTCCAAAAGAAGATTCTGAAAGTTTCCCTTGGTGTTGACTGAAAGCAGACTAGGTTTAAAAGTACTTGATCTGATATTAAGTTTACACTCTGTTTTCTCTTATATGTTTTCATACTTTCTGAAGGTAATTATGTGGATTACTGGATTGTTTGTCAATTAAGCTGCTTTAATACAAACCTGCCCAAGAAGTCAATGGTTAGCCATGCACTTGGTTGGTTTTAAACAGTTACTTAAGAGGATTTTCTTGTTTGGACTGACTATAAATCCTTTGTGAAATTATTATCAATTTCCACCTCTCCAACACTTTATCGTTTCCATTCCATCATTATAAATCTCAATAATCTTGTGATGAAGATGAATTTCCCCTTAAATCACTCTTGATGTTGTTGTTCAGTTAAAGCCCTGTTATGACTCCATAGCCCAATGGACTAAAAACCAGCGTTATATCTATCTTTTTAGCCTAATTGTTCCATTTACTTGCAACTTCTCACCTTTGAAACTCTTTGCATTTAGGAATTTTCACCTCAAACAATATTCATGCTCAACCATCCAAAAACAAAACAAACCCTTGGCCTTCATAACTAGCCTAATATTATTACCCCAAAATTCAAAGACAAATCCATATTTTCACTTATTGGAGAGATCCCTCTCCAGATTCAGGAGGGCTAGATCCTAGAATCCCAAAGTTGGTTGAAATAATGTTGCTTCTACAGTTTTAGTCTCACCAATCTGCTAAAATTACAGATTCCTAACAGAATGGAAGACAAGCAGATCCTATGAAAGCGTTTTCACATGAAGAAAGCCCCAATACTTCATCTGATGTGTGTGAGCATTTAGTCACACAATCTAATCCTCAAAGTTGTAGCATGCCTAATTTCTTGTCAAAGGAAGGAGGAAGAGGAGGAACACCAAAGGAGGAATATCTTGGTGACTATCTCCAAGAATATGAGTCTCTATCAGATAGATTCAAAGAGCATATTAGTTTCCCAGCGTTTTGTCAACTCAAAGAAGCAAGATCCAGCACCTATAGTAGGAGAAAAGGGTGCCTTCAACACAATTTGGGTACATTCTCTCTACCTACATTTGATGGATCACCTAGAGACTCAGCCATGTCTTGGGTCAAGAAGCTTGACACATACTTGCAGCTGCATCAAGTGACAGAAGAAGAAGCCTTGAGAGTAGCAGCGCTGCACCTTCAAGGGAAATATCATGCTTGGTGGCTGTTTGAATCCTCTTCCTTAATGGGGGTAAACATCTCTTCTTATGCAAAGTTCACTAGGAGACTAGTGAAGAGATTTGATATGAAACATTCAGGGAATTCTTGGGAATAGCAAATCAAGCCCAAGAGATCTGAATTTCTGCATAAGTTGGAAGATTCCATGGAGCCAACTCCAGTCCTAAACATTTTTGAGGGGGTTAAAGAATTGTTGCAAAATTTTCTAGAGGCAAAAGCCCCACTACAACAAGATCCCTTCTCTCAGAGAGAAGACATGAGAAATTCTTCCTCACCAAGAGATCAAGAAAAAGTATCTCGTGATGGTGAAGCATTCTCCAACCATGATGAGGAGGGAGAGGAAGAGAAGATAAGGTCCTCTAGCACTTTGATAGCAGGAGGAGATATATTTTCAGTTGGATATGGAGATGAAGCAATGGCTTCCACTAGAGGAGTTCTTGCACGTTTGCAAGGAATTCCTAAGGATCTTCCATATGGAGGATATGAGCAACATGTGTCTTTGCTAAAGGAAAATGAGACAGAACAAAGGAGGGATCACCTAGCTGATCCACTATCAGAAGATGGGGCAAATTCTTCAAGTAGAGGCACTATTACATCACTAAGAGGGGTCTCCAAGTTTCAGGAGGCTTCCACACAAAAATCAGAGGTGAACTTGCACTGTGGAAGCAAGGGAATTTTGATCCCATCTTATAAGCATGGGAGAAAGAACCATGAGGCATCATTGTATTGTGGAAAAACACCTAGGAGACCACCTGATTTAGATCTGGTGAAAGGTTTCCCACATCTTGATGCTCCACTCATGAGTCCAGGGAGGATTGGAGCATTAGAAGACAAGGATACAATGTTGGGAGACTTGGGTAAGCTCAAGGAGAAGGGAGATCTTATTCCCTTATCATCACCACCCACTCTCCTATCTGGATCTGCATTGTGGGAGGTGAAGAATGGAAGGATCAGCCTTCCAACACACACCTATGTCATGGGGGATGCCAAGGAGAAGATCAACAATATGACAGACATTCCAGTGGATGTATCATCAGCGCTGTCATTGTTGGGAAGTGTAGATTTGTATTGGAAATCTCAACTACTTGTAGAGTATTCCAAATATCTTCACACATGTATGATACTTGATGACATGCTGCAAGGAGAGGGCTATTTAGTCCAAGGAGAGGTTATCTATCATCATGGTAGAGTCTTCTTGTCTAGACCTTCCAAGCTCAAGCAAATGATACTACAAGGAGCACACAAAGAGTTCTTGTCCAGCCAGATACAATCAATGAAGATCTACACTCTAATCATGAGGAGTTTTGATTGGGAAGGCTTGAGAGAGGAACTAAATTAGCACTTTCAAGGGTGCATGAGCTATGTGGAGTTGGGGTAGCCAAGGGACTCTATGCAAGAGTCATTTCAGCCATCTTTTCCTTCTTTTGAAAGAGGAGAAATTTCTATGCACAACTCCATGTGTATGAGTAATTTTGATGGAAAAGAATCTGTTCATGTAAAGAAAGTTTATTTTTCTGTCTGTACATGCTCTTTTACCATTTGTATGCAGGCCATGACTCCTAAAAGGAGCAATGTATCATGTAAATTTCATGGAAATTGTTGGGCCACTAAGAGTGTTGAATTTGGCCCCTCCCTTGATGTGCAAAGGGAGATTTGTCTTCATGATGGGTGCTTCCCAAAGGCACCAAATATATCTCACATTTTCTGCAATAGTGAGATGACTTGGGTAGCAAGTAAGTGGTGGGAAAACCACCTACCACATCTTGGTTTGATGCAGGCATGGGATGCTCTATGCTGGTTCCACATGTGGGACTATGATCCACCTCCATGTACACATATTTGTGTTTATTTGTACATTGTCTTGATCCCCTATATTGATGATGTTCTTGTACTTTTCATGGGGATGAATTTAGGAAGGAGGGGAGGCATGCATGTGCCCTATGGAATGACTACACTACCTGTATTTTATGTTTTGTATTTCAGGGAGGGCATTGGGAAAACCATGTTTGTTTCATGTGATTCATTTTTTCCTTATGGGAGGGGCTGTTTGCACCTCATGAGGACATTGTTGGGGCAAGTCATGGATGGATGGATTGGTGGTCACTTAGCTTGTGAGAGGATATTATCCTTTGTTTGTGACACCAATGGAGGAAGAAATGAGTTGCAGCGCTCACATTATCAGTTTCTTGAGGACAAGCAACATTTTGGAGGGGAGGAATGTAATATTCCTAATTAGCCCAATCTAATAGGAATATTCCTTTTTTGTTTTTCATTTTCTTGTTCAAGAATAAAATTGTAAAGGAGGAAAAATTAAACTCCTTAAATAACAAAATAAATCAATGCCCATATGAACAAGGCTAAATATGTGTTGCTTTAATGAAACTCCTTCATGTGTGAAAGGGGATCATGACAATTGACTGGGTCAACAGGACCAAATATACAACACTATCTAGATGCAATGTACCAAGATAAACAACGTAGATCTAGTTGGAGGGTCCAAATGTGAAAGGAGCTAAACCTTTGAGATGGTTTAGGGTTTTGCAAGGCTTTCATACTATAAATGAAAGAGAAGAGAAGCATGATAGGGGTTTTTGAACATATTATCTTGGAAGGATTTGTCTGTTTAGACACTTCTCATTCTCTAGCTGTTTAGCTAAGAATAGTGTTGTTTAGCACTTGGGTGTTCCTAGTCGGGAATCCCACCTCTTTCCTTGAGAGGCCTCTTGGAATAGTCTTGAATTTCTTGGTCCACTATCAGGAATTTGGCCAAGCTTCTTCTTCCAACTAAAACTCAGATCCTGTTGAGGGTATAGTTTTCCTTGTGAGCAACAGCAAGTGGATGCTAGATCTATTCATATCTAGACCATACTAGTGCCTCTTCTCAGTGAGTGAGTCTTTTATCCTCCTGGAAGAGTGTATTAGAAGTCTTGAGCTTCAGATATACAACTTGGCATCAAGACAAAGTATACATCAAGCCTACAACACAGTTTATCTCCCTATACTGTGTTATTTTGCAAGTGAAGAGTTGCAGGGTGTTTGGCAACTGTTTGGAGGAGAGATCTCTAGTGTAAAGGAGTCTTCCTTGCACTGTGGTGATCCATGGATTGGCCAACAAATCCATGTATGTTTCAGATATGATTCATTCATTGTTATATCTACTTCAGAATGTCTGAAGCATTCTACAGATCTTCTACAGTAGATCTCAAATCTACTCTCTGTGCTTCATGTTTTGCTGAAAACCCCAAAGGGGATGTAAAATAGAGACAGTATAGTGTACAGATATGATATAGATCTAATATTTTATACACATATCTATCCTAGATCTGACTTGTAAACTATATTTTCTATTTTTCCATAATAAAATGCTGTCCATCTTGTTCAATCATTTCCTGTGGTTGCAGTACCTCATTCTTGGGGATTTCTTCATGTATTATCTTCATGCAAAAGAAGATTTTTTGTCTATTTCCTTCCATACTATGATTTAATAAACTTATATCTTATATTCATGCCATACTTTACCTAAACCCTTCAGAAAATCACGTTGTATATGCTTTAGTCACTTTCTGTTGAGTTAAGTCTTGGGGCTTGGGCTTTTTTGAGCTATATCGAGACCGAGAGATCTGTTTAACTTAGATAGAGTCATTTTATTTTGCTGAAATTTGGTATGTGAGTCCCACATGACCTAAGGTAAAGGATACCACCATCATTTCCCCCTAATTTTACGGAAATTTCAGAAAATGACGTTTTTAGGGCTGAATAGCTGCTTTTCCCCATCTTTTGGATGATGAATCAGAATATAAGCTGTTGCTGTAGTTTGATTGAAGTCTATGTGTTTTTAACACATCATGTGAGCTTATTTAATGTTTCATTTCCATTATTTTGTTTATATATTTCTACAGTCCTTCATTGGGAACTTTCTCAAGACAACTAGGTGTGGGAGACCTGTTTAACCCAGCTAGAGTGATTTCTTTTGAGCCTCCTCTTAGATTTCGGTCTTAGATATATTGATATAAGGGATATAGGTCTTGCTTTAAAATATTTTAGTAGAAATTCCTAAAAAATTCATCTTTCAGGCATGCCTTGATGAGCAATCCCATTTGGGTATCATTACAGAAGCTGAGGGCTTTTTCTAGAGGAAGTGTCCCTAATATTTGAAGAGGGAGACCTTAAAACTAAAAGAAGGAAATTATAAAACCTATGATGGTTTAATGATTACCACCAACACTAGAATTCTTAATGAATTTCCTGGAACCCAACCAAAACTAGCAAGAAGCTGAAGTCCTCTGCTAGAGGAAGTGTTCTGAAAGGGGAAAAATATCAACCTGACATAGATGGTTTAAGGATGTCCACCAAAAAAAGGCATGATCATGGGCATCCGTGTCTCTGGCTACAAATCTAAATCTGGAATGACGAATTGTGGCTCAGGCTCGCTTGATGTGGCTTTGAAGCTTGTAGATAACCACCATTTCCCCCCCTGTCAGGTACAAGGTGAGAAGATGGAGAAAACTCAACTTCAAGATTGTTCAATATTAGAGAATAAGTTTTGACATGCGACTTAAAAATCTTCTTGGTTGTTGATGCCCTTTTCCAAGAAGCAATCCATCCAAGATGAATCTTTGTTCTTGCAGGAGGCTTGTTTCTGAAGCATCTGTGTGAAGAATGGGTGTGCCGACCACAGTGCTTGCAGGGTGAAGATCAAAACAGTGATCTTTGATATGGAAAACTTGATCATAGTGTTGGAATTTTTCAATCTATTGTTGTTGTTGCTGTGGAAGAGGAGCAGAATCTGGAACAACTGAAGGTGAACTGTCATAAATATATCCGACACTCTGAAATTTTATGGGCTTGGAGTAGTCCAGAATATGAAAGGACAACTCCTTGTCATATCCAAGACCAGTTATGTGCTTGTTCTGGACAAGCTCTTCCCAAGGTCTGATGATGGGCTTGGGAAGTTCAGATTGAGTTGCTACATCTGCATGTAAATCTACTCTTGTATAAGGAACTGAATGTGAATCAACTGCAACTTTATATTCTTTCTTCTGATGGGAGTCCTTCTCAATTTTCTGAATAGAAACAGGTTTAGAATGATGCCTCTTTTGCTGAAGTTCATCTTGTTGAACCTGAGACTCCAACTGCAAAAAATCAATCTTGTATTGTACATATTGCAATCAAGTTTGGATATTAAAAATAGTGTTCTGGCTCATTTTTACCATATCATGAACAGTGGAATGAATGAGGTTATGCAACAACTCTAATGCTTCATTGATTTTAGCCATTTTTCTCAACAACTCAAAGTTACACTTCAATCACTGACTATAGCTATGAACTAAGAAGAAATACCCACTCACAATGTCAGTACAATACAATGTTACTGCAAAATATTTTGTAAATGTGCAACAAAAACCACTGTGCAATAACCCTTAAAGGCAATTGATTTCTCTCTTCTTGAAAGAAATTTTTTACACCAACAACTCTAATTCAACAAAAAGATATTCACAAGCTTGGATGCTTCACTATGGATGAGCAGATGGTCTTGAGCTTGCCATATTACCTCACAATAAAGATGAAGGAAAATTCCCAAAAAATCTTTGTGGCAAAACTATGAGTGAATTTATGATGCCACTGCTATTTTGAAAATGATGACCAATTTTCAACATTTGCCTTCACATTGTAAATATCTTTCAGAGAGTCACCCTTCTATACATGCCACACATCTTGATCACGTTTTCATAATAGAGAAACATACAGAAAAAACTTCACTTTTCACTTTATAGAAAATCCATATATCCATTTATTCATATACCATCTCTCCCCTCTCTTCTTCTTCTTCTCTCTTTTTTTTTTTTTCTTGGAAAAAAATAATTGGGGAAAAAACAGAGATATTATCTAGGAGAGGTGTTTTCTGGGGAAGGTATTTTTTGGGGAAGGTATTTTTGAGGAAGGTCAAACTATACAAAAAAAAAGAGGCAGAGGATAAAAATGCAATGCAAAGAATCTGCGTGGGAGGGGAGGGCGGGCCGAGCGAGGGGGATGGGGAGAGTGGTTGTGAGGGTGAGGGGGCAGGCGTGAGGTGGGAGGCGAGTGTTTGAGGGGGTGGGGAGTGTAGTGAGGGGTTTGGGATTGTGAGAGGGGAGGGAAAGTGTTTGAGGGGGCAGGGAGTGCAGTGAGGGGGCATGGATTGGGAGAGGGGAGGGTGAATGTTCGAGAGGGCAGGGATTGTGAGAGGGGAGGGAGAGTGTTTGAGGGGGTGAGGGATGCAATGAGGGGGCGAGGATTTCTATGCGAGCAGAGAGGAATGGGGCAGGAAAGGGAGGAGAGGTAAGGGGGTGGGTGGGTGAGTATTGCAGCGAGGCTGAGGGAGAGGGGGGGATGAGGGAAGCGGTGAGGGGGCAGATGGGGGAGAGTGGGTGAGAGACGTGAGAGGGGAGGCATGGTGAGAAATGGGTGAGGGCCGAGGGCCATGGGAAGGCTGAGGGGAGGGAGGTGAGGGGGATGGGAAGGCCGAGGGCCAAGAGCCGAGGGTCATGGGAATGCATGGGCAGTCCGGGTGAGTTATGTGGGGGGGCAAGGTGGAGTGAGGGCAGGGCCATGAGGGAGACTGTGGGAAGAGGTAACGTGGGAGGTGGAATGGGTGTGTGAAGAGGTAGCCAGCGTGGAGGTCAAGCTTGCTCTATTTATTATTCAGAGAGTAGTAGGAGTCAGAAATCAACGTGTGCAGTGGAGGATGGGCACCAGTTGATGGAGTAATAGCTCTGTGGGAGCTCAAAAATGTTGAAGGGAACACGATTTCTTCAATAGTCAACACACCTCAGGAATTTAATGCATCAATCTCCACATCGATTCTTCAGCCGATTTAAAATTTTCAACCACCATATTGCAATGAAATTTAGAGAAGAAATATGGTAGATATTTCAGGAGATAGAGTAGAGGAATATGGCATAGATTGCGCAGTAATGTGCAGAAATAGTAGAAATTGCAGGAACAAATTGCAGAATTTGTAGTAAACAAAAACTCATAAATTTCCAGAATGATGAATGGCAGGAGCAGTAAACAAAATGCCAAGAGAAGTAAAAACTGAATGCAGTAGGGAGCAGTGAGAAAACCTACAGACTTTAAAATGCACATACTTTCAAATTTAGGAATATGGCAGTACGCTGCTCGTTGCAAAAAATAATTTCTGAACGTCACAACAAAATAATTTCTGAATGCTGCAAAAATGCACAAGATTTTTGTATATTTACACAGGCCACAAAAACAAGTGGCACACACAAGATTGAACTGGTTATGAATGTATCAGCTCTGATACCATGTTAAACACACACATGGTGAATGAGAATATAAAACACACAAAGAGAAAGATAGGCATTCGTTGCTCATATTATTCACCATAGATGTACATTTATAATACAATGGTGTGACCCTTGGATTCATCTTCCAAGGTCACTTGGACTCCTTTGTGACTCTTCGCCTTCCACACCTACCCATAGAGGATTAGGTGTTAAACAGCTACTACCTTTACATCCAAAATAATGGTTGAATTTTGTTATAAATATCACATCTCCTTGGGACATTCCACAACTTATTACCTCAAGGTAATGGGCCAGCTAAGTCCTCTAACAAAAGCTTGGTCAATATCATTAAGAAGCTCCTGGAACAGAATAAAAATGCATGGCATGGCAAACTATTACATGCTCTATGGGCTAATAGACTAACCACCAAGAAATAAATTGGTATGTCTCCCTATCAACTAGTGTATGGCATGGATGCCATCTTCCCAACATATTTGGGAGTTCTGGTAATGAAACTACTACAAGAAGCGCAATTAGGAGAGAATAATATGAAAAGAAGGTTGAACCAAACTATCCATTTACAGCAAACAAGAGAGGAGGTTTACAAAAGGACTTAGGTAATACAAGAAAGAACGAAGAAAATCTTTGACAGAAGAACCAAGGAGGATGATTTTCAGATTGGAGATAAAGTGCCAAAGTGGGACTCAAGGAGATAAGACAAAGGAAAACATGGTAATTTTGAAAACTTGTGGAAAGGGCCATTAATTATAAGTTAAATTAGAGGAAACAATGCCTTCTTTTTACAAGATCCGGATGGAACTGAAGCATTTGGGGGACCTGCCAATGGTAGGACACTAAAACACTACTTTTGTCAAAATACTTAGCTATATCTTTTCACTTATTGTACATACCATTGTTTGAAGAAAAGGCCACAAAGAGAAAAACACAAAAAACATAGGAAAAAATGGAAAAGAGGGTAGATTCAAAAAACAAGATACAACCCCATACCCAAAAAATAGTAACACTGAAAGTGTGCAAGCCTAAATGCCACTACTGGTGCAAAAATAATGTCCTGTTCAGTTATCTAGCCTAATCATGGCTGAACATGCTTTAAATTTATTGTTGATAAGTTAGTGAAAATAATGTTGGTTAAATTATTGAATCTTGACTTGTCGAAGAAAATAGATTAGAAAAGAAATATACTGGTTCCACATGCTTAAAACAGAACCAAGGAGAAAAATAGGGATGAATAGAAAACTATGTATCCTAGACCTGATTTTTCTAAGTCTTATTTTGTACAAAAATAACATTCGTGTGCAACTTGTTTTTATGCCACAAAATCATGACAAATTAGATTTTCTAATCCTAATTTAGTCATGTTTTCAATTTCATGTTTTTAGCTTAGCGAATGAAGTCTGTCATACTACTTAATCTTGACAATTAAATAGATTAGGTAGAGAATAAGTATAGTTCCCTAGCATATTCTAAACTCTTGGAAGAAATAAGTGTAGAAATAGATAGTTTATATCTTTGCTTTCAAAAAGAAAATATGTCAATGGGTTTTCTAGTTCAAGTGCACCCAAGGAAGAGAAAATGTTAGGAAAGTAGGTTGGGTAGGTAGAAGTGAAGTTTACCTAATCATGCTTTCATACTATCAAAATCACTACTTCAGGAAAGCAGCAGCAAAAGAAAAGAAGAAAATCCACCCAATAGATGAGGCACTAGTCTTCATAAACCAAGAGATCTGAAATTCTGCACACCTCTTGAAAAGGAGTTGCCCTCCCTAAGTGGAGCCACTGTTAGTCATTAGTAATTTTTACATGTTTATATGAATAAATGATTATCCCATGATTTCTAGAAACAAAGTTCATAGACATTATGAGTTCTAGAAATCTCACTGCCTTCATTATCCTTAAGATAAATTTTCACTATTTTCATCATTTCATCCTATATAGCTTTGCCCACTAGTCTCAGAATACCCATTAAGAGCCCATGTCACCCATTTTATCTATATCTCGTCACCTTTGACCCAAATCCCTTGTTTTTGTTTCACCTAAAAACACCACTGCTACCGAAGCTCACCAATCAATTAGCTTGTTGTGTCCACCAAATTACTCCTAAACACTGATAGCCTCAAACTATCTCTGTAGACTCTTTAATAAATCAAGTACATTGGGTTTCAGGTCCTCAATACATTATTTTATCATGAACTTTGTCTCACACTTGATAAATTCCAGGTTTATGTTTCAGTCCAAAAGCCAAGTCCTAGAAAGCCTCCACTAGGCCACCTAGAGTTTCACAAAGTCATAGGGTGGATTTGGTGCCCTACAAACTCTATTTTTCATATATGAAGAAACTACATTCAAATAACGAAAGGACTGGTGATCTTGTCTTAACCTCATTAAAGAGATCATTCAAAAGGTATTTGGCCTGAAGCACAATTTTTGTAGGGGGACAACTTCCCCTTGCTTACATTTCTGCAAAAGAGTCAAAAGGCTATCAACCTTCACCAGAAAACCACTCACAACCAAGAAGAAAGCAACAAGGTATGGGTTTGATGGGAATCAGGGTTTATGACTATTTTCATCAAGAAATAAAGCAATACTAGGGTTACAAAGGCAAACGACACCTCAACCCCTTCAAATTATCATTGAAGACTTTTCAAACATAAGTAATGAGTTTGATAACTTTTTCTTTGAGAACTTAGAAGAAAACATTGTTTTCTTTTTCTAAGCATCCCCAAAAACTTGGAAGTTTGGGAAGATGGACAAAGATGGTCAAATAGTGACAAAGAAGCCTCCTTCATCACAGTAGATGGTTTCAAAGGGTTTTCAAACTACCTTCTAGGGTTTGGCAGACAAGCACTAACTCCACTTCATCAAAAGGTAAAATCAGAGGTTTTAAAGAAGATCAAGAAGGGTAGACATGAAAATCAATACTCCACTACACAAAAAGTAGAAAAATGATGAAGAGTATCAGAAAAAAAAGGCAAGAAATGTCAATTCAAGGGTATTTTTTTTGAAGAACAGTTAGAGGCATATTTCAACTAGCCTGAGAAATAGATATACCCCTGGTTTACAGCAGAGCAGTGGAACTCCCAACAAGGGCCTCCTTATCAAATGACTATTCTGCAAAAGATAGATGAACATGAATGGAACTTTACAAGACTGTCAAAAGTGTTTTCTTACAAGAAAACTGATAAGGTCAAGGCAAGCAATGTTTCAAATGAAGGTGGCACATCTCAAAAGACCAGAATGTTGTTTATACTTACTGCTAGGGTATTTATCCCACCAAGAGGTTTTTTCTTCATTTATTAAAGATAAAAACATGGCAGAATATCAGTCACAGGGAGAAATTTCAAAAATGATAAGTTTGGTGTGTATAGGTGTTAAAAGTAAAAAAACAGGTTCATTTTTCAAATATAGGTGAGAGGTATAGTCTTGGCTTCTTCAGCAAGGTTATCAAATTGAAAAGAAACTTAAGAGGCCTCCAACAGTAAAAGGAACAATGTTTTAATCAAAATTCCCACCTATAGGACCAAAGAGCCAAAGGAAGACAGTGAGAAAAATAAAAAGGGAAACAAACCTTATAAAGTGGTTTTTGCCTTTAATTTTTTATCAAAGGGTATAAGACAACTCCAGTAAAGCATCTCCCATTCACCATTTAGATATTTGCAGAAGGAGTGAGGGTTTTTTCAAATTTTCTGACAGAGTCCTTAGGAAAATTTTCCAGGCGCTATGCTCCTGTAGCGTCTCCCTGTGCTATTTCCCATTCGGCATTGTGTTCCTATCCAAAGGCACTGCGTGCTTGTAGAAAACGCCGCGTGCAGCCTCTGCATAAAAACCCGTTCAGAGCCACCCGACACCGTGTTGTGCTCCTGCCACAGCATGCAGCCTCTACATGAAAACACGTTTAGGAGGTGACTCGAGCCGCCTGACAGAAGCTGTGATACGCTCCTGCCACAACGTGCAGCCTTTGCCCGATTTCAAGTTCAGAAGGTGACTCGAGCTGCTCGACGGAAGCTGTGTTGTGCTCCTGCCACAGCGTGCAGCCTCTCCCCGATTTCATGTTTAGAAGGTGACCCGAGCCACCCGACAAGGTTTTCTGAGCTATTTTTTCTGTCGTTGAGGCATTTAGAGAGGTATTTAGAACTTTTCCTTCATGGTCATATTTTTCTAAAAGATAAGGTCACAAAGAAAATTGAAAGTTGGTTTAGAGAAGGCAGTGAAATCCTAAAGAAAACACTTGGCCTGCACATTTCTGGGCCTTGACCTAATTAGAAACCTCACCATCACATTCACCATTTTCACATCATTCTACAAGCAGTGCCAATTCTCTTTAAGGATTTTGAGGCAGGGGTAAAAGAAAAAAATGTCTAAAGAAGAGAATGTTGACATTGATGAGGCAAGTCAAAGGCCTAAAAATTAGCGAAGGAAGAGAGGGATGCCAAATAGGTTTGAACCTATAAGCACTGAAGAGATAATAACCTCTCCTACTATTTTTTCCTATTTTCAAGAATTGGGGTGCTATGAATTATGTAAAAAAGAAAAAAAGATCTAGAGTCACCCTCAGTTGACCAAGCTCTTTGCCCTAAACCTTCATAATCATCAAGTACACCTAGTCGGTGTGAAATTTGAGTTGACCACCAATGCCATCTCTAGGGTCACTGGAATACCTTGCATAGGAGAAAGGTGGTTCAAACAAATGCATTTAGACCTAAGCCACTATCGCCCATTCCCAAAACCAAGTTGTCAAGATGATTGCAAAACCATGTTCCCCTTCTCTCATCTATTGGACATATATGTTCTCCTTATGAAGATCATTATGAAATACTTCACCTGTGAGGGTAGGTTCTCTAGAGTCTATTCCTACCACATAAGACTCCTCATGCACTTCACCAAAACGAAGCTACTACATATGCCCTACTACATTTGCAAAAGTATTGAGAAATTGTCTTCCATCATGAAAAAGAGGCCTCCATCCCAACAAATGTCAAGACTTTTTCATCATTCCCTCATCAAAGTGATTGTATCACACCAACTAGAACAATAAGGCATCCCCTAGGAGGTTTTTCATCGCCCATGATGATTTCACAACTCCACAGCCCATCCCTCTGCAAAGTCTGCCATCATCATCTCAAAATCCTCCTCACACACCTCCATCACCCTCCACTGACCTTGGTTCATCTTCTTCACATGAATCATTTCCTCAAATATACCTTCCTCATTCACCTTCCCCTAAGAAATCTTAAAGTGAAGAAAGCAGTGAGGGAGAGGATGATGAAAATGAAGAAAGCATTGAAGGAGAGGAAGATGGCCAAGAAGAAAGTAGTGAGGGAGAGGATGATGCAAATGAAGAAAGCAATGAGGGAGAGGATGATGCAAATGAATAAAGCAGTAAGGAAGAGGATGATCAAAATGAAGAAAGAAGTCAAGGAGAGGAAGATGTCCAAGAAGAAAGCAGAGGTGGCTAAGAAGAAAGCAGTGATGAAAAATAAAGTGATAAAAGAAGTTATGACAATGAAGAAAGCATTGAGGGAAAGGATTATGAAAATGAAGAAATCAGTTAGCCAGATGATGAGAAAAAAGGCCAAAACAGTGGGTCTAAAGGTGAAGAGGATGACTCCAAGGACACAAGGTCAGAGGCAGCTTATCAAGAGGAAAATTGTGAGCTATAAAAATACCAAAATAGTGAGGCTAGTGACAATCAACAAACAAATGACAGTCAAGGAAAAGAAGTAGACAATGAAGAAAGTGACACTTAAAATAAAAAGGACAGTGGAGTGGAGGCATATGAAAGTAGCAAAGAGGACAAGGAAGATAGTGACCAAGATGTAAAAGGTAGCCAAGAAGTAGAGTTTGAAAGTGATTTCAATGAGAAAAAAAATGAAGATCATGAGCCAAGTATTGAATATGATAAACAGGACAATGAAGAACAAACCAACCTAGAGAACTCACTTAGTGAAGAATAAAATGACCATCATAGTAAGGGAAATGGTGATTAGAATGCCCAAGACAATGACCCTACCAAGAGTGCAAACAATGATACAAAGGCTGAGTTTGGCAGTGAATACAGTGGGTCAAAAGATGAAGAAGAGGACAGTCATAGAAATGAAGATATACCCAACAATGATGAAGACACCACTAGCATTACAAAAGCAGAGGATGAAAGTCCTAAAGGTCTTAACAGTAATGATGGCATAAGAGATAATGAGAATGATTATCAAAAGGGCAGTCAAGAGCAAGGTGATAGAGATGCACCCACAGAGATCATCCATAAGGAAAAAAGCAGTCCTAAAGTCACTTATGATCAAGGTTTGCAAGTGTAACTTGTTGTATCTTTCCCCATTACCTATCAAAGAGGAATGAGGCATGTGTTTTCTGCCTCCAAAGGGCAAGGGGCCATGTCATCCCCCTCAGCTCAAGTGATTGACAAAGGTAAAGAACAAGTAAAAGAGGAAGAAGACAATCATGAAGAGGAGAGAGAATTTGAGCTCATTCACATAGACAGTGATGAGGAAAATGAAACAAGAATTGCGAACTCTCTCCTACAAGACAGGAATGCACAGATCAGGGATTTGGAAGCTGAATTAGAGAGAGCTAAGGATGTCATTCATTTCTTACAAATGAAGAACAAGCAAATGAGTGGCCAGCAGGCCATCTGTGAAGCAAGGGCGCTCAAATACTGAAAAGAGGCTCAAAGAGCACAGGTGAAGTTGTAGGAGTACATGGGCACCTATGAAGAAAGTGAGGATGATGAGGGTCAGTTTAGAAGGAGGCCTAGAACTATGGGTCTAAGAAAGGCTTTGGCACAAGAAAGGGAGCAAGAATCAGTCCAAGCACAACAATTTCCCCTCACTAAACTCCTTTCCATGGAAATTGAGCATAACAGGGAATCATGGCTTGAGAGGGCCAACATACATCTTGAGACCAAACTGGAGAAGGCCAACAGATATTTGAAATTGCAAAGAATAATGATTGAGCACTATAAATGAAGAAAATACTTTGCAAGGAAAAAACTCAAAACTGCCCAAAATGAGGGCCCGCACGAAAAGATGAAAAGACCAAGCTAGGCTTGGTATTTTTTCCCAAGCTTCTCTATAGGTCTCCAGGGACCCATGAGGCATCTACCTACCAATTTTGAGAGAAATTGAAAAACTTTTTGTTTTTTGCAAATTTTGAGGCTAGGAGTGCATCACACCCTGTACTGCACTTTTTCCCAGGGCATCTTCAAGAGGAGAGGTTTAAATGTTTTGTATTCCCCATCACTAGAGTATTCTCACTAATTTTCAACTCAATTGGAGTTGTTTTGACCCCCCAAAAGGGTAAAACACACTCAAATTTTCACCTTTCTGCCCACTTTTCTGAGCATGTGTTGCGGTCTTGGAAGTCTTGGAATTTTCACTTTTTAGGCAACTTGCAGAGGTCATATTGAAGAAATAAAGGTATATTTAGAAATTATACTTCAATGGATTTCCAACGAGCCATCACAAAGCCTTTTCCGACATCAGGAAGGCCTTTAAAACACTGCTGCAAAAAGGCCTTTTCTGTGCTGCGCTCCTAGCATAATTTTAATTGTTGACACAGTGTGCTGCGCTGCTAGCATAAGTTTAATTGTTGACATAGTGTGCTGCGCTCTTGGCATAATTTTAATTGTTGAAAAAGTGTGCTGCGCTCCTTTTGGTGACTGGGCAGAATGTGCGTTTAGCAAGTTTTCAAAGGCATGTCAGGCCTAAAAGTCAAATTAATTTCCATTTATAGTCGGAAAAGATATTTGTCAGATATTTTTGTGCCTTGGGATTTGCATTTCCTCAAGGAAAACTTAAGATATTTCTTGTTGGCCAGTAGGCTTCTAGATACTCTCTTTGGTTTTCCTCTTCCTTGCTTGTTATATAAGGCATGAGGATTCATTGTAAAACATTTGGGAACTTGATGTGTTAAGAGAAATACATGGTTTTGAAAGTTGAAGAACAATTTATTGTTGTGGAGATTATGGATGGATTGCCTTGATTGATGGTGATGAAGGCTTTCTTGCAGGATCCCTAAGTTTAGTTAATGGTGATGTATCTCTCATGTGTTCATGTTTTTTCTTGTTTTCCATATGTCCATCTTTCTATTTTTCAATACCTCAAAAAAGTAAAAGATGAGAAATGTTGCTTGAGGCACCTCAGTCCTCCTATTAGCTATTGTTTTCATGTTTTCTTCTGTTGGGTTACCTTAAATAATTCTTCATTGCTCATTTTCATTGTTGGATTAATATGCTTGATTATAAACATGATTCATGGTAAGCCCTGCTTGTTTAATGCTATTTAAAATCTATCTTGAAATCTCTCTTTGATGTATTGATTGTTAGGTTAAGTCAAAGAGGTCTTGTTTCGATCTTGCCCTTTGAATATGTTTATCAGTTTGCCTTGAAGTTCTTTATAGTTTAATGAATGATGTTTAGGAATTCCCTCTTCATTTATTGATGCTATTTGTCTCTTATATGTTTTCAAATCTTGAAATTTGAATCATTGAAGTTAGATAAGTTGTCTTGCTTTCGTGTTCTACTGAATTGTTTATCTTCAATGTTTATTTGTTTAAAAGTATTGTCACTGAGTCAATCGTGCGCCCTATCTCATGATTAAGTATATTTTTCTTATCAATATTAAAGACCTCCCTGTTCATAGGCTGTTACACCATTTTTTTGGTCATCTAACCCATTATCATTAGATGAACCCAAGTACACCATGTAAGACCAATTTTACCCTAAGTAAAATTGCTTTCACCATGTAAAATAACATTTGTTTATATTCCATGGTCATATTTAACCCAAAACAAGGAAATTAATTAAATAAATCATTATTTATTTAATTATTTCCTAGGAATAAGTTATTTAAATCATTATTTAATAATATTCCTAGTTAAATTTGACTAAATCATTTTTTAAATAATTAAATAAATCATTATTTATTTAATTATATTCCCACCATCTCCCTAAAATAATAAATAAATAATTTATTTATTTATTGTTTGTAAATAAAGGAATTGACCCAAGTCAAAAGACCTTTTCCCTCCAACAAATATAATAAAATATTCCTAAAGGGTGGTTCTAGAATATGATTAATAATATTTTATTCATGCAACAAGTTCTAGATAACCCTAATATTTTGTTATAAATAGGAGGGTTTTCCCCATTCATTAGTCACCTCCATTGCATTAGGTCACTCTGAATCTACTCTTGGTCACCATTTTCCATTTTTGCTTTGTGAGCTCCCATTGAGTTCTATGTTTGTTTGGGTTTTCCACACCAGTAAGAGAGAGGAATTTTAGATCTGAAACACTGAGGACTTTCAAGAACCCATCCCATTGAGGAGAACCAGAAAACACCTTTATTTTTTTCCTCTCAGGTACCCCATTCTTTAATATAATATAAAATTATTTTAAATACATTGTTCTTGTCTTGTCTATTGGATGCATGGAGCCATATTATATTCTATCTTCTTAATGTCTTTTGTGCTTAGATCTGGATTTGTGCAGCAGAGTTAAAGATATTTTGCAGCCATAATCGATGTTAGGGCTATTTGTTATGCGTAGCTAAAGTGATATTTTATGACGAAAGATTCATACTAACAATTGGCGACTCCACACGGGTTTTCTTTTGCGACTGCTGTCGTTTTATATATTCTTGCATATCCAGCAGTTTCAGACCCTAGGGTTTATCTTCCATTTTCTATTTTTCCTATTTTTATGGTGCTTTCCACCTCTTAAACCCTCAAACAGTCAAATTTTTAACTTCCGTGTGTTTCTAGCCTTATTGCGCAGGTGACAGACATCAGTCGCAGCTAAGACGACAATTTTTTCTGAAATTTGCCGCCGAGAGAGACTGATCTGCAGGTCGCACTTATCAGCCCAAAAAGTGCAACCTGGCCCTAAGGTCGCACTTTTTTGCCCAAAATCTGCGACCTGGACTGCAAACAGGTCAGAACCTGCGACTTGCCCTTTTTTCTGCAATTTTCCAACACTTTTTCTGGGTTTGTCTGAAGCTTCTGTCAGGGTTTTCCAGCCTCTTTCTCCGCCTGTTTAGACCTATTTCTGATCTGGTTCACTCAAATAAGTGGGAATATTGCCCCTTAGGGCTCTCGTACCCTCAAATTTTTGTGGGAGAGTTTTAGATGTTTCAGAAGTCTGAATTTCCAGGGTTTCAGCCTTTTTGCTTCCAGATCTGATACCTCATTTTCAGATCCCTTTATATTAGCTCTTCTCCCTTTCAAAACACCTCATCTAGCTTTGTTTGGGTTCATTTCTAGGGCCACCTCCTTGTCCCTTCTATTTTTAGCTAATCTCCTCCTTTTTAGCAGAAACCTTGCCTCTGCCTCTTTGCTATTCTCTGCACCTCTTTTCAGCAGAGTTCTCCTTTAGATCCTTATCCCTCCTGACCTTAGATCTATTGGCCTACTTTTAGTGTGCTTTGCTTAGTTTTTATTCCATCTTATAGACTAGTTTTGAGAGACCCGCCTTCTTGGGTTAGATTGATGCATTAGTAGCTGTTAATTTTCTATTCTTTTAGTCTTATTTACTGCAGATTTATTTTCAGTTATGCAGCGCACTTTTTCTTTTACTCTCAAAATTTATGGGTTTACACAATTAAAATTAACGCACGCCACACACTTACCCTAAGTGAAGAAGAGCCTGGTTAACACCGCCTGGAAAAGCCTTTAAAATCAATTGACACTGCACCTCTCTGCCCTTGTTTTGACATTGATCTCACTTGATTTTACCCTTCCCTGCCCCTGTCGGTTTTCTTATTCCCGTCATCATTGTGCCTCTAAGGCGTTTGTCCCAGAGACTTCTTGGCCTTCACCCTCAGTTTTCAGTTGTTTTACTTCCTCCTTCCCGTCATCATCGAGTAAGTATTACCCCGAGTCCGCACGCTGACTCTTCTTCTGATTGTTCAGGTTCTCTCCCTACTTCTAGTTCTCCCCTAATTACTTTCGCCATGTCTACTTCCGGGCCTACTACTAGCAGCAACCCAAGTTCTACTACTGGGTCTATTTCCAGTGGAACCACTACAGGACCTACCTAAACTGCCCCTTTGCTCCCTTATATGGCTGGTCTCAATCTCCCTGGTTTCAATCAGCTGATTAACGATCCTATCTTCCATGATGTCAGTTGGCCTGCTATGCCAACCAAGATCCCCTTCTACATTCCCAAGTTCGAAGGCCTTTCTAGTGAAGATCCATCTAACCATATTCGATCTTTCCACATGTGGTGTTCCTCCAATTCCATCACTAATGACTCCATCCGTCTTCGATTGTTATAACGCACGCTTTCCGGCGAAGCTTCTAAATGGTATGTTGATCAAGCCACCTCTTCCCATACCACCTTTGCGACCATTTCCCAAGCCTTTTTATCTTATTTCCAGCTCCCTCTCCGATACGACACTGGTACTGAACTCTTAACTTCTTTTCATCAATCCTCTTCGACCCGCCTCTCCGCTCATGTCTAGGAATGGCGACAAAGACGGAGCCTATGTCGCACCCCCCCTTTGAAGATTAGGTTCCTTTGCTCTCTCTTACCTCCCATTGTCAAAGATGTCGCATCTCATTTTCCCCAAACCGAAGAAGCCTCCCTCCAAATAGCCTTGAAATATGACCTTATCTACGCCCAATCTGGTTATGTTTATACCGTCCTTCCTGACCTCCCCAAGCCCGGTGGCCCTAATGCCTCGGGGCCATCTCACTCTGCTGATAGTATCATTGGAGCCCTGTCACATACCTCTGCCCAACCTCTTCCGGGCTATGGTTTCCCTCCAGTAGGGGCCAGCCCCTCTGGCACTTTTTCCCCTCCAGGTAGCATGTATCCAGGCTACGACATGCCTCCTCCTTTTTCCCACCCTCCTGCTTACCTCAATGTTGCCCATCCTACCCCTTATCCGTATCCACAACCTGGTGTCCTAGCTCATCCAGCATTTGGACCTCCCACTCCTTTGCCTTCTCCACCCCCACAACCGCACTTACTAACCCCTCCAGGGCAAGTATTTGCACAACATGGGGCAACTAATTTTATTCCTTTTCAAAGAAAGAGAAAAGGCAATCAATATTCTTTTGGTAATCGTGGATCCAATCCCTCCAGTATTGACTCTACCACTGGAAACCAGCCATAGGGATCTCAGCCCAAGCCGGACAGGCTGCTTTGCACCAATAATCCCTGTTCGTGTTACAGTGTTTATGGTCACTACACTCACGATTTCCCCTTATTACCACGAATGTGGGAGATGTGGGAGTCCCAGGCCACCGTGCGGGGAAAACACTTCTCCCCTACTGTCCCTCCCACTCTAGCTACTTCTCAACCCGTTGTGTTTACCGATCCTTTCCCCCAACAAGGATTCGTGGCCACTCAACCACCTCATGCACCGATAACCACTCAACCTTCCCCTTCTGGTTCCTCTGATTACCAGATTCTCATGATGGCCTCTGACCCACCTCTCACCATTGACCTCAACCTTCAAACTCGGTCCCGTTAGTACTCCATGCCTACTGTTTCGTCTGTCTCTAAGTCTCCATCTTCAGGTCCTCTAGAGCCTTTTTCGACACCCAATGGTCCCTTACAAATCCCTCCGCCCAAAGACGAGGTTCATCTCAAACCTCCTAAGGGCCCATTATGCCGAAATGCTGCCTATGGTCGGGCTACACATTCATACAGTATAGTAGATGATCTGGCACAATCTCCTACTGCCATTTCAACATTGGAACTCCTCCAGTCATTTCCTTCTCAAAAGAAGGCTCTATTATCTGTCGTGGGTGCTGTAGATCTTGCTGATGACCAATTGATTATTTTCGACGCCCTTCAGTCAGACCACCCCCCTCTTCCTCCTTTGGTTTCTTTCCAAATCCCAGTCAAAATCCGCAATGCCAATGTCGCTCGGTGTATTATTGATGAGGGGGCATCTACCTGTGTAATGTTCGCTTCGGTTTGGAAACAAATCGGATCCCCTGAGCTGGCCCCTTCCAAAATCACCCTTCGTGCATGGGATGGCCATGCCTCCTAGCCCATTGGCCTTTTCTGTAATTTTCCTATCACCCTTGCAGGCAAGACTGTTTGTGTCAACGTTGAAGTTATCGATGCCCCTCTTGACTACAACATTATTTTGGGGTGTAGTTACACCTATGCCATGTCTGCCATCCCATCCGTAGTCCACCGCAAGATGTTCTTTCCTCATAATGGAAAGATTGTCACCATTGACCAATTGACCTACCATGAAACGACATCTCAGACCTCCCCTAAGTCCACCATCTCTACTATCACCAATAAACCCACTATTTATTCTTTGACTAGTGTTTCCCCTGGCGTCTACAAAGACTCCTATTTTCTTGGAACTTTTTCTGGTCCTCCCCCTCCTACTGTCTCCGATCCTAGCATGTCGAATGTTTGCATGATGCAATATTCTTAGGCTAACCTTGCCCAGCCCACTTTGGCTTGTAAGAAAATGCACCCTCACCCAACCCCACCAGCTCCTAGCCCTTCGCCCCCACTAGCCCACCTTCTTCCTTCGGAATCTCCTTCCCTGCACATTCCTCCTGGCCATTTCCCTGCTGGTCTGATTCCTTTCCTTGATCCCCCTCTTGGTGCTCATTCTGTCCCTATCTTGGCTACCCTATCCCTCCCAAAATTAACCTTGGGTATACCCGTCTGGTACCTAGACCCCCCAGCCACTACCCTGCCTAGCCAATCCAAACCTTATCTTGCTTTGACCCTAGTTCAACCAATACCCGTGGCTTCTCCCACTGCACCTATACCTCAGTTCCATCCTCAGGAATCACCCCCTATGGTGACCATGTCAGGTGCCACTAGCAAAGCTTGCAGGGGGGCATCCAAGGACAAAGTCGGCCCGACAAATCCTGCCCCTCCTCGACCTCCTAAACCCCCCATCTAGTGTGCCTTGTGCGATGTTGTCGGACATGCTACCCATACTTGCCCTGAATTACCACATCTCAAAACCATGGTCAATGAAATGTTTCCAGAATCTGCTATTCCTAAAGTCCATGTCACCATACCCGATTCTCTCCCTAAACTTAAACACTTGTGCACCAATCACCCTTGTTCTTTATGCGATTTCCATGGAAATTATACCCATCTTTGCCCCCGCCTTGACGAGTATCACGCTTCTTTAGCCGCATACTGCCAATTCGAAGCCGCGCTTGCCCGTCATCCTTCTTCCTTAACACCAGACCCCATTTCTCCCCCGATTACCATTCCTCATCCTGATACTGAAATGACCGAACCTTCAACCACTCTTTTCTACCTTTCCTCATCCCTGCGTTTCCCAGTAACTGATCCCTTAGTGCCTTCCCCTGACGGTTCACTTACCCACTCATCTGTTCGCTCCGCTATCACCCCCCATGCCGACACACATATGAGCCTTCCCCCTCAAAATTAGGTGTCTCATATTTCTACCTCCTCAGATCCTCTTATTCCACCCACTCTTCCCATCTTTTAGACCGATGAAGACATCATGGAAGCCATGACTGCACCTGATTTTCCATGGGACGATATGCACCATCGTGCACACTTCCTACCACACCAATATCATGACCAATATGCCCTCGAATCTAAATACTTCATCCTCGATAAATTTGATTGGTTCAAAAACCCCATCCCTGCACCTGATGCTTTCAAAGAAGGAAATATGGCTAATATCTCTTCTACCATCAAAATCGACATTTCTGTCAAACCAGGTATCGAAGAACATATCACCATTGGCGCCCAATGCACTCCGGAAGAATTTTAAGCCCACGCCAAACTCTTCAAAGAATTCTGTGATATTTTCGCCTGGTCCTACTCAGAAATGCCCGGACTCGATCCTACCATTGTCAAACACCACATCGACACATGGCCTAATGCCATTCCGGTCCGTCAAAAGTTGAGACCCATCCATCCCTCTAGACGTGAAGCCATCAAAGCTAAAATCGATAAGCTTTGGCAAGCTGGTTTTATTTACCCCATAGAATACACCACTTGGGTGTCCAACCCAGTTCCCGTCCTAAAAAAACAAGGCACCATTCATGTTTGCACCGACTTTCGCGATCTAAACAAAGCTTGTCCCAAAGACAACTTCCCCACACCATTTATTGACCAAATCATTGATGAGTGTGCGGGGCATGAGATTCTATCGTTTATGGATGGCTTCTCCAGATACAATCAAATCATTATCCATCGTGCTGATCAACTTAAAACCGTGTTCATTAGTCCGTGGGGCACTTTCGCATACCGCGTCATGCCATTTGGCCTTAAAAACGCTGGCGCCACTTTTCAATGAGCCATGTATTATTGTTTCCATGACTTAGCTCATATCATCCTTACCTATTTAGACGACCTTACTGCACGTTCTAAACATCCGGCGCAACACCTTCATGATCTGTGTACCATTTTCCTCTGATGTCGCAAGTATAAAATTTGCCTTAACCCATTGAAATGTGTCTTCTGTGTTCCCGCTGGTCGTCTCCTCGGCTTCATAGTGTCTAAAGACAGGATAACTCTCGACCCTTTGAAGGTTGAAGCCATTCTCGAACTTCCTATGCCTTGTACCTTACACTAGCTACAAATTCTCCAAGGTAAAGCTAATTTTCTTCGTTGATTCATTCTTGACTACGCCACTACCACACATGGCTTCCTTAGACTTCTTCGATCTCACACCCCTTTTATCTGGGATACCTATGCTCAAGAGTCTTTTGATGCCCTCAAGCATGCTCTCACATCTGCTCCCTTGATCCGTCCTCCTGACTTTGACCAAGATTTCATCCTATACATCTCCGCTTCCACCTATTTGGTTGCTGGTGTCCTTATCTAGGAGGATGATAACGGTATCGAACATGTGATCTATTATGTCAGTAAGAACCTTGCTGGTCCACCTATGTCCTACTCGCATGAAGAAAAATTAGCACTAGCTGTCGTGTTCTCGGTCCAAAAATTACGTCATTATATCCTCATGCGTTCCACCAAGGTTGTGAATGATTCCAACCCCATGGATTTCCTATTGAGTTGACGCATCCTCAATGGGAAGTACGCTCGTTGGGTCGCTATCCTATAAGAATTCAACCTTGAATTTGTCACCCCAAAAAGTAAGAAAGGTTTAATCCTCGTTGAACTCATCTCTGATTTGCCTACCAGGATGCAAGATACTCCAATTAATGATGCTCTTCCCGATGAACATTTATTTTCCATCACCACCGATGATCCTTGGGACGGTGACATCCTTACCTACTTGCAAACCCAAAAATTTTCCGTACATCTTGATCGTGATGCTCGACGACTTATCCGACACCAAGCCTCTTGATACCTTCTAATCAGCAATGACCTTTATCGTCGTGGAGTAGATACTGTCCTTCATCATTTCCTCACACACGCTAAAGCCGAGCAAGTTCTCAATGCCTGTCATAGTGGCGCCTGCGGTGGCCACCTCTCTGACCTTGCCACCGCCCAAAAATCATGCGCGCTAGGTATTTTTGGCTTTCTCTCTTCAGTGATTGCATTGAAGCAGTCAAACACTATTCCAATTGCCAACATTTCGCCCCCAAGGCACGAGCTCCTCCCGCTCCCCTCCATCATGTCATCACAGCTGGTCATTTTTGTAAATGGGCCATTGAATTTATGGAATGTCGACCTCCATCTGCTGGTAACCACAAATATATCATCGTGGCGGTTGAATATTTCACTAAATGCGCTGAAGCTATGTCAACATTCAACAATACGGCAGCCACCGCAGGCCTCTTTTTCTTTAATCACGTCATTTCCTGATTCGGAGTTCCAAAACAATTAGTCTCTGAACATGGCCGACATTTTGAAGATGAGATTTGGTGTGAGTTATCCTCCCTATTGGGTTTTGAGCACCAATATTCATCTTCCTATTACCCCCAAGGTAATGGCCAAGTTGAATCAGTCAACAAAATCCTTAAGACAATGCTTCAACGCATAGTGAATAAGCACAAAACCAACTGGCATCTGATTCTCTTCCTCGCTTTGTGGGCTTATCGTACTTCTGTTAAAACTGCCACCGGTTTCACCCCTTTCCACCTTGTCTTTGGTGAGGAAGCAGTCTTACCAATTGAGTGTGAAATCCCTTCTCTTCACTTGGCCGTCTAACTTCTCCCTGATACCCAACCTCTAGAACAACGTCTTATCATGCTCGAGCGCACCTCTGAAGACCATTGTGTTGCATTGCAAACTCTTGAAGTGACCAAAAAGTGCACCAAAGCTTAGTATGACTGAAAAGTCCACCCTCGTACCTTTCATGAAGGTGATCTTGTTCTAGTATATGACCAGGCCCACGATACCCTCGGTCATGGGAGGTTCAACTCATTATGGCTAGGTCCTTACATTATCAGTAAAGACCTTGGTAAGGGGGCATATCTTTTAGAGGAATTTGAAGGCCACATCCTTCCTAATCCTCGCAATGCACTCTATCTTAAGAGATATTACCCTTAGCATTTCCCATTCAAAATGCAGGTTTTATTTTCTTTTAGATAGCCAACATCTGTTTTTTTTCTCATTTCGCTACTTCACTAGGACACCTATTGTCCACGAAGCCTTACTTCACCTCTCCTCAAAATCGGATTTTCTCACTTACAACACATTTCATTGGGGGCACCACTTTGCCTCTATACTCATTCCTGTTTGTGTCGATTTCTATCATGAGATACCATTTTGTACTCATATTTTTTATGGTCCCCCTTGGATCATCCCCCATTTTATTATCATCATTTCTGTTTATCTGTTCGTCGCTCTACTATTTTCCCTTGTGCCTTAGTTGGGGTTCCCTTATTTCCTCACCTGTGGCAGACCTACTTCTGTCGACATCAGCTCATTTACTCCAGAATCCAGGTCTATGGGGCAGTGTACCTTGGTTCGAGCTCTTCTCAGCATGATCATGATCTATACACTTGATGGTCTAGTGACGCAGCAGCAGCTATTGGTGATTCCCGGGCATGTGTGAGATGTATCAACCCTCATGAAGGGGTGGCCCTGCAGGTAGCCCCCCACATGCCCGGATGACTTTGTCATTCTGCCCTTGATGCAGCTCCTCCCATTTGATGATATCGGCCTCAACCACTTGCAACGCCTCTTCGATTTGCATGTATCAGTCAGATTTTGCGAGCCCTTCCCCATGTGTAGGGGGCATTTGGGTGTCTTTGTATCTCATGTACTAAAATATTTTTGTATAAGTCCTGACGATTATTCCAGGCATCACATGTATGTGGGATTCATCATTTTAATTCTCTGGCTCATATTTAGGCCAGCACATGCTTCCTTATTGCGTTATGTGGTTTTCCGGGTGCCTTATTCGTTGTACTCTTGTCTCTGCGGGCATAGATATGCCTCCCCCGCCACCTTTAACGCTAGTACCACTTCATCAACTAGAGAATTTTTGCACCTATAAGTCTCGTCTCCTCAGGGTTTAGTCCTTTAGCACATTAGACTACCTTACATTTCTCTCTCTCACTCCCCTCTTGATGCCTAGTGATTGAGTTCTTACAACATACTTCGGTCATACGATTTGCTCCTAACACTCGTACGTTGGGGGGAAATCTGTTACACCATTTTTTTGGTCATCTAACCCATTATAATTAGATGAACCCAAGTACACCATGTAAGACTAATTTTACCCTATGTAAAATTGCTTTCACCATGTAAAATAACATTTGTTTATATGCCATGGTCATATTTAACCCAAAACAAGGAAATTAATTAAATAAATCATTATTTATTTAATTATTTCCTAGGAATAATTTATTTAAATCATTATTTAATAATATTCCTATTTAAATTTGACTAAATCATTTTTTAAATAATTAAATAAATCATTATTTATTTAATTATATTCCCACCATCTCCCTAAAATAATAAATAAATAATTTATTTATTTATTGTTTGTAAATAAAGGAATTGACCCAAGTCAAAAGACCTTTTCCCTCCAACAAATATAATAAAATATTCCTAAAGGGTGGTTCTAGAATATGATTAATAATATTTTATTCATGCAACAAATTCTAGATAACCCTAATATTTTGTTATAAATAGGAGGGTTTTCCCCATTCATTAGTCACCTCCATTGCATTAGATCACTCTGGATCTACTCTTGGTCACCATTTTCCATTTTTGCTTTGTGAGCTCCCATTGAGTTCTATGTTTGTCTCGGTTTTCCACACCAATAAGAAAGAGGAATTTTAGATCTGAAACGCTGAGGACTTTCAAGAACCCATCCCATTGAGGAGAACTGGAAAACACCTTTCTTATTTTCCTCTTAGGTGCCCCATTCTTTAATATAATATAAAATTCTTTTAAATACATTGTTCTTGTCTTGTCTATTGGATGCATGGAGCCATATTATATTCTATCTGCTTAATGTCTTTTGTGCTTAGATCTGGATTTGTGCAGCAAACTTAAAGATATTTTGCAGCCATAATCAATGTTAGGGCTATTTGTTATGCGTAGCTAAAGTGATATTTTATGACGAAAGATTCATACTAACATAGGTATTTGAAAAAGGATTCTCAACTACCCTTTTCCCTACCTTGGTTCCCAAACTTATTGTCCATTTCACCACACACATAAAATTAAAGATCCATTGACTACACTAGATTTTCCTTGTGATGTACCCAGTTTCACTATCGAGATATTAATAACTTCATAGACTCCATTTCCCAATTGATTTGATAACCACTCACTCTAGCTATCCTACTTAGTCATCTTTCCCCAACCAAAACAAACAAAAAACTGACACTTAATAACTAGCCTAAAATCAATCATCCAAAGCGAACAAGTTCACATCCTTCACATAATAGAGAGCGCCCTCTCTGAGTCTAGGAAGGCTAGGTTCTAGGACTCCAAAGACTGTTATGATGTTACCCTATCATTTGGTTTACCAATCTTCCAAATCACAAGACCCTAACACGACCTAAACCTCCAGGGCGCCAAAAACAGGCCAAAATCTGTGACATCTGCAGAAAATAGGTTAGAAACTGCGACCTGGACTTTTTGCGGGAATTTTTCTGAGATTTTTTTGGGTTTGTCTAGGCCTCTATTCAGGGTTGTCTAACCTCCATCTCTGACCATTTTGGACCTGTACTTGTTCTTTTTTTCTCATCAAAGTGGGAACCTAGCTCCCTAGGGCTTCAGTACCCTCCAACTTTTGTGGAAGAGTTTTAGCTACTGCAGGTTGTCTAAAATTTCAGAGTGTTCAGCCATTTTTCAGATCTAATCCCTCCTCTTCAGATCCACTTCATATTGGCTATTTATCCTTCCAAAACACCTCCTTTTAGTTTCATTTGGGTTTTCCTCTAGGGTCCCCTTCGCTTCCCTCTAGTTTATAGCCTTTTGCCACCTCATTTACAGCAATTTTTCCTCTGATTTTTTGTTGTTTTTCTGCAACTATTTCCAGCAGATCTGACCTTTAGATATTTGTCCCTCCTGACCTCCCTCCTAACCTTAGATCTATTGGCTATTTTTTTGTGTTTTTACTAGATTTTTTCCCACCTACAAACTACTTGTTGAGAGGCCCACCTCCTTGGGCTAGATTATTGCATTATTAGTTGTTTATTTTTTGTTATTTTAGTTTCATATACTATTATCTGCAGGTTTATATACAGTTATACAACACACTTTTTCTTTTTCTCTACAAACATCTGGGTTTAAAAATTAAAATTTACACACATAAGACACACATCCTAAGTGAAGAAGAGCTTGGTTAGCACCGCCAAGAAAATAATTTAACATTGAAATCAATTGATCCTGCACCTCTCTACCCTTGTTTTGATATTGTAATCAGTTGATCCTGCACCTCTTTGCCCTTGTTGGTCTCTCTTCCCTTTGTGCCATGTTTGTACCTTCACCATTGCGCCACCAAGGAGTTTATCCCAGAGACTTCTTGGCCTTCATCCTCAGTTTCCAATTTGAAGACTTACTCCTCCGCGTAGGATTCGAGTTAGTCCTCCACCGAGTCCACACTTCGAATCCTCTTCTGGTTCATTGGGTTCCCCTTCTATTTCTTCCCCCGGTTATCCCCATGTCACCTTCACCAAGTCTGTTTTAGGACCTAATGCTGGTGGTAGCCCCGACCCTAATACCAGGAATAATACTAATGGGACTGTAACAGGAAATACCTCGGTTGCACCCTTACTCCCCTATATGGCAGGCCTCAGTCTTCCTGAGTTTAACCAGTTGATCAACGACCCTATACACCATGATGCTAGTTTTCCTTCTATCCCGACCAAGCTCCCTTCCGAAATTTCCAAGTTTGAAGGTATTAATGGGAAAGATCCTACAAATCATGTTAGATATTTCCACATGTGGTGTTCATCTAACTCCATTACCGATGACTCTATCCGTCTTCAGTTGTTCCAATTTATGCTTACTGGCAAAGCTTCTAAGTAGTATGTTGATTAGGCCTCATCCTCTCATACCACCTTTGCAACTCTTGCCTAGGCTTTTTTGTCTTATTTCTAGCTTCCCCTTTGTTATGACACTAGTACCGAAATTTTGACTTCTTTCCATCAATCGTCTGTGACCCAGCTATCTGATCATGTCCAGGAATGGAAGAGAAGAAAGAGCCTATGTTGAACCCCTACCTTCGAATACCGTGTCTACATGGACTGGTTCCTTAGATCTGTTTTTCCAGCTATAGGAAAATATGTCACATCACATTTCCCTCAAACTAAAGAAGCCGCTCTCCAAATTGCATTAAAATATGACCTGATCTATGCTTAGTTAGGTTATGTTTATACCATTATACCTGATCTTCCTAGACCCAGTGGTGCCAACGCACCGGGGGAATCTCATGCCACCGACGGTATCATTGGAGTTCTCTCTCATCCATACGCTCAGCCTCCCATGGGCTATGATTTTCTATAGGGAGGGGCCAACACCTACTGCACTTTTCCCCCTCCCTGTAGCATGTATCCAGGATAAGGCATGCCTCCTCCTTTTTCCCAACATCATGTTTACCACAATGTCACCCAACCTCCTTATTATCCGTATCCACAACCTGGTGCTCTAGCTCCTCTAGCATTAGCACCTCCGCCTCCCTTGGCTTCTCAACCGCCGCAACAGCAGCCATCGCCCCCCTTAGGGGCAAGTGTATGCACAACAGGGCATGAATAATCCTCCTTATTCCAAAAAGAAGAGGAAAGGCACTCAGAATCAATCTTCCCCTCGTAATCCTGGACCTAATCCTCAAAATAATGCACCTGACACTGCTAACTAGCAACAGGGCACTCAGCCCAATCAGGACAGGCCTGTTCACATGAACAAGCCTTGTTCTTGTTGTGGTGTTTATGGTCATTACATGCATGATTGTCCTCTTTTACCATAGATGTGACAGATGTGGGAGTCTCAAGAAACATTTCTAGGACAACAAGCCTCCCCTTCCGTCCCTCCTAGTGCTATGCCTAGTCAGCTGACTGTGTTTACTAATCCTTTCCCTTAGCAAGGAGTTGTGGCTACCAAACCACCTGAAGGTCAGGAAACCACTCAACCTCCTTCGTCTGGTACTGCTGATTACTAGATTCACATGATGAACTCCGACCAACTTATAACCATAGACCTCAACCTTCAGACTCGGTCCTGTCAGTACAACAAGCCTCTCACTACGTCTGTCCCCGAGCCACCTTCTTCAGGTTCTATAGAGCCTCTTTTGACACCTAATGGTCCTTTGCAGATCGCTGAGCCTAAGGTGGAGGTTCATACCAATATCCCTAAGGGACCGTTACACCAAAATGCTGCTTCTGGAAAATTTGACCATTCGTATAGCATAGTAGATAATTTGACACAATATCTTGCTGCCATCTCAACGTTGGAACTCCTCCAACTGTGCCCTTCACAACGAAAAGCTCTAATATCTCCCATGGGCACTGTAGATCCTTCAGATGATCGATTGATCATCTTTGATGTTGATTGGTCAGAACATCCTCCTCTTCCTACTTTCGTCGCCTTTAAAATCCAAGTCAAGATCCGGAACGCCTACGTTTCCTGTTGTATCATTGATGAGGGGTAATCCACCTGTGTGATGTCCTCTTTATTTTATAAGAAACTCAGATTTCCTGAGTTGGCCCCTTCCACAATCACTCTCTGATCGTGGGATGGCCACGCCTCCCAGCCCATTGGCCTGTTCTACAATTGTCCTATTAATCTTGCCGGCAAGAATGTTTGCATTGATGTAGAAGTCATTGACGTCCCCTTAGATTACAAAATTCTATTGGGTCATAGAAAAACCTATGTAATGTTTGTTGTACCATATGTGGTCCACCGCAAGATGTCCTTTCCCCATAATGGAAAGATAGTCACCATCGACCAGTTGACATATTACGAACCGAAGTCTCAGACCTCCCCTGAGTCCATCATATCTTCGGTGGCCAATAAGAAAACTGTCGATCCCTTGACCAATGCCTCACCCGGAGTCTACAAAGACTCCTCTTTGCTTGGTACATTCCCTGGTCTTCCTCTTCCTATCTATGATCCCATCTCATCGAATGTTTGCATGATGAAATCGTCTCAGGCTTCCCTCAACCATCCCGCTTCGACTATTCAACAACCTCGCCCTTCGTAGCCTACTCCTAGCCCTTTGATTCAACCTTCTGGACCCGCTCCTCCTAGCCCTTCACCTACAGCTGGTATCTATGAGCCTCTTTATCCTCCTGGAATGGTTCCTCTAGGCCTTAACCATCTTGGATCCATCCAGCCTGTCCATTACCCCTCCATTCGGATACTGTTCTTAGCTCCCCTCCCGGAATATTCTCAGTACCTATCATGGCTACCCTATATCTTCTTAACCTGACCCTGGGGATTCCCATCTGGTACCTTGATCCTCCAGCTGCTACCCTACTTGGTCATCCCAAACCTTATCTTTCTTTGAACCTGGTTCAACTGGTCCCCATGACTTCTCCTGCTGCTACAGTGCCTCAACCACCTCAACAGGAACCTTCTCCTGTTGCGACAGCTTCGGGTAAAAAGGGTAAAACTCACAAGAGGGCATCAAAAGACAAGGCTACCCCGACTGAACCTAATCCTCCTCTGCCTCCAAATCCTTATGATTTTTGTGATGTCATCAGTCATGCCACCCATACTTGTCTTGAGTTGCCCTGTATTAAGCCCATTGTTAATGTTGCGTTCCCTGAGTCTACGGTCCTTGAAGCCTCTATTTCTTCCTTAACTGTAGCCAAGAACCCTAAGACTATTCACACCAACCAACCTTATGCTTTTTGTGATCTCCATGGCCACTATTCTCACCATTTTCCCCACCTTACACATTATTGCGCCTCTTTAGAGGTAGTTTGGGAGTACAAGGTTGAACAAAACCAATCTGCCTCTCCCGTGCTTGCCTAGTATGCAGCAGGCCAGCTTGAGGATTTACCTGCTCCCATTGACATTCCCCCTCCTGATTTCGAGATGAAGGAGCTTGCAGCCACCATCCTCTACCTATCATCATCCATGAGACCCTCGATGGAAACTCCCTTTGAGACTTCCCCTTTTTTTTCGCTTGACCTCCCTTCAACAAACACCCTAGGCTCAACATCGATGGATCCCTTATCTACTTTTTCTTTCGTCATCCCCCATGACGATGCGCATGTGAACCTTTATGCTCATAATGACGAATCAGGTAGCTTTTCCACGTCATGTGGTCTCCCTTCCTCCAGTCACCCCATCTTCTATTACGATGACGACATTATGGAAGTAGTCACCACCCCTGATTTTATATCCCCCTAACATTGAACCCATGCATTCGAACCACATCCACCTTGTGGCCATTACATTGACACCCAATGTTTGGGTAAGGGGGAACCCATATCTGAGAGTCTGAGAGAAGCATTTCTCCACAACCCTCCTAGTGTATCTGGTCGTGTCGATTGTAGTACCATTATTCTTCCCCATTTAGAAGAACCTACAGAGTCCCATATCACTTTAGATCACTCTAGGAATGATACCCCTCATCATTCCTTCATCTTACATCAACAACCCTGTCCCCTAGCATTGTTATTGACCAACCTATGGGTTTTCTAGGAAAGCACCAGTTCATTATCTCCAAATCCTCTCTTTGGGATAGTGACACCATGTATGCCACCCCAGAAACTTAAGTCCATTTTCTTCATATATGCAGTACCAAAAGAGATTGGTAATCCTCCATTCCCTTTCTCAAACTACATAACCATAACGAAAACAAATGGTGCACCACATCATAAAAATTTGTTTATATTCCCCCTTTCTAAATACATTATGGTATGACCATAACATGCTTTGGGGCACCTATGCCCCTCAACAATAAAAATCCCAGATCTCAGCAAAAAAAAACACTCAAACCTTCTTTCTCTAGCAGGTTTCATTTTTGAGGTCATTTCTTGGGATAGGTCGCAGTTTTTTTCCCAGTACCTGCTACCCAGGTCACAAAACATACCCCAAAAAGTGTGACCTAGAATGTTCATGAGCTCTGGGTACCTAAACTAAAATTTTGATCCCCTTAATTGAAAGAGTATGGTTAGGCCTCTTACCTGCAACTGATGGATCTTGATTCCAACGTTCAGTTTGTCCACTACGATCGCCGCAAGATTTAGGGTCTTCTCTGTTCTCTACAGTCACCAAAACTACACTTGTAAATGAGTGAATTTGGAGGGAAAATGCCTTATTAAAATAGAAACCGCTAATTTTTCTTTCACCACGACACTTTTTTTCCAAGAAGGGTCACTTCACCACCCCTCAAAATTGAATTTCTTCACCTGAAACACTTGTACTTGGGGCACCACTTTGCCTCCATACTTTTCCATGATCATGTCAATTTTTGTCGTGAGTTCCCATATTGTATTCATGTCTTTATGGTCCCCATTACACCATTTCTGTGTGGCAGCATCATCGAGTTTCCCTTTTTTATAGCATCTGAGTTGAGTCATCATTGCATCCATGGAGTCTATCCTGAGTCCCTTTGTATCCCGCTACAATCCTCCATCCTTCATTGCTTGATTCCTCTCTCGTGTCACACATTATGACCTTCAGTCCTATTGTCCCCTATCCCTTATGATATTGTGTCAGTTGCTGCTAAGTCATCCATGCCCTTTATGCTCTAACAAGGGAATTCGTTCGTGTGCTACTCAGTACCCCCCATTTCATCATCATCCTTGGTGTCAACTTGTCAGTCGCTCTACTATTTTCTCTCGTGCCTTAGTTGAGGATCCCTTATTGCCTCACCTATGGCAGACCTCCTTCTGTCAACATCAGATCATTCATTCTAGAAGATAGGTTTAGAGGGCGATGTACCTTGGTTCCAACTTCCACTGTTGTTCGATGCCTCAGATTAGGCAAAGGGACTCCTTATTGCCCTTTGACTTGATTGTTTCTCATCACCAACTCCTTACAGCATGATTGAGATTCGTATAATTGACGGTTCAGTGATGCAATAGATGATACCGGTGATTCCTGGGTATGTGTCAGATGTTTTCATACCTCATGAGTAGGTGGCCCTTTAGGTCACCCCCCACATGCCCGGATGACCTCTTCATCAAAGCCTTTAATGCAGCTCCATAGATTTGACGATGTCGGCCTCAGCCGCTTGCAACACCTTTTAGTTTTCATCTATCAGCCATATTTTCAGAGCCCTTTTCTGTTTACAGGGGCACATTGGTTGTATTTATATCTCATGTACTTAGATATTATTGTATAAGTCCCAATTTTTATCCCAGGCATAGTATGTATGTCAGATTAATTATCATGTTTTTACCGGGCTCATGTATGCCAGCATATACTATATTTTTCATTTTCTTGTTTACCGGATGCATTATTCTTTGTAATTTGTCTCGGCGGACATAGGTATGCCTCCCCCGCTGCCCATAGCACAGGCACCCACTCATAAAAGAGACTTGTCGCACCTGTAAGTCTCACCTCCTCAGGGTCTAGTTCTCTAGCACTTTGGTCTACCTTATATTTCTCTCTCTTAGACTTCCCCTTCAGTGTCTAGTGATTGAGTTCTTACAACGTACTTCGGTAATATGATTAGCTCCTAATGCTCACACACTGGGGGGGAATCTGTTACACCATTTTTTTGGTCATATAACCTGTTACTATTAGATGGACCAAAGTACAGCATGTAAGACCAATTTTACCCTAAGTAAAATTTCTTTCACTATGAAAAATAACCTACTAAACCACCTTTATTAAGTTTTTTATGGTCTAAACAGGAAACCCCATGAGGAAATATTAAATAAATCCACATTTGTTTGATTTTCCTCAAGGAATAATTAGTTAAACAACAGTTTAATTAATATTCCTGGTCATATTTAACGCAAAACAGGAAAATTAATTAGATAAATTATTATTTATCTTATTATTTTCTAGGAATAATTATTTAAACCTTATTTAAATAATATTCATTACTAAATTTGACTAAATCACTCATAAATAATTAAATAAATCATTATTTATTTGATTATTATTCAACCACATCCTTAAAATAATAAATAAATCATTTATTTATTTATTACTTACAAATAAAGGGATTTGACCCAAGTCAAATTCTTTTTCCCTGCAACAAATATAATAAAATATTACATAAAAGTTGGATCTAGAATTGGTTAATAATATTTTAATTATGCACCAATATCTAGACTAACTCAATATTTTGTTATAAATACAAGGGTTTTTCCATTCACTCACTACCTTTTGTTGCCTAAAGATCACTCTGGATCTATACTTTTGGTCTGAATTTGATTCACCATCATTGTCATATTTTGCTACCATTTTTCTTGTGAGCTCCCTTTGAGTTCCATTTTTGTTTGGGTTTTCTACACCATCAAGAGAGAGGGATTTTAGATCTGAAGTGTTGAGGACTTATAAGAACCCATTCCATTGAGGAGGACTAGTAACATCTTTCTATGTTCTCCTCCCAGGTGTCATAAATACAAAAATTATTTAAAACATTATTGTCTTGTCTATTGGATGCATGGAGCAACTCTTGCTTTTATTTACTGCTTAATGTCTTTTAATGCATAGATCTAGATTTTGCAACATTTATCTTGGTCAATTAATTGTAGATCTAAATATATTTCCAACCATCTTTGCTGTTAGGGTTGTTTGTGACGCGCGGCTAAAGTGAGCCTTTTTTGTACACTTGCAATTAAGTTTCATACCAACAAGATGATGAAGCACCAATGTTTAATGTAGAGACTATTGGTTGGCTAGAAAACAAGGGAGGTACAAAATTTTCTGCAAAATCAAGGGACAAAGTTTGTCGTACTTCTTTAGGGACAGCCTTTGAGAAAACAGTAGCAAAGGCAAAAAAAATTTCATTTTCTCTTTTTCTTGATTAGCCTATGAGGATCAAGGACTAGGATTATCAAGGGGGAATATGGGTTAGCCTTAGTTCTAGCCCTTTTAGGAGCCAGAACATCTACAATGGAGTCGCCAGGTGTAAAGTAGTCTAAAAAGAAAGCTGGAACAGTACACCTCAGAAGCAGGCTTATAAATTTTTTATTCACCTAGGGATAAACTTCAATTTGCCTCCCCAGCAATGGTGTCAAAGATGTTAGCGCAATGAGTCACTCCTTGACTACAAAGGAGTAAGCCTTACACATCATAGTACATTTAAAAGTAAAATTTGTTGAGGGGTGGGATGGCTTCTTAAAGAGTTTGAAATGATTTTTTCTCTTTTATACTTTCATGAATTTGGCAAGTTGTGGCAAGTATAAATTGCATGGATAAATTTGTAGTATAGGGAGTATATTGTGATAGATGAGAGGTGACAAATAAATGGTACTCAATATAACAAATATTCATATCCTAAACCAGTCACACAACTACAAGAGTGGTCTTTACATAAACTATGTTTTATGTAAAGAAAACAACATTTAGAAAGAAAAATACATGTATAAAAAATATCATAAATCCTTCAGAAATCCTTCACTAGCACGCTCTACACAATATATATATATATATATATATATATATATATATATATATATATATATATATATATATGATTTGAAGAAGGCTAAACAAAAGAAAATTAGATATTAGATCCTCTAACAATTTTCTTACTCATACTTTACTAGTTGTTGCAACTCATAAATCAGAAGAATAAAACAATGAGTGAAACACAACATACATTAGATAGTCCTTCAAAAACAAAGTCCTCCATCATGAAGTGAAAAAATGATTTTTCATTATTATGATAAGTCTCTAGGTCGACCAAAATCCAACCCTAAAATAGCATTTAAAAATGAGATTTATAGAGATATAGGAATCGACTCCATCTCTCCTAAAAACAAGGATTCACTCTTCCTCACATTACATAGGAGTTATACGACATTAAAGACATATCCTATTGAAATATAACTAACAGAACAGATGTAGATAATAAGAAAGAATATAGTTGGAATTGTGCTACTAAGTGTGCTGGCATGTTGCCTCCTTTTCTGCTGATTTGTCTCTCCATGACTTTGCTTCTTTAACACCCACGTGCCTTCATTAAATGTGACCTTTAAGAACCTCAAAACCACTTATCAACCATCACTTTGACATTTCCATATCGTTAGAGTCCTTATCATTCTTGAACTAGCTCAGGGTTTCTGCTGAAAATTGTCAAAATTCATTTAAAGTAGACGCTACTGGAACTTCCGGTAAAAACCTATAACTATGCATAAATTGTAATGCTACCGGAATTTCCTATAATATCCCAAAATAGGGAAAATGTACAATAATGGGAATACCTTAAGATATTCCAAAATTGGAGCGACAACAATCCATGAACATAATAATGAAATAGCAGTGATACATCAACACATAGGATGTAAGAAGATCTAAATAGCCATCATATTAGATCATAGTAGAAAATGTATACAATATCTTGAGGAAACACTCACTCAAGCTTGGCAATGCAAGCCTCAAGAAACATGTACATGAAAAAAATGAACACTGCTACACAGAAAATTCCCAAGGTTATGAAAACGTAGTTTTATTAGAGGAACTATTGCTAGGAAATTTCAATACAAAAATATACAAATTTAGGGCCCAAACAATGTTGGGAGTGAAGTTCTAGACTCCCAAACTGAATTTCAAGACAATTCGGAAAGGATTTCCTGAAATATACAAAATGGAAAAAATGTCAGAGTTGCGGGGCTGAGTAGCAGCTGCAACTCAAGAACTGGATGGAGATGGTTATAGATGATGCACAATATGAAAAAACCTCCTCCAATGGATCTTCCAAATGAAAGGTTGATCCTAGCACTGAAGATCTCTCCCTCCAAACAAACACTGTAACCCTCAATGCAGATGCTCTCTGAAAATAACACAGTCAAGGAGAGGGACTGCGCTGTAGATGATGGAAAATGGTTGGCCTAATGCCAAAGACGATGAAACCTACCCAGAAGCTTCCTCAGTGATCCTCCAAAGGAAATAAGGCTTCCTCCTCTGAAAAATAAGCTCCAGAAGTGGTGTTCAGTAACCTCCACTACAACACCCTGCAACACAACCCAGCTCTAAATAGAAACTGCATTGTAGCTGAAGGAGGATGCTTGGCCTGAAGCCTAAATGTGGAGAAATGAAGAGGAGGCTCCTTCAAGAGGCCTCTCTTGAAATGAGAAGGAATTCCTAAACATGAATGCCTTGTGCTAAGCAGCACTGCAACTCTACTAAACAACAGGAGAATGCACAAAGTCTAAACAAACCAATAAATCAATAATACATAACATGAAGAACAATGGCTGCCTTACCCTCCTTTTAAACAAATGAAAGCCCTTTCACCATGGGTCCCACTCACTATGGTTTCCTTCACCAAAGAAACCTCCTCCCAATCATATTGCGCTGTCTCTAAGTGTTCTCCACCTCCTATCCCAACGTTGTTGACTTGGTCAAACTTGACCTTGTCCTCATGAAAATGTCCTCTTTCACACTTGAGGGTGTGAAATATAGCTCTTATGAATATTTTTTTTCACACTATGAGGGATTTTATTCATTTTTATGCCATGTATGTACCTCCTTACCCATTTATTTAGCTTCTAGGTGATAAAAACAAAAGTCAATATTCCAATTAGCTGCATGCTAATTTTAGAATATTACAGTCCTCCCCTCCCAAATGTTGCTTTTCCTCAAGCAACTACAAGGATATAACTGAGAATTTACCCTCCTCCTACTGTGGCATCCACATGTGACATGCTCCTCCAAAGAATGAGATGTTGTCTCATCAATAAATCTCCATATTTCCCCTCCCAAGCATGTAAGTTAGAAAAATAGTTATCATCATGAACAAATAGAGTACTCAAGAAGGAAATAAGGTGTTGTCCAGAGGTCCCCTTGAGGCATGGGATCTTAAATGAATTTAGAATCATCATTCCCTTGTGGATCCTCCATCCCCAAGCAATCATCCATACAAAATGAGTTACCTCCCAACATGGAAACTCATGCAAATCATCCTCCACCTTGAGCTCATGCAATGTAGGTGGGCTGAAAATATGACAATGGTAGAAAAAATAGCATACCCCATGTTGTACTTCTGTCCACTTAAGATAACTGTAGAGTGTTTGTTGATCTTGGGCTGCAATAATGTTTCCCTCAAGTGGCAAGAAGAAGACTAGATCCTCAAGGACCTTCCCTCCAACGTTATGAATCATGCTGCCCCAAACCATCTCATATGTGATGAGTTGGAAATCACCATCATATGGGATCCAATCAATCATATGGCTCACCTCAAAAGGAAACACGTGTTTTGCTGTAGTGGCCACATACTCTCTCATTCTCCCATTAGAACATGCAATGCAAACAATGTGGGAAATCTCTCCCCAAAGGGACACATCCAACCAATGTGCCACTCCTCCAATCATGCTCCTAATAAAAAAAAGAAGAACAACAACATAAGGAACAATAATGAGAACCATGCTTGCTGCCATATGTAGCAAGGGAGAAGGACAATGGTCCCTCAAATGTAACCAATGCAGTTTGACTCTCAACTACAAAAGAGAATGACAAAAAGTGTGGTTTCTCAACCACTTGCTTGCTTCCCCACTCTCCTCATATGTTTGGAGAAAGTGAATGATGTATGGTACAAAGTAAGCATGTTCTCCATAATACATCTCCTCCCAAAGTCCTCCTAGGGAGTGGTCATCAATACTGCTCATGGCCTCAAGTAGACCATGAAGTCTAGAAAAAAGAATGCCCCTCCTTGGAGAAACATCCTGCACATATATGGTTAAGGGATGCATATATACATTATACAAGTCATTGTGAAAACAAGAAATACCCTTACCATATGTCTTGCTCAAGCAAATGGAGTGGCTCATAGATGAGTGTTATGTAACCAGCTCCAAAAATAGAAGAAAAGAGATATCAACACCTTAGAAATAAGCCACTTCGAGGGGGCAACCTCCAATACATTACATAAATGAACAATTCTTGGATGATACAATTTACAAAACCTCCTTTCTATATATAGGAGTCCATGGGGCCATAATGTAATCCTAGTGGGGTCACAATGTAATCCTAGCCGACCTAACAATAATAATTTAAGGGCACAATAATAACAATATGGGGGTTACAGGGGTACAATAATAACAATAAGGGGGTTACACTAACAACAATAAGTGACTATACTAGTAATATAGGGACCTAACATGCCCCTCTCCTTCAAAAAAGTGTTGTCCTCAACGCTTGAGTAGCTCTGGGTGCTTTTGTATAAAATTTTCATCCTCCCATGTAGAATCTTCAGTGGGTAAGTTCTTCCACTTGATGAGATACTCTGAAATTGATCGATTCCGTAGTTGTCGAGTTCTTGTTTCCGTGACCGCTTCCGGTTCCAATATGATTTTTCTTTCCTCATCAAGTTCTGGAAATATTGTTTGAACTGGAATATTTTCACCTATAACCTTCTTTAAGCATGAAACATGGAAAACTGGATGCACTCGTGAAGAAGCAGGAAGCTCCAATTTGTATGCCATAGTACCAATCTTTTGCAACACCTTGTAAGGACCATAGTACTTTTGCGATAATTTATTATCCTTCTTAGCTTGCTTGAGGGACATTTGTTTGTATGGTTGTAGCCGTAAAAATACCCAATCTCCTACATCAAAACTTCTCTCGCTGCGATGTTGATCTTCCTGTTGTTTCATTCGATTTTGTGCCAAATTAAGGTTATCCTTTAAGAGTTGGAGAACTTCTTGCTGATGCTCGATGTGATCTTCGACTGCTTGAACCTTCGAATTTTCTCTTAAATATGATGTAATCGATGGTGGATGATATCCATAAAGTGCCATAAATGGGGTCATTTTTGCTGCAGTATGGAAGGAAGTGTTATACCACCATTCAGCGAGAGGTAACCACTTGACCCATTGTGTTTGTTTATCAGATACAAAACAACGAAGATATCCTTCCAAACATTTATTTACTATCTCGGTTTGACCATCAGATTGAGGATGATAAGATGAGCTATGAGCTAATTTAGTACCCAAAGAAGAAAATAACTCTGTCCAAAAATTTCCCGTAAAAATGGGATCTCTGTCGCTCACAACAACCCTTGGGCTTCCATGTAGCTTTTGAATTCTGTCCACAAATGTAGTAGCAACTGTACTTGCTTTAAATGGATGAGATAATGCACAAAAGTGTGCATACTTGGCAAGTCTATCAACTACCACCATGATGACATTCTTTCCTTCAGACTTAGGTAAACCTGTGATAAAATCCATTGAAATCTCCTCCCAACGCTGACTTGGAAAGGATAAAGGTTGTAGAAGTCCCGGGGTCTTAATTGTCTCCACTTTATTCTGCTGGCAAACCAAACATTCCGCCACAAACTTTCGAATATCATATTTAAGGCCATCCCAAAAAAATCTTTCTTCACCCTGTGGTAAGTTTTTAAAAATCCTGAGTGTCCTCCTAAAGGAGAAGTGTGCAATTCCAGAAGAATCTTTTGTTTTAGTTGAGAATTCTTACAAAGATATAAGCGATCTTTGTACCATAAGGAATCATTTTTCCAACTAAATGTATCAGATGCACTAGGATCTTGCTGCAACTTTTGAATGAGTGTCCATATATCTTTGTCCTTCTTCCATTCATCTCTTGCTTCGGTTATCCAATCTAGTTGGATAATAGAAATGGCACAAAGCAATGCTTCCACCTCTTCATTCTTTCTTGAGAGTGTATCTGCAACAACATTAAGCTTTCCTTTTTTGTAGATTATTTCAAAGTCATAACCCAACATCTTTGTGACCCATTTTTGCTACTCTTCTAAAGATAGTCTTTGTTCCAAAAAGTGTTTAAGACTATCATGATTATTTTTTACCTTGAAGTGTCTTCCCATTAGGTAAGTTCTCCATTTCTTTAGTGCATGCAGTATTGCTAACATTTCCTTCTCATAAATAGGTTTCTGTAAATACTTTCCTTTGATTGGATGACTTTAAAAAGAAATGGGTCTTCCTTCCTGCATTAAAACAACACCAATTCCACTTCTCGAGGCATCACATTCCACAATAAAGGTTTTTGTGAAGTCTGGCGTAGCTAAGACTGGTGCTAGGCACATTGCCTCTTTAAGATGTTCAAAGGCCTTAGTTGCTTCAGGAGTCCATGAAAATGCATCTTTCTTAAATAATGTTGTTAGAGGTGCTGCTATTCTCCCGTAATTCTTAACAAACTTGCGATAATAGCCTGTTAACCCGAGAAATCCTCGCAACTGCTTTATTGTCTTGGGGACTTTCCATTCCTTAATGGCTTTAATTTTGTTAGGGTCTACTTTAACACCCTTGTGAGATATAATATGACCCAGATATTCCACCTCTTGTACTCCAAAGAAACAATTGGATGTTTTTTCATATAATTGTTTCTCCTGCAATAGTTTGAGCACCCTGTCAACATGTTCAACATGATCCTTCCAAGACCTGTTGTAGATTAGTATATCATCAAAAAATACTAGCACAAATTTTCTAAGGAAGGCTTTGAAAATGGAATTCATCAACCCTTGAAATGTAGAAGGTGCATTGGTAAGGCCAAAAGGCATGACCAAAAATTCATAATGACCCTCATGAGTTCGAAATGTTGTTTTTGGAATATCTTCAGTCTTCATTCTAATTTGATGATATCCCGAATGAAGATCCAACTTGGTAAAATAAATTGCTCCATGTAATTCATCCAATAATTCATCAATCACAGGAATGGGAAATTTGTCTTTAATGGTGAGCTTATTGAGCTCCTTATAATCCGGACACATTCGCCATGATCCATCCTTCTTGTGTATCAATACTACAGGAGCAGAGAAAGAACTTTGACTAGGTTGAATTATACCCGCCTCTAACATTTCTGCAATCATACGTTCAATTTCGCTCTTTTGGAAGTAAGGATATCTATAAGGCCCGATGTTTGGAGGAACACTTCCTGGAATCAAATGAATAGCATGATCATGATCACGAATAGGTGGGAGTCCTTTGGGAGTTTCAAACACCTTGGAATGATTGTCCAAGACTTGTTGGAGATCTGCAGAAATAGATGATTTTGATGTCGAAACTTCTAGTGAGCATAATTGTGCAATTATGCCTCGTTGTTCTTTCTTTAGAAGCTTTGTCATGACATTAGAGTTTATTATCCTTCCCGGCTTCCCTTCAATACCCCGTAATTCGACTTCCTTTCCTTCTGAAAAAAATTTCAAGAAAAGTTCTTGAAAATTAAAAGCTACCGTCCCCAAAGATTGTAACCATTGTACTCCTAGTACAACATCAACACCTCCCATAGGAATGGAAAGCATTGGACTAGTCAATATATATTCCCCCATGGTTAGCTTGATATTATGGCATTTTCCAGAGCAATTTATAGTTCCTCCATTTGCAACCATCACTTGACATTCTGGTGCTGGGTATAGGAAACAATTTAATTCCTTGGCTACCTTACAATGAATAAAATTGTGGGTGCTACCTGAATCAATCAACACTATTACCCTTTTCTTCTTGATCCGTCCTACTATCTTGAGAGTTTGAGGAGTGGTAATTCCGGCCAGTGCATTACATGATATGGTCGGATTCATTTCTTCCTCTTCTATGGCTGGTTCCTGGTGTATATCCTCTTCTTTTTCATTTTCTTCTTCTTCTTCACAATCTATGTAAAATAATTTCTTTTTAGCACACTTATGACCTTTAGTGTATTTGCTATCACAACTGTAGCAAAGCCCTTTTGCTCTTTTTTCTTCCAATTTTTGTGGTGTCAACCTTGTAGGTTGTGGAAATCTAGGTGTGGAAACACTTCCTTCTTTATAGAATTGAGTGGTAGGCTTCCTTGTCGCCATAATTTTACATTCAACTTTTCTTGCCAACCTGAATGCCTTCTCCAATGAATCAGGTTCCAAAACACGAACTTCATGTTTGATGTTATCCTTTAGAGTACCTAAGAAGAGATCAATCCTGTGTTCCTCTGGAATATTAGTTACCCTTATATTCAATTTTTTGGAAGTCCTCAATGTGCTGCCCCACTAAACCCTTTTGTTTGAGATTTATCAATTGGCTAAAGAAGGTGTTGCTCTTTGTATCCTCATAATATGCTATCATTTCCTCCGTAAAAATTGACCAAGTGACAATTTTTTTACGGGAGCAAAGCCATCGATACCATACAAATGTATTTTGTTCTAAATGTAAAGTTGCAATGCATACCTTTGTGTGTTTTGCACGTTATGGAGATCAAAATATTGCTCCATCTGTAGTATCCATGTTACAGGATCCTTTCCATCAAACTTCCTCATATCCATCTTTGGAATATGGTGGTTCTTCCCGCCAACATTAGAGTTTGTGAAATCACAATTAACATTTATTTTGTTCTCATCATGAGGTTCTTCTACTATCTTTTCACCATTAGGAAACCTTTCTTGTATAAACTTTGTCAAACCTTCCATGTCTGCTTTTAGAAAATTCTTCATGTTTTCCATTTTCTCATCGATCTTAGCTTCCATGTCATCAATATTAGCTTCCATTCCCACTTCCATGCCATCCATCTTAGCTTCCAAACCAATCATATTAGCTTCCACGCCTTTCTTCAAACCATCCATCTTAGTTTCCATGCCTTTCTTCAAAACTTCCATTTCATTTTTTGTTGTTCTTTGCGAGAGAAAAATTTGTTGTTGCATTTGCTCTTGTAATTTTGATAGATCATGTTTCAATTCTTCATCTTCATGAGTCATGGTAGAGCCTTCTGAAGGCTTAATGGGTGTTGAATTCTTTTTAGGCGCCATTTTAGAATCCAATATTGATACCTTTTACTTGCTTTGAGGAGATAGATATTGAAATTGAATTATCTTTGTAATTGAAAATCTTAAATATATGAAATTCAGCTCTGTAGTATCCCTCTGAAGCTTCTTTCAAATGCCACAGGTCTGATCTAATTTGGATTCCCCAAGACAAATTTGTGTCCAATCTCCCACAATGACCTAATTCTGGACTGGTTCAGTAGAGCACACTTGTAGGACTTGCCACGTGTCACTGTTTCGTCCTTTGTCTCTGAAATTGATATCCAAGAAACTGCAGTCCGTGTACTTGTGACCACTTTTTACGGCGCTCAAATCCACTGCCCAGAGAGAGAGTTATTGAACTTTTCCCACGATCACCTCTTTGAGATGCAATTCAGGAGCCTGAAAAAGCACTACCTTCCACAGATCATATCTCCAAAAATATTGTGAATCAAGCTCTGAAATTTTTTGACACATTTCCTTAGGATTTCAGCTTCGCACCATACAAATTTCAGATTCTGAACCTTCGTAGAAAAAAATTTATAGCAAAAATTCCACGATGACCTGTTTAGGAGCTTGAAAACAGACCTAACTTCCACAGATGATATCTCCGAAAATATTGCGAGCTAAGCTCTGAAAGTTTTAGACGTTCTTCCTCAGGATTTCAGCTTCGCACCCTAAAAATTTCAGCTTCTGAAACTTCGTAGAAACAAAGTTATAGCAAAAATTCCACGATGACCTGTTTGGAGCAGCGAAACCCTAGAATCCCAAGCTCTGATACCAAATGTTGTGTAACCAGCTCCAAAAATAGAATAAAAGAGATATCAAAGCCTTAGAAATAAGCCACTTCGAGGGGGCAACCTCCAATACATTACATAAATGAACAATTCTTGGATGATACAATTTACAAAACCTCCTTTCTATATATAGGAGTGCATGGGGCCATAATGTAATCCTAGTGGGCCACAATGTAATCCTAGCCGACCTAACAATAATAATTTAAGGGCACAATAATAACAAAATGGGGGTTACAAGGGTACAATAATAACAATAAGGGGGTTACACTAACAACAATAAGGGACTATACTAGTAATATAGGGACCTAACAATGAGTCTCCTCTCACCCTCAAAGAGAAAAGAGGTGGTTGTGTTAACTCTTCCAAAGAGTTATGTATCTCCTCCATCTCCACATGATCCATGCATATCCTCATATGCTGATACATCTCCTCCTCAAAGCCTTCCCAAAAATATCCCTCCATGATGGTGTAGTATGCCCTCATAGAATGAGTGTAGCTGAAAAGGAAATATTCATGAGCTCCTTGTAGTAACTTATCCTTGAGCTTGGAAGCTCTAGATAAGAATATCCTACTATGATAGTAGATGACCCCATCTCTAACTTAATATCCTGCCTCATGTAGCTAGTCATCCAATATCATACAAGTGAAAAGATCCTTGGAATACTCCACCAACAGCTGGGAGTTCCAATATGGATCTATCCTCCATAGTGACAACACTGATGATATCTTATGAATAACATCTGTCATATGGTCATCCTCCTCTTTGACATCTCCCATTCCAAAGATGCAAGTTGGAAGGTTGCTATCCTTCCCCTACTACTTCTGCCACAGCGCAGAATCTGAAATGAGAGTGGGTAAAGATGATGTTGAGAGAATGCCTCTCTCCTCCTTGAGTCTACCCAAGACTCTCAGCACTGTACAATGACCTCCCAAGGTCTCCAATCCTCTAAAATCAATGAATGGTACCTCAAAATGTGAAGTGTATCTCATCATCTACTGATCTGGTGGTCTCCTTGGTGAAATGTCTCCATGCAATGAGACATCATTATCAAGAGTAGACTACATATATGAATGGACAGACTTGTCCCTGCTCTCCCTATGCAATCTAGTATCCCTCTTAGGTGCATCAACCTCATGAAATATACATGGGTGTGTGCTCCTCATCACATGATGTTGGTCATCCTACCTATCTCCTCGTTGTATCTCCCTAGGTTCACACCCTATCATCAATGGCACATGTGAATCATGAGTTGTGCCTTGATCTCCACATGTGAGATCCTGGGGAATTTCTTGTAATGATACGAGAATCCCTTTAGTTGGATCAAGAGCTCCCTCTTCCTCTGCATGAGGTTCTAGATAAACTCTAGACATGACAGCATTGTTGCCCTCCTTCTCAGCAACATGTATGGGCAACCTCCCAAGAATTGGATCCTCTTTTGAAAAAGAGATCCCCATGCCCTCTTGTTTAGGAATATGAGATAGAGGCTTTGCCTCTAACAAGGTATGCTGCAAGATGTTATTCTCCTCCATGGGTTTCTGAAGTGGATCTAAGTTTATAGTTTTCTCCATCACATGCAAGGTTTTTTTTTGTTTATGTTTGTTTAACTTCTCCACATGTGTTGCAGAACGTTTTACATCAAACCTTTCCACCAATGTCTTAATAAACCTTTCATAAGAAGAAGTATTTTCATTTTCAAAGAGAAAGACTCAAATATCCACCATGCATATGCCTTACCTCCAAGATGCAACACTGCAACTTTGATGGCTTCATCATCAGAAATTTGGTGGTGCTACAAAAATTTCTTCCACCCAAGCTCCTGCTGAACATGTAGGTGAACCATCAAAATTTTATAGAAGGAATTTGTTGGATCCTTGTGATTTACAAGAATGGCAAGAATAAACGCTGCAGGGGGCCACATCAGAACCACTTCAGAATCCTAGGACCTAGCCTTCTTGGATTCAGAGAGGGATCTCTCTATTAAGTGTTTTCAAAGGATATATCTTTATGCTTTGTTTATGATGTTAGGCTAGTTATGAAGCTCTTAGGAACTTGTTGGTTTTTTTTGGTTGGGATGGATATCATTAACTGAAGAGGTCATTTGAAGGGTGAAGGTGAGAGTAAATTGAAAGAATGTTTTGGTTGAAAATATAGGTCATGAAACAATATTAACCCATTGGACTATGGAGTCACAAAAGGATTTAATTGCACAACATTTCTTCAAGGGTTTCCATAGGGAAAGTCATCTATATCAAAGTATATTTTAGATTGAGTTGTGATATGAAAAATTAAGACATTGTGAAAGAAGAAAAGCTAACAACCATTTAAGCATCTATTAACTTCACTAAAACAAGAAAAGCCTTTCAAAGTAGCCATTTGAAGCAAACCATAGGATAGGGAAAACCATGGACTTGTTTGGACAAACTTTTTTAAAGCACACTTTTCAGACAGCGATCCAGTAATCATAAAACTACTTTCAGAAAGAAGAAAACATATAAGAGAATAAGGAAAATAGCCTACGATCAGACAGAAACTTTGAATTCAGCCTGATTTTGGCATACTCTCAAGGGATATTTCAAAGAAACTGTTAAAGACTAGCTAGAAGACAGGGAAAACCATAGACTTCCCTGGTTAACTCTACTTAGCAAACTTTGAAAATAACATTAAAAAAACAATATCTCAATTTGTACTCAGAAAGTCATGGGCTCACTGGTTATACTCTATTGAATCATTTCTGAAAACAACAAGCTGGATAAACCTAGAGAGAAATTAAGAATCCTCTAAACATACCTTAGCAGAAGAAAACATAAAGATAAAGCTTTCAGATAGAAATAGGGTACTTTGATAGTAAATCCTACTCTAAATTTTCTGTTATTTATTAGAGAAAATGGATAGCATGTAAAAAATAAGAAAGGACAAATACAGAGAGGAAAAACATCACCATTAACATAGACCAGGATCCCATGAATCAACTTGTATTATTGATTTTCAAACCAGTTACATACTTCAAGTCCAGTGGGTCTTTATAGCTCAAAACTTCTCTTCTCAGCCTAGTATTCTTCAACTACTCAACATTACTTCAACAGATTCAGCAACTATCTTACACTTCAATAATTATAATCCAACCGACAATAACAATGTGCTCCCCATACAATATTTATAGATAAATGAGGAGGTGGAGTGAAAGAAAGGGTCTCTAGTTGTTCATAAATGACAAAGTTTAATGTTTGTTACCTTAGAGATCATGCAAGGCCCAAGGCTAAATGTATTTAAGTCTAACTCTGCATTACATTAACTCTTTTAACTACTTAGTGGCTTTTGTTGAATTTTAGGCTTTTTTAGGTAGGCTTGTAATAACTTCTGAGCTGTCATTTGGAAATATCTCTGACTTGGAGTAACTTTATGTGTCTTTTGAGGAAAATTAGCCTTGTAGGTGGAATTTTGATTCTTTTGGAGAAGTAATTGCTTCTATGGATGTGGCATTCGAAGCTCTTCTTCTCCAGATCTATCAGTTTTGGTGACTTAAACTCTAATTAGGCCTTTGATTTTAGCTTTAGGCCTTCTTTAATCATTTTCTATTTTTGTCCTTTTGCTGACTGTTTTAACTAAAATTCATTTATCTTTAAACTATGCTTTATCCTCATAAGCAATTGATTAAGTACTTTATCTTTTGACTTTGACTTAAACTTTCATCTTCACTGCTTTCCTCTGTGTACAGGTGTTTTGGTACGCTAGAGGGTTTATCAATTAACCAGTGTTCATGAACCACTGGTTTAAAAATGAAATCCAAACCCTGAATCTCCCATTCTATATTGATTTAGCCTCTGGATCTTCATCTTTGGCTTCTGCCACTGGTAATGGTTGTGGGAGGGCATGCAAACTTAAGGCTGCCATTAAACCTGCACAAAAACTAAAAAAATTATATAAAACCTGTTTTTGTGGTTTATACTGCTTCAGAGGCCCGGGGAGGGGTTATGGAGCAATGCAGAAGAAGGAAGATGTAGGGATGGAAGGGTTCCACAAGTGGAACTGGGAGAAAAAACGACGGATTTGAATTTTAGCACGAAAAAGTGAAGGCAGTTTATTCGAGCAAGGGCGAAACAGTAAGTAGTTTTTGACACTTTGGACGTGATACCACACACATGGTGATGCGTGTCCACTGGGAAAATGCTTTTTTCACTTTGAAAATGTGTGTTAAATAGTTTCGGTAAAATGTGCGTGAAAACAATCATGGGCTGTCAGATCTGGGGGATCCAGATCTAGGGTGGGAAAGGAGCACGATCAACAGAGTTTATTAGTCAACTGAGTTGGTGGGCCCAATGAGTGACATCAGTAAATTTGTCTGGAGGTGAAACATTTATCAGGAAGGGTTGATGCGTTGGGAAGAATGTTGATCGTTGGATCCGCAAGATCAATGGAGGAGATTTAATATGGGGGAAGCGGATAAGAGGTTTGTTGGAAGAAAGGATGATGAGGGGGGAAGCGATTACCGTTAGATTGATGAGATCAATGGTTAAGATTCATCAAGCGGGAACATAATTTGGGAGATAAAATTAATATATGGAGGGGCTAAATGAAGCAAAGAACATGGTCCTGTGGGGAAAAGAAAGGACCGGGTGTTAAGGTAAAAAACGGACGAGGCTTGGCCAATGGTCACAGGTCTTGGTCGTATGAGAAAATGGGCGGAGGGGGGCTTAAGGCCTAACTTTAAAAAGGGGTCGGAAAAAGGCCTGAAAAGTGGGTTTTTTATATTTTTTAGAGGTTCCGATAGGATAAAAAAGGGTGATTAAAACCATATAAAGGGGTTTTATAAGGTTTTAAAGGGTTCTTGGGGGAAATGAAGAAAGGTAATGGGGAAAAGGGGCATTTTTAGAAAGGAAGAAATGGTTGTTAGGAAAGGTGAAATAATGAGTGAAATGGAAGGATTTTTGAAGGAATTTATGAAGGTGGAATGGTAGAAGAGGGGCTCGAAAACAGTTTTTTATTTGAATCAACAGGATAACTTGGAACGGTTAAGTGAAGTTTATCATTGAAATGATTTCTTGTGGATAATGAACAGAGTGAGGTTTCAAGAACTCATAATATTTTCACAAAATTTGTTTCTTGAAAGCTAAGAAATCCTTTTAGCCATCATGAGATACAACAAAATTTATAGATGGCTAACAATGGCTCCACTTGGGGAGGGCAGCTCCTTGGAGGTGTTAGGAACTTCAGAGAATAAATTTCTGGAAAGTAGACCAGTGCCTTGTATTTTTCTGCACTTTGACAATCTCCTTTTCTTTGATGATCACACTGCTCAAAAATATGAACTGTAGATTTATAACAAAATGATCTTCCTCCCAAACTTCTACCTACACATCCTACTTTTCCTAACATTTTTTCTTCAGTGAGTGCACTTGGACTTGCAAACCCTTTCAACATCATTTTATTCTTTTATTTGAAAGCAGGAAACTAATCTATTTCTGCCCTTATATATTCCATGAGTTCAGATTAGACAGTTGAACTCATTGTTTCTCTACCTATTCTAACTGTCTGTCAAGTTTGAATTGTTTGATAGATTTTATTCTCTATTTCTAAAACAAGAAATTTAAAACATAGTAAAATCAATGTTAAATAGTCTGATTTGCTATGGGGCTATGACATTTTGTACAAGCTGCACATAGACTTTATTGGCAGAAAATTTAAAAACAAAATTTGTGAAGGCTTAAGATTTGAAATTTTCTAAGCATCCTTCTTTCTTTCTTGGTTCAGATTTTGAGCTTGTTAGAACCATTTTTCTCTATTCCTAAACTATTCTACTGATAATCCAAGATTACATTGTTTGGAAAAAAAAAATTCACTAACCTATCACCACAAAATTTAAATTTACTCAGTCATGATTAGGTTGTATGACTGAATAACAGTTCCTTCTCATAGTAGTGGCATTTGGATTTGTACACTTTCAGATTTTTCTTCATTTTTGGTATGGGGTTGTACCTTTCTTTTAATCTGCCCTCTTTTTCTCTTTTTCTCTTGTTTTTGTATTTCATCATTTTCTTTCAAAAATTGAATGCCATTTATAATGGAAAAAAAGCTTTGAACACAGATTTTAACAAAAATAATGTTTGAGCATCCTGCCATTGAGAGGACCTCCAAAAAGCTCTGTTCCATCCATCTCCTGAAGGAAGAATGCATTGTTACCTATAACAAACTGAATGAGACAAGGGCCTTTCCATAAATGTTCAAACTTTCCATGTTTTCCCTTATCTTCTCTCCTAGAATCCCATTTTAGTACCTTTTCACCAATTTTAAAATCACTTGCCTTTGTTCTTTTATCAAATAGCTTCATGATGTTTTCTTGTACTTGTTGTGCTTTGCTATAGACCTCTTCTTTAGTTTGCTATAATTGTACAATCTAGTTTATTCTTCTGATCATATCATCTTCTTCAGACTGTACCTCTTGGATCAACTTCATGACTGGCACTCCTAAACTGGTTGGAAATATTGCATCTACTCCATAAACTAGCTGATAAGGGGACATTCCTATTGACTTTTTTACTCTCAACCTGTCTGCCCAAAGTGCATGTACTAGCTTATTGTGCCATGATTTCTTATTCCCTTCCAGCAACTTCTTTATTATATTTACCAAACTCTTGTTTGAGGATTCTGCCAGCCCATTACCTTGAGAGTAATAAGTTACGGAATGGCCCAATGTAATATGATATTTATGACAAAAATCAACCATATTTTTGGATCCAAATGCAGCTGCATTTTCTGTGATAATTTCCCTAGGACAACCAAAACTAGACAAGATATGATTTTCAAGGAAAGAAATGATGACTGAGTCTGTGGCATTCCTAGCAGGGATGGCTTCTATCCATTTGGTAAATTAATCAGTAGCTGTGAGGATCCATTTGTGTTGGGCAGATAAGGAAGGATGTATTTCCCCAATGAAGTACATACCCCATTGTTGAAAAGGAGCTTCAAAAATGATTGGATGCAGAGGTAAGGGTAGCAGTTTCCTTTTGCCTTCAAAGATCTGACATTTATGATAGGCAATGACCATTTTGTGGATATCTTTAAAGAGGGTGGGCCAATAATAACCAGCTCTAAGGATTTTGTTGACAGTGGTTTTCCAATAGAAGTGGCCTCCACATTCTCCTTCATGGAACTCATGCTTGATCTTATCTGCATCATTCTCAGGGAAACATTTAAGCAATAATCCACTAGCTTTTTTCCATTATAAACATTTATCTAAAATGCAGTAATTAACAGCTTTTAACTTTAGAAACCTTGCCTTTGTTTTAGACAAACCAGGAGGGACATTTAGATTAAGCAGCACATACAAAATATCAGCATACCAAGATGAATTCAGAAAATGATCTTCAATAAGTGGAGTTTCCAACTCCTCCTGTTCATCTAATGCATTAAACATGTTTATATCAAGTGCTTGTAATTTGAATTCAACCATTAGTTTTGCTAGTCCTTGGCCTTTCATGAGCTTAATGGGCTTAATTTCTAAGTCATATTCTAATATTACAACAATCCACTTTCCTCTTTTTCCATCAGGATCTTGTGTCAAGATATCTTTCACTACTGAATGAGGCACAAATGCAATGATGTGTGAGTGTAAAATTTAAACTTTGAAGTATTTTGAGGCTTTGACTAAGGCAAAGGCATGTTTTTCAATTATATTTTACTTCAAAGTTGCATCTCTTAATGCCTTCCTAAAAAATGCAATAAGCTACTCTTGTCCCTTTATGTTTTTCTGTAATAGGACAACAACTACTGTGTGCTCTGATACAAAGGAAAATATGAATAAATATTTAGTAAAATTAGGACTAATAAGAACTGGTGTTTGGGTAAGTGCTTGTCTTACCAATTCAAAGGATTTATTTGCTTCTAAGGTCCATTTGACTCCTTCTTCTCTTTTAAGCATATTTATTATGTTTATGAGGAGTTCAATTAAGTTGGGTATGAACCTTCTCAAAAAATTAATATTTCCAATGAAAGATTGAAGTTCTTTTATGTTTCTAGGATGATTGATTTGCAATATACCCTCAATCCTCTTTGACTCTATTCTTATTCCCTCTTCTAATATGATATGACCAAGAAGTTTTCCTTCTTGGAGACCAAACAATGTTTTCTTGGAATTCAAGGATAAACCATATTTTCTGCATTTCTCAAAGACTTTTCTTAGGTGTATTAGGTGTTATTCATCTGTTTTGGAATAGAAAGTGATGTCATCTAAGAAAATCACAATGAAGTAACCTATTTCTTCTAAGAAATCAATATCCATGGCTCTCTGGAATCTGGCACCAACATTCATTAAACCAAAAGGAATTTTCACATACATGAAAGTGCCCCAAGGTGTGGTAAAGGTTGTTTTAAGTTGATCATTAGGATGTACCAATACTTGATTATATCCTAAGAAGCCATCTAGCAAATAAATTCTTTTTGAACCTACCGTCCTTTGTAAGATATGATCCATTTTGGAAAAAGGATAGTTGTCCTTTAATGAAGCTTTATTTAAGTTTCTGAAATCAATACAAAGCCTTATTTCTCCTATTTTCTTCCTAATTGATACAAGATTAGATACCCACTCTGAGTATCTCATAGGGACTATAATTCCAGCATCATACATTTTTCTAATTTCTTTCTCTACTAGAGGTAATTGAACGGGGTTAACTCTGCGCAATTTTTGTTTGAAAGATTTCTGGTTTTCTTTGAAGGGTATCTTATGCTAAATTATTTCTGTGTCATATGATTTTAAATCTTAATAACTCCATGCAAACACATCAGAAAATTCTCTAAACAGCTCAAGGTATTTCAGTTTAACGTGAGCTGGCGGTTTTTTGGATAATTTGATCATTTTAGGCCTTTATTTACTGCCTATAATACATTCTTCAACATCAGTTTCAGTGGGCTCTATTTTTGGCTTTTTGGAAAAATCATTAAAGTCAAACAATTTTTCTAGAGGCACTAGTCCTTTTGGCAAGCTCTCATGTTTAGACTGCATCACTTCTAGGTCTTCTTTCTCAGTGCATATTTTTGTTTTATGTTTGCATCTTTTGGTTAACAGATTTATATCAGCAGTGTTAAGAGTCTCTTATTTACAATATTATTCCTCAATAGGGTAGTCCTCTTCATACTCTGAATCCGAATTTGGCACTTCAAATTCATTTTTGGACTGTAGGAAGTCTTCTATTTGTTTATCTTCTTCAAATACCTACCAGCATTTTTCATTTTTTGGGACTGCTGATCTATATTTGGCTTGCATTGTATATTTTTTGCTTTCATAAGGCTTTAGACATGTACTAGCAACAAAGGCTAATCCATTAGCAATAATATTCTGGTTTCTAGGGACAAAATTAAGTCAGAATTCAGCAAATGATTTTAATAGGTCCATGGCATCATCTCTATAGGCTCTCAGTCTAGGATGTTTAGCAGTATATTCCCCATTTAACTGCCTAATTATCAATTCTAAATCCCCATGAACTGTTATCCTCTTGGCTCCTAGTTTTTTCAGTAAATGTAGTCCTAAAAGGTGTGCTTCATACTCTGCTATGTTGTTGGTGCAATGAAAGCTTAATCGGCATGAATGACCTTATGCATGATTTTTTTCAGTGTTGTGCACCCATATGCCTGCCCTTGCACCAGTTTTAGTACAATACCCATCAATATTCATGCTCCAAAGAGGACTATTTTCAAATTCATCATCTATTTCCACTTTGTCCTCTCTGTTTTGTTTATTTTGATCAACACTGTGTCCTTTTTGAGGGTCTGCACTACGTTTTTCTGTGTCTTGTTCCTCAAGATTTTCAAGGTGTTGAGGAATTTCTCTTTGATTGTTATGATTGGCACCATGTTGATGATTGTTTTGTTGCTCAAGACCTTCATTTTGTTTACTGTGATTTCCTGAATTAGCAAACTATTTGAATGGTTTTTCCTTTTTTTCCTATCCTTCTATAGCTACCACTATGTTGGTGGATGTTTCATTTTCTAATCCTTTCTCATTAGGAACCTCATCATTGTAAATAATGAATGAGACAAGGCCAATATGTATAGAATAAAGAGGAGAGTTTTCTGGTTTTTCTTGGCTACTCACCATGTATTTCATGTTTGTTTCCCTATAGAGTCTTCTAAGTTGACTGAAAACAGGGATGGTCACATAAGTCATATCAATTTGCATCGTGCCTTGAAACTTAGCACCCCAAGATCTTGAAAGAAGAATGCCATATTTGGGGGGTATATCAGCCACAACAATGTCCATTACTAAGCTTTTGGCTGGGATTTGTGCTACGTTGACACAAAGATATTTTATTAGGCCTAGGCATTTAACTCTGCTAGAATCAAAGGAGTATAAATATTTATAAGGTATGGTTACCTCAAGGCCTAATCTTTCCATTATTACTTTGGGCATGAGGTTATGGGATGCTCCTGAATCAAGCATAACATTGTGCAAAATTTTATCATGGATGTTTAAGCTAACATAAAATGGAGGAACTCCACCTTCTTGAAATTTTCCTTCAATTTTTGGTCCAAACAGAAGCTCAGGTTTGTCATCATTTAAGTTAACAAAGTCATTGTGATCTCCTATGTTCAAAGATTTTAAAAATTGTGACCTATATACATCTTGAGAGACTAACTCAGTGAGAGGGATGGAGATTTTAATTTTTTCAATTTCACTCTCTATGCTGAAAGGAGTTTGAGTTTTGGAAATGTTCAATTCAACTTTTTTAGTCACTGTTTTCTCAGCAAAATCAGCTTGCTAGTTTTTATTATGAACAACAGTTAAATTTTTTTTTCAAGAGCATTAGCTGAGGTGCTAGTGCTACAAGGTTCACCACTATGTTTGTCATGAATTTGGGTGTTTTTTCCTTTGTTTTTATTAGAATCTTCAACCACTATTTTTTTTTTCAGCTGTGTTTTTGGAATAATTTACAGGGTTGTTTTTAGCAGAGATTGTAGAGGTTTTTTTCTTGGGAAATTCTTAGTTCTTTTTACACCTTAAGTCATATTGTTTATGTAATTCTATTATGCCATTTTCAAAGCCTTGTTGGTAGTCTGCAGACTCTAGGCTCTCTTCTTCATAAGGTGTGTATATGACTTGTTATTTCCTAGCGAGGAAGACAGTATCCTCATCATTTGTTCCCAACATATTTATGTGATTTCCCTCCATTTCTTCAATCAATCCCTCATCCTCATCAGCATAATTATATTGGAAAGGAGGTCTGACTTGTTGATCAGGGCCTCTTTGTCTAATTTTAGGGGGATTCCTTCTAAAGTTCTGATTCTGATTTTTGTTTTGAGGAGATGTTTGGTTTTATTTAGGATAAGCTCTCTCATTTATGTTTATTCTTTCCATCATCATCTCCATGGTTCTGACCAAATTATCAATTTTTGAATTTGATGTGGAAGATCCAGCTTCATCTTTGCAGGTAACCTTTTTCTCTGCTTTCAATCTAGCTCTTCTGGAATTAAGGTTAGCTTCTACACTTATTGCCCCTTTCTGCATGTCTTCTAATGTGAGGGGTTCTCTCTCCCTTAATTGATAACACATGTCTGGGTCAAATCCTTTAGGAAAATTTATCAAGGCTAAGCCTTGTGGGGGTTTCATTTGTGGAGGGAGTGCATTATAAAAACTATTGAATCTAGTGCAATAATCTTGGACACTCTCTCCAATGTTCCTTTTGAGATCATTGTATTCTGACAGGATTTGAAGGGGGATTCTCTTAACTTCCCATTTTTTAGGAATAATTGATGAAAAGAGGGGAGGTCATTGATATTGTTGGGGGTTAAGCCTTTGAACCATTTTCTTGCTTCTCACCCTAAACTTTGAGCAAACATTCTAAGTTTCACAGTTTCATCATCTATTTCTTGTCTGTCAAAGTAGTCATTCATTCTATCCACATTTTTTTGAGATGTAGTAGAACCACTACCATCATATAATGGAATTTTGGACTGATAGTCTGGTGGAAGAAACACTAAAAGGTAAAGGAAGGACTAAGGGAGCATACCATGTTGCCATGATATGTAGTTGTGGAAACAATGGTGGGTTTACAAGTGGAGGATTTTTGATAGGAGGTTGATGATGAACTGAAGTGGTTTGAACTGTGGATGTGTGGGTGGGTTTAATAAAAGTACTTGGACCAGCTAAGTACTGTAGAGCAGATTTAGGATGAGAGAAGCAAAAATTGTGAATAAAATGGCTATCAGGAGGAGTGGATGGGGAGGCTTCTCTACTATTAGTGTGCTGTGAATTTTCAGGCTCAAAGCCTATCTGATCTGTACCACTTAATGACTTGGTTCTAGATAAGTTTCTGTTATATGGTAAGTCAACTTGGGTATCTTGCAGACCTGTAAGGTTTTCGGTAACTGAACTTGCTCTGTGAAATGGTCTAAAAATAGTTGGGTTCTTAGATGTAGGAGATTTTCTAATAATGATTTCTAGATTATCAACTATTGTAGGAGGATTTGGGTTAGGATGGGATCTAGTAAAGATTCTTTTGGAAGCCAGGATTTAGACCCAAAGATAAGAAATTTTTTTCCAAGTATGATAGTATTTTGAAGGAAAACTAATCTGTGTAAGAAAACTTAATCCACAAAGTCTTCTTAACTAGGTTTTTGTAATGTTCTAATGATCAAACAAGTTTCCCAGTGGAGTCTTTGGAAAACCAATGGGGTCAGCATGCTTTCTGAAAACCAGTGGAGTCACTAAGTGGAGAATTTTTACTTGTTTTCTAGGACTGGTTGTTGTCCACCATCAACAATCAAGAACCACTCTTGGCAGACACTTGATTCATTTTAAGAATGAGGTTTTCTGAGTTGTGAAGTTATCTATTACTCAAATCCTTCCCTAATATGGTCGCCAATATGTTAGCTCCTTGTGATTTACAAGAATGGCAAGAATAAATGCTACAGGGGGCCACATCAGAACCACTTTGGAATCCTAGGACCTAGCCTTCCTGGATTCAGAGAGGGATCTCTCTATTAAGTGTTTTCAAAGGATATCTCTTTATTCTTTGTTTATGATGTTAGGCTAGTTAGGACGCTCTTAGGAACTTGTTTGTTTTGTTTGGTTGGGATGGATATCATTAACTGAAGAGGTCATTTGAAGGGTGAAGGTGACAGTAAATTGAAATAATGTTTTGGTTGAAAATATAGGTCATGAAATAGTATTAATCCATTGGACTATGGAGTCAAAAAAGGATCTTTATTCAATGGTTTCGATAGGGCAAGTAATCTATATGAAAGGATATTTTAGATTGAGTTGTGATATGAAAAATTAAGACATTGTGAAAGAAGCAAAGCTAAAAACCATTTAAACATCTATTAACTTCACTAAAATAAGAAAAGCCTTTCAAAGTAACTGTTTGAAGCAAGCCAAAGGACAGGGAAAACCATAGACTTCTTTGGACAAACTCTTTTAAAGCACACTTTTCAGAAAACGATCCAGTAATCCTAAGAGTAATTTCAGAAAGGAGAAAACATATAAGAGAATAAGAAAAGTAGCCTAAGATCATACATAAACTTTGAATTCAGCCTGATTTTGGCATACTCTCAAGGGATATTTCAAAGAAAATATTAAAGACTAGCTAGAGGATAGGGAAAACCATAGACTTCCCTGGTTAACTCTACTTAGAAAACTTTGAAAAGAACATTCAAAAAAAAATATCTCAAGTTGTACTCAGAAAGACATGGGCTCACCAACATTTCTTCACTGGTTATACTCTATTGAATCATTTCTGAAAAAAACAAGTTGGATAAACCTAGAGGGAAATTAATAATCCTCTAAACATACCCTAGGAGAAGAAAACATAAAGGTAAATATTTCAGATAGAAATAGGGTACTTTGACATTAAATCCTACTCTAAATTTTCTGTTCTTTATCAGAGAAAATGCACAACATGTAAAACATAAGAAATGACAAATATAGAGAGGAAAAACATCACCATTAACATAGACCAGGATCCCATGAATCAACTTGTATTATTGATGTTCAAACCAGTTACATACTTCAAGTCCAACAGGTCTTTACAACTCAAAACATCTCTTCTCTGCCTAGTATTCTTCAACTACTCAATAGTACTTCAACAGCTTCAGAAACTATCTTACTCTTCAATAATAATCCAACCAACAATAACAATGAGCTCCCCATACAATACTTGTAGATAAATGAGGAGGTGGAGTGAAAGAAAGGGTCTCTAGTTGTTCATAAATGACAGAGTTTAATTTTTTTGACCTTAGAGACCATGCAAGGCCCAAGGCAAAATGTATTTAAGTCTAACTCTGCATTACATTAACTCTTTTAACTACTCAGTGGCTTTTGTTGAATTTTAGGCTTTTTTAGGTAGGCTTGTAATAACTTCTGAGCTATCATTTGGAAACATCTCTGACTTGGAGTGACTTTATGTGTCTTTTGAGGCAAAATAGCCCTGTAGGTGGCATTTTGATTCTTTTGGAGAAGTAATTGCTTTTGTGGATGTGGAAATCGAAGCTTTTCTTCTGCAGATGTGTCAGTTTTGGTGACTTAAACTTTGATTAGGCCTTTGATTTTAGCTTTAGGCCTTCTTTAATCATATTCTGTTTTTGTCCTTTTGCTAACTATTTTAACTTAAATTCATTTATCTTTAAACTGCGCTTTATCCTCGTAAACCATTAATTAAGTACTTTATCTTCTGACTTTGACTTAACCTTTAATCTTCACTGATTTCCTCTATGTACAGGTGTTTTGGTACGCTGGAGTGTTTATCAATTAACCAGTGTTCATGAAGCACTAGTTTAAACATTAAATCCGAACCCTGAATCTCCCATTCTGCATTGATTCAGCCTTCATATTGTCATCCTTGGCTTCCGCCACTGGTAATGGCTGTGGGAGGGCATGCAAACTTAAGGCCGCCATAAAACCTGCATTTTTGTGGTTTAGACTACTTCAGAGGCTTAGGGAGGGGTTATGGAGCAATCCAGAGGAAGGAAGATGTAGGGATGGAAGGGTTCAACAAGTGGAACCTGAAGAAAGAGCGAAGGATTTGAATTTTATTGCGAAAACGTGAAGGCAGTTTTTCACAATACCAAAGTGGTATTCATGCAAGGGTGAAATGGTAAGTGGTTTTTGACACTTTGGACGCGATACCACACACATGGTGATGTGTTTCCACTGGGAAACCACTTTTTTCATGTTGAAAATGCATGTTAAATTGTTTGATCAAAATGTGCGTGAAAACGATCGTGGGTCGTCAGATCTAGGGGATCTAGATCTATGGTGGGAAAGGAGTGTGATCGACAGATTTGATCGGTCAACTAAGTTGGTGGGCCCAGTGGGTGACATCAGCAAATTTTTCAGGAGGTGAAATATTTATCGGGCGGGGTTGATGCGTTGGGAAGAATGTTGATCGTCGAATCCGCAAGATCAACAGAGGAGATTTAATATGGGGGGAGCGGATAAGAGGTTTGTCGGAAGAAAGGATGATGAGGGGGGAAGCAATTACAGTTGGATCAATGAGATCAATGGTTAAGATTCATCAAGGGGGAACATAATGCTGGAGATAAAAATAAGAGATCGAGGGGCTAAATGAAGCGGAGAACATGGTTCTGTGGGGAAAGGAAAGGACCATGTGTTAAGGTAAAAGACGAGGTTTGGCCAATGGTCACAGGTCTTGGTCATATGAGCAAAGGAGCGGAGGGCTTAAGCCCGTGGGGGTTTAGGGCCTAACTTTAAAAAGGGGTCAGAAAAAGGCCTGAAAAGTGGTTTTTTAATATTTGTTAGAGGTTCCGATAGGATAAAAAAGGATGATTAAAACCATATAAAGGGGTTTTATAAGGTTTTAAAGGGTTCTTGGGGGAAATGAAGAAAGGTAAAAGGGAAAAGGGGCCTTTTTATAAAGGAAGAAATGGTTGTTAGGAAAGGTGAAATAATGAGTGAAATGGAAGGATTTTTGAAGGAATTTATGAAGGTGGAATGGTAGAAGAGGGTCTCGAAAACAATTTTTTATTTGAATTAGAAGGATAACTTGGAAGGGTTAGCCATCATGAGATACAACAGAATTTATATATGGCTAACAGAATGTACCCCTATCATGCTGCTTTCTTCTCTTCACCTTGATCTTGTGAAACTCTAGAAAATTAATATTATCTCTAAACTTCTGAGTTTGAGATTCATACTCTTGCAAAAAGTCACTAAGATTTCCCTCCTAGCCATTCCTTCTTCTTCCATCTCTCTCATGGAAATTCTGGGCATGTGACTACATTGTGCATCATTGTGTGTGGCTGCATGCTCACACTCATGATGTGAAGTTCTAGAGTTTGATTCAGATTCAAACCCTTTTGGATATTCTATGCACATCTCCCTTCTGATGTTATTGAGATCTCCTTGAATGCTCTGTGCATATTTAGGAAGAATCTTTGAGAGCCTCTCCTCCTTCTTTCCTCCAAAGAATGGATTTTTCATCTTCTATTTTCTTAATAGCATATTGGCTGAGTTCCACAAGATGAGCCAAGACTATGCTCTGATACCACTGTAATATCCCAAAATAGGGAAAATCTACAATAATGGGAATATCTTAAGATATTCCAAAATTGGAGCTACAACAATCAATGACATAATAATGAACTAGCAGTGATACATAAACACATAGGATGTAAGAAGATCTAAATAGCCATCATATTAGATAATAGGAGAAAATTTCTACAATATCTTGAGGAAACACTCACTCAAGCTAGGCAATGCAAGCCTCAAGAAACACGTACATGGAAAAATGAAGAAAACTGCTACACAGAAAATGCACAAGGCTATGATAGCATAGTTTTATTAGAGGAATTTCTGCTAGGAAGTGTCAATACACAAATATAGAAATTTAGGGCCCAAAAAATGTTGGGAGTGAAGGCCTAGACTCCCAAACTAAATTTCAAGACAATCTAGAAAGGATTCCCTGAAAGATACAAAATGGCAAAAATGTCGAAGTTGCAGGGCTGAGTAGCAACTGCAACTCAAGAACTAGATGGAGATGGATATAGATGATGCACAAGCTGAAGAAACCTCCTGCAATGGATCTTCCAAGTGAAAGGTTGATCCTAACACTGAAGATCTCTCCCTCCAAACAAACATTGCAACCCTCACTGCAGATGCTCTCTTAAAATAACGTAGTCAAGGAGAGGGAATATGCTGTAGATGATGGAAAATGGTTGGCTTGATGCCAAAGATGATGAAATCAGCCCAGAATCTTCCTCACTGATCTTCCAAAGGAAAGAAGGCTTCCTCCTTTGAAAAATAAGCTCCGGAAGTGGTGTTCAGTAACCTCCACTATAACACCCTGCAACACAACCCAGTTCTAAATAGAAACTACACTGTAGCTGAAGGAGGATGCTTGGACGAAAGCCTGAATGTGGAGAAATGAAGAGAAAGCTCCTTCAAGAGGCCTCTCTTGAAAGGAGAAGGAATTCCTAAATAGGAATTCCTTGTGCTAAGCAGCACCGCAACTCTGCTAAACAACAGGAGAATGTATAAAGTCTAAACAGACCAAGAAATCAATAATACATAACATAAAGAACAATGGCTGCCTTGCCCTAATTTTAAACAAGTGAAAGCCCTCTCACCATGGGTCCCACTCATTAGGGTTTCCTTCACCAAAGAAACCTCCTTCCATTCATACTGCGTTGTGACTCTAAGTGTTCTCCACCTCCTATCCCAGCGCTGTTGATTTGGTCAAACTTGACCTTGTCCTCATGCAAATGTCCTCTTTCACACTTGAGGGTGTGAAATCGAGCTCTTATGAATATCCCTTTTCACAATATGAGGTATTTTATTCATTTTTCTGCCATGTATGGGCCTCCTTACCCATTTGTTTAGCTGCTAGGTGATAAAAACAAAGTCAATATTCCAATTAGCTGCATGCTAAGTTTGAAATATTACATTTCCAGTAACAATCTATTTCCTTCTCAAAAATTCAAAAAAAATACTTGAAAAATCATGTGCAGACTTATACATTCTGAATATTGAGCTTGTTCAAAAATATAGCTAGTAGGTAAAAAGGTATTTCACTGGGACATCATTTTACCTCTCCTCCATATGAGCTGTTACAGGTCAAAATACCTCCTCATCAGCTCAGAGGAGAAGACAAATATGGAAGGAATACAAAGACCTAAATTAAACCTATTTCTGCCAAGGTAACGCCTTTCTATAACAAAGGAGGAGCATTATAACGCATGAGACCAGTAAATGTGCCGCATTAGTGGCTAGGGAAATGCTCTGTTTACACTAGATGGCAGCGTTACCCATGTTTTTAGTTTGAAATGGGAAAAACGCATGGAGAATGATTTGAATCTCTGGCTTTCCCTCAAAAGAGAGTCAGTTCACAAAGGAAACTGCAAAGCACCAATTCATTATTGGTCACTGCCATAAAAGACTAAACTCCCAAGGAGGCAAAAGCATAGAGATTAAAGAAACATCTTAGTTTTTTCTATTCCAAACTAGTGGAAATAGAAAGGCAACAATGGCTTTCTCCCTCTCCTATAAAAAGGAGTTGAAGGCTCTTAGTTGAAGGTCGAAGGATTGTTGATGTTCCGAATACTTGTGAAGTAGAGGATAGTGTTATAGTGTGAAGGCCAAGAGTCAAAGAGGTTCCTAGAGAGCTTGTTGACTAAGACTTCACTACTTAAGAGATAGAGAGATTGGGAGGCTGAGGAGGGCTTGGTACAACCGACGGTTGTAATCCTCCTTCTTTCAAAATCAATAGAACTGTATTTGTTTTGTTCGTTCGATGCTTAATATTGTCATTATTGTTTGAATATTTACATAGCATGATATGAATGGTTCAGATGGGTATAATTTAGATGTTCATTATATATTATCTTAATTGATAGGATATATGTTGTGTTAGAAATTACACGAGTGCTTTGATTGATTGCAGGACTAAAATTTGGGGCTGGTGAAGAAGGACTCTTGCTTCGCTGCCTAGTGCTCTCCAAGGGACTCCGAGATCGTCAAAGAGGTAATTTTCTATCGCATTCCATAAAGTTGTTTTAAGTTAATATGAACATGTATATGCCATCTTTGTGAATTGTACAGCTAATCTTACTGTCTTCCTCAGGCACTGGAAAGCCCTGAGAGGGATATACGATAACCAAAAACCCAAGCATTTTACCCTATAGTAGAATTGGTGACTCTGCTAGGGATTTTTCCCCATAGTTTCCGGACTATTTCTTTCCTCCCTTATTCTCTCCTATGTTCACAGATCCTTCTGACCAGTACTTATGCCCAGTAGACATTTCAAAAGCTCGCAGAGTTCAATCCTATTTTTGTTTGACCATTTGAAGAATTTTTCCTTGGCTAACGCTACCGCTATAGGTTTTCTAGTGCATTATAATGCTGACTCTGCTTAAATACAGTGCATTATTCTCTGGATTAACGTTGTCTTTACTCAGAGATAGTGCGTTACTCAGCCAAAACTCGTTGTTCACTACTGTGATTGTGTTTTAGCTGCAGAATTTTTTGGCCATCAGTATATCTCCTTGACTGGATCCCTATGATTGTTTACTAAGCTTGCATTTCTGTTTGTTTGCTCTTGTTTGAAAAGTTAGTGTCAAAAGCATTTACTTTTTAGAGAAGAATTTTTTTTTTAGTTTTTTCTGCATCTAGCTGAGTTAATTATGAAATTTTCAGTTCATAGACTATTAAGAAGAGGTAGATGGAAGTCCTAATATTTAAAGATGAACTGTGTTATTTGAATGTTAGTGCATGGATGTTTAATAGAAACCTATCCTTGTAGAAATACTCTTCATCAAATTAAATATGTAGAGCATGTTTTGCATGGTTTCTTGAGTCAGAGTCTCATTACATTTCATACATCCACTCCCCCTCTGCAAGACTAATAATCAAGTACACTAAGAATCAAGAAATAATAAAATCAATCACATTAATCCTTTTTGAGCTCACACAAACAGTAGTTTAGGCTAGGATCTTGGGTTAGGAACAGTGAGAAAATCACCCAAGATCTCAAAATTGGAAACTAGAGTCATTAATGAGCGAAATCCTACTGCACTCATATTATCGGGACTGTTCCTTTACCGGAGCTCAGCGTGAGACAACACTTGGGTGCACAAGAAGGTAGCCCGCCTTTGACTGCATCCGGTGGGTGTGTTATATATTGGGGTTCCCTTCGGGGATGTCGAAACTAGATCGGGGATCTAGGTATTCTACCCATATAGCACACTGTCCTTGACCATGGACCCACCTGATGATGTCTATGATTTGAGGTATCTTTAGTGGCCATACTTTTTAGGGACTTACACAAGGTGACTGGGACAGGCTGTCCTGGTACCTGAAACAGACGGACCCACTCTGTCTTCGGTCTTTAGGAGGGTACTCGTCTTCATGAGAGTGCTTACACCTATTGTCTGAGGTTTGGGCTAAGCTCTAGAGTGACCGTAACTGTAGTTTCGACCAACCCTCTCTGTATACTATTGTGATATTGGATTTCATCACCAGAAAACGGTAGTACTCAGATAGGGCACCCTATTCTGGATGCATGCTGATTGATTTTAGAGAGTCATTTTTTCTTTTTTAGGTGTGTGGTTACTGTCATTGAGACTTTATAATACATCACATTTTATTAAAATTTGTTAAAATTAAACATGTCACCGTGGCATCCTCCAACCCACGCCGTCTGTCTCGATGACAGCAAGGTCTACCTCCTCTAACTATTGAGGAATAACTGAACCTTGGTGAACCCGTGCCTTCTACGAAAGTGCAGTCTCCTCTGACTAATCTTGATTTTCACATAGCCTCATATCATCTGGAATTTCCGGAGGACCCTTTCACTGAAGGGGTTGTACCTCATTACAATCCTCCGCTCACTAATCCATCGAGGCCTGTGATAATTCAGATTCCACCACGCCAAGATATGTCTTCAGCTGCACAAACATCCATTTCACCACCAGCATCCACTGGGTTGATGCCAATGGCAACCATCCCAAGTTTTCCACCATCCTCCCCGCCGGTGGTCAGTTCTATGCCATCAATGGGTAACCCCAGTAGTCAACATATATCTACTCCCAACCCTACGGTCATCACAACTGTCAGTAGCTTACCGAATCCTTTGGCATCTACTTCTACCATGACCACGTTGGGACCCACGGTAGCTCCTCCCACGAGTATGACTACTTCGGTGCCTTTTAGCAACCCTTTCAGTTGGAACCCTCTGCTAAGTTCAAACCCCTTGGCCACTATACCAGGGGGTATTGTTACTAGCACGCAGGTAGTATGGAACATTTCTCTTCCCCTGCAATCCTTAGGAAAAATGGGACAACCTATTGTCAATACTTTTCCCTTAAATGGTGCAAATATAGGTGTAGGGTATATGTCGTTGCCAAACTATGCAAGTAGTAGCATGCCTCGAGGTAACTCTATTGCATCCATTTGGACTAACCAACACCAACCTCCATTTGGAATGGGAGGCCACTTTTATACTGGGGGCAACCAACTGGTTGCCTCGCAATACAATATGCCCTATGGAAAGCAACAATATGTCCCTACTCCTCCACCTATAGGAAGTTTTTATCAAAGTCCCACTTATCCTCCTGGTAACACATTGATGGGTGGACCCTATGGTCTAAGTAGTCAGCCCATACTGCCTTGGTTAGATTCGGGGGAAAATCCACAATTTCCATTTATGGAAAATTTGGACATTCCTGATATCCATTAACTGACTAACGATCCCATCAATCACAACCCGCTTTGGCCTCCAGTACCGCATAAAATTCCTTCGAACATCCCGAAGTTCGACGGGAAACAAGGGGACGACCCAGCCACACACATCACTACCTTTCATCTATGGTCTATATCCAATTCCATGGTGGATGATAGTGTCCAACTTTGACTATTTCCTCGCACCCTTACAGGCAATGCCACTAAATGGTACATTGAATTGCCACGTGCCGCCATCAATACTTTTGGCGCTTTAGCGACGAAGTTCCTAAAGAACTTCCAATTTCCAATTAGATTTGAAACCGGAATGAAATTGTTAACCTCGCTGCGCCAAGACACCGCCACCCACATCTTCGATCATATTCATGAATGGAGACATAGGAGGAGGCTAGTCAAAGTGCCAATCTCGGATCATCTCTTAGCCAATTGGTTTTGCAAGTCTCTTTTACCCCACATCTCCAAGGACATTGGCCTTTCTGGTGCGGTTACAGAAGATCAATGTATTCGTCATGCCCAACATTTGGATTTAATATATTCACAATCCGGCACGCTATATGATATGCTCCCCCATGCCCCTGGTAACCCAAATCCTCCGGCCACTTAGAAAACTGGAACACATGCCGACGGTCTCGTTGGCATAATCTCCGGTGTGGCCACAAAGTAGTCTCAAGGGAAAACCTCCCAGCCATGTTCGGTTGCCACCGCCCCTCACCAAATGACTAATCTTCCTACCGCTAAGGTGAATTCTATACAAACCTCACAAAAACCTAGCAGGAAAAATAAGAAGAACAAGAAAAATATGTCTTCTTCGGAAGAGCAGTGGGATAATTAGAATAACCCTAATCAGAAAAACGCTGCCAAAAATGAAAAAGGGAAGGATAAACCCATGAAATTTCCTTGCAAGATCTGTGCGGAGGACCACTTGACATACAAATGTCCTCGGCTATAGGAATGCACCGATTTTATTGCCAACAAGGATTTTGGGCGAACACCTGTCATTCTTCATAATCCTTTCCCTAATCAGCAACAGCAACATCAACACATGGTTGAAAATCCACCACAACCCCATCAACGGGGCAATGGTGGTTCGCATCCTTCCGGCGAAGGATAATCTACCATTTATGGCATTGAGAGTGTTGAACTTCAAACTCGAGCCAAGCTTTATGGAAATCCTACCATAGATGCTCAAGAACCTGGAACTAGTTCAAATCCACTGCCGCCCAACGATTTGTATATCAAACGGCCTACTGCTAAACCCGTGATTCGTCCCCCCAAAGGGACAGTTCGACGCACGACTCATAACACCTCTGCACGTGCAGCCCAAAACTACAACATTGTAGAAGATTTGGCGTAGGCACCATCAGCCATGTCTGCTCTCGAAGTATTAAAAACCTATCCAGCATAAAGGAAATCCTTGCTTTCGACCACTAGTGGAATAGACCCCCAGGATTCCATGCTAGCTATATTTGATATGGAAAAGGCTAAACCTCGCCTCTCACACCAACTTGCATTCCAGGTGCAGGTTGTGTCGAAAGGGAGACCAATCCATCGCACTATCATAGATGAAGGTGCTTCGACTTACGTTATGTCACCAGCTTGTTGGCTCAATTTAGGTTCTCCTACCCTCACCTTGCCATCGAATTCCCTCAAAGATTTTGATGGCCACACGTTCCTCCCAAAAGGATACCTTGCTATCTTTTCCATCACTCTGAGTGGGAAAATGGTAAATGTGGATGTTGAAGTCGTAGAGCGCCATCTAGACTATAATCTATTGCTTGGTCACAGTTGGTCTTATGCCATGAATGCCATTGTGTCTTCAGTCTTCCGACTCATCCTATTTCCATTGGATGGGAAAATAGTCACAATGGATTAGCTATCCTTCTGCGCCCCTGATTATGCCACGTTACCAAGTAGCACTGTACCCCTAATATGAGGCTTTCCTGACTCTTATGTCAGTATCGGTACCAGTCTTCTGAAGGCATCTTCCCTACTGGGTTGTTTTCCTCTCCCGCCGCCACTAATCCCAAACACAGTTGCAATGATATCCACCACTTTGGATGGCTCTATCAACCCATGGATCATTCCGACACCTTTAGACATTGATTCCTATGGAGATCAGATGCCGCTCTCACCGGCCGAGTTGGCTTACCAAGTCATCCAAACCACATATGAACCCTCCACTGTTATGGTTTCGACCAATGGTACAAACCTCCCACCCATAATAGTTCTCTCTAAGGATCTCCTCAATGAATTCTTGCCTACAGACGAAGCTATTCGAGAGATCATGTGTCTAGAAGAATGACCTTGGGGAGAGTTTCACCATCACGCTTCGATGATTGACTCGGAGGCAATAAAAACTGAAATCCCATCCTTTGACCAACCTGAGATAGTTCCCTCTGCTTATACGACTGTTCAAACTATCGATTCAGAAGGGAACACAGGTAATATTTCTAAGACAATTCTCATTGATATCTTGGTCAAAATGAGTATCGTGGAAAATATTCAGATTGGAGAAGCTTGCAATCCTGAGGAAATTGTGCACTTCACATCCATTTTCAAAGAATTCCATGATGTGTTTACTTGGTCTCACAAGGAAATTCTCGACATAGATAATTCTATTGACGAGAAAGAGATCAAGAAATTTCGAGCATTATTTTTATGGTATTTTTCTTGCTCGTTAATCCGAAAAACCTCGAGTCCTCTTCTTCGGGCTCATTAAACTTACATGAAGAAGCTCTGAGCATTCTTTTTATGGTATTTTTTTTCTCATTAATCCGAAAAACCTCGAGTCCTCTTCTTCGGGCTCGTTAAACTTACAAGAAGAAGCTTCGAGAATTCTTTTTACAGTATTTTTCTTGCTTGTTAATCCAAAAAACCTCGAGTTCCCTTCTTCGGACTCGTTAAACTTATATGAAGTTGATATCGAGAGTTCTTTTTGTATGGTCTTTTTCTTGCTTGTTAATCTGAAAAACCTAGAGTTTTCTTCTTTAGACTCGTTAAAACTATGAAGAGGCACTGAGCTTTCTTTTTAGGAATCTTTTTCTCGCTCATAAAACTGAAAAAACCCCGAGTTTCCTTTGTCGGGCTCATTAAACTACCACGACAGAAAGTAAGGAGCCATTCTTTTCCTCTTTTTCAAATCTCTTTAAACTGAAAAAGTAACCGAGTTTTCTCCGCGTGACTCATTAAAATTTCATGGAGGGCTCCGAGTTTTTCTTTGTTGGACTCGTTAAAATTTCACAAAGAGTATTGAGTTTACTCCATCTCCTCATACCCATAACAAAATGAGGTAGACGTCCATCGAACATAGATTTCTCACTTTTCTGGTTTCAATGTGTTACACCATTTTTTGGTCATCTAACCTATTATCATTAGATGGACCCAAGTACACCATGTAAGACCAATTTTACCCTAAGTAAAATTGCTTTCACTATGTAAAATAACTTAATAAACCACATTTATTAGGTTGTTTATGGTCTAAACGGGAAACCCCAAAAGGAAATATTAAACAAACCTATTTTGTTTAATTTTCCTCATGGAATAATTAATTAAACCATAATTTAATTATTATTCCTAGTCATGTTTAACCCAAAAACAAAGAAATTAATTAGATAAACCTTTATTTATCTTATTATTTTCTAGGAATAATTATTTAAATCTTATTTAGATAATATTCCTTGTTAAATATGACAAAATCACCCACAAATAATTAAATAAATCATTATTTATTTAATTATCCTTCAACCACTTCCTTAAAAAGATAAATAAATCATTTATTTATTTATTATTAACAAATAAAGGGATTTTGACCCAAGTCAAATACTTTTTCCCTCCAACAAATATAATAAAATATCCCATAAAAGGTGGATCTAGATTTGGTTAACATTATTTTAATCATGCACCAAGATCTAGAATGACCCAATATTTTTTTATAAATAGGAGGGTTTTCCTACCATTCTTCACCTTTTGTTGCCTATTAGATCACTCTGGATCTATACACTTGGTCACATTTTTCTACATTATTTGCTGTGTGAGCTCCCTTTGAGTTCTATCTTTTTCTGGGTTTTCTACACCAACAAGAGAGAGAGATTCTAGATCTGAAGTGCTGAGGACTTCCAAGAACCCATCCCATTGAGGAGAATTGGATACGCCTTCTTGTTTTTCTCCCAGGTGCCCTTAATACAAAAATTCTTTCAAAAATTGTTCTTGTCTTGTCTATTGGATATATGGAGCAAACCCTTCTTTTTATTGCTTAATGTCTTTCTATGCATAGATCTGGTTTTTTGCAGCTCTTTTCTTGATCAACTAACTGCAGATCTGAAGATATTGGCAGCCAATTTTGATGTTAGGGCTATTAGTTATGCGTAGCTAAAGTGGTCTTTTTTCGTACACTTCGACAAAGGATTCATACTAACATAATGGAATAACTCACGGAAAATGAACTATTTCGGGCTTACTATTATCCCTTTCCCATGCCCGATTATAAAGACATGACAAAGGTACCCCAATGGAGTTGTCTTTTATGATATTTTTTAGACTCTCTAAACATGAAAAATTCACCGAGTTTTCTCGTCTGGACTCTTAAACCTAATCAGAAGGTGCACAGAGTTGTCTTTTCAGACTCTCTAAATATGAAAAATTCACCGAGTTTTCTCGTCTGGAATCGTTAAACCTAATCAGACGGGACACAGAGTTGTCTTTTCTGACATTTTTCAGACTCTCTAAATATGAAAAATTCATCGAGTTTACTCGTCTGGACTCGTTAAACTTAATTAGACGGGGAAAAATTTGGACAAAATGGATACTACCTCTGTTACATTTCAGAAAAGGTCGATTTGGCAGAAAAATTCTTGAACATGGCACTTCCCAGAAAACTCTTTCGCAGTTAGCCAAATCCTACCATCTATGAGTATTAGCCTTCATCTCCTAGTGTCCCTGCACCAGTAAAATCCTAACACACTCTTTGGTGTCCATCAAGCTTCAGCTACCTAGCACCCTGCTAGAGTGCCTTCTATTGTTCAAGTAGATCTCGCTATCTACTGCTCCTGTTATCAACGAAACGGCTCATTATGCCAGAGATTATTTGTCGTCCGACATCCCCATTTCCTCTTCATTATCTCAAATCATAAACAAAATTAGTTGGTTTCCGTTTCGTGTTGACTGATGTAGGATGCCTCAATGCCTACCTTTCAACAGATCTCTTCCTATCGACTTCAACATCTTATCTAGGAAGCTGATCCAGAAACCCATCAGTACCTGGATAATTGCAGACATCAGTGGTAGGTAGTCTTGTGTTTGATCAGGGGTCTTCATCATTGGCTCCTGGTCGAATGATTCTACGGGTGTTCAACTTCAACTCATTTTTCACACTTGCTAGATTGTACTGTGCATCTTAGGGACCATCATCATTATCGGTGGCCGCCTTCACGTCTGTTAACAGTTTTCATTATCAATTGGGAATCAGACGATTTCTCACATGTTCGACGACAACTCCTTCATTCACATGTTGAGAAATATGCAGTTTAAGTGAATCGGTGGTCAAGACCTTGGGGCAAAGGCTACATCATTAAAGTTGTGTTTCCTTCCCCAAGTTGTGATATTGTTAATGGAGACAGCTTCTTTAGCCTGATCCTGTTATGATAGACACTTCCACATTGTGATTATCGGTGGACAGATTCTTCATATCTCTATTCTAGAGAAATCATGTTGTTTAAGCTACTATATTTTCTGACATATGTTGTTGTTTCAGGTTTTCCTCAATCTTTCAATCTCTTTATCTCTACACAAATTATAAAGTATTTTGGCCATCATCTTCATCTCTGACCTCACACTTTAGGGGGCATCTGTTACAGGTCAAAGTACCTCCTCATCAGCTCAGAGGAGAAGACAAATATGGAAGGAATACAAAGAACTAAATTAAACCTATTTTTGCCAAGGTAACGCCTTTCTGTAACAAAGAAGGAGCGTTATAACGCATGAGACCAATAAATGTGCCGCGTTAGTGGCTAGGGAAATGCTCTATTTACACTAGAGGGCAGCGTTACCCATTTTTTGAGTTTGAAATGGGCAAAACGCACAGATAATGATTTGAATCTCTGGCTTTCCCTCACAAAAAAGTCAGTTCACAAAGGAAACTGCAAAGCACCAATTCATTATTGGTCACTGCCATAAAAGATTGAACTCCCAAGGAGGAAAAAGCATAGAGATTAAAGAAACATCTTAGTTTTTTCTATTCCAAACTAGTGGAAAGAGAAAGGAAACAATGGCTTTCTCCCTCTCCTATAAAAAGGAGTTGAAGGCTCTTAGTTGAAGGTTGAAGGATTGTTAATGTTCCGAATACTTGTGAAGTAGAGGATAGTGTTATAGTGTTAAGGCCAAGAGTCAAAGAGGTTCCTAGAGAGCTTGTTGACTAATACTTCACTACTTAAGAGATAGAGAGATTGGGAGGCTGAGGAGGGCTTGGTACAACCGACGGTTGTAATCCTCCTTCTTTCAAAATCAATAGAACTGTATTTTTTTTGTCCATTCGATGCTTAATATTGTCATTATTGTTTGAATATTTACATAGCATGATATGAATGGCTCAGATGGGTATAATTTAGATGTTCATTATATATTAGCTTAATTGATAGGATATATGTTGTGTTAGAAATTACACGAGTGCTTTGATTGATTGCAGGACTAAAATTTAGGGCCGGTGAAGAAGGACTCTTGCTTCGCTGCCTAGTTCTCTCCAAGGGAATCTGAGATCGTCAAAGAGGTAATTTTATATCGCATTCCGTCAAGTTGTTTTAAGTTAATATGAACATGTATATGCCATCTTTGTGAACTGTACAGCTAATCTTACTGTCTGCCTCGGGCACCGGAAAGCCCTGAGAGGGATATACGATAGCCAACAACCCAAGCATTTTACCCTATAGAATGAGCTGCAACTTATGCAAGATTATCTAAATATGTTTTTCTATCAACTTCTAATTTTGACCTTGTGGTCCTTGTGGATGTTTCTTTTTCAATGGCTTTTTTCTCTTTTGAAATTTTCTAGATTTTTCTTATTTTAGAGGATCCTGTTTGGTGTTCCGAATGGGATTTACCCTTATATTTTTTCTTGTATCCACTAGACTCTGTAATTGAAGGAATTAAAGTCTATAATCCTTCTGGATGCCTCTCCACATATATGAATTCTGTTAGCAAACTTGGATTATGCAGGGCTTTATATTTTAGCCTACATTTGTTGTTGTCTCTTGTATGTCTTTTCCTACTACCAACAACTTGTTTTACATCTTTTTGTCTTGTTTTAGAAGTTCTCCCTATTATCTTTCCTTTTACTCCTTTTAATAATTGATGAATTAGTCGTCCTATGACTTTTTCCTTTCTACTTGGCAGGTTGATAATTTTTCTTTGAAGCTAAATATAACTGAGCAGGAATTTCTTGTGTAGGTGCAGGTTCGCCTGGCCTGTAAAGCAAAAAATGTTCCCATGAATGGTTTTTTTTTTTTTTGAGTTCTTCAACAACCAATACCTTAATAAGATCCTATGATAAATGCTATATTTTGATGTTGTTTCATGGGTTTGTATCCTAGCTGACATCTTAGTCAAGCTCTTTAACATAAAGAAAGGTAGGTTGAGGGTCTTAATACATGCAATGTGAAACAAAAACCTCATGTGATAAAGAAAAACAACAGTATACCTCCTCTCACAAGTAAGGTATATCTTGATAAGCTTGACAATTTCAACCCATTCTTTCTTGATATAACTTCTATGAATCCCCTTAGCCCATTTAGGGTCTTTGTGTTCATCCTTGATGAAGCTGGTGAGGTATTATCCAGTGATGACTTGGATTTTGAACCATTTTTCTCCTTCTTGTGGAAGGTGGAAAGCGTCAACAATATAATCTACTGATACCTGCAATCTGAGGCCATAGATGTTTTATTATTGCCCATCAAATGAGAGAGAAATTTCCTTAGCTACTCCTATATGAGAGCTTCCTAGACTTGAAAAAAATGGATACCACCATGCATGAACAAAGAAACTCCTCACATTTGGATTAGAATCAACTAAATCATCTCCTTGGGGTTCAATGAGTTTTGGTTTTCATCCTTTCTTAGTCATATTCAACAATAAAGAAGGTTTTCTGCTATGATATGATAGGTGTCAAGATTAGGGGAGCTCACCTAACAGGTGTTGTTATATCTTCAATGAAATTTGTCTGAAAATTGGGTCTCCCTCTTCAAGCCTCTTAATGGAATTTCTTATTCACCAACAATTGAACTCGAAACTAATGGTTTTCCCTTTTTTTCAGTGATTTAAAACGATATTTTAGTTCACCATTCCATGCATGAGATTTTTTCATAATCAAATATATGCTGGACCATATAACACACCTTGTGGCAGTCATGATTAATTTTAGTTGCCTTGTTTGCTTTATATTACATTCTACAGGTGGCTGGAGCTGAACAAAGTTGAAGCTGGAAGTCATCTCCATTGTATCCTTATGACATGCCTAAAATTCCAGCAATGTTCATGCCTGATCAAACAAAATGGTCATCACATTAAATTGCAGATCCACGATCAACCTTGACACTAGATATGTACCTTTACATGTGGATATAACGACTCAGGTTGAGAGGGGACAAACAATGGATGGCTTTTCTTAACTACAAATTGAACTATAATATTCCAAAGTAGGAAAAGTAGCAATATGGAACATGAAACTGGAAATAACAATGAATATCAATACATCAAACATGAGAAATTGATAGAGAAATATTATTATTAATATCAACAACAAATAAGTACAATATATTGTGGAAAAAATCACTCAAGCAAGGCAAGACAAGCCTCCAAGGACCAATATACTTAGTTATGGAATGTTGCTGCTACACAAAATGCCGCAGAGACAAGATAACCTAGTCCTAGTGAATACAACTACAGATAGAAAATGTAATAACAAATATCTATTGATATATGGCTCAAAAAGTGTCGATAATAGCGATCTAAGCTCCCAAGCATATTTCCAAGACAACCCAGAAAGGGTTTCGAGAAATACACAAAATACAAAAATGATGAAATACAGACCTATGGATGAATAAGCTCTGTAACTGGATAATCGATAGGAGGTGGATGATCTGATGTAGAAATTTATGAAACTCCTCCAATAGATCTTTCGGATAAAGGGATGCTCCCCTCACTAGAAATCTAACTCACCAAATGGGGCACTAAGCCCGCCACTGCAACTGCTCAATAAAATAACACAGTTTATGAGGGAAACTATGTTGTAGGTGATGGAACTAGCTTAGAATAATGCCAAAAGAAAAAATTATTCTCAAGGATCCTGCTTGATAACCTTTTTGGTGAAAGCCTATTCCCTCCATTGGAAAACAAGCTCAGAAACTGATCCTATCAATCCTCCACTACTTCTACCCTGCAAAACAACACAACCCTGGAGGAGAATGCACTGTGGATAATGGATGAAGCTTGGCATAATGTTAGATAGTGGTAATGCATCTCAATAAATATCTCCTGAGTGGGAACTCAAATTCCCCTAAGGATGAGGGTGGGATTCCCGCTCGGGAACATATTTGTGCTAAACAACACAACAGACTTTGCTAAACAACAAAAACATGAAAGAAGTCATAAAATACCAAGACATAAACAATAATCAGAATGCCCTCTATGGCTACCATCCCCTTCCTTATATGCTTTGTGATCTTCCTCACCTTGGACCCCACAGATTAAGTTTACTACTATCATGGAGGCTTCCTCTCACTAACAATGCGTTTTCCCTCATTAACTATCCACTCCCTCCATACCAGTGTTGTTGATTTGGTTAAACTTGACTCCATCCACATGCGTCAACCTCTATTGACACATGAAGATGATTTATCAACTAATATGATGATCCTCATCCTCATTAGAAGTGGTTTTATTCCTACTAAGGAGACTTATGGGTCTCCCTACCCTCTTATTCATCTATTTACATGAAAAAATCAAAATTTAATATTCCAACTAGCTAAAAGCTAATTAGGAATATTATAGTCCTCCCCTCCCAAATTTTGTTGTCCTCAAGCAACTGTGACGGTGAATGCTGCAGAACTTATCCTCCTCCTCTGTTGGCACCCAGATATGATAATATCCCCCACTGAATCAGGTTTCCTCCAATAAATATACCCCTTAGTTGCTCCTCCCAAGTTTCCAAGTTATCGAAATGACTCACATCATGAGGAAGTAAGAGATCTATGGTAGCAACCACATACTGTCCAATGCTCTCACTGAAGCATGGGGCATAAGAAGTGTTGGAGAGCTCACTCCCAATGAACATCCCCAATCCATGTATCATTCCTCCAAGCATGCCAACAATAATGACTAAGGCATCATCAAAATTAGAGATACCTTGACTACCATATGAAATACCGGAGGGTGATAATAGTCCCTCAAGGGGAACCAATGCAGTTCTATTCCCAGCTGCCTTAAAAAATGATGTGATAAGTGAATTTCCATACACTTTTTTGCTGCGACAGTCCTCTCGCATGTTTGGAAGTGGTAGAAGGAATTTGGTGTTAACTGAGCACACTCTAAACAAGATATCATTTCCCCAAAATTTCCTAGGGAGTGGCCATTCCCATCACTGATTTTGGCCCCAAGTAGACCATGAAGTATAAAGAAAGGATTGCCCCTTTGTGGAGCAATGTATTGTAAATGAATGGAAAAGGAATACAGATGCTTAGTTATTTTATAATTATGCACAAAAACAAAATCCTTACCATGTACCTTAGGCAAGTTGTTGAAGAGGTTCATAGATGAGCCTTCCCACATCTCTATTGGAAAGGGAAGTGGCCATGAAAACCCTACAAGGTGGTTGTTTTCCTCCTCAATATTCAAACAAACCATAAACCTCCTTATATTTTTTTGCACATCCTCTTTGACACCCTCCCAAGAGAATCCCTCCATAATGGTTTGATATGCCCCCATGAAATCTCTGTGACTGGAAAGGAGTGCTTCATGTGTTGCATGCAGAATCTTCTTCTGAGCTTAGAGTCTCTAGCCAAGAAGATCCTATTCTGATAATAGATGACTCCATCCATCACTGTATACCTCTCATCACCTGTCCATCAAGCACTTCACATGTGAAGTGATCATTGCAATATTCCACCAATATCTGGCATTTCCAATAAGGATTTATGCCCATAAATGACAGCACTACTGGTCTTTGTGGAAAATCACCTGTCATTTTACTGCCCTCCTATTTTAAATGTCTAATGCCAAAGTCATATGCTGAGATATTTTTATCCTACCTCTGCTACCTCTCTTGTAGTTGTTCCTGCTCAAGTAGGGGTTGAAGTTTATGGAGCTTAGCCTTCACTCGGAAGCTATCACCCATCCAAAACTTTCTATGTTTGGCCAATGTGTGCATGAGTGCCAACGACCCTCTACCATATATGAAATATTCCTCCCTATATGGAAGTACCTTCTAGTTCTCAAAGGCTATGGAGTAGCCCCCTTGCACCATGATGGTACCATCATCGATCCTTGAAACACCTCCTCTCAGCCTGAGATGCTTGGTGAGAGTTGGTAATACTAATACTAGAAGAGTGTTCCTTTCTTCCTTGATCTTACCAAAGATTGTCTGTGTTGTGCTAAGCTCACCAAAATTTCTCATCTCATCTGGATCTATGAGTGGTGTAGCTTGTTTTGAGAACTCTCTAACCAACTCCTGCTCTGGGGGTCTTCCTGGTGGAATGCCTCCAAATAATACTACATCATGGGTCAAAGTCAATTGCATAACTGAGTGGATTGTTGTGTCTTTTCTCCCACTGCGCAAATTAGGCTCTATCTTGTGTGTAGAAGCTATCTTCGGTTGATAAGTGTGCATGCCCATGATCCCCTGATGTTTACCACTCTTCTTATCTACCCACTCCATCTACAAGGTTTTCCAATCTATGGTGACCTTCCCAAAAGTAACCAGCCACTGCACACTGAATATCACATTGGCGTCAGGAATATCAGCCACAAAGAAGTGACCAGTCAAGGTGTATGTTCACATGGTGACAGATAATGTGAGAACATACTTCATGCACTGCATGGTTCTAGCTCCTAGGACCAAAAATGAAAATCCCTCAAAATCATCAGTGGGTATTGCTCTCATTCACACTAATTGAGCATCAATAAATTTGTGGGTAGCCACAACATTAATCAACACTGATACTCTCTGATCTTGAATGGTACCTCAGACTCTCAAAGTCAGATACTTGGGTACTCCCCGCAAAGATGCAAGGGCCACTCCAACTGGACCAAATGCCCCATTCCCACATCATGATGGTGATGGATATTCTCCTGCTATCCCAGTGATGTTTCCCCCTTCTGTCTCCTCTTCTTCTTCCTCCTCACTATCAAAGAATACCTCTATATAGTGTGCCTTCCCTGTTGCACATCGATGCCCTCGTGCCCATGGTTCTTGGCATGTGAAGCAAAACTTCCTTTTTCTCAAGTCTCTTTAGACATCATCTTTAAGATTTCCTTTTTTTTGGTTATCTTTTGGAGGGAGAACCTTCACATATTTCCCTTCTTGCTGGAAGGGTGGCCTTGGCTGAAATGGAGCCTTTGCCCTTGGCAAAGCATATTGTAAATATCTTGCCCTTTCAATAGCATCTTGAAGAGTAGTTGGTTTAGCAGATTTAAACAACCCATGCAAAGGCTCTGCTAGCCCATAAATGAACATATAAACCCTCCTAGCTGTAGATAAATGAGGAACCATGATAGAAAATTTTAGAAACTCAGAAATATAGGTTTCTGGATTACCTGACTTTTTGAGCTTGGCTAGTGGTGAGCCCTGGTATTACACCAAGAGTGTTGCAACTCCCAGGGGATGCCCTAATTTACTTTATCAACCTGGGGTTCGTACAAAATTGGAGGTGACAGTGCTATATACACAATAGATGCATTTTTCTCATATCATCCTCTTCTACTCTACGAAAGGTTGCTACTTTTAGGGGTTCTCACTGAAGTCTGTCACACTTCAATGAAACTAAAATAAATTGTAGAAAGGAAAAGACAAAAAGGAAACTAAACTAAATCGCTGAAAAGAAATGACAAGAAATGAAACTAATTTAACTTGCTGAAAAGAAATGGTAGAAAAGAAACTACTTTAAATCATACTTAACTTGGCTACTCGGCTAAACACGCCCTACTTATCTTATGCTCTATCTACCATTCTTATATCCATGAAGTTAAGTTATCCATAACTTAATTCTAATTGAAAAAGTGTCGATTGCAATTCAAAATGTTAGCTCCCCATAATTTTTGAAGGCTGAAGACAGAATCCTAGAGGGCCAACATCAAAACCACTTCGGGCCTAGGATCTAGCCCTCCTAGACCCAAGGAGGGATCTCACTATTAGATGTAGCTTTTTTTATTGGGCATTTTAAGCTAGCTATTAGTGCATAGAGGTTTGTTTGAGAATTTGTGGTTGAGACAGTAGAAGAGGGCCATTGGGATATAGAGTCAAATAGGTGTAAAAAAATTCAAATGGATGAATAATTGAAATCATGTGTAACCAAGGAAGCTAGCAATGTCAATGTATCTTTATAGCTTGTGAAATGGAAAGGGGGAGGAGATATTGAGGTTCAATTTGAATGAAGAGTAGTACTACTCTGAATTCTGCATTCAGAGAAAAACATAGATGCTGCTTGAAGACTTAAGAGGGTGCCCAATGACAAATCTTGAACAAAATTTTCTTATCCAAAGTAAAGAGAGAAAACAATATGATAAACTAGAGAATGAAAAATTACATGAAAATAAACACTTCACCACAAATCATAACACAAGAATATGGAAATTGCAGTGCCTTTTAATTCATCCACAAAAGCGTTTATATCCAGATGATCGTATTAAAATGGTTTTTCCCTTGCTACACTCTCTTGATACTACAAATGCATACAATATTTATCTACAATTTAATTCAGTTACTCTATCTACTGCAGCGATTGTCATCAATTACATTCAAGCGAAAATTGGACAATTGGAACCATACAAGCGATGATAATATACGTCTGGCCAAAACAATGGGTTTAGTAGACCATTTTGGTTACACAGTAGGAAAATTCTAGCTCTTTAGATCACGAAGAGGCCATGATAAAATAAATTTGACATATGGCCCTACTTCTTCAGAAAACCGCTCCTGTATAATTAAATTTGGTGCTACGCTAGCTGATTCAACAGATCTGATTTTTGTGTTGGCCATGTTTACTGCTATTTTTCTATTCTTGTTGTTATATCATCATATTTCTATATGAACAACCTTTTCCTGACTAGACCCATGGTGTATATCTCCTTATTACCGGGACATTCAACATTACTATGCCCTTTGCTCTTTTTCGGGTCTTATCCTACCCGAGTCCTTCTGTCATGTTTAGCCCTTTCTTCATAAAACAACGTAAAAACCTCATACACCCGGACTATAAATCCTTTAGGCTTTAGCTTTGAACTTCATCGCATCCACGTGAATATCGAACTTCACAAGGCTTAAGGTTGATCTTGTGATGAACATGAGTTAAAGGCTAGAACTTTTGATGTGCGATGTGCGACAATGGAGGGTGATGTGGTAGGATGGAGATGGGCGCCATTCAATACCGAAAATCATAATTTTTAAGGTTTATGTTATGAGTAATGGGAGTTAAAGGCTAAAACTAGTGAAGTGCGATGTGCTATGAGAATGAAGGTGACGTGGTGGGAAGGGTCCCACTATATCGCATCGGTGGTCCAGACAAAACAAAATGGATGTGGTGAGAAACTTCGCGATAGGCCGGCATGACAAGGTAAGGATAAAGGTAAATTGAGCAAAAAACAAGGGTGAGGTTTTATCATATCAGGACTTTGGAATAGTGAGAGTAAATTAAGGGTGAAAGGGTTTTTTTTTTTCGATGTGATAAAGGTAAGTGGGCCCATAATATGATAAGGGTGGTGATGATATAATATGCGATATATTAAAAGGCTTGTTGTGGAGGGTGGAGCTATGAATAAAGAAATAGATGGTAATTTTAAATGAGAAATATGATATGGCTGTTAGTGGGTGGGCGAAGCCCCTTTTTTAACTATAAAAATTGAATTTTAATATTTAAAAAATGAGTTTTGAAAGAAATGAGGTGTAGGACTTTAGAGTTTGGAAAAATGAAGGGTAAAAGAGGGTAAATGAAATGAATGAGGGCAGAAATGAAGTTTTCTCACCACTACACCTTATCAACAACACTTTCCCCTTTCCACTGAACTGAAAAGGCATATTGATTCCTTTGAAGTCCTTGACAGTTAGGATTTCCCTTCCTTTTCTGCAAATAAATGACAAGCATGGAATATTATTTTCAATATGAAAGATCTGAGAAATAATTAGTCACCTTGTAATATTGTGAATTACAGGAGTCTAACAGTGGGTTGAGATGGGGATGGAAGCTCCTTCGGGAGGTGTCAGGAACATTGTAGATTAGTAGCCTAATCCATTGGGCTGACCCCAAATCTGAAACCTAATATGCTACAACCTCTGTGGCCAAAAGCCTTTGAGTTGATATCAACCCTCTCTTCAAACTAAACTCTAGAACACACTTGAACTGAAGAATAGAAAGAAATTTGAACTAAATTTGGAAAAAATCTCAAAGTACTGAGCTTATTTGCACACCTACCTACTCTAATCTACTGATAATCTTGATGAATCAAGTAATACAAAAATGCCAATGGAGCCAGTCAAGTAGCTCCATAAACAAATGGAAAACTTGACTGCTTGTCAAAAAAAATAGAAGTACAACTTGATTGTGTATCCACATAATAAAAGTTGTAATATGTAATAGCAACCATTAATGTATTTGATCCTTATAGAGAATACATAATTGAAAAATTGAGGTAAAAAGAACCTCCATATAATCTGCTATAGGATCGATAAAAGCATCATGTATGATATTTTCTTCTGGGCCTTCAATGGCTTGTTGAAGAGTTGTATCCTCAATATTAAACCTTAAAACCACATCTTCGGCATAATCATCCTCAATATGTAAGTCAAAAGTTAGTACAATTTCCTAATCCTTTAGAGAAGGAATATTTTCCAAGAATTCTTTAGGGTCTCAGAAACTATATGATTGAATTTGAGAATTTAAAAGTTCAATGCCATTTTCGTATTATCCCATAACTAGCTGAGGAAAACATGTTTTGGCTTTAGGAAAAAAATTTCTTGACTTCAAAATAAGAGAGACAACTTCTAGAAAATATTCATCAAGCTGAAATTCTGATAATTAATTCCTGAATGCATTTAAATCTTCACGAGATAAAATATCTGCCACAAACCATGTCATCTTGTTCAGCAAAAAATCTGGTTAGCATGTTGTGGAGTGGCCATGAATGCTCAAAAGTTGGGTTCCTTGAATCATGGAGTCGCCAGGTGAATAATGCAGCCTTCTTGTGTCTGGTCATTGTACACCATTAGTAATCATATTTGAAATTTTATGTAATTTTCTGAGGAAGATAAATTATGTCCCCAATATTATCACCACTATGTTATCTCCCCGTATTTTTTGAAAGCTAAAGACAGAATCCCAGAGGGCACACATCAAAACCACTTTGGCCCTAGGATCTAGCCCTCCTAGACCCAGAGAGTGATGTCTCTGTTAGATGTAGCTTTTTTGATTGGGAATTTTAGGCTTGCTATTAGTGCATAGAGGTTTGTTTGATAATTTGTGGTTGAGATAGCAGAAAATGGCCATTGGGCTATGGAGTCAAACATGTGTAAACAAATTCAAATGGATGAATAAGTGAAATCATGTGTAACCAGGCAAGCTAGCCATGTCAATGGATATTTATAGCTTATAAAATGGAAAGGGGGAGGAGATATTGAGGCTTAATGTGAATGCAGAGAAGACCTTCTCTGAATTCTTCATTCAAATTTCAAAGGAAAAAATTGATACTGCTTCAAGACTAAACAGGGTGCCCGATGACAAATCCTGAACAAAATTTTCTTATCCATTGTAAAGAGAGAAAACAATATGTGAAACTAGAGAATGAAAAATTACATGAAAATAAACACTTCACAACATATCATAACACAAGGATATGGAAACAACAATGTCCTTTCATTCATCCATAAAAGAGCGTTTACAACCAGATGATCCTATTACAGTGGGTTTTCCCTTCCCGCACTCTCTTGATACTGAAAATTCATACAATATTTATCTACAACTTAAGTCGGTTACTCTATCTACTGAAATGATTGTAATCAATTGCATTCAAGCGGAAATTGGACAAGTCAAACCATGTAAGTGGTGATAAGATGTGTCTCGCCAAAACAGTGGCTTTAACATACCATTATTGATTATGTAGTAGGAAAAATATGGCTCTTGGGATCACGAAGAGGCCATGATAAAATAAATCTGACATCTGGCCCTGCCTCTTCATAAAACCGCAGGTGGATAATTAAATCTAGTGTTGCACTAGCTGATTTAACATATCTAATTGTTGTACTGGTTGTGTTTACTGCTCTTTTCCATTCTTGTTGTTATATCATCATAGTTATGTATGAACGCCCTTTTCTTGACTCAACCCATGGTGTATATATCCTTATTACCACAACGTTAAACATTATTATGACCTTTATTATTTGTCGGGTCTTATCCTACCCAATTATTTCTACCGTGTTTATCCCTTTCTTCATAAAACAGCTTAAATACCTCATACACCCGAACTTGAAATCCTCTAGGCTTTAGCTTTGAAATTCATCGCATCCACGTCAAGATCGCGCTTCTCAAGGCTTAAGGCTTATCTTATGAGGAATGGGAGTTAAAATATAGAACTTGTGAAGTGCAATGTGCGATGACAGAGGGTGATGTGGCAGTATAGAGATGAGGCCCATTCAATACCGCAAATCGCAAGTTTTAAGGTTTATTTTATGAGGAACAAGAGTTTAAGGCTAAAACTCACGAAGTGCGATGTGTGACGAGAATGGAGGTGACGTGGCTGGAAGGGTCCCACTATATCACATCGGCAGTCCAGAGAAACAACAAATGGATGCGGTGAGAAAATTTGGGATAGGCCGATGTGAAAAGGTAAGGATAAAGGTAAAGCGAGCAAATGACAAGGGTGAGGTTTTATCACATTGATACTTTGGAATAGTGAGAGTAAATGAAGAGCGAAAGGGTTTTGTTTTTGCGATGTGATAAAGGTAAGTGGGCCGATAATATGATAAGGGTGGTGATGATATAATATGCAATATATTAAAAGGCTTGATGTGGGGGGTGGAGCTGCGAATAGAGAAATATATGGTAAGTTTAAACGAAAATCTGATATGGATGTTAGTGGGTGGGCGGAGCTGCTTTTTTAACTATAAAAATCAAATTTTAATAGTTAAAAGAGGGGTTTTGAAAGAAATTAAATGTGGGAATAATTTAGAGTTTCGAAATATGAAGGGAAAAATAGGGTAAATGAAAATAATGAGGGTAGAAATGAATTTTTCTCACCACTACACCTTATCAACAACACTTTCCCATTTCCACTAAACTAAAAAGGCATATTGATTCCCTTGAAATCCTTGATAGTCAATATTTCCCTTTCTTTTTTGAAAATAAATGACAGCCATGGAATATTATTTTCAATATGAAATATTTTAGAAATAATCAGTCACCTTGTGATACTGTGAATTACAAGAGTCTAACATGGAGGGAAAGGGCTGAAGATGTTAATGGAAGGCTTAACACACAAACCAAGGCTCAAAGGAGTGAAAAGGGGGATTAGACTTTATTAAAACACATAATATCGCAAATGAAAAGTGTGATGGAAGAATTGCAATGGGATATACACTGCGAAATGAAAAATGCAGTATGTCAAATGACGTGGTGGGAGGACAAGTTGTAGTATTCTTTGACAATATCGCAATCAGCGTAGGGAGCGATAAGTATTAACGGGAACCAATTAAAAACTACACTTTGTGATTTACGATGTGGCGGAGTACAGAGAATATCACAATCAACATTAGGAGTGGTAAGTATTAACTGAAACCAAATAAAAGTGTGATTTGTGATTTGCGATGAGTCGGAAGACGTGGAGGTGGGACCAGTGGCGGAACACGATACCAATATCGCAATCGACAAATAGGAGCAGTCAATGTTAACAAGGAGCGAATAAACATTGTGAAATGAAATTTACGATGGGATAACGAGTGAGAAATGAAATTTTCGATTTGTGATGTGGTGGAGTACGAAGTGATATTGCAATCGGCATTTGGAGTGGTAAGTCTTAAAGGAAAATGGAAAAAGGTTGCAAATTTTGAAATGTGATTTGTGAAAAGGGAAAAGGTTGCAATATGCGATAGGATAAATATTGTGAAGTGCGATTTGCAATGTACGGTAGTAGGAAGTTCGAGGAGTAAGGGTGGAGGTCAAGTTCCAATGGTTTTCGAGCATTTTGTATTAAAAAGGGTAAGACAACTGTGATGAATAAAAAAAAACGAATAAGGTTGGATAAATGGTTTAAGTGCTTTTATGAATAAAAAGGTGGGTGCAGTAGTGAGAGTAAGCGGGAAAAAGCGAAATGGAGGGCATAACAATAGTGCGTAGATTGCGAAGGCTGAGATGGAGAAAGAAGTGGGGAGGCACCACAGAGGTGCTCTGGGGTTTTAACAATAATTCCCGCAGTCAACTTGCTAACTTATGCGCAAGGAAATAGATGAATGTGTAAAAATACAGTACAAAGGGAGACTAAAAAATGGTAATGGAACTCTACTTTTAATCTCAGAAACAGTGAACAGAAATCAGTTTTTTGGTCTGTAGGAAGGTTCGCCCTCCTCGAGATCTATTGATAGAGATGAGAAGGGGGTCTTGATCCAAATATTTTGGATTTTTCCTCTACTCTATTACAAACATATCACTTTCAGTTTATCAAGAGGATATGTTTGGAAGTGTTGTACCTCAACATTGTAAGTGAGCTAAGATACTTAATTGTATGGTTTTGGAAATGGTGGTGCAGGTGGTTGAGTGGGGGTGGATATATGAGATGGATATGATTGAGGTTGTGGTTGTGGTGGAGGTGGATGGTAGGGATAACATGGATTTGTGTATGGAGGATATTGAGGGAAATATTGAGGATATTATGGATTTTCCCAATAAGGTCCTTGCAAACCATGTTGCTACGATTGGTTTTTGGGTTGAGATGGTCGAGGTTGCTAAGGAGGGCTTGTGTCCCAATTATTTTTAGATGGATGTGAATAAGCTTGAAATTGTGAACTAGGCCCTTACATCATATCAAGCTGACTAGGTTGCCACGGTATCCTTGGAGCTACATAACATAGCTTCTTTGGTGATTTCCTTGCTCCATTGTCTTCCTAGTAAACTTCCTTAAACCTGGGGAATGATGGACAACATTTAGTAGCATATGATTCTGCATCGATAAAAACAATATCAGCATATCCTTTTTTCTCATTTTGCATTCTTAACATTTCTACTTGTTCACTTAGATTGCCAAGAATTTCTATTTTAAATTTCTCAAGCAAATTTCCAAGTTCATCTTGCCTTACCAATGTTGAGGTAGATTTACTTACTATTTCCCTTCCTCTTGATATGCACTTGCATGTTTTACAAATTTCTTCAAATGACAATTGGTATACCTCTACTATACTCATGATATTTAGGAGACCAATCCACTCATCCCTAATTGTTCTAAGTAAGAGGTTTTTTAGTGTGTAAAATCCTATATGATGCAATTTTTCCCTCTTAAAATTATACATGAACCTCTCTATTAGATCCTAAAGGCTCTCATCTTCTTCTTGGTTCATTCTAAAAAATTCTAATCTAAGATCATGATATTTATATTTTTCTAGAAATATCTTTTGCATATCATTCCATGATCTTATTGAATTAGTACTTAGACTCATGAACCATTTAACAGATTTATCCTTCAATGTTGCAGGAAACAATCTCAATTTTTGAGTGTGTGATAAGTAGACATAAAATCTACAAAGTATCTCAAATTCAAAGAGAAATTTTTCCGGATGCTCTGCCCTCATACAATGGAAGTTGGGAAGGAAATATGGGGGGATGTTTGAGAGTGTAAACTTCTGTGATCCATATCATATTAAAATAAAATAAATCTTCTGGGAAATCACATGAGAGATTTTAGAACCGACGCGTTTCAAACTACTGAATGTATTTCATCATCAGGATAATCATTATCTTGATGATGAACTACATTCAGTAGTTCAAAACGCGTCGGTTCTAAAATATCTCATGTGATTTCCAAGAAGATTTATTTTATTTTAATATGGAGGGATGTTCTTCATATGTACAATGATGTCCATATCTTGAATGTGAAACCCAATAAGATCTTCTTCATTTTCATCATATCCATCCATCTCTTCTACTTTCAAAAGTGTATGGTGATGTGGTTCTTACTGCACCACGTGGTCAAGTGAGGGGGGGTGGGGGTTGGTATTGGAGAAGTATTTTCTTAAAATTTCTGAGTATCCCTACTCTTATGAGGCATGCAAATCAGATTTTTTTGTATTTTCAATATTCGGAATAAACATGAAAAAGGAAAGCAGAAAAGAATGCTAAAACATAATCAAAGCATCTACTAGACACCTCCCCGGCAATGATGCCAAAAATTGGTGAGCACTGGTATTGCACCAAGAGTGTTGCAACTCCCAAGGGATGCCCTACTTTACTTTATCAACCCGGGGTTCATACAAACTTGGAGGTGATAGTGCTCTGTACACATCAGATGCATTTTACCCATGTCATCCTCTTACGCTCTACGAAAGGATGCTACTTCTAGGGGTTATCAGTGAAGTCTGTTACACTTCAATGAAACTAAAATAAATTGCAGAAATGAAATGAGAGAAAGGAAATGAAACTAAATTGTTGAAAAGAAATGACGGGAAAGGAAACTAATTTAACTTACTGAAAAGAAATGGTAGAAAAGAAACTAATTTAAATCACACTTAACTTGGCCAATCGGCTAAACACGCCCTACTTATCTTATGCTCTATCTACCATGATTCTATCCATATAGTTAAGTTATCCGTGAACTAATTCTAATTGAAAAAATGTTGATTGCAGTCTAGAAGGAAAGGGATAAATATGCTAATGGAAGGCTTAAGACATTAAATAAGTCTCAAAGGAGTGAAAAGGGGGGTTAGAATTTATTAAAATGCAAAATATCACAAATGAAAAGTGTGATGGAGGAATTGTGATGGGATAGATGCTGCAAAATGTGAAATGTGGTAAGTCAAATGATGTGGTGGGAGGATAGGTGGCAGGGTGATTTGACAATATTGTAATCAACGTCGAGAGCGATAAGTATTAACGAGAACCAAATAAAAACTATGATTTGAGATTTGCAATGAGGTAGAGTACGAAGAATATTTCAATCGGCATTGGGAGCGGTAGGTATTAATGGGAACCAAATAAAAGTGCAATTTGCGATTTGAGATGAGTTGGATGACGTGGTGGTGGGACCGGTGGTGGAGCGTGATAGAAATATTGCAATTGGTAGACAAGAGTGGTAAGTGTTAACAAGGAGTGAATAAAGGTCGCAAAATTTGATTTGCAATGGGATAAAGTTTGCGAAATGTGATTTGCGATTTGCGGTGTGGAGGAATACAGAGCAATATCACAATTAGAATTTAGAGCAGTAAGTCTTAAAGGAATAGGGAAAAAGGCTGCGAAATGTGAAATACAATTTGTGAAAAGGGAAAAGGTTGCGATATCCGATAGGATAAATATTGCAAAGTGTTATTCGTGATGTACGATAGCGGGAAGTTCGAGGAGCAAGGGCAAAGGTTGAGTTCCAATTGTTTTCTAGCATTTTGCGTTAAAAAGGGTTAAGAAACTGTGACGAATAAAAAAAAAGGAATAAGGCTAGCTGAATGGTTTAAGTGTTTTTATGAATAAAAATGTGGGTGTGGTAGTGACAGCAAGCGAGAAAAAGTGGAAATGGAGGGTGTAAAAATAGTGCGTAGATTGCAAAGATAGAGATGGAGAATGAAGCACGGAGGCACCACGAAGCTACTCTAGGGTTTTAACAAGAATTCCTACAGTCAACCTACTAACTTATGTGCAAGGAAATAAATGAATGCGTAAAAATAAAGTGCAAAGGGAGACTAAAAAATGGTAATGCAACTCTAAATTTAATCTTAGAAACAGTGGACAAAAATCATTTTTTGGGTCTATGGGAAGGTTTGCCCTCCTTGAGCTTTATTGACAAATATGAGAAAGGGGTCTCGATCCATAGATTTTGGTTTTTTCCTCTACTCTATTACTCTTGTAAGCAAATGAAGAACTAAAATATCAAATTGAAGGAAAAACTAAGCAACACTGAAACTATCAAAAGCAGAACTAACTAAATGATAGAAACAAAACTAGCTAAATGACATACAGGAAAGAATGAAACAGGAGAGAAGCTGAGGAACATGGGTTGGGCCCTAATCCACGAGCCCAACTCTCTAGAACTAAATCATTAAAATGGATTTTGTTTATTAATTTTGGGAAGAGAATAGCTTCGTTAAATTTTTGAAATTTTTATTGCTAAGTACAATAATAAAAATCTTAATAGCTTGAAACAAAAGTTATGAATGGAATTGAATGGAAGTTGACCCTAATTAGCTCTTTGTCAGCTATATTTATACTAAAGGGAAGATACCAATAGCTTCCTAGGAAATATGTAATGAGTGCACTTGACTCCAAGTGAAGTATGGCTTTGAGTGCATGTAATATTCCTAAATTAGCATGCAGCTAATAGGAATATTAATTTTTCTCTTAATATCTAGTTAGATGAATAAATGGGTAAGGAGGCCCATAAGTTGCTTAAGTAGGCATAAAATCCCTCATAATGTGACAAGTGATCATGTTAATAACTAGATAAAACATCCTCATGTGTGAACAACATCTAAAATGTGTGGAAAAATTCAAGTTTGACCAAGTCAACAACATTATTATATGGGGATTGGATCATAAATAAAGATAGCTCAGTGTGAATGAAGATCAATCTAGCTAGTCAAAATAAAGATACCTTGGGTGTGAATGGAGACAAGGCATGGAGACTAAATCATGGTTGACTAAATAAAACAGTGATGTAAATAGATGAGTGGGACTAATGGAGACAACACAATGTTTGGTGGAGGAGCCTTTGCATGGAAGCAACCTCATAATTGGGTGGGACCCTTGGTGAGGAAGCTCATCAACTATATAATGGAGGGAATGGAAACCATATTGGGCATGATTGAAGATTATATTTTGTATGTGGTTTGTTTATAATTCTTGTATTCTTTCGTTTCTTAGCTAATTTTGATGCACTATTTAGTGCAAGGGTTTTCTCATGCGGGAATTCCCCACTCTTGCTTGGAGATCTTGTTTAAGAAATCTGAGTGGAGTATCCTGTGCTACATTTCCACTATCTGGTGTTAGGACAAGTAGTCACCTTTAGTAACAGTGCATTCCCTTGCAAAAAATGCGTTATTTCTTAAAGTATTACAGTGGAGGGGATTTATCCCTTGTATTTTGAGCTAGTTGCCCTGAAGGAGGATCAGCCTTTTTCCCAGAAAGCTAGTAGAAGGAGCTACAACCATTTATTTGCATGATTAGCCATTTTTATGTAGATCTTCAGCCACACAACATGATTTAGCCATAGATCTGCAGTATATTCTTCTTGTATTTCATGTGCCCTTGTCGAGTCATCTTGGATTTTTGTAAAAGAGGCTAGATCTCTATTTTTGGGCCTCATTGATTAATATAAAGCAGATCTACTTTTTCTCTCATATTTCTAAGTACAAATCCTTAATATACTGTGTTGTCACTTCCTGTAGTAATTTCTGTGTTGCATTAGTCTTGGGGTTTCATTGTTTTTGGGCTGTTTTGACCATAGGAGGCCTATTTAACTAGGAAAAATGATTTGTTTCTGATTTTCTCTTGGATTTGGTTGTAATAATGTCACATATAATGGATCCATGGGCTGCGTTTTTCTGTTAATACTTGTATTTCTGAAAAATGTGTTTTTCATGCATGTATTGTTGATTTTCCCATTTGGGAATATTACAGTGGTATCAGAGCATCATCTTGGCTCAACCTAAGTATTTCGACCATTATGGAGTCTTCTCATGAAAAGGAGAGGATTTGCAAATTGGATCAAGGAAAAACCTTATTTTCTAGAGGAAAGAAGTTCTCAAAACTTCTTCTACACACTTTGCATGGTATCAGTAAATACATCAAAGAAATGAGGAGGGAAAAACATGGAGATCCCTCATCAAGATTTGGACATAAGGAAAGCTCTAATTCCTCATATTATGGGCGTGAGTATTTAGCCATACCATCAGATTCAAAATTCTTTACTAGCCATATGTTTATGACAAATGAGATGGAGAAAGGAGATGTACCAAAGAAGGAGACTCTTGGTGATTATTTGCAACAGTACGAAGCTCAATCTAAGGGGTTCAAAGATCACTTGAACTTCCAAGGGCTTTGCAAGATCAAGGAGGAGAGAAAATATTTCACTCTTGCAAGGAGTTCCAAAGAATCTCACATATGGAGATCATGGCACAATCCATGTGCATCATGTGCCATCATTGGCAAATGGTGAGATCTTGAAGAAAGAAGGAGATAAAGGGGAGGACAAGCATCATCGGATGAGGAGCACACACCCGTCTCTATTTCAGAAGTTTGATGCACAAAGGAGGCAGGAGGATTTGTACAGTGAAAGAAAGGAAAAATCAGTCCACACACATATACATCCTACTCTATGCCTTGATGTATCTTTGCATGGAGGCATTCCACCAGGAAGACCCCCTGATTGGAAGAAGAATAATAAAGTGTTCTCTCAACTTGGTGTAGCATTGACATATTTGGCTAAGGAAGGAGCCTTGGGAGAAGCTAGCATAGTGCAGAGAATCTTTTATGGCATCAAAGTAGGGGTAAGAAATTTTGTGAAATGGACATTGCTATCTCCTACTCATCTATTTGCGCTGTAAAAGGAGAATTCAAACATCTATGATGACATGAGCATGATATCAAAGGGCCACTCCATATCTTTTGAGCAGCCAATGATATTTCCACACACAAGAAATATTTCTGAACATGACAAGAGGATAAACACTCTTGCATGCATGGGCCAAATTAAGGAAGTTTTGGAAGGCAGGAACATTCCAAGGGGAGGTTGAATTCCATCTACTTCAATATTGTCTTGAGCAAGATCAGCTGCAAGAAAGGTAGCAAAAGAAAGTTTATAGTACTCCAACATGTGACTTTGGCATCAATCATGTCAAAGAGGAGAGCCATGTTATAACAAGGGTTGCATTTCAGATTTCTACAGTGCTGCAATTGTTGGGGAGCCTAGATCCATATTGGGAGTCCCAAATCTTTATGGAATATTCCAAGAACCTCTACACATGTAGGGTTCCTGGTGGGCAAGTGATGGATAGGAGGTATAAAGTAGTTGAGGGAGTCATTTATTCTCATGATAAAATCTATTTGACTAGAGACTCCAAGCTTAAGGATGGACTACTTAATGCAGCCTATGAGATCTTTCTTTCTAAACCCACTGGTTTCATTAGAACATACCATACTATCTTAGATGGATTCATGTGGGAAAAATTCAAAGAGGAGATGCACTCTCATATGATGAAGCGCATAGATCATTTTTTGGTTGAGGAGGAACACAGCTCTTGGGAAGAGTTATCATTACCACCTCCTTATTCATTAGGTATGAGAGGGAGCTCATCCATGAGCTACCTCACTGATTTGAATCAAGTGTATGTTAAGACTTGTATTTCTAAACATCATGATGTATCTACTATATGCTTGTATTTTCTTAACACTCATGTACAGGCCTTTTCTCCAAGAGGGGGCACTTTTTCTTATGGGCTTCATGGGCTATTTGGGGCCATAAGCAATGGAAATACTAACCATTCCCTAAAATATTTCAGGGAGATGTTGTATTCTTCATGGTGTTATTCATTAACACCAACTATCATACACCTTCTCTAAGCATACAAGAAGGATGGGACAACAAACAAGTGGTGGGAGAAACACTTGTTATATCATATTTTGTGGCAGCTAGGAGTAAAACTGCGCTGGTTTCACATTAGGGACCATTGTCCTTCTCCTTTACTACATATGGTAGCTAGCATGACTCTAATTATGACTACATATGCTGAAGATGTTCTTATCTTTTTTGGGAACATGATTGGAGGAGAGACACATTGGTTGGATGTGTCCTTAGGGGAAGAAATTTCCCACACTTTTTGCACTACATGTTTCAAGGGAAGCATGGGAGATGATATGGCCACTATAGTAGATCACTTGTTTATTTATGAGGTGGACCATATGATTTTTTGGAACACTTGGGACATACCTCTCATGAGCATTTGGGAGGAGCTTTTCTATGAATTACCAAGCTGGGAGGCTATTTATTTCATTTGGATGATAGCATGGGGATGGGAGTCCTTCATTGGTAATGAAATTCCCCATGAATTTCATCACTTATATCTTGAGGAGGCCATTGATCAGCAAGAAGGTTTCCATATATACCTTCCATTCTTTCATGATGATAGCCATTTGGTTTATCCACCAAAGGCCAACTTACACACATGGGAGGAACCACTAGGAGATAAAAATTTTGCAGAATATCTGAAGCAATGGTGGAGGCTATTGGATATGGAGGCCCCAAGAGAAGGAGGGGAGATTTTACAGCACCCTTGCAGTTTCTTGAGGACAAGCAAAATTTTGGAGGGGAAGACTACAATATTCCTAAATTAGCATGCAGCTAATAGGAATATTAATTTTGCTCTTAATATCTAGTTAGATGAATAAATGGGTAAGGAGGTCCATAAGTTGCTTGAGTAGGCATAAAATCCCTCATAATGTGACAAGGGATCATGTTAATAACTAGATCAAACATCCTCATGTGTGAACAGGTCTAAAATGTGTTGAAAAAGTCAAGTTTTACCAAGTCAATAGCATTATTATATGGCGAGTGAATCATAAATAAAGACAGCTCAATGTGAATGAAGATCACTCTAGGTAGTCAAAATAAAGACACCTTGGGTGTGAATGGAGACAAGGCATGGAGACTAAGTCATGGTTGACTAAATCAAACAATGCTATAAATAGATAAGTGGGACTAATGGAGACAACGTAATTTTGGAGGAGGAGCCTTTGCATGGAAGCAACATCATAATTGGGTGGGACCCTTGGTGAGGAAGCTCATCAACTATATAATGGAGGAAATGGTAGCCATATGGGCCATGATTGAAGATTATATTTTGTGTGTTGTCCATTTATACTTCTTGCAATTTTTGGTTGTTTAGCTAAGTTTGTTGCACTGTTTAGTGCAAGGGTTTTCTCATGCGGGAATTCCTCACTCTTGCTTGGAGATCTTGTTTAAGAAATATTAGGGGAGAATATTGTGCTACATTTTCCACTATTTGGTGTTAGGCCAAGAAGTCACTTTCAAAAATAGCACAGTCCCTTGTAGAAAATACATTATTTCTTAAGGTATTGCAATGGAGGGGATTTATCCCTTGTATTTTGAGCTAGTTTCCCTAAAGGAGGATCAACCTTTTTAACGGAAAGCTAGTAGAAGGAGCTACATCCATTTATTTACATGATCAGCCATTTTTATGCAAAGCTTCAGCCATACATCATGATTTATCCATAGATTGGTAGCATATTATTCTTGTATTTCATGTGTATCAAGAAACCCTTTCCGGGTCATCTTGGATTTTTGTAAAAAAGGATAGATCTTTATTTTTGGTCCTCATTAATTAATATAAAGCAGATCTATTTTGTCTCTCATATTTCTAAGTACAAACCCTTGATAAATTTCACTGTCACTTCTTGCAGTAATTTCTGTGTTACAGTAGTCTTGCGGTTTCAGTTTTTTTGGGTTGTTTTGGCCATAAGAGGTTTGTTTATGTAATGTTCCATAATTTTAGCCTCAAAGCTAAATGGAACATCAGAGTTAGCAACAGCTTTAGCTAGTGAATAAATGGGTAGAAAAGCCCATAAGTCTCCTAAGGAGGATAAAAACACTCCAAGTGTGAAAGGAGACACTCTTTCTAGCTCAATAAAACACCTCCATGTGTGAACAGGGTTAAAATCAAGTTGCTTTGAGTAAGTCAACAACGTATTTTTAGTGGAGGAGGAATCCAAGGATGAATAATGCAATTTTGGAGGGAGATGTAACTTGGGTTAGAATTAACCTAATTGAGTGGGGCCAAGGTAAAGAAAACTCATGTATTATATAAGGAAGAGGATGGCATCATTATTGGGGATGTTCTAGTTTATTATTCTTGTCTGCCAAGACTTGCTGCTGCTTTGCTGCTTAGCAAAGTTGCAGTGCTGTTTAGCACTTGGTGTTCTCGGGTAGGAATCCCACCTCTTTCCTTTGAGGAGCCTCATTGGGAGAGTTTTCATTCATTATTCCACATCAGGTTTTCAGGCCAAGCTTCATCCATCTTCATCAGCACATCTTTGTCGAAGATTGTGCAGTGTTGCTAGATGTAGCAGTGGAAGGGATTGGAATCCCAGCTTCTGAGCTAGTTTCTCATTGGAGGAAGGCTTCCTTCACTTGAGAGAACTATTTGGAGAGATACAAAGTTTTTTTTAGATCTTTGGTATCATACCACACATTTCCCATACATTCCCAACGTTGTTTCTGCTAGGGAATGCATTATTTTGGAGGCAGTGTTCATTACATGGTTTGGTGGCTCCGTTGCTGAGTTTCCTTGTGATTGAGAGGTTCATAATTTCATGGGAGGAAGCCCTTGAGGGATATGAATCATATCATACATATTTTAGTGTTATACACTCAAGTGATTTAATGTTGTAGTGGTAATTCAGTGATTTTATGAATGTCACATTTCGTATGTAGAGTGTTTGACAAGAAACCCTTGCTGGGTTCTCTTGTATTTTGTATGAGGAGACTAGATCTCTGTACTTCAGAATTATTAATTAATATATTAGTAGATATATTATTCTCCAATATTTTTATGTTAAAACTCTCTTTAGACTGCGCAGTCCATTGATGCAGCAACTCCGGTAAAATGCAGTTTTGGGGTTTTTAGTCATTTTCAGCTACACTAGTGTTGGAGGTCTATTTAACCCACCTAGTTCCATTTATTTCTAATATCCTCTTGTATTTACATGCTACATATATTTAACCATTGGATATAAGTGATGATTTCACTGTTTTATTGCATATATTTCCGAGAATGCGTTTTTAAAGCATGATTCATGAGCAGTCCTGAAAAAGGAATATTACAATGGTATCAAAGAATGATCTTTGGCATAGCCTATGAGATCAAGCTATCAGAAGAAGGAGAGATATATAGAAGCCAGAAAGCTTCAGTATGTGCAGGAAGAAAGGAATACAAGCTTACAAAGCTTCTTCCAAAATCTATGACGAGCTTTCAAGGAGAGCTGGAGAAAATGAGATTGGAGATGGGATCTCCAAAGGAGGTTGAATATAGAGCTGAATCTAGATTTTCACATGGTGAGTGTGAGCATGCAGCTACACTCCATGATGCACAGTGCAGTCAAATTCCTAGAGCTATCCTGAGATGGATGGGAGGAGGAAAAATTCCTAAGAGGAGAACTCTTAGTGATTTGTTACAGGAGTATGAATCTCAAACTAAGAGGTTTAGAGATCATATTGATTTCCAGGAGTTTTGAAAGATCCGTATGGAGAAGAGAAAATATTAGGATGAAAATATATTTCTTCTATCTACTTTTTTCGGATCACCTACATGTTTAGTTGGATCTTGGGTGAAGGATCTAGACTCCTATTTGCAGCTGCACCACATTTCCAAAGTTGAAGCCATCAGAGTTGCAGCGCTGCATTTCAGAGGTAAGGCTCATGCATGGTGGATTTTTGAATCTTATTCCTTAAATAATTCCAACACTTTCTCTTATCCAAGATTCATGAAAACATTGGTGGAGAGGTTTGGTGAAAATTTTCTTAAGACACATGAGCAAGGAAAACTTGAGAAAACAAAACCCTTGCATGTGATGGAGGAAACTCCATTTCAAAAAACCATGGGAGGAGCTGATTTATTGCATTACACATTTCCGGAAGCAAAACCTCCAGTTCATATTCCCGAACAAGAGGGCATGGGGATCACTTTTTCACAAAGGGATCCAATTGTTGAGATGTTTCCTACACACATCGATGAAGAAGAGGGCAACAACGTTGTCACATCTAGAGCACATCCACTACCTCATGCAGAGGGAGGAGGAGCACATGCTCCCATAGGAGGGATTCTTGTATCTTTGAAAGAAGCTCCCCAACATCTCATACATAGAGGTCCAAGCACAATCAGTGAGCAGCATGATTGTGTAGCATTGCAGCTGGAATGAGGAAGAAGGGAGGAAGAGCACCATCATTTGATGAAAGGTACACACCCTACTCTATTCCAGAGAGTCAATGCAAGGAAGAGGCACGTTGATTTGTGTTGTAAGGGCAGGGGTAAGGTTGCCCAATCACATGAGCAATCTACTATTGACATTGATGTCTCACTACATGGAGGCATTCTACCTGGGAGGCCACCAAATCTATAGTTGATGAGAGATATCTTGTCTTTGGGTTCACCACTCTTGGATTCTGGAGAGGTGAAGAGTTTGGAGGAAGAATTTGGCATGGGATATGTCAAAGTAACAGGCAGCAGCATGAGGAGAGCTTCACATGCCAGATCACCAGCGTTGTCACTGGGGAGGATTGATCCTTACTGGAGATCTCAGCTCTTGGTAGAGTAATCCAAGGATATTGGTGCATGCATGATTCTTGATGACCCAGATGGAGATGACAGATACATGGTGGATGATGTGGTCATCTATTCCTATGGCAGGATCTTCTTGACTAGATCTTCTAGTCTCAAGGAGAAGCTGCTACATGCCGCACATGAGGACTTCTCTTCTATGCACCTTGATGCATATTTCCATTTGATGGAGGAGTTCACTTGGGAGGGCATCCAGCAGGACATATATCAGCATATGGAGAGATGCATAGCCCGTATGGTTATAGAGAGGATGTCACAGCCACCTTCCTACTCATTGTGAGTAAGGGAGAATTTCTAGTTGAGCCATTTTAGCTCAAGACCTCAAGTACATAATGGAGGAGGTATCATTTCATGTTTTGTATTGTAATTATTTTATTTATTTGACCAGCATGATGTAACAAGAAGAAATATGTATTCTTACATATTGTATGATGATTTACTTGCAGCTATTTGTAGCATTGATCTTAGTTATATTTTTTATGAGTTGTGGAGGAAGCCATATATCTCTTGGTGTGCACCAATGACATCATCTTGTAACTTCATGTTTTCATCTTATGAGATGACTATGGCAGCAAACAAGCGGCTGGCAAAACACTTGTTAATTCTTATTTTGATGTAGGCCAAGGATGCATTGCACTGGTTCCATGAGAGGGACCATGATTCACTCTCCGGTTGTCATTTGGAGACCTGTTTTTATTGTATCTTGCTTCCATGTATTTCTGATGTGTTTTTGTTCAAGGGAAGCTTTGTATGGAGAGGAAAACAAATTGGATGGCATGGCACCCATATGATAGAGCAGTAGAATATTTGTTGGTATGGGGAATCATACAAGTTTACCTTCATGATCTTACTCTATGGCTTGTATGAGGGAGAGATGAGGCAGCAACAAAAGTTTTTGTTGCTATGGTTGCACTTGGGAGGGTATGGGCAAAATTTTTCCCATACTTTTCATGATATTTCTGAAGAGAATAAACACACATTCATGGTGCAAGGAGGCTACCCTTCAGTATTGGAGGATCATGAGAGACTTCCATGTCGGAAGATGATCTTCTCACATAGCATCATGATGGTGGATGGCTTTGGCATGTAGAATGTCAAAGGGAGAAGTCATGGAGCATTATTCTTAAGGCCTACAACATTGTCACATGGGAGTGTGTTCTTATTGATGGAGTGTTCCAAAGAGTATGTGTATCCCTTCTTCTTATTGCATATTTTTGTGAGGGAATCCTCATGGGGGAGCTTATACATGGACCTCACTTTTAGCCTACTCACTATGTATGGTAGGAAATGCATTTCTATAATTTTTTATTACTCTATTGAGTATTTTTACTTTCTCACCATATGTAAACAATGCATTGCTCCACATGCGAGAAAGATTATTTATGGGTTTCATGGTCACTTTAGGGCCAAATATTTTGGTATTAATGACCTATAATTACATGAATTTGGGAAAGTAATGTATTTCTTTTATTGTGCACAGCTAGTGTGTATTTTATTTTACTACTTCATAGTAGATGAGCTAACTTGCATAGTTGGAAATTCTTGGGAGGAAAACTTTCCACTTGATTCTCTACATCAACAATTGAAAGAACTACGCTGTATCCACCAGAGAGACCATATGTATCATCCAAACTTGCACATAACCTTCAGCCATTTTCTGATTTGGATGCCATGTGGTGATGATGTGCCATTCATCTTGAATGGAATGGTTTGGGTTGGCATGTCTCATGATTTTGCAGGAAGAGTCCTTGGAGGCTCAATCTTCTTCTTGTCATTGGAGGGCCATCATGTTTTAGCCCAAGATCAACATGCCCTCCACACTTATCATGAGTGGAGAGGAGGACAGTGTGGGATAGGCCCTCTTGCCTATCATGTACATTCATTCAGCCCACCTACATTTTAGGAGCACAAGGTGGTGGAGACTTTTCATGAGTTACCATGTTGGAGGGTGACTCACTTTATTTGGATGATAGCATGGGTGGGGGAGGCACTCATTCACCATTTTGATCTTCACTCCTACTTTATGGAGGCCATGAGACAGCTAGTAGGTTTCCATTCACACTTTCCACCTTCAATTGATGCAGACACTATGGTTTTGCACACTTGGGAGGAAGCATGGGATGAGAGTATATTTGCAGACTCTCTTGATGCAGTGATGGAGGATATTGATGGAGTCCACATGAGGGAGAGTGGAGAAATTTTGTTCTACTTATGCATTTTCTTGAGGACAAGAAAATATTTTGGAGGGGAAGACTGTAATGTTCCAGAATTTTAGCCTCAAAGCTAAATGGAACATTAGATTTAGCAGCAGCTTTAGCCGATGAATAAATGGGTAGAAAAGCCCATAAGTCTCCTAAGGAGGATAAAAACACTCCAAGTTTGAAAGGAGACACTCTTTATAGCTCAATAAAACACCTCCATGTGTGAACAGGGTTAAGATCAAGCTGCTTTGACGAAGTCAACAACGCAGTTTTAGTGGAGGAGGAATCCAAGGATGAATAATGCAATTTTGGAGGGAGATGTAACTTGGGTTAGAAGTAACCTAATTGAGTGGGGCCAAGGGCAATAAAACTCATGTCTTATATAAGGAATAGGATGGCAGAATTATTGAGGATTTTCTAGTTTATTATTCTTGTCTACCAAGACTTGTTGTTGCTTTGATGCTTAGCAAAGTTGCAGTTTTGTTTAGCACTAGGTGTTCCCGGGTGGGAATCCCACCTCTTTCCTTTGAGGAGCCTCATTGGGAGAGTTTGAATTCATCATTCCACATCAGGTTTTTAGGCCAAGGTTCATCCATCTTCATCAGCACAGCTTTGTCGGAGATTGTGCAGTGTTGCTGGGGGCAGCAGTCGAAGGGATTGGAATCCCGGCTTCTGAGCTAGTTTCTCATTGGAGGTAGGTTTCCTTCACTTGAGAGAAATGTTTGGAGAGATCTAGAGATTATTTCAGATTTTTGGTATCAGAACACACATTTCCCATACATTCCCAGTGTTTTTTCTTCTAGGGAATGCATTATTTTGGAGGCAGTGTTCATTGCATGGTGTGGTGGCTCTGTTGCTGAGTTTCCTTGTGATTGAGAGGTTCATAATTTCATGGGAGGAATCCATTGAGCGATATAAATTATAAAATAAATATTTCAGCCTTGTACACTCATGTGCTTCAGTTTTTTACTACTAATTCAGTGATTTTCTGAACATCACAATTTATATGCAGAGTGTTTGACAAGAAACCCTTGCTGGGTTCTCTTGTATTTTGTATGAGGAGACTAGATCTCTGTACTTCAGAATTATTCATTAATGTATGAGTAGATCTATTTTTCTCCCATATTTTAGTGTTAAAACCCTCTTTAGACTGTGTAGTCAATTGATGCAACAACTTCGGTAAAATGCAGTTTTGGGGTTTTTAGTCATTTTCAGCTACACTAGTGTGGGAGGTCTGTTTAACCCACCTAGTTCCATTTATTTCTGATCTCCTATTTTATTTACATGCTACATATATGTATCCATGGGATACAATTGATTCTTTCACTGTTTTATTGCATATGTTACTGGGAATGCATTTTTAATGCATGATTCATGAGCAGCCTTGAAAAAGGAATATTACAGTTTAACTAGGAAAAAGTGATTTGTTTATGATTTCCTCTTGGATTTCGTTGTAATAATTTTATATCTAATGGATCAATGGGATTAATTTTTCTTTTAATACTTATATTTCTAAGAAATGTTTTTTTCATGCATGTATTGCTGATTTTCCCATTTGGGAATATTACCGTGCACTTGGTCTTCAGTTTGCTTGGCTGCCTTTGATAGTTAAGGAGGGTGGAAAAACCCTTCAATATCTCCAATATTTATCAAGAATTTCCTGATATTGTGCTCATTTATTCTTCAATATTGATCTTCCAATGGAAGGGAGCAAGTCCCTAAATTATCTCCTTCTCCAAATCTGCATAATCTGCTAAATATTCTCTCAATATTCTACAAAAATAACCAATATTAGGCACAAATATGCAATTACCTTTAAACCTTCCTAAGAAAATATTAAAGCATAATAAAACATTATCAATTTTAGAAAGAGAGATTTAATATATCTTTTCATGCACATAAGGAAGGTAGATGGGCCTAAGAAAGGTTATATGGGCCTTAATTTATGTCTAATTTAGAGGCCCATTAGCTAGCTCAAGAAAAGGTACCTCTGGGTCTCTTCAATCAAACCTCTCTACTAACCTTTGAGTGAACTCTAAATATGAAGTCACATTGGCATGCCCCAATGTAGAAATACCATGAAACCATCAATCATGCGCCTCACATTCAAGGTGTAGCGCTGCTATTTTGATGGCTTCCATCTCCGGTACTTGGTTCAATTGGATGTAGATGTTTAGCTTCTCCACCCAAGATTTGGTTGTGCACTTGGATGATCCATCTAAAGCGGGCAAAAAGAATCTACCCATGGTCTGTTGTAGATCATTGTTCTGTGTGAATCCTCCACTTCTATTGTTATGCCGGGGTCTCGTGTTGTCCTTGATCTAAAAAAATTCCTAAAAGCTTTGATTATATTTTAATCTCTGAGATTGAGAATCATATTCTAGGAAATAATCTTCAAGAGTTTCTTGTTCTTGGGATCCTCCATTTCCCACTACTAAGAATGTAGGCATAGTGGAGCGTTGGGAAACTTGTTGTCTCACTAGTTGATCATACGAGTGATGTGAAATTCCAAAGCTCTTTCCGTGTAGAAATAATTTAGGGGATTATTTTTGTCTCTCCATCCTCATCTCCCTGATTTCTCGGGCAATATCCTACATGGTTTGAAGAATAAGCTTGGGAAACTCCTTTTCATCCTCCTCTCCTGATATGGGAGTTTTTTCCTTGTCTTCTTTGTTGTCTGTATAATAATATCTCTAGTTTCTATTGAGATACCTCTTCTCCATTTCTGTGAGAGGCTCTCTTTCCTCTGATGAGATAATGGCTTAAATACACAGGCTGATCCAAGATTACGCTCTGATACCACTGCAATATTCCAAAATAGGAAACATAGGAATATGGAACATGAAACTGGAAATAGCAATGAATATCAATACATAAAAAATGAGACAATGATAGAGCCATATTATTATGAATATCAACAATAAATAAGTACAATATCTTGAGGAACAAAACACTCAAGTAGGCAAGACAAGCCTGCAAGGACCAATATACTTAGTTATGGAATGTTGCTACTACACAAAATGTCGGAGAGACAAGACAACATAGTCCCAATGAATAAAAATTCATATGGAAAATTTAATAACAAAAATCAATTGATATATGGCTCAAAAAGTGTCGAGAATAGAGATCTAAGCTCCCAAGCACATTTCCAAGACAACCTAGAAAGGGTTTCTAAAAATACACAAAATATCAAAATGATGAAATGCAGCCCTAGGGCTGAATAAGCTCTGTAACTAGATAACTAATAGGAGGTGTCTGCTATGATGTAGAAATGAATGGAACTCCTCCAATAGATTTCCTGGATGAAGGGCTTCTCCCCTCACTGGAAATATAACTCACCAAATGGGGCACTAAGCCCTCCACTACAACTGATTAATAAAATATCGCAGTTTATGAGGGAAACTACACTGTTGGTGACGGCAACAACTTGGCTTAATGCCAAAAGACAAAATAATTCTCAAGGACCCTCCTTGCTAACCTCTCAGGTTAAAGTTTCCCCCCTCCACTTGAAAACAAGTTCAGAAATTGATCCTATGAAACCTCCACTGCTTCTGCCTTGCAAAACAGCACAAACCTGATGAAGACTGCAATGTGGATAATGGATGAAGCTTGGCCTGATTCTGAATAGTGGTAATTCAACTCAATAAACCTCTCTTGAGTGGGCACTCGAATTCCCCCAAGGATGAGGGTGGGATTCCTACTTGGGAACACCTTTATGCTAAGCAGCACAACAAACTCTACTAAACAACTGAAGCATGCAATAATTCATAAAAGACCAAGACATAAACAATAATTAGAATTCCCTCTATGGCTTACATCCCCTTCCTTATATTCTTTGTGAGAATCCTCACCTTGGTATCCACACATTAAGTTCACTACTCTCATGGAGGCTTCCTCCCACTAACACTGTGTTTTCCCTCATTAACTATCCACTCCCTCCATACCAATGTTGTTGATTTGGTCAACCTTAACTCCATACACATTATTCAACCTATATTCACACATGAGGGTGCTTTATCCAGCTAATATGATGATCCTCATCCACATTAGAAGTGGTTTTATTCCTACTAAGGAGATTTATGGGTCTCCCTACCCTCTTATTCATCTATCTACATTACATAAGAAAAAAAAAATATTCCAACTAACTTAAAGCTAATTAGGACAGACACTTACAGTTTATGTATGAATGCAAATTAACTCAAAATCACTCAACATATACCTTTCCTATCACGTGACATAGCTCATGATAAAAAGGTTTAAACCTTGGTTAATATCGAGATCATGAGGTTAACACATATGTGGATGCACTTTTTTTATATATAAAATAGGGGAGGTTATTTTAATTTCTGGTAGCATCGGGTAAAGGAAAAACAGTCATGAGACATAATTAAAAAAAACTATCCGACATGGCTAAAACAAATACTACCGGAACTTTTAGTAGCGTTCTATTTTTGTTTTAAATGTACAAATTTTTATCCTAAAAAAAAATAAAAAATAAAACACACTTACGACTTAGCATAGAACTGTGCTAACAATATCTAATTAAGAAAATGGCTACTTGACTGAAGCTTGCATTCAAATTCTCCAGGAATAAAGAAAGACTCAAAAAATGGCAACTCAAACTTCCCACTGAAAACATCTTCATGATTCATAAATGTAAAAACATTATTCTATTCTAATGACTGCAAAAAAATGGAAAAGGGGTCTTCGCGATCATGAATGACGACCTTTCTTTGGTGAGTCAAAATAAAAGAACATCCAGAATTTATAATTTTTTATTTTTTTGTATTATGAAGTCTTTCATTTAGTTAATCCTTCTCAAATGGAAATGCAATAATTTGTTCTTTCCTATCATCCATATTAGAGATAAGTTTTGTGTGTTCTTGAAAATATTAAATTTAAGCAACCACATATTGAATAACAAAAATGTCTACAAATGGACCTTCATGTATATAAACGAGAGTGTCATCTTTAATTTTAAAAAAATTATACATATGTAAACTCAAGAGATGTAAAATCATGAATATATTATACACAATCAAGTGGGTCTAAAACAACCTTCTCTTCTTCAATATTTTTTTACAACGCCGGGTAGTTATTACAATGAATGATTTCACTGCCTAATTTTTTATGCTTGAAATTTCATATATCTTATTTTCATAAGTTTCTTCATGAGACGAAAACTGAGAAAATGAATGACATGAAGAACAAACTTATATACTATCCTCCTCCCTTTCCTGGTCATTTGGAAATTGCTGAATATGTTCATCAAACTCAAGAGAAAAAACTTGTTGTACATTATTATTGAACTTAGTGGTTGAATCATGATTTCTTCATCATGATGTTGATCTACTTAATTTTAGCCCTTGGAGAAACTATTTCCTTTTGGAAATCCACCTGAATATCATGGAAATTTTCCTCTACTATTTCCTCCCAATGTTGAAAAGGATTCTCATGAAAGGCCTATAAAATCTCATCATCCATAAATTGATCATCTTCATACCAAGTTTCCAAATTCTCAATATTTTTTTCAAAATGGGTGCAACATTCTTTGACCAACAACAAGGCAGGATGAAATTTTTTATATCTCTCATAAAATGTAATATTCCCAATTATCTATGAGCTAGTTGGAATATTAATTTTTGTTTTCGCTTCTTTGTTTGATTAATAAGAGGGTATGGAGACCCATAAATATCCTTGGTGGAAATAAAATCACTGCTAATGTGGATGGATATCATTTTAGTGGTTTGATAAAGCACCCTTATGTGTGAAAAGGGGTTGGAGCATATAGAATGGGTCAACTTTGATTAAATCAACATCGCTGTCATGGAGGAGTGGCATTCATTGTGGGAAAACACAATTTTGGAGGGAGACACATGGAAGTAGTGGCTTTAATGAGTGGGGCCAAGGGTGAGGAAGCTCACCACTTATATAATCAAGAGGATGGCAGTCATAGAGTATATTTTTGAGATTATTATTTGATATGGTATGTTAAGACTTGTTTTCTCTCTTCAAATGTTTAGTTAAGACTGTAGTGTTGTTTAGCACAAGGTGTTCCTGGGAGGGTATCCCACCTTCATCCTTGAGGGAATTCAAGTGCCTACTCAGGAGAAGTGATTGCACTACACTTCCACATTCTGGAATGAGGCCAAGCTCCATATTTCATCTACAACACATTTTTTGTAGAGGGTTGTGCTGTGTTGTAGGTTGCATCAATGGAGAATACATTTGGGTGATCTCTGATCTAGATTTGAGTGGAGGAAGGTTTCCTTCTTGTTAGTCATCATTATTTTTCACTATATTTAGATGACTATATATTGGTTCTAGATTTATGAAAACAACATTCCTTGAATATTGTGAGTTTCAGAAATCTCACTGCCTTCATTATCCTTAAAGAAACTTTTTCACTATTTATCAAATTTTTCCATCTCAATGTCACCCTGTTGCTCCTAAAAAGTCCTTATAGGTTTATACCTCTAATTTTCATCCTCATTTCATTCTTATAACCTCATTGCATTATATTTTCCCCTTGTCACTGAACTCCACATTCCCTCTATGGTTTTTCCTATAGCTAACTCATCTCCCATGTTCCCCAAGTTCCTCAAGTATTGATGGTCTCAAAACTATCTCTGTAGGCTCTTTAGATAAATCAAGTGCATTGGATTTTGGATCTTCAATATAGCACTTTTGACAATTCTTTGTTTTCACTTGAGAGGCCTCCAAGTCCAATTTTTAGCCAATATCAGGTCAAAGGACCCTCCCACTAGGTCATTAGGTTTTCACATGTCTTAAGGTCATCATTGGATGTTTCAGGCACTGCTTTTCCTTTGCTAGAATATGTCTCAATGTAATAGAATGTCAAGACATGGTTATTCAAGAAGGACCTTAAATATTTCTAAAGAAGAGTACCTCATCGGTTCAAAGTCTACAAATGAGAAAAATGGACAAAGTTTGGCACTTCTGTAGGAGTGTTGAAAGTTGTGCCAGTAGAAGGTATTGATGAGGTGAACTCTCTATTCCTAAATGAAGACAACTTAGAGAAAAATAAAGGGGAATAAATTGGTCTTGAAGAGAACTACGGTTTTGAACTAGATGGTCCAGTTGAGTGCCAAAATAGTGATCACTTGCAAAAATGACATGGAGGAGGAACACAAGGCAAAACATGAAGAAAGTCTATCAGAATAGATTGAAGAAAAATGGAAAAGGTGAGGTGAACTAGACAAAAATGAATGAACTTGAAAGGGCGATAGAGAACTCATAAGACAACACTGATGATAGCTATAAAAGAGCTCCAAAAACCTAGAGTTTTGAAGAAAGTGGCCAGATAAGGTGAAAAGCATAAGTTGAACTCCATGGTGGAAGAAAAAGAGGATTTTAAAGCTATCGTTGTGTGTAATCATCCTAAAGTTGTCAAAATAAACATTTCAAGTCTCCAGGATCAAAAGAAAAGAAAATTTCATAACTCCACCAAACTACAAGAAAAAAGGTGAAAAGGTTAAGTTGAACTTAAGAGTTGAGACTACACGATAATTTGAAAATGTTGTTGTCTGTTTGAATCCCAAGGTTGTCAAAATGAGCTTTTCATGCCTCAAAGAGAAAAAAGAAAGGTCAAAGTCATCATTTAAGTCACCTACAAAGAAAAGCAGTGTAAAAGTGTTAGTAAGAAAGGAAAAATACTTTTAACCTTAGAGAGTGGGTTTTCAAGTTACCCAAGTCTATAAAAACTCATTTTACACTTAAATGAATCATTGTTATCTTGCAAAATACCAAGAGCATTTAAAGGAGAATAAATTTCGAGTTTTCAGACAAAATTTGGATAAGTTGCCTTGGCGCTACGTGCTCAGACTCGCATTGCGCGCTTGGAAAATTTTCCCCATACAAGTTCTGAAGGTGCTACATGCCTAGAAGGTGGCATTGCACTCTGGGGAAGGTGCTATGCTCTTTCCCAATAGACCCACTTCAAATTTCTTTTGGCGTTGCGCCCTTGGCCAAGAAGGGTTTCTAAGCCCTAGAACCACTCGAACCACTTCAAAACCATTTCAAGTTTCCTCCAAAGTATTCTAAAACACTAGGAAGAGGTAAGTACCTGATATACACTCATATTCAAGCAATTTTGGTGTTTTCTCAATGAATGAAATGAAACCCTAAGAGAAACCCTAAATTTCAAGCTTGAAATCACTATTTGAACCTCATTTCATCTTCCTAGACGGAGTGTTAGTGGTATATAGGGTATTTACATAGCTGGAGGGTTGTCATTGAGTTTTTTAGCCTCTCACTCATTCTCATACACCTAGACCCTCACTCACTCATCCCATTCAATTTAAAAAACTGCCATCTCTTACCATCCCTTCATCTCCTTTCCATTTACACTCCAGGGTTTTATAAAGGAAGAGTTTACAATGTTAGAGGATAGTGGCAGTGGTGTGGAGGCCCAAATGCCAAGGAGGCATGATTACAAAGGAGGAAATATCAAAATATTTGAACATCTCAATACAAGAGAGCTCATGTTATCTCCCCTTATTGTTTCTTGTTTCAAGCATGTAGGATTCTTTGATTTTTGTGAAAAGGTGCAGCAAGTGAAAAACCACCCTGAGCTAACTAGACTATTTATCATTAACTTGCATGACAAACAAGTTAATCTTGCAGAGATCACTTTTGAGTTATCTACAGATGTTGTTTCCAATTCCACAAGAATACCTAGTGTAGGGGAGAAATGGTTCATGCAAGCTAACCTTGACATGAGTTAATTTGAGCCATACCTTAAGCCCAAGTATAATGTAATATCCCAAAGAGGAAACATGAAGTAATATTAAACAATACTGCAGAGAAATAACGCATTTCAGCTAAATAAGAGCAGGAGGCCAATATGGAGGCTCAACATTTACATTTACATCAGCAAATTAGATTTATATTGTGGCCCATAAGATGTAGAACAACAGAAGACTTTTACATGAAGAAATCCTCAAAAATGAGGTGATGCAACCATATATTATGACTGAATGAGCTTGATAGCATTATTATATTGGCTAAAAATAGTTGTAGATTAAACTTAAGGTCTATAGTATATCTGTGTACAAAAAGTTAGATCTATATCAGATCTGTACACTAGATAGGCTCCTCTTCAAATTCCCCTTGGGGTTTTCAGCAAAAAGTGAAGTACATGGAGTAGATTTGAGATATAATGCTTTAGATTTGAAGAAATATTCAGAAAATATGCAAGTTCATATCTGATCTAATCAGTACAATATGAGGATCCCAGCCAATGGATCTCAAATGTGAAGGGTAGATTCCCAATCACATGAAAACCAATACTCCAAAAAGTGTGCCAAAACACCCTGCAACTGTACCCTTGAAAATAATGCAGTCCTGGAAGGAAAAATGCACTGTAGGCTTTAGAACATGTTTGGCCTCAAGCCATGATCTAAAAATGCAGCTCCAATCAGCCAATACTCTCTTGCCAATGCGATAGAAGCCTTCCCCACTAAAAAGAGGCACTAGATTTGCCTAGATTTGAGTAGATCTAGCCTCCACTTGCTGAAACTTACAAAGACAACCAAACCCTCAACAGGATCTGCATTTTAGTTGGAAGAAGAGCTTGGCCAAGTGCCTGATAGTGGACAAGAAATGCAAACTCTTCCAAGAGCTAATCAAGGAAAGAGGTGGGATTCCCGATCAGGAACACACAGTGCTAAACAACATTATTCTCTGCTAAACAGCAAGGAGAATAAGAAATGTCTAAACAAATAAAATCTTTAGAAATATGATAATCATAAATCCCCTTCTCATGTTTTCCCCCTCTTCCTTTTATAAGTTTGAGAGCTTGCAAAAGCCTAAACCATCTCAATGAAATAGCTCTTTTCACATGTGCCTCCTCCAACTAAAAATACGATGTGCCTCAGTGAAGATCACTCCTTCTAGATAGCGTTGTTGGTTTCATCATGGTTGACCCAGTCAAAATATTTAGTCCCTTTCACACATAAGGGTGTTTATGTAAATAGCCCAGATTTAGCTTTGTTCACATGTGGAATTGATTTATTTGTTGTTCTAGGAGTTTTTATTGTCCTCCTTTACACATTTATTCATTCAATAGAAAAAGGAAACAAAAATGAATATTCCCATTAGCTAGGGCTAATTGGGAATATTACAGTCCTCCCCTCCAAAATTTTGCTTGTCGTCAAGCAACTGATAAGGTGAGTGCTGCAACATTTCTCCTCCTCCATTGGTGACACCATCATGAATTAAGCTTCCTCCATAAGCTTAGTGTTCATCAGTCCAACCCTCCATGAATTGTTCGTCAAAATTCATTATGAGATGTACATAGTCCATCCCACAAGGAGTCAATAACTCAAATGAAACAAACATGGTTGAACCAATACTCTCCCTGAAACATGTAGCATATGATACATAGAGATTTTCCATCCCATGTGGTACATACATGCCTCCCATCCTCCCTCCATACATACCCATAAAAAGTACAAGTATATCATCAATGTATGGAAGCAAAACTACATACATACAAATAGAAATTTGAGCATGTGGGGGTGGTTCATAGTCCCACATATGGTACCAGTGCAGTTCATCTCCTGCTTGCATCAGATCAAGGTGTGGTAAGTGGTTTCCCCACCACTTACTTGCTGCCCATGTTATCTCAGTATGGCTGAAAGTGTGAGATATGCTCTCTTTGTTCATCAAGGGAGTGGCCAAATTTAGAAATTTGTGTGGCCCAAAGTTTTCCATAAGATTTACATTATGTATCACTCCTTCTTGGAGCCATGGCCTGCATACACATGGTGAAAGAATATGTACGATTAGAAAATAAAACATGGTTTACATGATCATATTCTTCACCAAAAATACTCCTCATACAAATGGAGCGGTGCATGGATATTTATCCTCTTTCAAAAGAAGGAAGAGATGGCTGAAATAACCCCTTCATGGAATCATGTTGCTGCCGCAACTCCACATAGTTCATGCATTCTTGAAAATGCTGATATAGTTCTTCTTTCAGGCCTTCCCAATCAAATTTTCTCATGATGATGTTGTAGATCTTCATGGAATACATATGGCTAAAATAGAACTCTTCGTAAGCCCATTGTAGAAACTTATTCTTGAGCTTATAAGCTCTAAACAAGAAGATTATACCATGATGATAGATGAATCGTTCATGGAATAGATATCCCTCTTCATCTAGCTGGTCATCAAGTATCATACAAGTGTGAAGATATTTGGAATATTCCACCAACAACTAGGATTTCCAATACAGATCTAAACTTCTCAACAATGACAGCGCTGATGATATATCAATAGAAATGTCTATCATGTTGCTGATATCCTCCTTGACATCTCCTATGCCAAATATGTGTGTTGGAAGGCTATTCCTTCCATTATTCTCCTCCCACAGCGCAGATCCAGAAATGAGAGTGGGTGATGATGATAAGGGGAGAATATCTCTCTCCTTCTTGAGCTTACCTAAGTCTCACAGCGCTGTAGCTTTGTCTTCAAGTGCTCCAATCCCTCCTAGACCTAAGCTTGGAGCAACATGTTGTGAGGTCTCCCCCACCAAATCTGAATCATGTGGCCCCCCAAGTGGTTTTCCACTGGACAAGAGTGTCCCATGTAGAAATCTCATGAACATAATAGATGGTACTGTAAGGTCCTTGCTTCCACTACGCAAATCCATCTCTGTTTTCTGTGTGGAAGTGTTATGTGATGGGTAAGTATGCATGTCTTTCATCATTTGAGGCTCACCACTCTTCTTTTCCACCCATTCAATTTTCAAATCCTCCCAATTAGTGGTGACTTTCCCCAATGTAATCAACCATTGAACACCCAAAATCACATTGGTGTTTGGTATGTCAACCACAAAGAAGTGATCAACCAAAGTGTATGTACCCATGGTGACTGAAAGTGATGGGAAATAATGCATGCATTGCATTTTTCTATCTCCTGGTACCAAAACAGATAATCCATTAAAAGTATCAGTGGGCCTTTCCCTCCTTTGCACAAGATGGGCATCAATGAAGTTATGGGTAGCCCCACTGTTAATCAGTACAAAAACCCTCTGATTCATGATTGAACCTTGAACTCTTAAGGTCAAGTAATTAGGTACTCCTCTCAAAGATGCAAGAGTTCCTCCAATAGGAGCAAATGATCCATTCCCATCTCCTGATGGTGTTGGATATCCTTCAACAGTGTCATTGTTGTGACCTCTTCTTAGTTCATCATCTTCTTCTTCTTCAATATTTGAGAAGACCTTTATGTAATGTGCTTTCCCAACAGCACATCTATGTCAGGTTCCCATGGTTCTTGGTAAATGAAGCATAGCTTCTTCTTCCTTATATCTCTCCAGACTTCAATATCAAGAGGCTTCTTAAATGAGCTCTCCTTGGAAGGAGCAACTTTCTCTTCCTTTCCCTTAGAAGGAAAAGAGGGCTTGTGCTGAAAGTTTGCCTTTGCTTTTCGCAAGGCATCTTGAAGGCCTCTAGCCCTCCCTATAGCATCATGCACGGTAGTGGGCTTGGTATATTTTACCAACAAATGAAGATGTTCATCTAGACCATCGATGAACATGTACACCCCTCTTGCTGCAAACAAATCACAAACCATAACAGATAATCTCAAAAATTCATAAATATAAGACTCTGTATTACCTGATTGCTTCAAATTTGCAAGGCTCATGAATGGTTCCTTTGAATCTCTTCTTTCAAATCTTTCCACAACCCTTCTAGTGAACTCAGAATAAGCAGTCACATTGGCATGACCTAATGTAGACAAGCCATGGAACCACCAGTCATGTGCTTCACCTTCAAAGTGCAGTGCTGTAATCTTGATAACTTCCATCTCTGGGACCTTGTTCAACTAAAAGTAGATGTTAAGTTTTTCTCCCCATGTTTTGGTAGAACACTTGGATGAACCATCAAAATTGGATAAAAATAATTTTCCCATAGAGTGATGTTGATCATGATTCTGAGTGAATCCGCCATCTCTATGTTGATGCCTTGGTCTTCTCTTGTCCTTCAGGTGACAGAAATCTTGAAAAATCAAGTGATATTTGAATATCTGATTTTGAGACTCATATTATTCAAATTATTCTTCAAGGGATTCTTTCTCTTGAAATCCTTCATTTCCCACAACCAAAAAGGTAGGCATGGTAGAGCATTGGGAAACTTGTGGCTGATGCACTGGTTGATCATTCTAGTGGTGAGACATGCCAGAGCTTTCTCCAAGATGAAATCTCTTAGGATGTTCTTTGATTCTGTCCAATCTCATCTCTTTGATATCTCTAGCAAGATCTCGCATGGCTCTCAAAAGGATCTTTGAAAATTCCTTTCCTTCTTCATCACTTCCAGATTCAGGGGCTTTACCCTTGTCTCTATCATAATTTGTGTAATCAAATTTCTTTTGTCTTATTTTTAGATACCTCTTCTCTCTGTCAGTAAGAGGCTCTTCTTCTTCTGAAGACATATTGGCTTCTTACAGGCTGTGCCAAGATGATTTCTCTGATACCACTGTAATATCCCAAAGGGGGAAAATGCAGCAATATTAAACAATTTTTGGAATCTAAGCTTCTGTGATCCATAATATAAATTTGTAGAAATTCTTTCGGTAGTAATCACATGCAAAGGAACGAGGTCGACGCGTTTCGAACCAACCAGTGTGGTTCATCATCAGGACTATGTGAGAGATCAGATCCAGTCATTAAGTATAAATAGATGTAGAAATGACTTAACTAGCCGTTAGGATAACGGCTAGTTTGACTTTGAAAAAGTAAATATTCCATTATTTATTTATTTATTTAATTTTATTTATTATTATTATTTTATTTATTTATAAATCCTTTAATATATTAATATAATGGTAAGTAATTTAACAAATTGTGGTGTATATATGTAAATTTTTATAAATTTTGATTAAATTATATAATAATTAATTATTCTTATTAATTAATAAATATAATTAATTCTTATTATAACACACCATCATCAAATAGTCAAACAAAGAGTCAGAATAAATAAATAAATAAAATAATTATATAAATAAATAAAAATAACAAAAAATAAATAAATAAAAACAAAAATATAAATTAATAAATAATTAAAATAAATTAAAATATTTTATTAATTAAATAATTATTATTATTTCTATTTTTATTTATTTTAATTTATTTTATTTAATTTATTTATTTATTTATTATTATTATTATTATTTATTTATTATTATTATTATTATTTATTTTTTATTTATTTATTTACTTATTTATTTATTTTATTTTATTATTATTATTATTATTATTATTATTATTATTATTATTATTATTTTTTAATAATAAAAAAAATAAAGTAAAAATAACTAAATAAATAAATAAAAATAATAATAATAATAAAAATAATCAAGAATATAACGCAGGAATCCAGCATCTGCTGATATTCCAACCGTCATCTCTATTGAGATTAACGGGTCTTTTTTCAATTTCAATAGCCTCTCTCAACTTACGATGATGGAAATGGTCGATTCTAGCAATGACCTTAGCATCTTCTATGCAAACATGATGGTTAGTCTTTTCTGCATGCTCAGCTAAGGCAGACGAGCGAGATCTTCTATGCTTGATATCAGCAGCATGCTCACAGATCCTTTGATTAATAGACCGACCCGTCTCACCAATGTAAGGAGTCCCAGATGAACAAGGAATGATGTAGACACCTTTTCCATCTCTGGGGTCAATCGGATCTTTAACCGATTTTAGAGAACTACGAATTGTATTAAGGGGCTTGAAATAAGAGGATACCTTATGCTTTTTAAGGATTTTAGCAATCTTATCAGTGGTACCCTGGATGAACGGAAGGCTGACACTGCCATACCATTCACTAGGTTCTTTTTTATTTTTATTATTAACAGGACCTTTCTCTGCTTTGAGGAAAGCTTTGAGGCCTTGCGACATACTATAACCATTATTACAAAAGACATTCAACAGATGGGTCTTTTCCCCCTCAAGGTGAGACTCATCAGAGATTCTCAACGCCCTTGTGGCTAGGGTGCTAAGGACGCCTAATTTTTGAGCAGGGAAATGGTGGGAGCTTCGCAAAGATAAGTTAGATCATTTTTCCTTCATCTTAATAGCCGATCTAGTTCCATAAAATTCACCATGGAACATGAGGTGGATGGTAGCCTTCCTTTCCTTGATGTTCTTATCTCTAGAAATGATGATGGTTCTTTCTCCCATCAAGTTTTTCGAAAGAAAACTCATACTGAGCAGTATCTTCATGCTAGCTCCCACCATTTCCCTGCTCAAAAATTAGGCGTCCTTAGCACCCTAGCCACAAGGGCGTTGAGAATCTCTGATGAGTCTCACCTTGAGGGGGAAAAGACCCATCTGTTGAATGTCTTTTGTAATAATGGTTATAGTATGTCGCAGGGCCTCAAAGCTTTCCTCAAAGCAGAGAAAGGTCCTGTTAATAATAAAAATAATAAAGAACCTAGTGAATGGTATGGCAGTGTCAGTCTTCCGTTCATCCAGGGTACCACTGATAAGATTGCTAAAATCCTTAAAAAGCATAAGGTTTCCTCTTATTTCAAGCCCCTTAATACAATTCGTAGTTCTCTTAAATCGGTTAAAGATCCGATTGACCCCAGGGATGGAAAAGGTGTCTACATCATTTCCTGTTCCTGTGGGACTCCTTACATTGGTGAGACGGGTCGGTCCATTAATCAAAGGATCTGTGAGCATGCGGCTGATATCAAGCATAGAAGATCTCGCTCATCTGCCTTAGCTGAGCATGCAGAAAAGACTAACCATCATGTTTGCATAGAAGATGCTAAGTTCATTGCTAGAATCGACCATTTCCATCATCGTAAGTTGAGAGAGGCTATTGAAATTGAAAAAAGACCCGTTAATCTCAATAGAGATGACGGTTGGAATATCAGCAGATGCTGGATTCCTGCGTTATATTCTTGATTATTTTTATTATTATTATTATTTTTATTTATTTATTTATTTATTTAGTTATTTTTACTTTATTTATTTATTTAGTTATTTTTACTTTATTTATTTGATTATTAAATAATAATAATAATAATAATAATAATAATAATAATAATAATAATAATAATATAAAATAAATAAATAAAATAAATAAATAAATAAATAAATAAATAAATAAATAAATAAAAATAAATAAATAAATAAATAATAATAATAATAATAATAAATAAATAAATAAATAAAATAAAATAAATAGAAATAAATAAAAATAGAAATAATAATAATTATTTAATTAATAAAATATTTTTATTTATTTTAATTATTTATTAATTTATATTTTTGTTTTTATTTATTTATTTTTTGTTATTTTTATTTATTTATATAATTATTTTATTTATTTATTTATTCTGACTCTTTGTTTGACTATTTGATGATGGTGTGTTATAATAAGAATTAATTATATTTATTAATTAATAATAATAATTAATTATTATATAATTTAATCAAAATTTATAAAAATTTACATATATACACCACGATTTGTTAAATTACTTACCATTATATTAATATATTAAAGGCTTTATAAATAAATAAAATAATAATAATAAATAAAATTAATAAAATTAAATAAATAAATAAATAATGGAATATTTACTTTTTCAAAGTCAAACTAGCCGTTATCCTAACGGCTAGTTAAGTCATTTCTACATCTATTTATACTTAATGACTGGATCTGATCTCTCACATAGTCCTGATGATGAACCACACTGGTTGGTTCGAAACGCGTCGACCTCGTTCTTTTGCATGTGATTACTACCGAAAGAATTTCTACAAAATTAATATTAAACAATACTGCAGAGAAATAACCCAGTTCAGCTAAGTAAGAGCAGGAGGCCAATATGGAGGCTCAATATTTACATATAAATCAGAAAATTAGATTTATATTGTGGCCCATAAGATGTAGAACAGAAATAGAAGCCTTTTTCATGAAGAAATCCTCAAAAATGAGGTGTTGCAGCCATATATTATGACTGAATGAGCTTGACAGCATTATTTTATTGGCTGAAAATAGTTTTAGATTACAGTTTAGATCTAGAGCAGATCTGTGTACAAAAATTTAGATCTATATTAGATTTGTACACTAGATAGGCTCCTCTTCAAATGCCCCTTCGGGTTTTCAGCAAAAAGTGAAGTACATGGAGTAGATCTGAGATCTAATTCTTCAGATATACATAAATATTCAGAAAATATGCAACTTCAGATCTGATCTAATCAATACAATATGAGGATCCCAGCCAATGGATCTCAAATGTGAAGGGAAGATCCCCAATCACATGGAAACCAATACTCCAAAAAGTGTGCCAAAACACCCTGCAACTGTACCCTTGCAAATAACGCAGACTTGGAAGGAAAACTGCACTGTAGGCTCTAGAACATGTTTGGCCTCAAGCCATGATCTGAGAATGCAGCTCCAATCATCCAATACTCTCTTTCCAATGGGATAAAAACCTTTCCCGCTGAAAAGAGGCACTAGATTTGCCTAGATCTGAGTAGATCTAGCCTCCACTTGCTGCAACTTACAAAGACAACCAAACCCTCAACAGGATCTTGTTGTGTAACCACGACTCAAAGAGAAGAAAGAGATATAAATGCCTTAGAAATGAGCCACTTGGGAAACCTCCAATACATTACATAAATGAACAATTCTTGGATGATACAAATGAACAAAACCTCATACATGTAGGAGTCCATGGGGTCACAATATAATCCTAGGTGACCTAACAATAATAATGTAAGGGCACAAAAATAACAATAGTGGACTTTTATGGGGCACAATAATGACAATATGGGGACTACAAGGGTACAGCAATAATAATAAGGGGGCTGCACTAACAATAATAAGGGACTACAATAGTAATATAGGGACCTAACATTCTCCTCTCCTTCGAAAAAGTGTTGTCTACAATGCTTGAGTAGTTCTAGATGATTTTGTTTAAAATTCTCATCCTCCCATGTGAAATATTCTACAGGAAAGTTCTTCCACTTGCTGAGATACTCTAAAATTGATCGTACTTGTCAAGTTATTGTTTCTATGACTACTTCATAACTTCTTTCAATGTCATGTTGATCTTCCTGTTGTTTCATTAGATTCTGCACCAAAGTTGGGTTATCCTTTGAGAGTTGGAGACCTTGTTGTTGATGCTCGTTGTGTTCTTCCACTAATTTATCATCCATATTTTCTATTATTTGATCCTTCAAACCATCCAAATTAGCCTTCATTTCCACTTTTAAACCATCTATTTCATCTTCAATTGCTCTTCGTAAGATCGAAATTTGTTGCACTTGGTACCGTAATTTTGATATCAAATCTTATGATTCTTCCACTTCATGCATCATAGTATAGATTTACGAGGGCTTAATGGGCGTTGAATTATTTTTACGGGGCATATTTTAGAACCCAATACTGATATCTATTCTACAATATGCCCTTGGAATCAATTCAAATTGATTCTTCAAACAAGACTTATGCAATTCGGAAAAAAAAATACACACCTTTTTCTTGCTTTTGAGGAACTCGATATTGAAATTGGATCATCTCTATGATTGTGGCTCTCATATATCTAAATTGAGTACTCTAACATCCCTCTAAATTCTCTTTTGAATGCCACAGGTCTGACCTGATTTGGATTCTCCAAGACAAAGTTGTGTCCAATCTCCCACAATGACCTAATTTTGGATTGGTTCAGTAGAGAAAACTTGTAGGACTTGCCACGTGTCATTGTTTCTTCCTTTGTCTCTAAAATTGATAGCCAAGAAACTACAGTCCGTGTAATTGCAACCACCTTTTATGGCACTCAAATCCACTGCCCAGAGAGAGAGTTATTGAACTTTTCCCACTATCACCTCTTTGAGATGCAATTTAGGAGCCTGAAAAATCACTACCTTCCACAGATCATATCTCAAAAAATATTGCGAACCAAGCTCTGAAATTTTTTGACGAATTTCCTCAGGATTTCAGCTTCGTACCATACGAATTTCAGATTCTTCACCTTTGTAGAAAAATTTTTATAGCGAAAATGCCACGATGACCTGTTTAGGATCTTGAAAAAAGACCTAACTTCCACAGATGATATCTCCGAAAATATTGCGAACCAAGCTCTGAAATTTTTAGAAAATCTTCCTCAGGATTTCAGCTTCGCACCCTAAAAATTTCAGCTTCTGAAACGTCGTAGAAAAAAATTTATAGCGAAAAATTCCACGATGACCTTTTGGAGCGGCGCAACCCTAGAATCCCAAGCTCGTGCCAAATGTTGTGCTTCGGCTCCAAAAGAGAAGAAAAGAGATATAAACGCCTTAGAAATGAGCCAATTTGAGGGGGAAACCTACAATACATTACATAAATGAACAATTCTTGGATGATACAAATGAACAAAACCTCCTTCTATATATAGGAGTCCATGGGGCCACAATATAATCCTAGTGGGGCCACAATGTAATCCTAGCCGACCTAAAAATAATAATGTAAGGGCACAATAATAAAAATATGGGGGTTACAGGGGTACAATAATAACAATAATGGGGGCTACACTAACATAATAAGGGGCTACACTATTAATATAGGGACTTAACAGATCTGCATTGTAGTTGGAAGAAGAGCTTGGCCAAATTCCTGATAGTGGACAAGAAATGCAAACTCTTCCAAGAGCTACTCAAGGAAAGAGGTAGGATTCCCGATCAGGAACACCCAGTGCAAAAAACACTATTCTCTACTAAATAGCAAGGAGAATAAGAAATGTCTAAATGGAAAAAATCTTCAGAAATATGATAATCATCAACCCCCTTCTCATGTTTTCCTCCTCTTCCTTTTATAAGTTTGAGAGCTTGCAAAACCCTAAACCATCTCAATGAAATAGATCTTTTCACATGAGCCTCCTCCAACTAAAACTACATTGTGCCTCAATGAAGATCACTCCTTCTAGGCAGTGCTATTGGTTTGGTCAAGGTTGACCCAGTCAAAAGATTCAGTCCCTTTCACACATAAGGGTGTTTATATAAATAGCCCAGATTTAGCTTTGTTCACATGTGGCATTGATTTATTTGTTGTTTTAGGAGTTTTTATTGTCCCCCTTTACACATTTATTCATTCAATAGAAAAATGAAACAAAAATTAATATTCCCATTAGCTAGGTCTAATTTGGAATATTACATATAAAGACCACAACAAATCCATTTTTCCTTTCTATCACCTACTTGATAGATATGCAGCTATGATGAAGATTATAATGAATTATTTTACATGTGAGGGAAGGTTCTCCCATCTTTACTCATACCACATCAAGATGCTTATGCATTTTCCTAGAGTGAGAATGTTGCATATACCATGATGTCTCTACCGAAGTATTGATAAAATTTCCTACATAGTGAAAAAGAGAAACTATCCCCAATAGATGCAAAGCCTCTTCCATCACTCACTTATCAAGATGGTTGTTATTCACCAACTACAAGAGAAAGACATTCCATGGGAGACCTTCATTGCCAATCAAGTGTTCACTTCTCCACAATCCCACCATCAACAAAATACACCTTCATCAGCTCATCCTCCCATTCCACTTCTCCATCACTTCCCATTGTTCCTACATCTCCACTCACTCACATTTCTTCACCCCATGATGATCCTCCTTCATCACCTTCCCACAGCCCTTCACCCTCATTTCATGACACATCATCAAACAGTGAAGAAGGAAATGAGACAGATGGCATTGAGATGAGTAACATTGAGCCTTTTCCTTTGAACTACCAGAGCAGAAATAGGCATGTGCTTGCTTCCCTTAAGAGGCAAGGGGCCATGAATTCTACATCAACAAAGCAACTAGACAAATGTAAGGGGAAGGTTAGAGAATATGTCATTGTTGAAGAGGAGGAAGACGAGCATGAAAATTAACAAGGGTTTCAGCTAATTCACCTTGACAGTGATGATGATAATGAGGAGAGGATCACAAACATGTTGCTCAGGAGCAAGGATGCCCAGATTAGAGAGCTACAAACCAATCTTGGTAGGGCCAATAATGTGATCAACTTCCTTGAGGTGGAAAACCAATAGTTAGAGACAGAGAAAGCCATCTGTGAGGTTAGAGCTATCAAGGATTGGAAAGAGGTTGGAAAGGCCAAGGCTAAGCCAGATGAGACCTTGGGAACTCTAGATGACATTAAGGATGAGGAAGAATAGCTTCTTAGGAGGAGGCCAAGGACAATTGGGTTGAAGAAGGCCTTAGCCTGGGAGAGAGAGCAAGAGACAGCATTGGTGGAGCAACTCACTTCAAGTTAGTTGCTTGCCATGGAGATAAACAATGATAGAGAATCTTGGCTAGAAACAGCCAATATACACATATAGGATCATCTTGAGAAGGAAAAAAGGAACATTGACCTTCAGAAGAAGATTGCAAGGCATTATGCTTTAAGAAACGGAATTGTAAGGACCAAGCTCAAAAGAGCCCTTACAAATATTCAAGCCCAAAAAGAGGAAAAGGAGAAGGAAAGGCTTGAAATCCTTACTAATGTATCCCTCCAAGAATCACAACCATGATCAGTAAGGTAAAATCCAAATTTTGGCACTTGGTGCAAGTTTTTGAAATTTTGACTGTTTGGCTAGCAGAAAAAATGGCCAAATGCATAGCGCCACTGGTGCTGCGCTCTTTTTTGGGGAAATCAATTGAGAAAAGGTTTTAATTTTCATGTTTCTCAATTATACAAATAAAATTTCAGCTCATTTGGAGCAAAATAGGTCCCTCAAAAGGGAAAAAAACCACCTTAAAAGACCTTTCTGCCCTATTTTCAGCACTGGCGTTGTGCCCTGAGAAGTCTTGGGAGAATGGGTTTTTGAGCAGGAAAATGGACACCTATCTAGAAAATAAAGGCATATTTGGAAACTAGATAAGACATAATTTCTAATGAGCTATCATGGAGCTCATTTGGATACCGGGAAGACCTCCAAATATTAGCTGCAAAACGGGCAATGTTTCCAGATTTGGAGTTGTGCCCTTGGCCTGGCGCTGCGCCCTTGTACCTTGGCGCTACACCCTTGCTAGAAAGTCAACAAAAGACATCAAAGTTATTGAAAAAATATATTTCAAGAGCTTAAAGGACAAATAACTCTAAAGTTACCTTAGAATTTATGTTAGAAGTTATTTCTGCATTTAATGAGTTTGGGATATTTGTGCCTTAGGCCTTGCATGGTATCAATGGTAAAATACATTTATGATGTAATTAATGACTTCTAAAACCCTATCTAGGGTTTACTTCACCATTTTCGCATTTAAATACTGCATGTGAGCCTCATTTTGATTGTTGGTTTTTGGTTGATTTTTGAGCTCAATATGATATAGACTTTGATTTTATTGAAGAAATTGGCTTTGGAGTGTTGTGATTACCTTGGATTGAGCATTAATGGAGCAATAATATTCATGGGATTCATGAACCTGGTTAATGGTGATGTTGTTCTAATTTAGTATTTGTTTCCTTTAGTTTTCATATTGTTTAATCCTTCTTTGATATAAGAACATAAATTTTAGAGTAGGATATGCTATCATGGCACCCTATTTTTGTCTGCATCCCATTAGGGGAATTTTGAGGTCTAAAATGCGCCTCCTAAGGAAATTATAAAATAATAGTGGAAAAAATCAAATAAGATTTGATGACATCATCAAATTTTAGAGGGAAAAAATGAAAAAACTATTTTTTCAACTCATATTTTCAACTTATCTCCCAAATGTTTTACTCAAATTTCGAGCGGGAGTACTCATTGGATGCGAAATTTAATTCCTCATCCAAGGAGTACCCATGTTGCATAATTTTGATGGGTCCTACTACACGAAAAATGAGAAATACATTAAAAAACGTGATTACAATCACATTTTTATGTATTTCTCATTTTTCGTGTAATAGAGTTCATCGAAAGTATGCAACATGGGTACTCCTTGGATGAGGAATTAAATTTTTCATCCAACGAGTACTCCCACTCGAAATTTGAGTAAAAATTTTGGGATATAAGTTGAAAATACGAGTTGAAAAAGTAGTTTTATTATTTTATTATTTTTTAATATTTTTACCCTTTTATATAAAAAATGGTAAATCATCCCCCATGGTTGACATCATCATCTTGAATCCTATTGGTTGTTATAAAGTTTAATTTTGTTGTACATTTTTCTTAGGAGGCCCATTTTAGACCTCAAAATTTCCCTAATGCTTTATCTTTATGTTTTCCTCTGCTAAGTTTGATTAAAGAATTCTTAAATTCTCTTTAGTTTCACTGAACCGTTATCTCAAATGTTCTCTTTGTCTAAAAGTAATGATTACATAGTTTTTAACTGCTCCCTATGATTACTGGATTGTTGCCTTGAAGTTTATTTAATAGGGTTTGGTCAAAGAGGTTTATTGTGTGCCCTGCACTTTGGTTCTTTCTCAAGCATAGTAATCTTAAAGGCTTTTCTTGTTCTATTATGTTAAAGTATTCTCAAATTCCCTTTAAAACTACTAAATTCACAATTTAATGTTCATTCCATATCCATCTAAGCTATTAAGATCCATTTGGCTTTGTTAACTTTCCCTATGAAACACCCTTGATTCATTGTTATACTTTTCAAGCCTTTCACAGACTCCATAGCCCAATGGTTTGAATTTCTCTTACTCTATCTATTCTTCTTGACAACCTACCCAAAAAACAAAACAAAACAAACAAAACCTATCATTATAACTAGCCTAAAATCAACATCCTCAATTAAACAAGTTATATCTTTTCTACAAACATAGAGAGAGCCTTCTCTGAGTCGAGGAAGGCTAGGTCCTAGGACTCCAAAGTTGGTTTGATGTTACACTTGTAAATTTGGTCTTGCCAATCTTAAAAATTATAGGGACCTCAAACTTCCATTGGGAGGCTATTAATGAAGGTCCTTGAGCCTTATTGCAACATTTGGCATCAGGCCGCACTATCATTTTCCCCTACAGCGCAGTTTCAGTCTTAGATTGCGTTATTTTAGGGAGGAGTTGTAGGGGTGGTTTCAGTAGACCATTTGGGGAGAAATTTTTCCAATGAGGGGATCAAAATTTCACCTGGAGAGACTCTGTGAGGAGGATACATTATTTGCTACATTAGATCAGCCACATCTTTCCAGTTGTTTAGTTGTAGTGAATCTTCAGCCCTAGGGCTTTTATTCATTTCTTGTGTATTGGTGTATTTCTGAAAACCCTCTTGGGTTTCTTGTTGGAGGTTGTATAGAGCCTTTATCTTCATGTACATTATATTTTTAGGCATATATCATCCATTTCATCTTTTGTATGTTCATTTTCTGTAGTAGTGCTCCTATGAGTGCATTGTAGCAGTCTTCTAGAATTTTGGTATAGTAGTAGCACCTCATTATTGAGGGGATTTATCCATTGGAGGCTTGTGGTTCCTGTTGTATGATTTGGGCCCCATTATTTTGTACATGTTTTCTACTGTTATGATTAATAAAGAAGCTCCATATTGGTCTCCATTATTGATGCACTGCTATACACTACTATTTCAAGAATTTTGTTCTATATTCCTGCTTTTCCCATTTCGGAATATTACAGTGGTATCAAAGCATAATCTTGGCTCAGCTTGTGCATCTTAAGCCAATATGTCATCAGATGAAGGATATCCTCTTATAGATAGAGAGAATATTCTCAGAAGAAATCAAAAGTATGATTATACATATGATAAAGAAGACAAGGGTAAAATCCCATTATCAGGAGAAGATGAGGAGAAGGAGTTTCCTAAGCTTCTTCTTCGAACTATGCAAGACATTGCAAGATAAATAAATTAGATGAGGATGGATAGACAGAAGGAATCCCCTAAAGGGTTTCTACAAGCTGAAGGCTCCAACATTTCTCGTCACTGGAGTGATCAACCAGTGAAGCAACATGTTTCCCAATGATCTACAGTGCCTACATTCTTAGCAGTGGGAAATGGAGGCTTTCAATAACAATAAAATCTTGAAGACCATTTTCTAGAGTATGAGTCTCAATCTCATAGATTCAAGGATCATTTGAGTTTTTATGAATTATGTCAGATCAAGGATGATAGGAGACCTTAGCATCACAATAGAGGTGGAGGATTCATACATGATCATGATCTACACCGAACTATGGGCAGATTTTTCTTACCCAACTTTGATGGGTCATCAAAATGCACTAGAAAATCATTGATAGAGAAGCTAGACATCTACTTCTAGCTGAACCAAGTACCGAAGATGGAGGCCATCAAAATAGTAGTGCTGCACCTTGAGGGTGAAGCACATTATTGGTGGTGTCATGGACTTTCTACATTGGGTCATGCCAATGTGACTCCATATTCAGAGTTCACAAGGAGGTTGGTAGAGAGGTTTGATCGAAGACAATCGGAGGCACCTTTCATGAGGCTAGCCAAGCTCAAACAATTAGGTAATCTAGAAACTTATATTTCTAAATTTATAAATGTTTTTTTTTATGGTTCCTGATTTATCTGCAGGAAGAAGGGTCTATATGTTAATTGATGGACTAGAATAACCTCTGCATGGGTTGGTTAAATATACCAAACTCACTACCCTTAAATATTCCATTGAAAGGGCTAGATATCTACAAGATGCCTTGCCAAAAGCAAAGGCAACATTTCAGAAAAACCCCACTTTTCCATCCAAGGGAAAGATAAGAAGCCTCCTCTTTCAAAGGAGATCCAAAACAAAGTACCTCTTAGTGATGTTGTCTGAAGAGATTTGAGGAGAAGGAAGCTTTGCTTCACATTCCAAGAATATTGGGCACCCTGACATATTTGTGCATTAGGAAAGGCACACTACATAGAGGTCTTTTAAAATGATTAGGAGGAGTAAGAAGAAGAACCAGAAGGAGGTCACAATGCTGGGATAGTAGGAGATGATCCACCACCACCAGGAGGCAAGAATGGAGCAATTTCTCCAATTGGAGGGACTCTTGCATCATTGAGAGTAGTACCCAAATATCAGATAACTTCAACATAGAAAACAGAGTTGGATTTGCGGAGTGGAAGCAAGGACCTAATAGTCCCATCTATTATGCATATGATTTTGGCCCATGAGACATTATTTTTTTGTGGCAAACCACCTGGGAGGCTACCTGATCAGGAGTTGGTGAGGAATGTCTCACAACATGTTGCACCACTCATAGATCTAGGAGGAGTGGGAACATTGGGAGGTCATTGTACAACACAAAGAGTCTTGGGTAGACTCAAAGAGGAGGGATACATTCTCCCACTATCATCATTACCCACTCTCACACCACATCTTGCACTGAGAGATGATGTTACATGGATGGAGGATGGCACTATCATGGTACAAGGAGCCTACTCCTTGACTTTGGAGGCTCAAAATATGTTCTCACTTGGAGAGAAATCTTCCACACATTGTATAGGATGGTGGCTACTCATGCATGCTATGGCAAAACTCAGGAAGTTTTGGATAGGTGATATCTTCCCATGGAAGACTAACCTCCAACATCTTCAACCTTTACTTGAGCATGAACAGCTACATGAGGAGCAACAAAGGGAGGATAGAAACATCTCAGTATGTGACTTTGGCATGGGAGATTTCAAAGAGGAGGGTATCCACATGATAGATGTTTTATATGATAAATAATTAGCATTTTCACTATGGAGGATAGATACATATTGGAAATTGCAACTATTGGTGGATTATTCCAAGGATATTTTTATTTGCGTGATACTTGATGACCAACTATTAGAGGAGGGATATTTAGTCAGATATGAGGTCATCTACTATCATATTAGGATATTCTTATCTAGAAAATCCAAGCTCAAGGAGAAGTTACTACATGCAGCGCATGAAGATTTTCTCTTCAACCATACTTATTCCATGAGAGCATACCATACCATCATGGAGGGATATACTTGGGAAGGCTTTGAAGAGGATATATATCATCATTTGAGGATATGCATGGACCATGTGGAGATGGATGAGATACGTAAATATTTGATGGATTTATCACAACCACCTCTTTCTTCTTGGGGAATGAGAAGGGGTCTATCTATGAGCCACTCCATTTGTGTGAGAAAATAATTAATGGTAAGGATCATGTTTTTATGCATAATGATTTACTTAATGAGTATTTGCATTCCTTTAACATACATGTGCAGGACATTGTTCCAAGGGGGAGCATTCTTCCTTATAAACTTCATGGTCAACTTGGGGCCATAAACTGTGTTGATCATGGCCACTCCCTAGGAGGATATAGGGAGATGACATATCATTCAGGGTGTGCTCCAAAGGCACCAAACATTACTCACCTTCTCAAACCATGTGATAATACTATGGAGGCAAGTAAGTGGTGGGGAAACCACTTACCATATCATTATCTGAGGCAATTAGGAGATATAATGTGCTAGTTCCACATAAGGGACTATGATCATCCTCCATTATTGCATATGGTAGCTTATATATCCTTAGTTTTGATCCCATACATTGATTATGTTCTTATTCTTATTGTTGGGATGATTGGAAGAAGGATGGGAGAATTGAACATGCCCATGGGGAGATAGATTCTCCATGTTTATTATGCTTCATGTTTGAGGGAGAAAAATGGGAAAACCATGATTTCTACTTTGGACCTTTTGCTTCCTTATGAGATGAGTCATTTGCATCTCATGAGTACTTGGGAGAAGCATTTCATGGAGGGATAGATTGGGAGACACTTGATATATGATGAGGGATTTTCACAAAGAGGTGTCACAAAGGAATGAGGAGAAGAGTTTCAACACTTACCTTTACAGTTGCTTGAGGACAAGCAACATTCGGGAGGGGAGGACTGTAATATTCCCAATTAGCTATGAGCTAGTTGGAATATTAATTTTTGTTTTTGCTTGTTTGTTTGATGAATAAGAGGGTATGGAGACCCATAAATATCCTTAGTATGAATAAAATCACGAACAATGTTGATGGAGATCATTTTAAGGGTTTGATAAAGCACCCTTATGTGTGAAAAGGGGCTAGAGCATATAGACTGGGTCAACTTTGACCAAATCAACAGCGTTGTCATGGAGAGGTGGCATTCATTATGGGACAACATAGTTTTTGAGGGATGCTCCATGCATGGAAGTAATGGCTTTAATGAGTCAAGCAAAGGGTGAGGAAGCTCACCACTTATATAAGCAAGAGGATGGCAGCCATAGAGGATATGTTTGAGATTATTATTTGATATGGTCTGTTAAGACATTTTTTCTCTCTTAAGCTGTTTAGCTAAGACTGCGGTGCTTTTTAGCACAGGGTGTTCCTAAGCGGGCATCCCACCTTCATCCTCGGGGTACTTCGAGTGCCTACTTAGGAGAAGTGATTGCACTACATTTCCACATTTCAGCATCAGGCCAAGCTCCATATTTCATCTACAACATAGTTTCTATAGAGGGTTGTGTTGTGTTGCAGGTTTGCGCGGGTGATTTCTGATCTAAATTTTAGTGGAGCAAGGTATCCTTCCATTGGGAGGTTATTAAGGAGGGCCCTTGAGCCTTATTGCAGCATTTGGCATCAGGCCACACTATCATTTTCCTCTACAGCGTAGTTTCAATCTTGGACTGTGTTATTTTAGGGAGGAGTTGCAAGGGTGGTTTCAGTACACTGTTTGGGGACAAGGTTTTCCAGTGAGGGGATCAGCCTTTCACCTCAAGATTCTATGGGAGGAGGCTACATTATTTGCTACATAAGATCAACCACATCTTTCCAAATATATAGTTGCATTGAACCTTTAGCCCTAGGGCTTTGATTCATTTCTTTTACATTGTTGTATTTCTGAAAACCCTCTTGGGTTTCTTGTTAGAGGTTGTATATAGCCTTGATCTTCATGTACATTCTCTTTTGAGGCATATATCAACCAATTCATATTTTGTATGTTCATTTTTTGTAGCAGTGCTGCTATGAATGCATTGTAGTAGTCTTCTGACATTTTGGTATAGTAGCAGCACCTCATTATTAAGGGGATTTATCTATTGGAGGCTTGTGGTTCCTGTTGTATGATTTGGGTCCCATTATTTTGTACATGTTTGTTGTTGTTATGATTAATAAAGAATCTCCATATTGGTATCCATTATTGATGTGATGTTATACACTGCTATTTCAAGAATTTTGCTCCATATTCCTGCTTTTTCCATTTGGGAATATTACATAAAATAAAATAGTCAAGTATCTAAGAGAATACAAGCTACCTTTTGGCAAGATTTCGTACTATGATTGTGCATTTCCCTCAAATGATTCCATAAAAATCTTCATCAAGAGGTCCTCATGAAATTGAACCCTTAGCTTGTGTACATGCACGTGAAATTTTTCTAAGTGAAGAGAAACATTTTCTCATTTTCTATCTTTGAATCTAGGAGGATAAGTTTTCCAATCTACATCAGGCATGTGATTTGTAAAACGTATAATGTGAGCTCTATTCATGGGAGCATACCTTCTAGATTGAGGATTCATATTTTACCAGTGTAGTCACCAGGGGTACTTGGAAGTATGGATCGCGTTGACCATGTATTTTCTTGGTGAATAATGAACAACCTTCTTTTGTGTGATCACTGTTGACCATCAGTGGTTTGATCTAAAATTTGATGATTCTTTTGCATGGAAGACAAAACCTTTCAGTCCCTCGAAACAGGTCCACTATGTTTGCATTTCTTAATTCTTTCAGGTTGAGGAGAGGAACCCAAATGTAACCACAAACCACTTTAAAGCTTGGATATAGCCCTTCCAACTTTAGAGAGGGCTCTCTCTATATGAATATTCAGTCACATAGATGAATGGTTGTCTTAGGTTTTATGATAGGTATTAAGATCATAGAAGAATAAGATTTAACAAATTGATTGAAGGGAAGAGGAAAAACTCATTGGGCATGGAGTCGTATTAAACTAATGATTTTTTCAATGAGAGGAAAAAAAACCACGAATCTTCAAACAGGGGCAAGGTAGGAAATCCTTCTAGTGTTTTTTATCAAATTTATTTGTAAAGGGGTGAGTAGAGGAATAGTTAGATTGACATCTAAAGCATCTAGCCGAGGATGAATTCTAGATATCTAAATGGAAGAAAAACACTAAAATGTTCATTAAGCCATGACAAAGCACTTAGAAAGTGAATTTTGAAAAAAAAATATGCTTAATTAAACACGAAGATATAAAATTAAATAATTATGGTAACTATATAGAAAATTAAAATGTATGAGAACACATCACCATTAGAAACTAACACATGAATCCCTGTGAAATTAGAGATGAGTCTTCTTCATTCATTGAAAAAATATCAGAAAAGTACAATGCATAATGTTTTTTCTTCTAAACCTGACCAAAAAATATTTTGCACACTAAAACTCATGAAAATATATAAAATTAGGTCATCCTTGGACTTATCAAGTCGAATTCAACCATTTCCCCAAAGATAGAGTCACCTACATTAGATTTATAAATTGTTTGTTAGGAAATATAGACCAAATTTCTATAAAATAAGGGTCGAATATTGGATCATATATCTTGACTAATGAGATGTTATACAAAAGTGAAGGATTTTTTTTGTATATTATCTCATTCTAGAGAGAAACCTTTCCTATTTTTTGAAAATTATTCTACATCGGCTTGGAATATGCACCTAAATATCATGACTAAAACAAGAAATAACAAAATTGGAAAAATAAGTTGTAAATATTTATTCAAATATTCCAACATATGACACCCATTACAAAACTAAAGAAGTTTTTATTAGTTATCGAGATTTTAACAAAAAACTATTTTACTCTTTCAAAATTCATCTCCAGTTGGTTAGAAGCATATCTTGAAGTTAAATGCTAAAACAGTAAAAAAACACAACAAATTTCCTGCAACCAAAATGCAATGAGCTTATTTTTCATATTACATGATCAACTATTGAATCATTGTTGCTTTGAGGGGTCTTGACCCAGTTTCAGATTTGAGTTTTACCAAAAAACCCCTATACTACTGGGCCTTCCAGCAATGACCTGCTTGCGCAAGTCAAGTTCTCACCCGAAGTAGTATAGGAGGGTGTTGGAACCAAGTTTCTGCACCTTGAGAGGGAGAGAGAGGTTAATGAAGTGGGTGCCTTTAGATCTAGAATAGGCCTGCACTGAGGAAGCCCTAACCAAAAACCCTTAACAATATATTTGACTGAATAAATGATGTGAATCCCATAAACCATATGATAAGTAGTTAACAAAAGAAATCTCACAAAACATAACCAGATCTATGCATTCATTACTCTCTAAAGCATCACATCCACATGTGCATCAATTAACTAACAGTATTCAACACAAAGAAATAACCTAGAAATCAACATATAGCACAACCCATAACAAAACACAAATATATTCTAATACTAGCAAAAAGGTCTTCTCATTCATTAATTATTCAGATTCCACTTACAAACTATTTACCATCTCACACACACAACCACCGGGGTCTGCACATAGTAGGACTTAGGGTATTTGCACATACAGCCAGCAGGAGCCCTCACCTAGAAAAATTTTGTACACAGATCCAATATTATTCTTCAGACTTAATCTGAAAACTTACTTCTAGACTCGATCTTATTCATCTATTTATACTATTTTACCCTGCACTACTCTACGGTCTGTAAATCATGGTTTGAAGACTCTTAGTCTACTCTTTGACCCACCCCAAAGCCCCTGTTCCAGACTAAAATATTACAAATATTACAAAAATATATCAAAATTGTGTCCAGAGGACCCTGCTTCAACAGGCCCCCAACACAATCTTGTGACTCGTCCTGAGTCATAGCAGAAGTGGGGTATTCATTTTGAGCTTGAGAGCCTTGATAGCTGCAACAAAGGGGATCCTAAGCATGTTGAGGATGCCCGTGTTGTGCAATCTGGATGCCCATGGCATTGGTTCTACCTTTAGGACAGTATCATAGAGGACAAGCTCCAAGTAATTTTTAGGGGTCAACTTCGGAACCTCATTTGCAATATCATAATCATCAAACCTCATTTGCGGAAGCATGTTGTGAATTTCGCTATTGTTTTGGATTTTTTGCACGTGTGTATGAAATTGCACAAGCTTAGAGAGTGTGTTCTACTCTCTAAACTATTGGTAATAGGCAGAAAGTGGGGGAGCTCAAAAGCATAAAACTTAATGGAAATAGTATGCCGAAGTATGCTATGATTAAACTAGAACTAAAAACACAAATATATAGAAGCTATATAGAGAGTTCCAAATGATAATAATGCAAACGATGGATCAATGGCATATTTTTATTAAACGTTCGAAATGGAGAAGAAATTCTACCCACTTTCCAAAGGGCACTTAGGCAATGGCTCTAGGTCCCGATGCAAGGATGTTGCCTTCCAAGCTCTACCTCTGATGCAGTCTCATTCTCTCTCTCTGCTATGGTGGACTAAGATGTTGGGTGGCCAACTATCGAGTCCTCTTTAGCTCCAGATCTAGGTCACACACAATGTTGATGTTGCTTGGGGAAACTTTGGCCAGCATAACCTTGTGATCACCATTTGTTCATCTCTTGGTGGGTTTATATAGGTGAGCTTCAAATCCTCCTTCCCTCCCTTGGTACATGATGGATGGTGACCCAAGGGAGAGGTGTGATTCCATTGTGTTCTCACATAATGTCTAAGGAGGCGTTGGTGACTATCCTTAGGCAAATTTCACATAAGGAATAACTGTCCTTTGCTTGTTGTGGTCCAGGAAAGTGACTTTTTTCCATTTCTAGGAATGCGCACTTATCGAGAAAAAATGCACACAGAAGGCATTCTTCTCGAAGGAAAAAGAGCGAATTTGAGCATTTATGACTAGTTCAAATCTAATTTTCTCAAAACCTTAGATATTTTAAATACATCTTGATTCCATAATGTATTCTTGTCTTGTAAATCCTTGGGCTCGACATTAATTGATGTCATCTTCTGCTATACGATTTTCCAATGTTAACAATTTCCCCCTAATGTGTGAGGTCTAGGAAGAACCGTAAAGCTGAAATACATTGTAGTTTCTTTTTTGTATCGTACACAGAGAGAGAGAGATAGAGAGAGGTCTGCGTGTATTTTGGAATTGACAACACCTTGCACTGTTTCAAAGATAACCATGGCATAAGGGACCCCCTGCAAGCAGACAAAATATACAACATATTTACAAAATTTCAATGAGGCAGGCATGTCCCATGCTCGTGATGTTATGTCTAGTTAAAAAAAATTGACAGATACATGTGTTGTCTATGCCACTACTGTGGTAGTGATGCTGGTGGTTATTGACGACGACTGCTGACACCCTCAGGGGTGTTTTTTCTTTGAAAATAGGTGGAATGTGGTACCCATATGCATAATCCTGGTATGGCATATCATTTTTCCATGTGCACATGTGTATTGGATGGGACCTCCCCATGTAAGCATTGTTGTCAGAGACGCTTATGGAGGCATGGGTCTTCGATAGATCTGATCAAAGTGTAATGGTTGTAAGGTACAATACCATCATGACATGAAAGCCTTTGTTGTAGTCGAATTTCAACAGGATCGATGACATCTGTGGACAATGATGTCTCCCATAGTGCCACCTGAGGATACCCCTTTGCATGGGGAGGGGTCATCCAAGGTACCACTTCCTTTTTGGAAAATAGGTGTTGAGGTCGACAAAAAGGAAGCCTTAACCGAACCATGAGTTACCGACCTGAGGGTTCAGGAATCAGGATATGATGGGTTTAACATAGGCATGTTGGTGAGCGGTGACTGAAAATGGATGATGGGGATTCAGTGGCCCAAGTTCGAAGTATACTTGAGCAACTTGGTGGCAGTCATAGGTATTTTTGAAGGAAAAATCCTTGGAGTCGGTAGGACTTCTAGGGTGGGTGTGAACAGGCTATGATTGTCATAATGGTGCGTGCATGGGGGTTGAAATACTTAGACCAAGGGAGATGGGGGATTGTTGCCATGGGAGAAAAGGTGAAATATGAGGGCGAAGTGGTGAAAGGCATCGTTTGTGGTCTTTGTACACTTACCAAAAGAATAAAATAATGGGGTTTGGTTTATACAAAACACAGAGACATCTACCCCAAAGCATGAAAGAGGGTCGCTCACTAAAGGTGTGAGGACGGTGTTTTGCTGGGGGTAGGGGTCCCATTGGTTGGTCTCATGTGTGAGGTTGATGAAGCGAGATGTCACAGATGGGATTATGTTGATGGAGGTATGGCGGGCCAAATGCGGTGCGCGGAGGTGCGCTTTCAATCTTCTTGTACAACCTAATCGTCTGGGAAGGGGGTTGAGTTTTAATAGTGAACATGACCTTATGCATGATATGTGGATGGGCATGAGGTGCTTCTCGAACTAAAATGGTATGGCCATGGCGTCACTTGAGGGGTGATGTATGGTCTACTTTGGATGAAGATCGCCATGAAGGGAAGGCTCTACCGACCATCGCGGACATTTATCATATGCAGGGTGAGGTGATGATAAACGTGATTGGGTATGAGGACCCTATGGTTTATTTCTAATGGAGAAATGATGTTAGGATATGCAAAGTTCTCTGGGACTCTATCATGCTGAGGGTAGAATGATACCTGCTCCGGAACTTTCAGTGGATGGTGCTGTGAATGGTTTACAGGTTCTTCCTGCAAAAAAAAAACAACTACCTCAAGTGAAAGCATCTTCCTTTCATCCAATATTATTGAAAAACATGAGTTTTGGAAAGGAAGATGGGAGGGTGCATACCTGCCAGTGCTTGAAAAAATATTTTTCCAGAATGCGAATGTGGGGCATCGCTTTTGTTCGTCATGGTATACTGATGATGGTGCAACTTACAGTTTGCAGAACGAACCTTCTGATATCCTGTTATGGACCTCCAAAATTCTGGAAAAGGGAAATAAATATGGGATTATGGCCTTAATACTATTCATTTGTACTTGTAGATTTTTGGAAGATCAGAGGTGATTGTAGAGCCTTTCTTGCCATTGCAGTCAGCCTGTGTACCGGGTATTAGCAATATTATGCTGAGGTAACTTCAATGATGTCCTGCATTTCAATTTTTTCAGTTTGGTGATGTTGGGGGCCGTACAAATTGGGTTTGTATGGCCTCAAAGGGGATTTTTTTCCTAGATTGTGTGAGCAATCTAGACAAAGAAGTGCCCCCGTTGCACATATTTTCGAGGGAAAACCACGCGAAGGCATGTTTTTCCATCCTTTTTGCACGCAAGGGCATGCCTATGAACGAAACAGGCACACAAGGGCAGGGTTTTTGTTGTCCCTTTTGATGTTTTTCCTCAGTACTGATGGGTGCCTGTTGCTTGGAAGGTTGGTGTGGAGAGATTGGGATTAGCCCGAGATCCAGACCGCTCTGGCTACTGATGTTGGGGCACGCCGTCAGTTGGCCGTATGGGGCCTTTTGAAATTTGTTGAGAACGAGTTCCTTCGGTCATAGGACCGATTGTTACGTTATATCATACAACATTGGTGTATGAGGCACAATATGTTTGTCCTGAGGTTGACGAACTTGATTATCCATCCAGAGATGGATATATACTTTGTGATCGGATTACTACTTCAGGGCGAGGCACTGAGGTATCCACTCCCTGCTGGACGAGTGAACATGGACAAGCTCTGAAGGAGGCATTACAGTGGTGCATCTCTTACTGAGGGGTGCATCAATATTGCGTCAGTGACATATGTGGCCGAGCAGTGTGCTCTGGCCATTATTGTGCGATTGGCGGGGTCGTTTTCTCCACATCGGGCATCGGGCCCACATGTGAGAGTTTTACACCATTTGAGGAATGGGAATTTTTTCGATTTTGACCATTTCTATTTTGATGGTATGGTGTTGCAATTGAACAGGGTCCAACATGGATCCAAATCATTTACGTATGCTAGCATCTTGTGTAGCATTATGTACGAGAGGGTCGTGCTAACGAGGCCCGTTTTGGCAGTGCCTATTGGGGGGTCGAGGGAGCCACACATGAGGAGGGGGCTCCGGTGATGCCACATGGCAGTGGTGGCATGGTGGGTCGTTATTGGAATGACATGATGGAGGCCTAGTTCAAGGCCAATCCATAGATGTTTTTTCCATACCCGTACGCAGGGATGGATTTTTAGGGTGATCTTGATATCGGTCTCCCTTTTGGTTATGTTTAGGGTCCTGCAGGTATGTGCTATATTTCGGCATTTTTTAGATTTTTTATGTACTTGAGTGTTTTTTGTTGACACAGACATTATTTTGGTTACTTGTGAAGATGTTGGCGAGGTGGGACACCCAGTGACCTAACTGGTGGGTCATGATCCTCTGCCACAACTGCAGGGTGGTCGGGGAGGAGGTGTTGTAGGTGGACCGGGTGGTGCCGGTGGACCTGGTGAGGGCAACAACTTAGATTTAGCTGAGGTATTAGTTGAGAGAGCTCATGCGGATGTGACTGAGGCACGCATTGCAGTACTTATGGCTCAAGTGGCCACTCTAGAGGACTTCTGGGGTCAAGTGGACCGGTTGACCCACAGGGTGCCTACCCGAGGTTTTATGGATGATCTTGAGGAGGTTTGGCTAGAGATGGTGATGGCTCACAATATGGATTACCAAACCACTCTATGACAGGTAGCTATTGCAATGGTGAAAACAGGTCCGGTGTTGGCACCAGGAGAAGTGGTGGGCCCAGGTTCTCCTCTTGAGGGGGCACCCCCCTAGAGTAGCTTTGTACATAGGTAAAGCACCTATTATGATGATGATTCCCTTATTTTTTATGACCCTTGTATCATTAGGCTGGCCAATGGGTCAGTGATACTATTTTTGTACTCAGATACACATATTTTTTGATATATATCTGAGAGATCTTTTTGCGGCTCTACATGGTGTGCTATCTATTTCTGTTTATTGATTTTGTGGTATGCTAATGGATATCTATGTTTTTGGTTTTTCATGTATGGTGGTTTATTTATGATGCATTCCAGTCTAGAATATTGTTAGCTATGCGATCAGCTGCTTGGTTTTGATTCCTTGATACATGTGAGAATGTAATGTAATAAAATTGTTTGCTTAATATTTTGGCACACAAATATTTTCTAAATAGGTTTTCGTCTCTGGTTTCAAATGTTTGGTTTAACTGTGATACCACTAACTGGGAATCTAGGTAGACATGCATATGGCAGATGCCCTGATGGAGGGCCTCACACATAAGTCGGATAACGACATCATATTCAGCCTGATTGTTCGTTGTTGATCCGATTCACATGTCGTTTGAACATAGTGGTGATCAGTCAGGGTGGTAGATGGCCTAGGTGACTGCAGCTAAGTTTTGAGACCATTGCGATGCTCCATCAACAAATCCGAAAAAGGGTTCAAGTTGGTGATCCATGGTGGCACTTTGAGTGCATTTAGGTCTTTGGGTCAAAAATATTTTGGTATTTGGGATTTTTGTGTACTCTAACTCTAGGGGATAAGGGCTACTGGGGCCCTTATGGGTATAACTTCTTGAGGTAAAGGTCATTGACAGGGTTAGTGAGGTAGGTCGCGTCTGGTTCCGTCAATATGTATGCCCCCTGTCGGAGATAATGTTTGATGATATAGGGCCCTTTCCACAAGGTTTAGAACTTTCCTGGCCCTAAGGCCTCTTTTGCGACATCATAGAGAAGGACTAACTCTCCCTCGGTAAATGAGCGAGGGGTGATGTGGCAGTCGAATGATGCTTTTACCCCTTTTTTATGGGCCTCATTGTGTTGCAGCGATTGTCATCTGCCTTCGTAAACTAGCTCTAGTTGTACTAGGCATCGTTCTAGAGGTTGGGTGTCATCAAGGAGTTCGATGGCGGTATGCAAGTTTTGGATCCCATGGAAATATATGCAAAAGCATAAGGTGCCTTTGTCTTTTACGACACGCATAAAGCGAATTCTTGTGATGAGGAGGTGGTTGAAATCCTATTTTGGGAGTGCGATGATACAAGTCATATGTGGTGAATTGTGTCGCTAGCATGCGGCAGGGGAGGGATCTCATTAACGGAGTCCTGTGTGAACCTAAGGTTGGATTTCCCGCTAGGATAGTCAATTTCTGGTAGGTGGAAGTTTTTTTTATCACAGAGGTGCCTGAATGCTTTCAACAGCAGGCATACCTCCGGCGCGTGATCATGAACAGTGAAAATGGTGCATGGTATCATAGTGCTAATAGAGTAGATAGTGTGAGATTATACAGTACTTGATGTTCCTGATGTGGATGCTTGGAAAGGGTCGGTTGTGGACCAGGTCATCTTATGCTTATATTTTTGCGTCGTAGGTTGAAACTTGCCTCCCATTTTGGTGGGTGGTTGATTTAATGCCGCTCTAGCCACTCTTAGCTTGGGGAGATGTGTATGATGAAAGTGTGAGAAAATTCAGCAATAAGTGTGTGTGATATTCTCTTTGTTAGTATGAATCCTTTGTCGATGTGTACGAAAAAAGACTACTTTAGCTACGCATAACTAATAGCCCTAACATAAAAAGTGGCTGCCAATATCTTCAGATCTGTAGTTAGTTGATCAAGACAAGAGCTGCAAAAAACCAGATCTATGCATAGAAAGACATTAAGCAGTAAAAAGAAGGGTTTGCTCCATATATCCAATAGACAAGACAAGAGAAATTTTTGAAATAATTTTTGTATTAAGGGCACCTGGGAGGAAAACAAGAAGGTGTTTCCAATTCTCCTCAATGGGATGGGTTCTTGGAAGTCCTAAGCACTTCAGATCTAGCATTTTTCTCTCCTGTTGGTGTTGAAAACCCAGACAAAGATAGAACTCAAAGGGAGCTCACATAGCAAATAATGGAAAATATGACAATGACAATGGCTCAAAGTCATACCAAGAGTTTAGATCCAAAGTGATCTAATACGCAACAAAAGGTGAAGAATGGTAGGAAAAACCCTCCTATTTATAACAAAATATTGGGTCATTCTAGATCTTGGTGCATGATTAAAATAATGTTAACCAAATCTAGATCCACCTTTTATGGAATATTTTATTATATTTGTTAATAATAAATAAATAAATGATTTATTTATCTTTTTAAGGAAGTGGTTGAAGGATAATTAAATAAATAATGATTTATTTAATTATTTGTGGGTGATTTGGTCATATTTAACAAGGAATATTATCTAAATAAGATTAAATAATTATTCCTATAAAATAATAAGATAAATAAAGGTTTATCTAATTAATTTCTTTGTTTTTGGGTTAAACATGATTAGGAATAATAATTAAATTATGGTTTAATTAATTATTCCATGAGGAAAATCAAACAAAATAGGTTTGTTTAATATTTCCTTTTGGGGTTTCCTGTTTAGACCATAAACAACCTAATAAATGTGGTTTATTAAGTTATTTTACATAGTGAAAGCAATTTTACTTAGGGTAAAATTGGTCTTACAGGGTGTACTTGGGTCCATCTAATGATAAGAGGTTAGATGACCAAAAAATGGTGTAACAGATTGCCCCCCAGCGTGCGAGTGTTAGGAGCAAATCGTATGACTGAAGTACGTTGTAAGAACTCAATCACCAGACATCAAAAGGGAAGTCAGAGAGAGAAATGTGAGGTAGAATAATGTGCTGAAGAACTAGACCCTGAGGAGACGAGACTTACAGGTGTAACAAGTCTCTTTTTATGAGAGGGTACCTGTGCTAAAGGCGGCGGGGGAGGCATACCTATGCCCGCCGAGACAAAGTACAAAAGAATAGTGTGTCCAGTAAACAAGGGACCGAACCATAAAGTACAACCGGCATAATCATGAGCCAGATAAAAATACAATGAAGAATCCCACATACATGCTGTGCCTGGGATAACAGCCAGGACTTATACAATAATATCTGAGTAGATGAGATACAAATACAACCCAAATTCCCCCTATAAGTGGGGAAGGGCTCACAAAATCTGACTGATACATGCAAATCAAAGAGGCACTGCAAGCAGCTAAGGCCAACATCATCAAATATATGGAGCTGCATCGAGGGCTACAATGAAGAGGTCATCCGGGCATGTGGGGGGCTACCTGCAGGGCCACCCCCTCATGAGGGCTGAGACATCTCACACACACCTGGGAATCACCAAGAGTTGTTGCTGCATCACTGAACTCACCGAACTATCAAGTACACGAATTCTATCATGTCGAAAAGAATGAGGAACAATCAAGTCATGAAATGAGAGTCCCCTTGCCTGATCCTAGGCACCCCACCAAGAGTCGAAGTCGGGAACTGCTGCACACCTGCCTTCAGACTCGTTCGGAATGAAGGAGCCGATGTCATATGAGTGTCCACCATAGGTAGGACCTTTGAATCCCCACATACTTAGAGGAAAATAGTAGAGTGACGGACAGACTAATACCAATGATGATGATGGAATGGAGGGGACTGAGTAGCGAATGGACGACTTCCCTTGCTAGAGCATAAAGGGCATGAATGAGATGGCAGCGACTGACACAATATCATCAGGGATAAGGGACAGTGGGACTGAAGGCCATAATGTGCAACACAAGAGAGAAACCAAGCAATGAGGGATGGAGGACTATAGCGGGGTACAAATGGACTCGGGATCGACTCCATGAATGCGATGATGACTCGACTTGGATGCTCTAAAAAAGGGCGACTCGATGGTGCTGCCACACAGTAAAGGTCCAATGGGGGACCTAGAAAAAATGAGTACGAGATGGTATCTCATGACGAAGATCGACACGAACAAAGACAAGTATGGAGGCAAAGTGGTGCCCCAAGTACAAGTGTTGGAAGTGAGGAAATTCAGTTTTGGGGGTAGGTGAAGTGACCCATCTTGGACAAAATGTGTCGTGGTGAAGTATCAAATCACAAAAAACTAACAGATACCCATTTGAGGGCTCGGTGAGAGCTTTCCAACGGTACAGATGGTTTGTCAAACGGAGCTATGGTATGGTCGCAGCAGGCGAAAGAAGAAACAAGGGTTCTCTTTTAATAAGGCAGTTTTCCCTCCAAATTCACTCATTTGCTAGTGTTGCTGTGGTGAATGTAGTGAGGAGAGAAGGCCCTAAATCTTGCGGCGAGCGTAGCGGACAAACTGACCGTTGGAATCGAGATCCGTCAGTTGCAGGTAAGAGGCCTAACCTTACTCTTTCATTTTGATGGATTGAAAGTTCATTTTAGGGCCCAAAATCTCAGTAACAGACCCTCCTTCATCTCTACGGCTGGGTCACACTTTTTGGGCCAAAAAGTGCGACCTGGGAAGCAGGTTTCAGGGCAAAAACTGCGACCTGTCCTAGAATTGGGCAAAAAAGTGTGACCTGGAAGATGAGGGGGTTTTAGTGTTGTTTTATGGCTGAGAGTTGGGTTTTTGTGGTTGGTTATGGTATTCCCTATCTGTATGCTAACAAATATGATGTTTTTGTGCAGATATGGTAGATATACGGGTTAACTAGAGAGAGAGAGACCTGGGTACATTACGGGTAGAGATCTAGGCAGATCAGGGTGTCCGTCGTGTGTTGGCCAGGTTTGGGGTTCTAAAGTTTTTGGAGAACCCTTTGATGAGAGCGGGAGAGCCTTTGTTGGCCTGGATTATTAGTTACTGGGATCCAGAGCATGAGGTCTTTGTAGTGCAGGGGCACAGGATCGAACTGATAGTCCAGGATGTGTATTTCCTGACGGGTCTCTCGCCACTGGGGATGGTGGGAAACACGCAGCCAGTATTACCGCGGGGGTAGCATATCATGGAGTTTTTGCAGCAACATTGTCGACCGGGTCTCCAAGTCAAGGGGACTCGGATACCGATCAGGGATCTAGAGAGATTAGAGACCCATGCAGTGGCCGCAGCGGTGCTGCGTATCCTGGGCAACCAGGTGCTCCATCACATCACTGGGGGGCAGATGATGATTATGGAGAGTTTGTTGAGTGGGACTTACTATGGGTGGGCCCAAATGATGCTGGTGTCACTAAAACGACAGTTGTCACTCTGCAAGCGGCAAGTGAACCACGATTGCTCGTATGGGACTTTATTGTGCGCCTTCTTCTTTGAGAAGATCTCGACCTTGCGACCTCGTATACAGCTCCCAGATGGGGGCCCGAGAGAGCCCAAGATGCACTGGTGGGGGCGGATACTGTGCAGAGGAGGAGGACGGGCGGTCGGACGAGTGTTTCGACCAGAGTTCTTTTCCCATTGGGATCAGATGCCGTTATACATAAATGACTATCCCTATAGTGGGATGAGTTATTGTGGAGATCCAGACTTACCACTTCCGCCTGGTCGAGTATGGGGGCCCAATGGTAAGTGAAAAGTAACTATTCTTTTGTTTTGGCATGTTAAAGTTAGTGAATCATAGAAAGGGTACGGATTCATGTACTTTTGGTATGCAGATATAGCTTCAGTCAAACCGGCCAGATATATGGGACGACCGGCGGCATCTGGAGCTGTAGGTCCGAGTGGGTCGAGAGCAGTGCGTAATGAGGATGCAGCCGCCCTTCTGGAGGACATCCGTTGTAGATGCGAAAGGTTACTGACCAGAGTTTCAGAGCACGGGTGGTAGGACTTAGACGACCAGTACGTGGAGCAGTGTATTGGACTACCCTCGGAATGGCGGGGTGTCATGCGGCACATGGCGATGGCCGGTCAGGGGATACGTGATCTACGAGTTGCAGGAGCAGATCCATTGGCTCGGGATCCACCAGATAGTGATTAGATGTGGGACAGGTGGTGCCCCCTAGTATGTATGTAGGGACGGGTGGTGCCCCCCCATGTATGTAGGGACGGGTGGTGCCCCCAGTTTTGAGTTTTATTTGTAACATGCGATGGGCATGTCATATGTATCAGAGTAGATGGACTCTAAACACATGTTTTGCGACATATATTATGGATATGCATCTTTGTTAATGATTATGAATGTTATTGTCTTGTATGAAATGCGTGTGATAAATTCCAATCTAGTACATGGTTAGCAATACTATCTACATAGTGATTCTATTCTCGAGGTACATGGTTGAAAGTTATGGTTTTAAATTCACGTATCAAGAGTTTCACTCGTAAATATCATCTAAACAGTGCAGGTTTATGCACACGATAAACACCATTTAGTTGCATGACAAGAAGTAGGGAATCCAAACGAACATGCAGATGGAGGATGCAATGAAAGAGGGCATTGGCTAAGAGACCACGCACTGCATCATATTCGGCCTGATTTTTGGTGGCAGTACCAATGCAGACCCCGTTTGAGAGAACAAGGGCATGCAAGGGGGTGAAAATGGCCCAACCTGCTGAGGCTAGATTCCGGGAGTAACGACTTGCACCATCGGCGTAACCGATAAAGGGTGGGGATGGGAGGTCCTGCGGAATGGTGTTACAAGACAACAAATGGGGGGAGGAGATACGATGACGGCAGCGTGACTGTACAGAAGACATCGAGTGGCAACTGCGGGAGGGAGTGCAATGATCAGGATGGCTATGACTCATATACAAGCTAGAGGGTGGTATATGAGGGCTATAGGAGTTATGGCAGGAACTCGGGCTGCGGAGGTCAACAAAGATATGGGTGGAGTGATCTCATGTATGGGTAGAAAAGAGGGGGTCAAGGGTGGTCGTTGAAGGGGGGTCAGGCGAAACAACAGGGGAGGATGCAAGGGGACTGGGCTCCAAGGGTCTCACAGAGGAGGATAGGTAAATAATGGTCGTAGTAGACTCCGTCATCTGAACATCAGGGGGGGGGAATGTCAATGGGAGCGAGGGGATCCTCAAGCTGGTCTGAAGCATACTGCGCGAGTATGGGAGAGGTGGATTGATTTTGTTCAACCTCATACTCTCGGACTACTTCTAAAGAGGCACGGTAATGCGTTAGGTGAGGAAAATGGTGGGAGTAATGGCCATGGACACTGCACAAAGCACAGGGTTTGCTAGTGCGAATATTTTTTGCGTTCTTTCTTACGGACGAGGACAGAAGAGAAGGGTCGGAGACCGTAGACTCAGGGAACGCGACTTTAACCATGGGTTGAATGCGGGGCAACTCAGGAAAAGTATGGGTGGCGTGACCCATGACATCACACAAGGCACAAGGCTTGGCAGGCGGAGGAGGAGCAGGGTCAGTCGGGGTGGCCTTGTCTTTGGATGCCCCTTTGCGAGCTTTTCCTTTCTTTCCTGGAGCTGTCACCATAGGGGTAGGGTCCTGGGGAGGTGCAGGGGGCAGGGTAGCAAAGGAGGAAGTGAGGGGGACCGGTTGAACCGGTGTCAAAGAAAGATAGGGTTTGGGGTGACCAGGAGGGGTAGCGGCTGGAGGGTCAAGGTACCAGACGGGTATACCCAAGGTTAGGTTAGGGAGAGAGAGGGTGGCCATGACGGGGACTGAATAGACTCCGGGAGGGGGAGCTAGGAATAGTATCTGACCAGCGGGATAATGACCAGGAGGGACGACTCCGAGATGGTTAAGGCCTGGGGGAACCGATCCAGGGGGATAAAGGGTTTCAGGGATACCAGCTGTAGGAGAAGGGCCAAAAGGAGGAGGTCCAGCTGGCGGAGATGAAGGGCTAGGAGCGGGTTGCCATGGGCAAGGTTGAGGTTGCTGACTAGCCGAAGTGGGCCGTTTAAGAGCAGCCCGAGATGATTGCATCATTCAAACATTCGATAAGCTGGGATTAGAGATATGAGGAGGGGGAAGACCAGGAAAAGTTCCAAGCAGGGAGGAATCTTTGTAAATGCAGGGGGAGACACTGGTCAAGGAATCGACGGTTTGCTTATTGGCTACAGAAGAGATGGTCGTCTCTGGGGAGGTCTGAGACGATGGCTCATGGTAATTCAACTGGTCAATGGTGACTATCTTTCCATTGTGAGGAAAATACATCTTGTGAAAAACCATGGATGGGACAGCAGACATGGCATAGGTGTAGCTTCACCCCAATAGAATGTTGTAGTCTAGAGGGGCGTCGATGACTTCGACTTCAACGCAAATAGTCTTACCGGCAAGGGTGATAGGACAATTACGAAAAATGCCAATGGGCTGGGAGGCGTGGCCGTCCCACGCTCGAAGGGTGATCGTGGAAGGGGCCAACTCAAGAGATCCGAGCTGCTTCCAAACCGAAGCGGACATCACATAAGTGGATGCCCCCTCATCAATTATACACCGAGAAACGTTGGTGTTCCGAATTTTGACTGGAATTTGGAAGGTGACGGAAACAGGAAGAGGAGGATGCTCTGATTGATGGGCGTCGAAAACAATCATTTGGTCATCAGCAGGATCTACAGCGCCCACGGCAGATAGTAGAGACTTCTTTTGGGAAGGGCACGACTGGAGGAGTTCCAGTGTGGAAATGGCAGCAGGAGATTGTGCCAAATCATCTAATATGCTATACGAATGAGCAACTCGACCAGAAGCAGCATTTCGACGTAACGGTCCTTTAGGAATCTTGGTATGGACCTCAACTTTTGGTTGAGGGATATGTAAGGGACCATTGGATGTCGAAAGAAGCTCTGTAGAACTGGAAGAGGAGGACTCGGGGGCAGACTGAGCGGGAGGCTTGGGGTACTGGCGAGACCGAGTTTGAAGGTGAAGGTCGACGGTTGGGGATGGATCATAGTTCATCATGAGGATCTGGTAATCAGAGGAACTAGAAAGGGAAGGTGGAGTGGCGACCTATCCATCAGGTGGTTGGGTAGCCACGAATCCTTGTTGAGGGAAAGGATCAGTAAACACAGCTGGTTGAGTGGTGGTCACATTGGGGGGGGCATGAGGGGAGGCATGTTGTACTCGCAATGTGGCTTGCGACTCCCACATCTGCCGCATTTGTGGTAAGAGGGACAATCGTGGGTGTAATGATCGTAAACATCGCAACACGAACAAGGCTTATTTGTGCGAAGCGGCCTATCCGGCTTGGGCTAAGTGCCCTGTTGCTGGTTAGTAGTGTTAGGGTCAACACCTTGAGGATTGGGTCCATGAGTACCAGGGGCAGATTGATTTGGATTGCCTCTCCACCTTCTTTGAGAAGAAGGGGGATTAGTCGTGCCCTGTTGTGCAAATACTTGCCCTAGAGGGGGTTGTAGGTGCTGTTGCGGGGTTGGAGGAAGCAAGGGAGAGGGAAGCGCATATGCTGGAGGAGCTGGCACACTAGGCTGTGGATAAGGGTAATGGTTAGGTTGGGCAACATTGAGGTAAGCAGGAGGTTGGGAAAAAGGATGAGGCATGCCGTATCCTGGATACATGCTACCTGGAGGGGGAAAAGTGCTAGAGGTGCTGGCCCCTCCCTGAGGGAGACCATAGCCCATAGGGGGTTGAGCATATGGATGAGAAAGGGCTCCAACGATACCGTCGGTGGAATGAGATGCCCCCGGGGCGTTAGCACCTCCGGGCCTGGGGAGGCCAGGAAGGACGGTATAAACATAACCAGACTGAGCATAGATCAGGTCATATTTCAAAGCTATTTGGAGGGCGGCTTCTTCGGTTTGAGGGAAATGGGAGGCGACATCTTTGCCAATGGGAGCTAAGAGAGTGCGAAGGAACCATTCCATATAAACCCGATCTTCGAAGGGGGGAGCTCGACATAAGCTTCGTCTTCTTCACCATTCCTGGACATGAGTGGAAAGGTGAGTTGAAGAGGTTTTCTTGAAAGAAGTCAAAAGCTCTGTACCAGTATCGTATCAGAGAGAGAGCTGGAAATAGGATAAAAAGGCTTGGGAAATGGTCGCAAAGGTGGTATGGGAAGAAGTGGCTTGGTCAACATACCATTTAGAAGCTTTGCTGGTAAGCGTGCATTGGAACAACCGAAGACGGATGGAATCATCGGTAATGGAATTGGAAGAACACCACATGTGGAAAGATCGGACATGATTGGTTGGATCTTCTCCAGCAAGGCCTTCGAACTCAGGGATGTTGGAGGGGAGCTTGGTTGGCATAGCAGGCCAACCAACATCGTGGCATATAGGGTCATTGATCAACTGATTGAAATCGGGGACGCTGAGGCCTGTGATGTACGGGAGAAAGGGTGCAGCCGAGGTAGTTCCTATGGCGGTTCCGCTAGTAGTAGTTTCGGCATTAGGGCTGGGAGCACCGCTAGCGTTAGGCCCTGGACCAGACATAGTGAAGGTGACAAGGGGAGAACCAGAAGTAAAAGGAGAACCCAATGAATCAGAAGAGGAGTCGAAGTGCGGACTCGGAGGAGGACTGGCTCGACGACGGCAGGACAGAGCAGGTCGATCGACCGGAAACTAAGGGTGAAGGCCAAGACGTCTCCAGGAAGCGCACCTTGGGGGCACAATGATGTCAACACAAACACAGCATGAGGGGAAGAAGAACGACCGAAAAAGGTAGGGAGGTGTAGAATCAAGTGATTACAATGTCGAAACAAGGGCGAAAAGGTTCAGTGTCAATTGATTTTAAAGTCTTTGCCTGGCGGTGTAAACCAAGCTCTTCTTCGCTTAGGGTGAGTGTCTAGCGTGCGTTAATTTTAATTTTTAAACCCTTTTCGTTTTGAGAGCAAGAGAAAAAGTGTGCTGCGTAACTGAAAATAATGCTGCAAAAACAGTATATAATGCTGAAATAACAGAAAATTAACAGCTACTAGTGCATTGATTCAACCCAAAAAGGCGGGTGTCTCAAAACTAATCTAAAAGAGGGAAAAAATCTAGTCAAAATGCATTAAAAAGAAGCCAATAGATCTAGGGTCGAAAGGGACAGGGATCTAAAGGGAAAAGCTGCTGAAAAGAGGTGCAGATCACAGCCAAGAGGCAGAGGCAAGGTGGCTGGAAAAGGGGAGGAAATCAGAAAAAAGCAGAAGGGGCAAGGACGAGGCCCTAAAAGTAGACCCAAACAAATCTTCAAGAGGTGATTTGAAAGGGAGAAGAGCTGATTAAAAGAGGTCTGAAAAGGAGGTTTCCGATCTGGAAAAAGGGGGGCTGAAACTATGAAAAAACAGACCTGAAACAGATAAAAACTCTTCCAAAAAAAGTGGAGGGTACTGAAGCCCTAGGGGGATATGTTCCCACTTAGATGAGCAAAAAAAAATTAGAACCAGGTCAAAACGGGCTGAGACAGAGGCTGGAAAACCCTGACAGAAGCTTTAGAAAAACCCAGAAAAATTGGAGAAAAATAGCTGAAAAATTGGCAGGTCGCAAGTTCTGACCTGTTTTCAGTGCAGGTTGCAGAAAAAGGGCTGAAAAGTGTGACCTGGAGGTCTAGGTCACAGTTTATGGGCTAAAAAGTGTGACCTAAAGCTCTGGGTGTCTCGGTGGCAGATTTCCGAAAAAGTTGCTGTCTCAATTGCGGTTGATGTCTGTCACCTGCGCAATAGGGCCAGAAACACGCGGAAGTTAGAAATTTTAATTTTTTAGGGTTTTATAGGGGAAAAACAACATGAAAATAGGAAAAAAAAAAGCTGAAAAGAAACCCTGTGGTCTGAAGTAGCTGGATATGCAGGAATATGAAAAACGACAGCGGTCGTAACTGAAAACCCGTGTGGAGTCGCCAATTGTTAGTATGAATCCTTTGTCGATGTGTACGAAAAAAAACCACTTTAGCTACGCATAACTAATATCCCTAACATTAAAAGTGGCTACCAATATCTTTAGATCTGCAGTTAGTGGATCAAGACAAGAGTTGCAAAAAACCAGATCTATGCATAGAAAGACATTAAGCAGTAAAAAGAAGGGTTTGCTCCATATATCCAATAGACAAGACAAGAACAATTTTTGAAAGAATTTTTGTATTAAGGGCACCTGGGAGGAAAACAAGAAGATGTTTCCAATTCTCCTCAATGGGATGGGTTCTTGGAAGTCCTCAGCACTTCAGATCTAGAATCTCTCTCTCTTGTTGGTGTAGAAAACCCAGAAAAAGATAGAACTCAAAGGGAGCTCACACAACAAATAATGTAGAAAAATGTGACCAAGTGTATAGATCCAGAGTGATCTAATAGGCAAAAAAAGGTGAAGAATGGTAGGAAAAACCCTCCTATTTATAACAAAATATTGGGTCATTCTAGATCTTGGTGCATGATTAAAATAATGTTAACCATTTCTAGATCCACCTTTTATGGAATATTTTATTATATTCGTTGGAGGGAAAAAGTATTTGACTTGGGTCAAATCCCTTTATTTGTCAAAAATAAATAAATAAATGATTTATTTATCTTTTTAAGGAAGCGGTTAGAAGATAATCAAATAAATAATGATTTATTTAATTATTTGTGGGTGATTTGGTCATATTTAAAAAGGAATATTATCTAAATAAGATTTAAATAATTATTCCTAGAAAATAATAAGATAAATAAAGGTTTATCTAATTAATTTCTTTGTTTTTGGGTTAAACATGACTGGGAATAATAACTAAATTATGGTTTAATTAATTATTCCATGAGGAAAATTAAACAAAATAGGTTTGTTTAATATTTCCTTTTGGGGTTTCCTGTTTAGACCATAAACAACCTAATAAATGTGGTTTATTAAGTTATTTTACATAGTGAAAGCAATTTTTCTTAGGGTATAATTGGTCTGACATGGTGTACTTGGGTCCATCTAATGATAATAGGTTAGATGACCAAAAAATGGTGTAACACTCTTGATTAGAGAGAAGTTTTTAAGGAAGAGGCGAGACTATACAGAGACTATTTGCAAGGGATTTGAGTTCTCTACATTGGTTGACTTGGTGATCATTTAGATCACAAAGACCGCATGTTATTCTAAGCTTGGCCTGGGGTATACATGGTTGGTGTGTCATCTTATCTTGCTTGACACACCACTGTGGTGGTGGAGACGTTGAGTCGGCGATATATCTTTTATGCCATTCTTGGAGATCACTCGTCCTCTTTTCTACGGCATTAATCATGTCGATAGTGGGATTGATTGTCAATACATACGTACAATTTCGGTCATAATGATTAACTTGACATATCGGGAAAAATATCAGTGATATGTGGGTCCCATCGTGCTTAGTCTGAGGCCAGGCAGGGTACCAACATCACAATGCTGCTAAGTCAAGGCAGTGGACTACTATATGGTCCATCTGCTTGCATAATGTGCATGCGGGTGGGTTTCGTGACATGCCTTTAGGGGTAAGTAGGGGTTCCCCACTCAGTTGTTCTTTGGCTGACAAGAACATGATAGACCAGCTCATCTCCTCTGCTTGGTTCATGGAGCTGCTGATGGATTCGGCATCCATATCATCTTCTTGGGAAAGACAAAATATGGCTGAGCAGATGCTAGCAAGGGCTAGCTGGAAGCGAGATATGTAGTGAAAATCCTCTAATAGGTGATTGTCGGTGCATAATGAGCATGTGAATTGTGCTGCCCATAGCCCCACATAGTAAACCCTTTCAATTGGATACTATCTGTGAATGAGTTCCAATGCGGCACACTCTTCGAAGTAGTGGCCATGTTTATCGCATAGCATACAATGTATAATGGGCATTACCGGGGGTCTTTCTACGAATCTATGCTCCTCTTGTAAGTATAGGATGGTACGCAGCTCGTCATTGATAGACTAGATGGAGGCATCCTCTTGATAGGATCACTCGACCACATGTAAGGCGTCCCTATATCGTGGTATTTCTGGACAATGATGGGTATAGCGCCCATAAGTGTCACAGAGCACGCATGCGTGATTGGTATGCAGCGGTTTGCCTGTACTTTTGGTGGCAATTTGCTCTTCATGGGAACGTCATTTCGAGGTGCCTGCCTCACAGCCGAAGAGTGGTTTTAATTCATCCAACTCTGGGCATATTTGAGTAGGGTGTCCTGTGACATCACATATAGTGTAGGCTGATGAGTCCCTTTGCATGGTGGGGGTCATCAATTTCTTTCCTTTCTTGGCGATTTTATTGGTCGTGGTCACCGGTTTCACAGTGGGAATTTCCCTTGCGGGGGCGGTTTCGACTGCTGCTTGGGTAGGCTGGGGCTCCTCAGGACCGGGGAGCTTTAACCCAAATTTAGTAATGTTGGTAGCTCCTGTTCCTGGAAGGGGAATGAGATACCGCACTGGGAATGCCAATGATATATTGGGTAATACTAGTGTTGCCAAGATCTACTAGGAGGTGAAGCCAGGAGGTGGGTAGAGTAAAGGAGTTTGGGAGGTGGCGTAGACTAGGGAGGCTATAGTAGCTAATGCCTTGGTGTCATTACTGCTTGAGTCCATGTCCTGACTAACCTCGGTGCTTGATGTGGACATCATGCATACCGAGGCCCCTGTGACATCGGGCGATACCTCAGGGATAATGCGAGGATCTCCTAGGAATGACCTTAGGACGAATGATGGTTTGAATTGGCCAGGGCCATATTCTTGATAACGTGAAAGACCAGCTGCAACTGTATCTGTTAGGACTCCCATAGTTTTCAATATTGGCAAGAATAAATGATGCAGGGCCTACGTCAGAACCACTTTGGAATCCTAGGATCTAGCCTTCCTAGATTCAGAGAGGGATCTCTCTATTAGTGTTTAGAATGATATGCTTTTAAAGCTCATGATATGATATTAGGCTAGTTATGAAACATGAGGGATTTGTTTTGGTTTTGGTTGGGTAGGATATCATCAAAATAAAGGAAGTCTTTTGAAGGGTAAAGGTGTGAGTAAGTTGAAAGAATGGTTCAGCAGATAGGATAGGTAAGAGACAGTATCAATCCATTGGGCTATGGAGTCACAAAAGGATCTAATTGCACAACAAGTTTCAAGAGTGGTCCATGGGACAAGTCATCTATATCAAAGGATCTCTTTAGGTTGATTTGAGATATGGAACATTAAAAGTGTTGTGAAAGAAGCAAGGCTAATAACCATTTAAGAATCTATTGAATTCACTAAACAAGAAAAGCCTTTCAAAGTAACTATTTGAAGTAGGCCAAAGGACAGGGCAAATCATAGATCTCTTTGGGAAAACCTTTACTAAAGCACACTTTTCAGACAATAATCCAAAAATCTAACAGATTACCTTCAGAAAGAAGAAAACATAAAAGATAAACAAAAGGATAGCATAATATCAAGTAAGAACTTTGAATCTATCCTGCTTTTGGCATACTCTCATGGGAAAATTTCAAAACAGTTGTTGAAGACTAAACAAGGGACAGGGCTAACCATAAAATTCCTTGATTAGGAATCTACTTAGAATGCAGTGAAAATATCATTCAATAACAACACCTTAGGTTTTACTCAGCAAGACATGGGCTCACCAACGTTCCTTGACTATTTATACTCTATTGAAATCATTCCCAAAGAAAAAATTAAAGAAAACATAGAGATAAAGCTTATCAGTGAGAAATAGGGTACTTTGTAGTAAATCCTAATATATATTTCCTGGTCTTTATTAGAGAAAGTGGGAAGTATGAAAACATAATAAAAACAATAATTACAGTAAGAAAAACATCACCATTGACATAGACCAGGATCCCATAAATCAGCTTGTATATTTGATGTTCAAACCAGTTACAATATTCAAGTCCAACATGTCTTTATAGCTTCAAACTTCTCTTCTCAACCTATATTTCTTCAATTACTAATAGAGCTTCAGCAGCCTCAGCAACTATTTAAATTCAATAAGTATTCAACCAACATTTACAATCGGCTCCTCTTATGATATATATAGGTAAATTGAGGAGGTGGAGTGAAAGGAATGTCTAACTATTCAATTAACACAAAGTAAATGCTTCTTGACCTTTGGGAGGCCAAATGGAGAATATATCTAATGTCTTAACTCTGATAATTGATTTTTACATTAACTTATATCTACTTCAGTCACTTTTGTTGACTTTTGAGGCTTTTGGTAGCCTGGAAATTACTTTTTGAGATGTCTTTGGAAATATCTCTGACTGTGCATTAAATTTGTATGATTTTGAGGAAAAACAAACTGGTAGGTGGCATTTTGATCTTTAGAGAAGTAAAGGATTCAGTGATTTGGCATTTGAAGCCATCTTTCTGCTAATCTGTCATGATTTGTTGCTTTAAACTTGAATTAGGCCTTTGATATGCGTTAAGCCTGTTTTAATCATATTTCGGGCATTTTTCCCTTTACTAACTGTATTTATATTCTTTAATCCCTTGTTCACAGTCTCTCTCTTCATCCTTAATAAATTTTTCAACCTTCATCCTTTATATTTATGCTAATCCTTTCTTTTATTTGATTTCTTCGATTAAGCCTTTAATCACTCTGTTTTCTTGCTTGCAGGGGTTTCTTTGCCATTTTGGAGGGTTTCTGTGATTGCATCGATTAAATGCTTAGAATAAAACCTTGGATCCCTCATCTTGCTTGTTAGAACCCTGAGGATCGTCATCCCGAGCATTTTCAACTTAGATGTTGTTGTGGGCGAGCCTGTAAACTTCAGGTTTCCATTAAACCTGTACTCAAACACAAACAATATTATGAAAACCTGCATTTTTTGGATAAACTGCGATTAGAGGCTTTGGGATGGGTGTTTGAGCATTTTCAGAGGAAGGGAGATATGAAGGGGAGGGGTTCCACAGGGAGAACCAGGAGAAAATGGCGGAAAAATAAAATATGGGCACAAAAATGGAAAAGCAGTTTTGGAAAACCACAAATGGTTTTCGCGCAAGATAAGGGTGTTAAGTGGTTTTCCACAAATGGAACGCAATATGATCGATTAGATGACATGTGCCCCCCATGAAACCACCTGTTTCATGTGGAAGATGCACGTTGAGGAGTTTTAGGCAGGTCAAGCGCAAAAATGATTTAGGGCCGTCCAATAAAAAATGGGCAATCCAGATCGATGGTCATGGTTGCACACGATGGTTGAAAAGCTGTGTGGGAGAAGACCCACGGGGCCTGAGCTGGCGTAAGAAATCTTGTCACAGAGCGAAAAGGTTATCGGTTGGGTAAAAGGTGAGAGTGAGCGTGATGGCCGTCAGATCAAATACGATCGACGATGGAGATGGATTCCGGGGGGAGGTGGTGGACGAGGAGTCGGGGAAGTGGGGAAAGCCTGATGGCCATTGGATCTCCCAGATCAATGGTTAAGATGCATCGAGGGTGTCGTTAGTCAAGGTAAGGTTTTACAAAGGGAGAGGAGTTTTGGAGAAAGGCAGGGAATATGGTCTAGTGGAGGAGAGGATGGGACTGAGGGTTTATGGTAAGAGGGTTGCGGCTTTAGCCCACGGTTTGCGGGTTTTGGTCATATGAATAAAAAAGAGCGGAAGGCTTAAGCCCTCAGGGGATTAAAGCCTATATATAGAAGGGCACATTTTTAGGCCATAAGAGGGTTTTTTAAGCCTAAAAAAGGTTCTGATAAGTAAAATAGGAGGGTCCTAAACCTTAGTAAAGGGTTTTTCATGGTTAAAAAGAGGGTTTAGTGGGAAAAGGTGTAAATAAGGGGGTTATTTTTAGAAGGAATGAAGGATAAGTAAAGGGGAAAAAATGAGTGATATGGGGGCAGTTGTGAAGATGAGATGGGGAAATGAAATGATGGAAATGGGGCCTTAGAAAACAATTTTTCTTTGGAAACGGAAAGATTTTGAAGGATTATTTTGGTGAAGAGACCACTAAGATAGGCTCTTGGGATAATGAACATGGCAAGACTTCAAGAAATCACAGATTTTTCATGAAATTTGTTTCTTAAAGGCTATAGACCTGTTTTAGCCATCTTTGAATATGTCAAAATTATGGATGGCTAACAGTGGCTCCACTTGGGGATGGCAGCTCCATGGAGGTGTCAAGAACCTCAGAGATTTATCTTTGGAATGTAGACCTATGCTTTGCATTTTGACAACTTTTTCTTCTTTGATCATGCTTCTTTAAAAGATGATCAATACCTATATCATCAAACAAATTTCTTTTCCCCAAACAACTACCTACACAACCTACTTGTCCTAACAGTTTCTCTTCATAAGGTGCACTTGGACTTGCAAACCTTTTGACATCAACATTTTATTCTTTTATTGAAAGCAGGAAACTAATCTAAATCTACCCTTATTTCTTCCATGAGTTCAGATTAAACAGTTGAACTCATAAATTCTCTACCTAAGCTACTATCTGTCAAGATTAAGCTGTCTGAAATATTTTATTCTTTATATTCTAAAACAGAAAATTGAAACATAGCCAAAATAGGATTAAGTTGTCTAATTTGTTGCTGAGACTATGGCATAAAAACAATCTGCACATAGACTGAAATTTACACAAATTCAAAACAAAATTGTGAAGGCTTAAGATCTGAAAATTACAAGCATCCTTCTTTCTTTCTTTCAGCTTTGGTTTTGATCTTTTTAGAGCTATCTTCTTCTTCTACCTGGTTCAAGTTTTCATCATGTTAGAACTAGTTCTTTTTCTTCTCTTTGGCTTAGGTATTGATATGATTTGAGCCATTCTTCATCAAAATTATAGGTTCAGGAATTAAGCTTGTTTGAACCTCTATTTTTCTATCATAATCTAGTCTACTGATAAGCCAAGATTAAATTCTTTTGCTAATCTAATTCACTAACCTATCAGCAGTAGATTGAAATCTATCCAGTCATGGTTAGGATGTATGACTAAATAGAAGTGCTCTTTTTTGGTAGTGGCATTTAAACTTGCACACTTTCATATTTTTCCTTTATTTTTTGGTATGGGGTTGTACCTTTCTTCTTTTATATCTGCCCTCTTTTTCTTTTCTATTTTTTTTGTATTTTTTCAATTTTTATTTCAAAGAAAAAAACCAAAAACTAACTAAATGCTCACAGGCCGAGCTTTATTTCTTTCCTATCTAACCTATTCTAACTTGGAGATTGTTGCTGCTCTAAATGATACAATAGTGCCAATGTAGCCAGTTGAGCAGTGACAAAAAGGAATAGAAAATCTGGCTACTTGTCAGAGGTAACCATAGTACATATTGAATATTAATCTTCAAAAGCAAGGCTATCACAGAAGGTGACAACTTTTTATGTATTTGACTCTTGCAAAGGATCCATGCTTGAGAATTTGAGCCAATTAGGACCTCCATACATTCTTTCATAGGATCAACGCAGAAAAGATGAGAACTCTCTTCTTTTTGGCCCTCCATGATTGGTAGATTGTCTGCCTCTAAGACATCAACTTTGAGGACTGAATCTTCAGTATGTTCCTTGGAAGCATCATCATCCTTCACCTACAAATCAGCAAGCAGTGAAATTTCTTCTTTCTCTAAATCTATGCTTGCTTCTGATGTAAATTCAGGTTCTTTGGATGACATATTTATATCAGCAATGGGAGAAGGCTTCTCTTGAAAAGATGATATATCCTCAGTAGGGCAGTCTTCTATTTTTTTTCTCCCTTAAAGACTTGCCAGTACTTTTCATTGTTTAGGATAGCTGGTCTAAATTTTTCTTGAATTATGTATTGTTTGATTTCACAAGGTCTCAGACATGTACTAGCAACAAGGGCTAATCCATTGGAAAGAATGTTTTGGTTTTTAGGGACAAGGGTAAGTTGGAATTATTCAAATGATTTTAACAAGTCCATGGAATCATCTCTATAGGCTCTAATTATGGGATGTTTAGTAGTGTATTCCCCTTTCACTTGCCTAATTACCAATTCTGCATTCCCATGAACTGTTATCCTCTGGGCTCCTAATTGCTTCAATAAGTGTAGCCCTAAAAGGAGTGCCTCATACTCTACTATGTTACTTGTGCATTGAAAATTAAATTTATATGGATGGCCTTCAGCATGATTTTTTTTTGTATTGTAAAGCCATATTCCTGCACCTGCACTAGTTTTACTACATGACCTGTCAAATCTCATACTCCACAGAGGACTAGTTTCAAATTTATCATTAATTTCCCTACTTTCCTCTTTGTCTTGAGTGCCATTGTGTTGTTCTATGGGATAGGCACTATGTTGATGATTATCTTGTTCAAATGAAGGTTTGGAGGCTAGCTTCTTGTTTAGTATTTGATCAATTTCTCCTATCAAAGGAGGGATTTCTCTTTCAGCAAAGACAGAAGTACAACAATCCTCTTTATCTTGTGTTAACTGGTTTTGAGGCTGGATGTCTTCTTGAGCCTCTTCTAGTGAATCAGTACTTGTGCTTGTAGGGAAACCTTGAGGATTTTCTACTATTTCCTGATCTACTTATGTTTCAAACAACTCCTCATGATAGTTGTGATACTCAATTTGAATACAAGGTTCATGAGTTGTTTCTTCTACATTATCAAGATGCCACTCTTCTTGTGTAATATGAAATGAGTTGTCACATAGAGGGAGAGTACCTATATGTGTTGGTTCTCCTTCCACTTCAAATTCTACGTTTTCTAAGTGGCTACTTTTTTCCTCGAAGCACTGCTCACTATTCGTATTTGCATTTTTCTCGTAAAGATCTCTTAATAGTAAAACACAAGTTATAGGTAGGAAATCAGAAATTTTTTGACAACCCTCCTCATCATATTCTATAAAGTCTTGATCATCATACATGTCTTGCTCATTTTATAGGTCTTCTAGTGGTTGAGTTTGTTCTTGATCTAGAAAAATCATGGGCTGCTTTAGATCATCAATATTTAAATTAGCCTAACCTAGAAGGGATGATGAATCATTATTTATGCTGGCAGGGATATCTTGAGGAATGTCATTTATTCCTTGATTGATTTCTTCCTCAACTGATTTATCTAGGTTCTTGTGATAGTTAGGATGCATATGAAATTATTCAGTGGCTGTTAACAGATCTTTGGGATGCATATTAACCAAATCATCATCAATATCTAACAGGTATTGTATGATGTTCTGAGATAGATCACAAAAATTTGTAGTCCATGATAAAGATGAAGGGTTATCTCTATATTTTTCATAAAATACTTGGTGCATGTCTCTTAAAGAAAACAAGCTCTTAGGTTCTAACCATTCATACCAATCCCTTTCCTTTCCTTCTAATGTTAACATGAACATTTTCATCAGGCAGTCTTCATGCCATTCAGTCTTTATCTTCCATACATGTATATGAAACTTGATGAGATGTAACAATGGGTCATCAAACTTTTCACTTTAAAAAAAAGCAAGTTTTTCATTGCAGCATATCTCCTTTGTATCCTTGGATCCATGTTTGTAAATCAGAAAAGAGGTCACTGTGTCTATTTAACCAGTTCAGATTCTTCTACCAGTGGAGTCATTTGGTCTTTTGGGAGTTGTGGAGTCGCCAGGTGGAGGATTTTAAAAATTTTGAGATGAGTTGTTGTCAACCATCAGCAATTGAATACCAATATAAGGAGGTTTGTGGGTCTTCTAAGGTCTTGAGGATGTATAATATGTAATTCACTTAGAACTCCCCATTATGGTTGCCACTATGTTAGGACTCCCATAGTTTGCAAGATTGGCAAGAACAAATGCTGCAGGGCCTACATCAGAACCACTTTGGAATCCTAGGATCTAGCCTTCCCGAATTCAGAGAGGGATCTCTCTATTAGTGTTTAGAATGATATGATTTTACAGCTCATGATATGATATTAGGCTAGTTATGAAGCACAATGGATTTTTTTTGCTTTTGGTTGGGTAGGATATCATCAAAATAAAGGAAGTATTTTGAAGGGTAAAGGTGTGAGTAAGTTGAAAGAATGGTTCAGCAGATAGGATAGGTAAGAGACAGTATCAATCCATTAGGCTATGGAGTCACAAAAGGATTTAATTGCACAAAAATTTTCAAGAGTGGTCCATGGGGCAAGTCATCTATATCAAAGGATCTCTTTAGGTTGATTTGTGATATGGAGCATTAAAAGTGTTGTGAAAGAAGAAAAGATAATAACCATTTAAGAATCTATTAGCTTCAATAAAAAAGAAAAGACTTTCAAAGTAACTGTTTGAAGCAGGCCAAAGGACAGGGCAAAGCATATACCTCTTTGGTAAAACTTTTACTAAAGCACACTTTTCAGACAACATTCCAACAATCTAACAGATGACCTTCAAAAAGAAGAAAACATAAAAGATAAAAAAAAAGAATAGCCTAAGATCAAGTAAGAACTTTGAATCTATCCTGCTTTTGGCATACTCTCAAGGGAAACTTTCAAAACAGTTGTTGAAGACTAAACAAGGGACATGGCTGACCATAAACTTCCTTGATTAGGACTCTACTTAGCATGCAGTGAAAAGATCATTCAAGAACAACATCTCAAGTTTTACTTAGCAAGAAATGGGCTCACCAACATTCCTTGACTTGTTATACTCTATTGAAATCATTCCCAAAGAAAAAATTAGAAGAAAACATAGAGATAAATCTTATCAGTGAGAAATAGGGTACTTTGCAATAAATCCTAATCTATATTGCCTTTTCTTTATCAAAGAAAGTGGACAGTATGAAAACATAAGAAAAACAAAAATTATAGTAAGAAAAACATCACCATTGACATAGACCAGGATCCAATAAATCAGCTTGTATATTTGATGTTCAAACGAGTTACAATCTTCAAGTCCAGTAGGTCTTTACAGCTCCAAACTTCTCTTCTCAGCCTGTTAGAGTCGGTATCTTCATCCCTCCGTCAAAGATCAAATTTCTCTTGTTGCATTTCATTTTAGGTGTCTCATTCAGTTTAGTCAGTTGCATTCCATTAGGAGCATGGATCATCTGATGGAAGGGTCTTGTTACTCATATCCCTCATGTCTTGTACCTGATGGCCTAGTTCTATTCATCAAAATCATTTACAGTCATGTTTGGTCTCTTGGTTGGAAAAGAGTCATTTTAGGGTTTTTAGTCTCATTAGGTCTAGGTTTTTATCAATCTGGTCTCAAAATGACTAATAATGTTAGCAAGCACATGAGGGAGGTTTGAAATAAGTTTTCACTGCAAAAATTTCATCATCATAATGCTTGATAATGCAGAGTTTTGAAGAAAAATTGTCTATTTTATCCTTATGTAATAAATGAAATGTAATTTTTAAGTTCTTTAGTTGTAATAATGCTCCATTCATAGCCCTGGTCATCTTTGCCAAAATTCCATGCCATCCATCCCTACAAAATAGACAAGAAGCTCATCATTCAATCCAAGAATCAAAAGCAAGCAAAACAAAGTTCATTTAAAAAGTGTCAAAGTTTTCCAAACATTACAAAGTGGGTTTTTCAAATGAAAAATTAAAATATTTGGTATATATAAGATATTTCCAAATTCAAAACTCCATTTGCATGCCAAAGACATCAAGGAGCCAAATAAAATCATGGAGGAGTGAAGAAACAAGTTTGGAGGCTGAACTGTGTTGAAATTGAGGGGCGCGACGCACTGGGAAGTGGTCGCAGTGCATAAGCTGAGCGCAGCGCATAGGGCTGCTCTTATCTGTGTAAATTTGAACCAGCACGACGCATCAGAAGGGTGCGGTGCACTGGGTTTACTGCGCGGCGCATTGAGCCGAAACATAACTTTTTTCCCTTGCTTCAAAAAACTCCAAACTGACTCGGTCTTTCTCGCTCCAAGTAAGTCCATGTGATCTTCTATTGCCCATAACTCGTGCTTGGTGTTGATTATGTGATTGATTATGAGAATTTGAATACAAAAAATCCAAACCCTATCATCTTGTTGAGAATTTCTCCCTTAGGGTTTTGAAGTTGGTATTTTAAAAATAATTTTGTGCCAAATACTCCATTCCCCACCTTGTTTTTCCTCTCCCTCAATGTTATCTCATCACTACAGTCCATTCCCCTATCTCCCTACATCCCTAAAAACACTCATATCCATCTCATTCCCATTATCCCTATCCCATTTACAAAATTTCCCCAAATCCCAAGTTTATCCCAAAAAATCAAGTGGCTGTCCCTTGTCCCTAAATTTTTCAAGTCACAAGTTTTCAGAAGGAAAATTCCACTTGAAAAAACTTCATTGTTCCTACTCCCCTATTTCTCTACAATCCCTCCCATTTGACACATATTTGGCAATTAAATCAAACACCCAAATTCTTATTTTCATCTCATACAAGCCAACATACACCTTGCATAGACCTTGGACATCATGGAGATAGACACTGATACATCATATGATCGAGACAGTGATACCACCACTGAGTTACATGCACCTAGAAGGCCTCATAAAGGTGGAAGACATGTGAGAGAGGAGCCCACCTCATTGGCTGAATTGCAGGCTTGTCCACTTTCCATGGCATGTTTTCGAGAGCAGTCATGCTATCAGTTTTGTGAAATGATTGCTAGGATTCATTATCATCAGGAGTTGGCTCGTTTTTTTGCATTGAATTTACATGATGGTCAAGTCACCCTTGCTGGTGTAACTTTCACTTTGACACCGGAAACAATCTCTCAAGCAACCAAAATACCAAATGTGGGAGAACAGTGGAAAAAAAGACAGCAGGTGTACAGAGTGCATTATGAACCATATATCAGGCCTAGCTTTGTGAGACAAATCAGCAGAGTGTTCCCATTCCGATACCTAAATGATTCCTATGCGCCTCTGATGAAAATCATTATAAGATATTTCAGTTGTGAGGGCTGGTTTTCACACCTCTATGTCTATCATATCAGGTTATTGATGCATTTCACCAGGGTGAGGATGATGAAAATCCCTTATTTCATGTGCCGGAACATCGAGATAATGACCACTCTCGTGCAGAGATAAACTCCCAAGCAGCAGTACAACAATATTTATCACTATGCACTCATCAAGATAGTGGTTGTGCATCAGCTTGGCTTGCAGGGTATTTCATGGGAATATTTCATTTCCAATGATTTCTTCACAGCCCCTCAGGTTCCTCCGAAGGTTGTTCATGATGCAGGTGAACCTTCACATCAGTATGGAGGTCAGGAGGCAGATACTACTAGTGTGTCGATGTATATCACTTATCAGAGAGGCACTAGAGGATTATTTGTAGCAGCCCGCCGAGTAGAATCTCCACATGGGGTGGAAGGGGTCTCGTTGCCATCATCAGCAGTACAGGTACAGGACAGAGGTAAGAGGCCTATGTAGGATGAGGGCCCTTCAGTAGGCCAAGACACAGGTTTCATATTGATTGATGAGGATTTGAGCTCTCCAAGCTCAAAGTTGAGAGAGACTATTCAGGAGCAGAAGGTGAAGATAGACACATTGACCGTCAAATTTCAAAGAGCCCAATGGATCATAAACTACCTGGAGCAACGAAACAAATAGTTGGAATATCAAAAAACAATCATGAAGTTGCAAAACATCCGTGAGAACTAGCAAGTTTCCCAAAGAAGTCAAACCGAGATGACATCCATTGAGCAAGAGATTGAGGCTGATAGAGAGACTTGGCTTGAGAGGGTAAATATTCATCTTGAGAAGATGTTAGAGAAGGCAAACAAGGAAAATAATATGTTGAAGCACATGAAGAACCATTATTTGGCGCGAAATCATGTTTGCAAAGCACGAATCAAAATTCTGAAAGCAAGGTTAAAGAGTGCACTAAAACGTCGCAAAAGGCATGATAGACTCCAAATTTTGGCCGAAGCTTATTTGGCCTAGCATAGTGCTTTATGGTGGACATTCAACCCAAATTTCAAGAAATTTTGGAAACATTTTGTCAATTTTGAATTTTTTGGCCTTAACAAAGATTGCCCGACGCGTAGCGCCACTTGGCGCGCGCTTATAATTGGCAGATCCTCTTGAATAAAAATTTGTATTTCTAGATTTTTTATCAAAATTTATGCATTCCTACCCATTACCTAATGATTTTGACAGGTTTTGGGTTGTTGGAAGGGTCAAAAACACCTTAAAAATGGCCTTTCTGCCACTTTTTGGACACACAGGAAGCAGTGTTGGGAGATTTGATTTTTGGAGGGGAAAATGGAAACGAAATTCAGAAATTCTACTTGGGTTGAAAATTAAACAGGTAGATATTTCCAACGAGCTATCCTAAGCTCAATTTGGACTTTGGGAAGGCCCTCAAAATCAGCCTCAAAGTAGCGCGACACATAGAGATTTCAGGCATGGCGCATTGGGAATTTTGGCCTAGTTTTCACTCAGTAACTCAGTTTTTCGCCTAGTTTTGGCCAGTTTGAATATTTTATCTTCATATGTACAGCTCTTGATGTAAATTGATTTAATTTCATGACTTTGATGTAATTTTGGCACATTTTTACTCATGCAAGTAGATTCATTCACCAAAAAGTGAATTGTAACTAAATGAATCTGTTTCCCATCTTATAGAGGCAAGCTGTTCCACTGCCTATTTTCCAGTTCTTAGTTTATATCTTGTTGAAACAACTCCTAAACTAGTGAGCTCAACCCCTAGAGGCATGGGAATGAGTTAGGCTTGTATATATCTTGTATTTCCTCAGTCATTTTCAGGGTTGGACACTTAGGATTGCTTGGCACTTCATTGTACATTTCATCTCTGCATTTTTGGCAAAGGAATAGACCAGGATTTGCAGCATTCTTTGGGATCCATGTGGCTCTATGTTTTGATGGTGTGTTTCTCTATGTGATTGTAAGTTTATTAAAGTTTCATGTGTATCATTTTCCCTTCTCCTTTCTTCTTAAGTTAAAAAAACAAGTATTAAAGGTGGAATTCATTAGATTTGCAGTGCTCTGCCTTGAAATTTTGTTTAATTTTCCATGTTTTCAACTGTCTGAAGAGGATTCTTGAATTCTTATTTCCCTCTTCAACTCCTCACTGGTCTGATCTATCTATTTCATTCAATTTCGAAGCATCAAAACAATTTCCTTTCTTGCCCCATTCAGCCCTCTACAAAACTGATCATTTCCCGGACCCAAAATCTGCCTTTCCCTTTGATCCCAACAAAAACCCCCAAAATAAAATCAAACTCTTACACATATATACCTAGCCTAAAATTAGCCATTATTTCAAGTCATCTCAAGCCTTATTGATTATTTTTACTGAGATTGACCTGGAGAGAGCCCTCTCCTAATTTGGTAGGGCTAGCTACCAGATTAAGCGTGGTTTGATGTTACCCTAGACTCTGCCTTTCTCAGCCTGAGGTAGATTTAGGCAATAACATAGTGGCGACCATACTAGGGATAAAATGGTTGTCTTTTTAGTGTTATTTTTTTTATAAGCTACAGATGGAGCCTGAAGTTATGCCAGGTAGCCTTCGAAACGCTCTTGCTTTGCATTAGCGAAAGTAGATAAACACTGCTTCAGTCAATCTCCGGTCTAGTTTGTAAACATAACATCTAACTTTTAGATTTCCCCCTGGTACATCTGATCATTCTATAATTTGGATGATGAGTTTAGAATTTGATATGCTGAATAAGTTGGTTTTTTCCCTTTTATTTTCAAAAATAATTCAACACACTGGCTTCCAGACGACATACCAGAGAAAATCCACATCCCGATCCACCTCCTGTGTATGAAAATCCCAATCTTATTTCGAGAATCCTTCATCGAGAGAGTCCTGTGATTCCTCTGTTTAAATCTCATTCATGTCCCGCCATTTTTGAGTATCTTGAAGATCTTGAGTTTGACGAACAATTTGAGTTGTCGTTGTTTGAGACAAATTCTGAAAGTTCTATTGGTTCTACTTTCATAAATCTAGAGTTTATCAAGTACCTTGAAATTGAACAGGCTAATAGATCCATTGCCAGTTACATTTTGAATATTCAGAATTCCATTGTGGCAACAAATATTCCTGAGTTCATAGAGTCTGCATCTGCAAATCTTGGGTCATCAGCAGTTACATCTGGTTCACAAATTCTTACCGAGCCTCCTTTCATTCCTACCATTCTCGTGCAACCATCTATTTCTGATCAACAATCTGCAATAGTATCGCCTCCATCCACACCTCATACACCTCATACATCAACTACTCTGAATCCCCCTATATCTCCAAGACCGATTGTAAATCCGCCTAGAGCAATGGTTGCCCGATTTGCACCTCTCGTGTTGCCTCAAAACTTAGATGACTTGCCCGCATATTATCAAAGAAAAATTCCATTATTTGATGGCACTCCTCAAAGTGTCACTGCTCAGCAACATGTGGACAGAATGGCAGATTTCTTTGACCTTCATGAGGTTGATGCGGAGAATGTGACAATGAGATTGTTTGTTCAAGCCTTTGGAGGAGAAGTCAGAAAGTGGTTTAGAGCTTTGCCGCCTAGAAGTATTGCTACATTGTCTAATCTTTAGAGATAATTCTTGGATCAATGGGAAGTGCAGAAGGATCCTCTTTCAATCCTTTTAGAATATGACAATATCAAGCGAAATGTTGGTGAGTCTATCCAATATTATTGTATTAGATTCAATTCTATTTACAATGCAATTCCTGATGATATAAAGCCACCTAGGGGGTCACCTTTGATTAAGTTTCCAAATGGATTCGATCCTGATATGGCCTATCAATTGAGAGAAAGAATTCTGGCTACATTAGAAGATATGCAGAAAATTGCAGTCAATGTTGAAGCTAATTTGAATGCCAGAAGAGCTAGAATGAGAGCTGAAAAGAAAGTGGCGATAAAGGAGGAGGTTTCCACATCAGATCAAATGCTTCGGAAGATGTAAAAGATGTTTGAAATATTAACACTTGATAAGCCTGAACCGCAAATCAGAAATCCTAACTTCCGTGGCTAGCAGCAACCGCAATTTAGAATCAAGCAAAAAGAGCAGCGAGCACAAGAACCGACAGTACAACAGCAAGTGAAGACACCCTTACAGCAGAATTTTGTTGGTCTGGAATTAGATGATGAAGATAATGTAATAGGAGAAGAGAATCATTTCTTTACACCTGATGATATGCCAATTTACATCACTGAAGATGAGGAGTATGTAGAAAATTCAGCTGTACAAAAAGACGACGATTTCATCCTGGAAAATGAGACAGCTCTTGAAGAAGAGTCTGATGAGTATTACAGGGGATACATGAATGCTTTGACCACCCAGCAGAGACAATATTCACTTAGAAATAGAGATGTGCCTGTTAATCCAATTCAAAAGAGAAAGGAAGTTTCAGCACCAAAGAATGATTCACTTGTGGCGCAAAAGAAGGGAAAAGAGATAGATGATCTTGCTACTAGAAAATCCCCATCAGTAAATGAAAGATCCAATCAGCCAATTGTATCAAAGGAGAAAATTGAAAATAAGGATATTCAAGCTAAAGAGGTAGAGAATATTTCAGTTTTTAACTTAGAAAATGAAATTTCTAAGTTAAAAGTATCCATTCCTTTGACTGAATTGATGAAGAACAATAGCTATAAGGGTCAGGTGTCTAAGATTTTGAATTTAGATCCATTGTCTGATATGGTGAATGTGGAATATGATCAACCTGAGTTGATTTTTTGTCCAACATTGGATGGTGAGTCTCCAGATAGTGATGTGCCTCCTTTTTATATCAGCCTTAGATTTCATGATTTTGTGTTACACAATGCTATGTTTGATTTCAGAGCCTCTCAAAATCTCATGCCGAGGGAAATCATGGAGAAATTGGGATCGGACATCACTAGAAAGTATCACGATATTTACTCTTTTGATTCCAGTAGATTAAGATGTATTGGGCTTATCAAATATTTGGTGCTCAGCTTGGATCAGATTCCTACTAAAAATGTTTTGATGGATGTGGTTGTGGCGGATATTCCTCCTAGATTTGGCATGCTTCTTTCCAGATCTTGGGGAGAGAAACTAAAGGGAACATTGCAGCTTGATTTCTCCTATGCTACCATTCCTATTTTTGTTCAGATGAGGAAATTATATTTGGAGCAAAAGATGAAGTATATGATCACTAGCAAGGATAAATCGGTAAATCATCCAATCAATTATGTACATACAGATTTAGAATCATTTTTTTTGTATTTAGATAATTTCAATGATGTAAATAGAAAATTATTTGAAGTAGAAGACATTCCAGAAATCACTGAGAATTTTAGAGAGGTTTTAAAGAGAAAGAGACAAAATCTTGAAAGTTTCGCTGAGCAATCAACCTTTCGACAACAGCAAAAAGTTGATGGACAACAAGCAGAATAACAGAGAAAACAAAATTTCAGCACTTGGAAGAGGATGAAGATGGTTTATGGACCATGGATTTTGCTGGTGCAGTAGGAAGTGATGGTGCTGGAATTGGAATTTGGGTACGCATCCCTTTTTCCGCCCCAAACAAGGTACCGAGTAATGTAAGGGTCTGTTCTTATAAATTGGCTTTTGATTGTTCAAATAATGAGGCTGAATATGAAGCTTTAATTTCTAGTTTGAAAATTCTTAGAAATTTGAATGCTAAGAGGATTACAGTGTATGGCGACTTCGAGTTGGTTATCAAGCAAGTGAAAGGTGAATACCAAGCTAAGCATCCTTGAATGTGTGCTTACCAAAATGCAGTTCTTGATATCTTGAAAGTGTTTTTAGACTATACTTTGACTTGTGTCCCTCGTATTCAGAATGGTATTGCAGATGCACTTGCAAAGGCAGCAAGTAATTTGAAAATTATAATGAACTCAAGTAACAAATTAAAAATTCATGTGAAGCATCGTCCAACTGTCCCAGACAATCAAAGGTATTGGCAAGTATTTCAAGATGACGAAGAGATTGATGAATTTCTGCAAAATGAAGGAAAATTCAAAGACACTTCTATTGATGTGGAGCATGATGATGGTGGGGCTGATGTGCAAGTAAATCAGATGGAAGTATTGTAGCTGAAGGATAATGTCATTCCTAAAGGTCTGATACCTTTAGAGGAGCTCTTCGATCAAGATGACATAGCTCGAAAACCAACCTTGCAGCCAACCGAAAAGGGAGTTGAAGATGTGAACATTGGATCAGCTGAAAATCCAAAGATGATGAAATTTTCCAAAGCATTGCCACCAGAGGTAAAATCAAAGTATATCAGTTTGTTGTCATATATTGCTGACGTATTTTCTTGGGACTATTTAGATTTGAAGACATACGATACAAACATAATTCAGCACAACATTCCTATCAAGCCAAATCAAAATCCCTTCAGGCAGAAGTTGAGAAGAATAAATCCAAAGTTGCTGCCCTCAATTGAGAAGGAAGTGAATCGATTGCACAAGGATGGTATCATTGCTCCTATAAGGTTTTCATATTGGATTTCTAATTTGGTGCTCGTACGCAAGAAAACAGGTGAGATTCGTTTGTGCATTGATTTTAGGAATCTGAATAAGGTTTCTTTGAAAGATAATTATCTGTTTCCCAAAATGGATCACATACTTCAGTGAGTAATTGGAGCATCTCGTATGTTACTACTTGATGATTATTCCGGTTATAACCAAATTCTGGTCCATGAGGATGATAGAGACAAAACAACGTTCACCACTCCATGGGGAACTTTCCATTATGCTAAAATGCCTTTCGATTTGAAGAATTCTAGTGCGACCTTTCAGCGAGCAATGGATATGGCATTTACAAATAAGAAGGATGTTTTTTTAGTTGTGTATCTTGATGATTTGACAGTCTTTTATAATTCAGATGAAGAGCACATTTACCATTTGAAAATTGTTTTTCAGCGGTGTAGAAAGTATGGTGTGTCACTCAATCCGAAGAAGAGTTTGTTTTCCATGGATGAGGGAAAAATTCTTGGTCACATAATATCAAAATATGACATCTGTATTGATCCAGCTCGAGTAGAAGCTATTCATCAAATTGATCTTCCCTGAAACAAAAAGGATATCCAGTCATTCAATGGTAAGATGAATTTTTTGCGCCGCTTTGTGCCTAATCTTGCATAACATCTAAGGGAGATTACAAACATGCTTAAAAAAGATAGCATAGTGAAGTGGACTGAGGAGGCTGTAAATTCTTTCAATTTAGTGAAGTTGGCTCTTTCTTCAGCTCCGATTTTTATCATCCTAGATTATAATCAGGATTTTATTTTGTTTTCATTTGCCTTGGAGCATACTATGGCAGCAGTATTGATGCAGAAAAGAGATCAACATGAGAAACCAATTTCTTTTTTCAGCCGAACCATAAGATATGTAGCCTTAAAGTATAAAATTATTGAAAAGCAAGCTCTTGATTTAGTGAAAGCGTTGAAAGACTTTCGAGTATATATTATACATTCTCATATTATTGCTTATGTTCCTAATGCTGCTGTTAAGGATGTTTTAGTGAAAACATATCCAGAGGGGAAATGAGGCAAATGGATTGTTGCCTTGTTGGAGTATGATGTGGAGATAAAGCCTACAAATATTATCAAAGGACAAGGGTTGGTTAAGCTAATGGATGAGTCAAATTTACATGCCTTGGAAATTAATCTCATTGCTACTATGTTCGAGGAAAATGAAGAAAGCTTGCTAATTCAGGTATCATAAATCTTTGTTCATTCTCCTTGGTATTCAGATATTGTATATGTACTTCAAAATTTGTCACCACCACCAGGAATGGCTAAAAACAAAAGTAGAATTCTGAAATTGAAGGCTGCTAAGTTTTGTATTTTGAACAATGCACTTTATTGGAAAGATCCCAGTGGTGTTTTGCTAAATTTTTTGGTGGTAGAAGAAGCAAAGCAGGTTATGGAATATTTTCATAAGGGAGATTGCAGAGGTCACCTTTTTTTGGAAAACAACGGCAAATTTTTTTTTGAGAGCGGGATATTATTGGCCGACTCTTTTTGCTGATGTATATAAGATTGTTAAAGGCTGTCATGAATGTCAGATTTTTGAAGGGAGAAGGAAATTGCAGCCTTTGCCGCTTAAGCCCATTGAGGTAAGTGCTCCTTTTTAGAAATGGGGTTTGGATTTCATTGGCGAGATCCATCCTACTTCTTCAGCTTAGCATAAATTGATCCTCACAACGACATATTATTTCACGAAATGGATTGAAACAATTCCCACCAGGCAAGCTACGGATTCAGTAATAATTTCATTCCTTGAGAATAATATTTTTTCTCTCTTTGGTTGCACGAATAAGTTAATTACTGATAATGCAACATCTTTTAAATAAAAAAGAATGGTTGAGTTTTGTAACAAGTATCACATCACTTTGGGACACTCAACCACTTATCATCCACAAGGAAACGGATTGGCTGAGTCTTCGAACAAATCTTTGGTCAACATTATTAAAAAGTTGCTGGAAATTAACAAGAAAATTTGGCATAAGAAGTTGTTCAATGCACTTTGGGCAGACCGAGTGAGTCAGAAAAAATCCATTGGTATGTCCCCCTTTGAGCTAGTATATGGAGTTGACACGGTATTTCCTACCTCTCTTGCAGTTCCAGTGGTCAAACTTCTGTAGGAAGCTGAAAGTGAAGATGATCATATGCAAAGGAGAATAAATCAAATGATCCATTTACAGTAGACTAGAGAAGAGGTTTTCCAAAACACGTTCAAGCTGCAAGAGAGAATTAAGAAAATATATGATAGAAAGGTGAAAGCAGACAAGTTTCAATTGGAAGAAGTGGTGCTGAAATGGGATGCAAGAAATGAGGAAAAGGGTAAGCATGGTAAGTTCGAAAATCTCTGGAAAGGACCCTTTAAAATTGCTACATATCGGGGTCAGAATTGTTTTCTTCTGAAAGAGATGAATGGGGAAGATTTTCCAGGAGGGCCGATCAATGGTCAGCTGCTCAAGCGGTATCATTTCTGAAATGTTTTCTGTTGTTTTACATCCTCACTGTACATACCAGTTTATTTCAGTTTCATTGCAAGTGTGTGCTGTGATCTTTTCTTCAGTTTGGGGCCCGAGGTGAAGGCTATAACTTTGAAGATTAATTTCAGCTTTAGTTTGAGTTTGTTGAGTCAGGTCCTTCAGTCAATAAAAGGAGTCAAGATTCTTGTGTTGATTTGTCAAAGTTATTGATTCCATAGCCCAATGGACGAAGGCACTGCCTACTCTCCCAGAAATCTGTAGTTCTTGGCACCTCCAAGGAGCTACCATCCCCATTGGAGCCAATGTTAGAGTCAGTATCTTCATCCCTCTGTCAGAGATCAAATTTCTCTTGTTGCATTTCATTTTAGGTGTCTCATTCAGTTTAGTCAGTTGCATTCCATTAGGAGCATGGATCATCTGACGAAAAGGTCTCGTCACTCATATCCCTCATGTCTTGTACCTACTGGCCTAGTTCTATTCATCAAAATCATTTACATACATATTTGGTCTCTTGGTTGGCAAAGAGTAATTTTAGGGTTTTTAGTCTCATTAGATCTAGGGTTTTATCAATCTGGTCTCAAAATGACTAATAATGTCAGTAGGCACATGAGGGAGGTTAGAAATAAGTTTTCACTGCAAAAATTCCATCATCATAATGCTCGATAATGATTTTTTCTTCAAAACTCTGTTTTGAAGAAAAATTGTCTATTTTATCCTTATGTAATAAATGCAATGTAATTTTTAAGTTCTTCAATTGTAATAATTCTCAATTCACAGCCCTAGTCACCTTTGCCAAAATTCCATGCCATCCATCCCTGCAAATAGACAAGAAGCTCATCATTCAGTCTAAGAATCAAAAGCAAGAAAAACAGAGTTCATTTAAAAAGTGTCAAAGTTTTACAAACATTACAAAGTGGGGTTTTCAAATGAAAAATTAAAATATTTGGTATATATAAGATATTTCCAAATTCAAAACTCCATTTGCATGCCAAATACATCAAGGAGCCAAAGAAAATCATGGAGGAGTGAAGAAACAAGTTTGGAGGCCGAACTGTGTTGAAATTGAGGGGCGCAACGCACTGGGCAGTGGTCACGGTGCATAGGGTCGCTCTTCTCTGTGTAAATTTGAACCAACGTGGTGCATCAGAAGGGCACGACGCATTGGGTTGACTACGCGACGCATTGAGCCGAAACATAAATTTTTTCCCTTGCTTCAAAAAACTCCAAACCGACTCGGTCCTTCTTGCTCCAAGTAATTCCATGTGATCTTCTATTGCCCATAACTCGTGCTTAGTGTTGATTATGTGATTGATTATGAGAATTTGAATACGAAAAATCCAAACCCTATCATCTTGTTGAGAATTGCTCCCTTAGGGTTTTTAAGTTGGTGTTTTAAAAATAATTTTGTGCCAAATACTCCATTCCCCACCTTGTTTTTCCTCTCCCTCACTGTTATCTCATCACTACATTCCATTCCCCTATCTCCCTACATCCATAAAGCCACTCATATCCATCTCATTTCCATTATCGCAATCCCATTTTCAAAATTTCCCCAAATCCCAAGTTTATCCCAAAAAATCAAGTGGTTGTCCCTTGTCCCTAAATTTGTCAAATCACAAGTTTTCAAAAGGAAAATTCCACTTAACAAAACTTCATTGTTCCTACTCCCCTATTTCTCTACAATCCCTCCCATTTGACACATATTTGGCAATTAAATCAAACACCCAAATTCTCATTTTCATCTCATACAAGCCAACATACACCTTACATAGACCTTGGCCATCATGGAGACAGACACTGATACATCATATGACCGAGACAGTGATTCCACCACTGAGTTACATGCACCTAGAAGGCCTCATAAAGGTGGCAGACATGTGAGAGACGAGCCCACCTCATTGGCTGAATTGCAGGCTTGTCCACTTGCCATGGCATGTTTTCGAGAGCAGTCATGCTATCATTTTTTTGAAATGATTGCTAGGATTCATTATCATCAGGAGTTGGCTCATTTGTTTGTATTGCATTTCAATGATGGTCAGGTCACCCTTGCCGGTGTAACTTTCACTTTGACACCAGAAACAATCTCTCAAGCAATCAGAATACCAAATGTGGGAGAACAATGGAACAAAATACAGCAGGTGGATAGAGTGCATTATGAACCATATATCAAGCCTAGCTTTGTGAGACAACTCAGTAGAGTGTTCCCATTCCAGTTCCTAAAGGATTCCTATGCGCCTCTGATGAAACTCATTATCAGATATTTTAGTTGTGAGGGCCAATTTTCACGCCTCTATGCCTATCATATCAGGTTATTGATGCATTTCACCAGAGTGAGGATGATGAAAATCCCTTATTTCATGTGCCCGAACATTGAGATAATGACCACTCTCGTGCAGAGGAAAACTCCCGAGCAGCAGTACAACAATATTTATCACTATGCACTCATCAAGATAGTGGTTGTGCATTAGCTTGGCTTGCATGGTATTTCATGGGAAGATTTCATTTCTAATGATTTCTTCATAGCCCCTTAGGTTCCTCTGGAGGTTTTTCATGATGCAGGTGAACCTTCACATAAGTATGGAGGTCAGGAGGCAGAGACTACTAGTGTGCCGATTTATATCACTTATCATAGAGGCACTGGATGATTATCTGCAGCAGCCCAACGAGTACTATCTCCACCTGGGGTGGAAGGGGTCTCGTTTCCATCATCAGCAGTACAGGTATAGGACAGAGGTAAGAGGCCTATGCAGGATGAGGTCCCTTCAGTAGGCCAAGACAGAGGTTTCATATTGATTGATGAGGATTTGAGCTCTTCAAGCTCAAAGTTGAGAGAGACTATTCAGGAGCAGAAGGCGGAGATAGAAACATTTACCATCAAATTACAAAGAGCCCAATGGATCATAAACTGCCTGGAGTAATGAAACAAACAGTTGGAAGATCAACAAACAATCATGGAGTTTCAAAACATCCGTGAGAACCGGCAAGTTGCCCAAAGAAGTCAAACCGAGATGACATCCATTGAGCGAGAGATTGAGGTTGATAGAGAGATTTGGCTTGAAAGGGTCAATATTAATCTTGAGAAGCTATTGGAGAAGGAAAAAAAGTAAAATAATATGTTGAGGCACATGAAGAACCATTATTGGGCACGAAATCATGTTTGCAAAGCGCGAATCAAAATTCTGAAAGCAAGGTTAAAGAGGGCACTAAAACGTCGCAAAAGGCATGATAGAATCCAAATTTTGGCCGAAGCTTCTTTGGCCCATCATAGTGCTTGATGGTGGACATTCAACCCAAATTTCAATAAATTTGGGAAACATTTTGTCAATTTTGAATTTTTTGGCCTTAACACAGATTTTCCTGCCCGATGCGTAGCGCCACTTGGCGCGCGCTTATAATTGGTAGCTCCTCGTGAAGAAAAATTTGTATTTCTAGATTTTTTATCAAAATTTATGCATGCCTACCCATTACCTAAGTATTTTGACAAGTTTTGGGTTGCCGAAAGGGTCAAAAACACCTTAAAAATGGCCTTTCTGCCACTTTTTGGACACACAGGAAGCAGTGTTGGGAGATTTGATTTTTTGAAAGAAAAATCGCAACCAAATTCAGAAATTCCACTTTGGTTGGAAATTAGATAGGCATAGCATTCCAACGAGCTATCCTGTGCTCAATTTTATCTTCGGGAAGGCCCTCAAAATCAGCCTCAAAGTGGCACGACGCATAGAGATTTAAGGCGCGGCGCATTGGGAATTTTGGCCTAGTTTTCACTCAATAACTCAGTTTTTCGCCTATTTTTTGGCCATTTTGACTTTTTTATCTTCATATGTATAGATATTGATGTAAATTGATGTAATTTCATGACTTTGATGTAGTTTTGGCACATTTTTACTCATGCAAGTAGATTCATTCACCAAAAATGGAATTGTAACTGAATGAATCTGTTTCCTATCTTATAGAGGCAAGTTGTTCCACTGCCTATTTTCTAGTTCTTAGTTTAGATATTGTTGAAGCAGCTCCTAAAATAGTGAGCTCGACCCCTAGATGCATGGGAATGAGTTAGGCTTGTCTATATCTTGTATTTCCTCAGTCATTTTCAGGGTTGAACACTTGGGATTGCTTGGCACTTCATTGTACATTTCATTTCTGCATTTTTGGCAAAGGAATAGACCAGGGTTTGCAGAACTCTTCGGGATCCATGTGGCTCTATGTTTTGATGGTTTGTTTCTCTATGTTATTTTAAGTTTATTGAAGTTTCATGTGTATCATTTTTCCTTCTCCTTTCTTCTTAAGTTAAACAAACAAGTATTAAAGGTGGAATTCATTAGATTTGCAGTGCTCTGCCTTGAAATTTTGTTTAATTTTCCATGTTTTCAACTGTTTGAAGAGGATTCTTGAATTCCTCTTTCCCTCTTCAACTCCTCACTGGTCTGATCTATCCATTTGATTCAATTTCGAAGCATCAAAACAATTGCCTTTCTTGCCCCATTCAACCCTCTACAAAACTGATCATTTCTCGGACCCAAAATATGCCTTTCCCTTTGATTCCAACAAAAACCCCCAAAATCAAATCAAAATCTTATACATATATACATAGCCTAAAATTAGCCATTATTTCAAGTCATCTCAAGCCTTATTGATTATTTTTGCTGAGATTGACCCGGAGAGAGCCCTCTCCTGATCTGGTAGGGCTAGCTACCAGATTAAGCGTGGTTTGATGTTACCCTAGACTCTGCCTTTCTCAGCCTGAGGTAGATTTAGCCAATAACACAACCTATCTTTATTCAATTACTAATAGAGCTTCAGCAGCCTCAGCAACTATTTACATTCAATAAGTATTAAACCAACATTTACAATGGGCTCCTCTTATGATATATATAGGTAAATTAAGGAGGTGGAGTGAAAGGAAGGTCTAACTATTCAATTAATATAGAGTAAATGCTTCTCGAGCTTTGGGAGGCCAAATGGAGAATATATCTAATGTCTTAACTCTGCTAATTGATTTTTACATTAACTTCCTTCTACTTTAGTCACTTTTGTTGACTTTTGAGGCTTTTGGTATCCTGGCAATTACTTTCTGAGATGTCTTTGGAAATATCTCTGACTGTGCATTAACTTTGTATGCTTTTGAGGCAAAAAATCCTGGTAGGTGGCATTTTGATCTTTAGAGAAGTAAAGGCTTCGGTGATTTGGCATTTGAAGCCATCTTTCTGTTGATCTATCATGATTTGTTGCTTTAAACTTGAATTAGGCCTTTGATATGCGTTAGGCCTCCTTTAAACATCTTTCAGGATTTTTGTCCTTTACTAAATGTATTTCTATTCTTTAATCCTTTCTTCACAGTCTCTGTCTTCATCCTTAATCACTGTTTCAACCTTCATCCTTTATCTTTATGTTAATCCTCACTTTTCTTTGATTTCTTCAATTAAGCCTTTAATCACTCAGTTTTCTTGCTTGTAGGGGTTTCTTTGGAATTTTGGAGGGTTTATGTGATTGCATTGATCAAATTCTTGGAATCAAACCCTGGATCCCTCATCTTGCTTGTTAGAACCCTGAGGATCGTCATCCCAGGAATTTGCAACTTATATCTTGTTGTGGGCGAGCCTGTAAACTTTAGGTTTCCATTAAACCTACACTCAAACATAAAACATATTATGAAAACCTACATTTTTTGGATAAACTGCGATCAGAGGCTTCGGGATGGGTGTTGGAGCATTTGCAGAGGAAGGGATATGTGCAGGGGAGGGGTTCCATAGGGAGAACCAAGAGAAAATGGTGGAAAAATAAAATATGGGCGTGAAAATGGGAAATCGGTTTTGGAAAACCACGAATGGTTTTTGCACAAGAAAAGGGTGGTAAGAGGTTTTCTGCAAATCGAACGCGTTATGGTCGATTGGATGACATGTACCCCCCATGAAACCACTTTTTTCACGTGGAATATGCACGTTGAGGAGTTTTGAGCGGGTCAAGCGTGAAAAGGATTTGAGGCCATCCAATCTGGGCAATCCAGATCGATGGTCATGGTTACACACGATGGTTGAGAAGATGCATTGGAGAATTTTGGTGGGGCCTGAGCTAATGTAAGTAATCTTGTTGTAGAGCGGAAAGGTTATCGGGCGAGTAAAACATGAGAGTGAGCACGATGGCCTTCACATCAAATACGATCGACGGTGGAGATGGATTCTGAGGGGAGGTGGTGGACGAGGAGTCGGGGAAGTGCGAAAAGCCCGATGGCCATCAAATCTCCCAGATCAACGGTTAAGATGCATCAGGGGCACCGTTAGTCGAGTTAAGGTTTTACAAAGGGAGAGGAGTTTTAGAGAAAGGCGGGGAATATGGTCTAGTGGAGGAGAGGATGGGACCAAGGGTTTATGGTAAGGGGGTTGCGGCTTTAGCCCAAAGTTTGTGGGTTTTTTCCATATGCAGAAAAACGAGCGGAAGGCTTAAGCCCTCAGGGGCTTAAAACCTATATATAAAAGGGCACATTTTTAGGCCAAAAGAGGGTTTTTTAAGCTTAAAAAAGGTTCTAATAAGTAAAATAGAAGGGTCCTAAACCTTAGTAAAGGGTTTTTCATGGTTAAAAATAGGGTTTAGTGGGAAAAAGGGTAAATAAGGGGGTTCTTTTTAGAAGGAATGAAGGATAAGTAAAGGGGAAAAAATGAGTGATATGGGGGCAGTTGTGAAGATGATATGGGGAAATGAAATGATGGAAATGGGGCCTTAGAAAACAGGTTTTATTTGGAAATAGCAGGATTTTGAAGGATTATTTTGGTGAAGAGACCACTAAGATAGGCTCTTGGGATAATGAACATGGCAAGACTTCAATAACTCACAGATTTTTCATGAAATTTGTTTCTTGAAGGCTAAAGACCTGTTTTAGCCATCTTTGAATATGTCAAAATTATGGATGGCTAACAGTATCTACATAGGGTAGAATTACATCTATGTTGGTCAAGGGAAGCTTTTCACTGTGCGTCAGCTGGTATACTGTGATGATTCAATCCTCGTGGGGGGACATCATGATGCGGAAGCTGGAGGATGCTATGGCGGACATGGCGTAAATGTGACTCCACCCAAGGAGTATATTGTAATCCAAGTGAGCATCCAAGACTTTGATGTCTATGTGGACCATCTTGTTGGCTAAAAAAACCAGTATTTTTTGGAAAAGGCTGATGGGGGTCGAGGGATGACTGTCGTATCTTCTGAGTGTGATGACAGAAGGTTTGAGTTCGGGGGCTCCTAACTTCTACCATACATTCTTTGACATGATGCATGTGGATGCACCCTCGTCAATGACTGGTGCAATGACACATCGGTGAATAGCGATATTTTTTACCAATACTAGTATCTAGAAGGCGACCATCGAGGGAAGCCTAGGGGTGTATTTGTCTAAGTCAAAATCCATCATGCGCGTGTCGGCAGGGTCGATGATGCCTAATGCAGAAAGTAGGGCTTTCCGTTGCTTTGGGCATGACTGCAGTACTTCCAATGTGGACATAGCAGTAGGTGATTGAGCTAAATCGTCTACGATGCTATAATTGTGGGCCGCTTTGGAGTAGTTTCCTACTCACCTATTAAGCCCTTTTACCATTTTTGGAAACAGTTCCAAAGGGATCTTTGGAATGGTTAAAGGTGCAGTCTGCGCGCTCGTACTAGCCCCTGATGTACTAGTGTCTGGTGGGGTGTCGTAACCGCGATTCCGAGTTTGGAAAAGCATTTCTTCCCCAGCCATGTAAATTTCATGGTTGTTTTTCCCGAAATCGTCGGGGTTTTGTTATTAAGTGCTGACCGTTCCTTGATGGGGGAAGGGTTCTTGCATAACCCCAGTTGTTTGGAAAGATCCTCCCTGTCCTCGGTTACTCTGAAGCTTTTTAAGCTCAGGGAGTTTGGGACAGTGGTGAGTATAGTGCCCGTACTTACCACATATTGAACTATAATGGTTTGTTCGTAGAGGTGGCATTTTGCCTTTCCTTTGGGAATTGCTTGGCTCCTAGTGTTAGGGTCTCATGATTTGGAAAATTGGCAAGCCAAATGACAGGGTAACATCAAACCAACTTTGGAGCCCTAGGACCTAGCTTTCCCGAACTCAGAGAGGGATCTCTCTATTATGCAAAGGATGTAAACTTGTTTGATTTTTACATATTTGATTTTAGGCTAGTTGTTGAGTATGTTTTGGTTTGTTTTAGGTTTTTTGAGGGAGAACTGATCAAAGGATAAATAGATAAAAAAAAATTTAGATCAACTGGGCTATGGGGTCGAAAAGGTCGAGACTATCTCTAATGGTGGACAAGGTATATTGCAGGGCCGATTTGGTCGAGATAAATGGATTCTTTGGGTGTAAGTGAAATGATATGGACACTAATTTTGTGAAGGAAAAAGAGGTTTTAAGCATAAATAGTTAAATAGCAAATAGTCATGTGGTAGGGCTAGCCATTAATCACTATAAATGAAACTCAAACTAATAGATGGAGAAAATAAAAAATCAGGCGATGCATAGAAGTATAAGACCCTCTAACTTTGGGAAAATCACCTTCAGACTTTAGGGAAAACAAATAAGACAAACAAAAAACTCAATATATGAAGAGGGAACTCCTAAAAATCATATTTTGAGCTATTGGGAACTTTGAAATAAGACTGCAGAGCATGGGAAAAGGGCAAGATCGAAACATGTAATGTCCCTACTTATCCTTAGCTAAGAGAAGACATTAAATTTTGATTTATTTTATGCTTTATGAATAAATGAATAAAGGAGGACATGTAAAACTCATAATAAATCAATGCCTATGTGAACAAAGACAAATATGGGCTATGTAAATAATCATTTGCAGGTGTGAAAAAGGATTGAGCCAAAGATTGGGTCCACCTTGACCAAATCAACTACGCAGTCTAGGTTCAATGCACCTCAAAGAGGGACTGCGCAGTTCTAGAAGGGAGCCTCTAATGTGAAGAAGGGTGACTCATAAAAGTGGTTTAGGGTTTGCAAAGGCTTTCTAATGTTATAAAAAGGAGGATAAGACACAAGAAGAGGTTGTTGATGAATTATATTTCTGAAGTATTTGTCTGCTTAGAAAAATATCATTCTCTGCTATTTAGTGGAGGATTGTGATTGTAATTCCTTTTTAGGGATTTAATATCTTCCCTTGAGGTTCATTGGAGTAGTTATTTACTAAAGTTGGCTAGTATCTGGTTTGAGACCAAGCTCTATCTTTCATGAGCATCACTGGCCCATTGAGGGTTTTGTAGCTGCTATCTTTTGTAGCAAGTGGCATTGTAGATCTACTTAGATCTAGTTGTTTTTGAGAGGCTTTCTCTATTGGAGAGTGTTATTCAGCCTCCAAGGAGTTAGCTGATCTATATTTTATATCATATCTGTACTTTCATTCCATGTACTCAATATCCTTCACCCTCTGCGCAGTTTCTGCTTCATACTGCGTTATTTTGTGAGAGGGCTTTGGTATTTCAGTTTGCTATCAGTTTGGAGGAATATCTCTTGGTGTTAAGCTTGCCTTCCCTTGGTGATCCATGGATTGGGTTGCTGATCCATGTCTCTATAGATCTGATCTATTTCAGTAATAAAATTTATCTTCAGAAATTTCTAGGTTTTCTGCAGCACAGTATATTGTAAATCATATCTACATCTTAATATGCAGTATTTTGATGTAATTCCAATTAGATCTTGTTATTAAAGTCTTGTATCTTCCAGATCTGTATTATATCTGATGTTTCATTCATAGATCTATCCTAGATATTAAATTCAATGTACAGTAGCTGAACCACCTGGAAAATAACGTTGTCTATGTATTTCTGCAGTTTATTCCTAGTTGTAGCTCTTATTTCTGAAGGGATCTTGCCCTAGTTCTTCTTGTAATCAATTGTAAAGGAAATAAGCTCATATGTAATTATTATTTACTATTATATTACTGAAATATCAGACCTTTGGCTCACCTCCTTTGAGTTTCAGTCAGATCTGTGCAATTCTAGTAGCTGGGGTTTCTATTTTGCAGCAGTCTCTCTCTTTGGCTGATTTCTAGCTAGTCTCGTTTCCGAAAGATCTGTTTAACATGCTTAAACTTATTTGTTTCTGCTGAAATTTCATATACATGTCACATACAGCTTGAATGAGGGGATCCCAGCCTTAATATGCATTTTTATTTCTCAGATTTTCTTATACAGCGCTTTCATTTCTCAAATTTGCTTATACAGTGTTTTCATTGAAGGCCTTGTTGAGATTCTTGAATTGGGAGTATTCCAAGTTCTATAGGTAGATTCTATAGTTGGCCAGGTAGCCTTTTGTTCTCACCCTATTTTTAGAGGTGATATAACCAGTAAATTCCTCTGTAGTCCATCTTTTACATAGAATCTTGAGAATCCCCAAAAAGGGACATTACAGTGGTATCAGAGCTCCACTCTTGGCATAGCCTGTGCTAGCTTTGGAGCCTTAGTCATGCTGCATTACGAAGATGAAGATCCTCTTTATGAGAGGGAGAGGAGATACCATAATAGAAGTCATATAAAGTATGAATATACTACTGTTGACCTTGAATAGGGTCAAGACTAGGGAAAAGGCCCTGAGTTGAGTGATAAAGATAAGGAGGCAGAAGAGTTTGCAAAAAATCTCTTGGAAACCATGCAAGATCTATCCAAGGAAATAAAGGAGATGAGGATAGAAATAATTAGGGAGTCCCTTGGAAGACTCCATCAAGGAGAGAGTTCTGAAATTTCTCAGTTTGGGACTGGTCCATCGGTGAGCTTGCCACAAGCTCCACAGATCTCACAACGCTCTACAATGCCTACCTTCTTGGCTGTAGAGAATGAAGGGCTTCAGGATTCAACCTCTTTGGAAGGTTATTTTGCAAAATATGATTCACAAAGCCAAAGGTTCAAGGATAACTTGAGCTTTCAGGATTTCTGCCATCTAAAGGACTGGAGGAGACCATTGCAGTAGTATAGAGATGGGGGTTTCCTTCATGGGAGGCACCGCACCATGGGCACGTTCTTCTTTCCTAGGTTTGATGGATCACACTCTTGTTCAGCTAAAGCATGGGTGGAAAAGTTGGACATCTACTTCCAGTTGAATAAAGTGCCTGAAGTAGAAGCCATTAAGATTGTTGCGCTGCATTTTGATGGAGAAGCCCACAACTGGTGGTTTCATGGAATTTCTACATTGGGGCATAGAAATGTGTCCACTTACGCTGATTTCACTAGGAGACTAGTGGAAATATTTGATCAGAAGGATCCAGAGGCCCCTTTCATAAGCTTGGCCAAGCTTAAGAAAATAGGAGATGTTGAAGCCTATATTTCTGAATTTTTGAGGCTGTTTGTTATGGTTCCTGATCTTTCAATTGCAAGGAGAGTCTATATGTTCATAGATGGCTTGGAGGAAAATTTGCATGGGTTGTTCAAGTCTACCAAACCCACCACAATTCATGATGCCATTGAAAGAACAAGACATCTCCAAGATGCCTTGCCAAGAGCAAAGGCAACCCTTCCTAGCAAAGCCACTCACTCTTCTAAAGGGAAGGAAGGGAAAGATGATCCACCTAAGGAGAGATCACAGAAAAAGCTTCTTGACAATGATATCTGGAGGGATTTTATAAAGAATAAATTATGTTTCACTTTTCAAGAATCATGGGTGTCGGGACATAGATGTGCTGCTGGAAGAACACATTATATTGAAGTCTTCTCCGATTGTGAGGAGGAGGAAGGAAACGATGGACCTAGGAGATGTCACAGTGCCGATGATGATGAGGAGGAGGATCCATCATCATCTAGGGAAGAAGAAGGAGCATTTTCTCCAACCAGTGGGACTCTTGCTTCTTTGAGGGGAGTGCCCAAATATTTGGCTCTTAGAGTGCAGGGTTCAGTTATGGACCAAAGAGAATCTATTCTTATTGACAGTGGGGCAACCCAAAATTTTATTGATGCTCACTTTGTGCAGAGGAGAGGGATCCCTACTGATTCTTTTGATGGGTTCTCTATTTTAGTTTCAGGGGATAGAGCTATGCAATGCATGCAGTATGTTCCCTCACTTTCTGTGACTATGGGGACCTACACTTTGAGGGACCACTTATTTGTGGTAGACATACCAGACACCAACCTCATCTTCAGTGTCCAGTGGTTGATTACTTTGGGAAAAGTCACCACTGATTCGAGGGCCTTGCAGATGGAGTGGGTGGACTTGAAGAGAGGGAAGCAACAAGTTATTCAAGGCATGCATACCTACCCTTAACTTGATGTCTCTACCCACACAACAAAGATGGATTTTTGGAGTGAGGGCAAGGATATCATGGTTCCTTCTCTCATGTTCATGATATTGCTGCAAGGGACATTCCTACATCATGGCAAGCCTCTTGGGATGCCATTATATTCTGTGGAGAAAGCTTCACCAAGTGCTAAAATGGAAGAAAGAGTCACTGCACTGTGGGAGGAAGCAAAGGGGAGGATCAGCCTTCCCACACAAAATTTTGTCATGCATAATGCCAAGGGAGCAAGAAACAACAAAGAAAATACCACCATAGATACATCTAAAGCACTTTCCTTGTTGAAGAGTGTATATCCATATTGGAAGTCTCAACTCCTTGTAGAGTACTCTAAAGATCTGCACACCGGGATGATCTTAGATGGCATAAAGCAAGGAGGAGGCTATATGGTCTATGAAGGGGTCATTTATCATCTTGGAAAACTATTATTGTCTCAAGCCTCAAAGCTTAATCAAGAAATACTACAAAGGGCACATAAGGAGTTCCTTTCCAGCTACATGCAAACAACAAGAATCTACTCCCTCATCTTGAAGAGTTTTGATTGGGAAGGTATGGAGGAGGAGCTACATCAGCATTATGATTGGGAGGAAATAAATCAGCACTTACAATAGTGAAATAGCTATGTGGAGATGGGGTGGCCAAAGTATCCCATGCAGGATATATTTCAGCCATCTCTTTCTTCTCTCAAAAGAGGGAAAAAGCCCATGCCTAACTCTATGAGGATGGGAGGTTTGTATGGTAAGAAATCTGATCTTGTAGAGAAAGTTTATTTTTCTGATTTGGCACACTCCCTTACCATATGTATGCAGGCCATGGCTCCTACAAGGAGAAATATTACGTGCAGATCTCATGGCAAAGATGGGGCCAATGAAAACTCCAAAGCTGGTCACTCCCTTGAGGTGCAAAGGGAGATTGTTTTTCATGATGGGTGCTTTCCAAAGGCACCTAATGAGAGTTTCACCTTCAGCCATGTCAAAGTGGCCTATGAAACAAATATTTGGTGGGAGTACCACTTATCACATCTAGATATACTCAGAACAACGAGTGTACTATGCTAGTACCTTATGTGGGATTGTGACCCACCTCCTCATGTGCAAATTTCAGTTTGCCTTTATGTGATTTTTCTACCATAAATAGATGACATATTGGTTTTGTTTATGGGTATGTATGAGAAAATATTTAGTAGTGTACATGTACCAAATGGAATGGAACTATATCCAGTACTTCATGACACATGTTTCAGATGTGACATTGGTTCAACCATGTATATTTCTGTTGAGTTTTACACTCCTGAAGGGGCAGACTATGAACCTATCATGCTAGAATTGGAGGAGCAGTTTTTGATGTATTGCCTTGGTGAGCACTTGCTTCATTGTGAGAGATTCATTCTTGATGGTGTCATCAATGGAGAAGGAGAAGAGACATAGCTCTTACCCTACCAGTAGCTTGAGGACAAGCAACATTTTGAGGGGGAGGACTGTAATGTCCCTACTTAGCCTTAACTAAGAGGAGACATTAAATTTTGATTTATTTTATGAATTATGAATAAATGAATAAAGGAGGACATGTAAAACTCCTAATAAATCAATGCACATGTGAACAAAGACAAATCTGGGCTATTTAAATAATCACTTGTAGGTGTGAAAAAGGATTGAGCCAAAGATTGGGTCCACCTTGACCAAATCAACTGCGTTGTCTAGGTTCAATGCACCTCCAAGAGGGACTGTGCAGTTCTAGAAGGGAGCCTCTAATGTGAAGAAGGGTGACTCATCAAAGTGGCTTATGGTTTTCAAAGGCTTTCTCATGTTATAAAAAGGAGGAGAAGACACAAGAAGAGGTTGTTGATGAATTATATTTCTGAAGTGTTTGTCTTCTTAGACAAATACCATTCTCTGTTGTTTAGTGGAGGATTGTGATTGGAATTCCTGTTTATGGATTTAATCTCTTCCATTTAGATTCATTGGAGGATTCTTTGCTGAAGTTGTCCACTATCTGGTTTGAGACCAAACTCTATCTTTCATGAGCAGCGCTAGCCCATTGAGGGTTTTGCAGCTGCTATATTTTGTAGCAAGTGGCATTGTAGATCTGCTTAGATATAGTTGTTTTTGAGAGGATTTCTCTATTGGAGAGTATTCTTAAGACTCCAAGGAGTTAGCTGAACTATATTTTATATCAAATCTGTACTTTCATTTCATGTACTCAATCTCCTTCACCCTATATGTAGTTTCTGCTTCATACTGCGTTATTTTGTGAGAGGGCTTTGTTATTTTAGTTTGCTATCAGTTTGGAGGAAGATCTCTTGGTGTTAGGCTTGCCCTCCCTTGGTGATATGTGGATTGGGTTTCCAATCCATGTATCTATAGATCTGATCTATTTAAATAATAAAGCTTATCTTCAGAAATTTCTGGGTTTTCTGCAGCACAGTATATTGTAAATCAGATCTACAGCTTAATATGCAGTATTTTGATGTAATTCCAATTGGATCTTGTTCTTAAAGTATTGTAGCTTCCATATCTATATTATATCTGATTTTTCATCCATAGATATATCCTATATCTGAAATTTAATGTACATCAACTGAACCACCTCGAAAATAACGCTGTCTATGTATTTCTACAGTTTATTCCTAGTTGCAGCTCTTATTTCTGAAGGGATCTTGCCCTAGTTCTTCTTGTAATCAATTGTGAAGGAAATAAGCTCATATGTAATTCTGATTTAATATTATATTACTGAAATATCAGACCTTTCTCTGACCTCCTCTTATTTTTAGTCAGATCTGCGCAATTCTAGTAGTTGGGGTTTTTATTTTGCAACAGTCTCTCTCTTTGGTTGATTTCTAGCTAGTCTTGTTTCCGGGAGATATGTTTAACATGCTTAAACTTATTTGTTTCTGCTGAAATTTCATATATATGTCACATACAGCTTGAATGAGGGGATCCCAGCCTTAATCTACATTTTCATTGCTCATATTTTCCTATACAATGTTTTCATTGAAGGCCTTGTTGAGATTCTTGAATTGGGAGTATTCCAAGTTCTATAGGAAAAGTCTATAGTTGGCTAGGTAGCCTTTGGTTCTCACCCTCTTTTTAGAGGTGAAATAACTAGTAAATTCCTCTGTAGTCCATCTCTGACATAGAATATTGAGAATCCCCAAAAAGGGACATTACAAAACAAGAACTCTTTGACTTAACTAAGACAACCAAATATTCAGAGAAAGATTTCAGTGATGGGGTTTTGATTAGCTATGAGTAAGAAGGGAATATCATGAATCATACTAGATAGCACACATAATAACCATTAATGAAATTTATAACAATTTCTTAGGGTATCAAAGAGCAGTTAAGAATTCTTTGACATAACCAAGAAAGAAGAAAAACATAGAAGCTATAATGAATCAGGAAACTTGAGGTGCCTCCATGGGCATGTCTCAAATATATTCTTTACTGACCTACAGCAAGAAAGAAGCATGAAAATATGTATGTTAAACTAAGGAAAAATAAAAAATAAGGAACACAATACCATTCACCAAGCCATGGAATCCTACAAACAATCCTCCTCCACCATCCAAGTCAAGCAAGAAATCATCCATTTCATGAGACAAAGTATTTATTCAAAACTTGTAATGCTATGTATTGCTCTATAACATCAAGTTCAGCCTCTGGTGACAATTTATTCTCTTGGATTATATAGGCCAAAGAGAAAGAGACCCTCCTAGAGCATCTAGAAGGCCATTGGCCTACTGGAAATATTTGATTTTGTCCTTGAGGCTTTGCAAAGCCCAAGGCACAAAATATCTTCAAAAATATCTATTTAAGCTAATAATAGAAATAAAATTTACTTTTCATCTCTAACATGGAGTTAAAAATAGCTAAACGCACATTTGGATGATCATATTCAGAAAACTGTTTTTTTAGCCAAAATGCTACAGGAGCGTAGCAACATAAATAAGCTTGTTTTATAGACAACATTTGAGGGACCTCTCGATGTCGAAATGAAGCTCGTGATAGCTCGTTGGAAAGCCATAGATGTATAGTTTCTATAAATACTTGATTTTTACCAAAATTATCCCTAGAATTATATCAAAAGGTGGACTCAGTGTAAAAACCCAGGAGGGTCTCATCTGCTGATATGTGAGGCAGAAAGGTGAATTTTGACTGATTTTTGCCTCTTTGGGGGACCAAAACACCTCCTTTTGATCTGAAAAATTATGAGTAGCTGCCCCAAAATTTAATACATCCAAAAAAATGACTTTCATGAGCTGAGGATGCTCCTAGCAGCCATGGAAATGCCTAGAAAAATGTGCAATTAGGGCCAAAAAACACAAAAAACAAGATAATGTCAAAATTTGCTCAATTTTGGCGAGCAAGCCCCTTATGGGTTATTAGAAGCATGCAAGGAAGCTGAGGCCAAGATTTCAAGCCTAGATATGCCTTTTTCCCTTTTTTTAACTAGGCACCTCCTTTGGGCAGTTTTGAGTCTTTCTTGAGCAAGTTTGAGTTTTCTTTGGGAAAATTGGTTCAATTTCTTGTAGTGCTCGGTCATCTTCCTTTGCAAACCCAAGTCTCTATTTGCTTTCCCTAATTTATCCTCCAAATTATTGTTGGCTCTTTCAAGCCATGATTCTTTATCATTTTCTATTTCCTGGGCAAGCAATTGTGTGAGAGGATAAGATTGAACAAGGGCTTCTTCTTCTTCCTTGTATTTCTCCAAAGCTTTCCTAAGACCCATAGTTCGATGCCTTTTTCTTACTGGTTGCTCTTCTTCCTCAGTATCATCAAATTTTCCCATATACTCTTCAAGCTTGACTTGTGCTTTGTATGCTTCCCTTTGGTATTTGAATGCCCAGGCCTCATAAATTTCCATTTGCCCACTCATTTGATTATTTTTCATTTGTAGACAATGTATGAGGTCCTTGGACCTTTCTAGATCAGTTTCCAAGTCATGTATTTGGGCTTCTCTGTTTTGCAAAAGTGACTCAAGAATTCTAGCTTCATCATCTCCAACATCACTGTCTATTTGTATGATGTCAAACTCCCTTTCTTTTTCATGACTACTCTCCTGCTACTCAACTTTTTCTTTTCCCTTGCTTTTGATAGACTTCTTGGTCATTTTCCTCTTTGGAAATTCAACAATACTCTTCTTAGGAAATTTTCCTCTACTTCTTAGCGCCCTAGTGACATTTCTAGTCACTGCTGGAGTGATCTTCTTCTTTGCAGATCTGGTGTTTCTAGGCTTCAAAACTTTTGGAGGAAGAGTCATGGCCCCTTCCCTAGGAGAGGCAGCTAGCACATGCTCTTGGTTGTGTTGAGGAGAAGAGAGAGGAGGTTTTATTACTTGCACTTGTTCAACTTGATTTTTTACATCGCTGCCTTCATCATCATCTGCTTTGCTGCCCTATTCATTGTTTTTCTCATTGTTTTGAACCTCTTGACATCTGTTGCCTTCAACCTCATCAGTGCTATTTAGAAAATGTTATTTAGGGATATTAGCTTCATCATCCTTTTCTACTACTTGACCATCTTTACTATCTTCCTGTAGACTGCCTTGTTTACCCTCATCACTGTCTTGAATTTGTTGAGGGCTGCCTTCACAATGACTGTCTTCTTTATCATTTTGCATGCTGCCATTATCTTCACTATATTCTTTAGACGCTGTCTGTGGGCTACCACCATAGTCACTACTTTGCTAGGAGGCGCTTTTTTCACTGCCCCTTTGATTGGTTTCATGAATTTGTTGAGGACTGTGGTGTTCCTCATCACTGCTTTGAACATCTTCCCTTTGCTCTTCATCACAACTACCCTGTTGCATTTCATCCTCATTATTTCCTTGCTCATTTTCACTGCTCTGTTTCTCATCATCATCACTATTCCCTTGCTCATTTTCACTGCTATGCTTAGGGCTGCTTTTCTCTTCATCCTCACTAATTTGTTGAGTGCCACTGACTTCCTTATCCCTTGGTGAGTTTTCTTTAGCATCACTAGTTTTTTGCTCATAGTCACTACCCTATGATTTGTCACTTGTTTCATGCTCACTACTTTTCTTAGTTTCCCTATGTTCCTCATCACCACTAACCTCATGCTTGCTTTGATAAGACTGCCCTTTTTCACTATCAGTCATGGGTGATGTTTTCCTTTGAGGAGTATTTTGACTTGATGGAGGAGAGACATAGTGAGTGGAGGGTGAGGAGGATATGTGAGATGGGCCATGAGATGAAGAGGCAGTGACAAAATTTGGATGAGAAATGAAAGTCTCCCAAGACACTCCTTTCTTTTCAAGCTGGTGAAGGATGATGATTTTGATGAGAGAATGATGGAAAAGACTAGATTTTTGCTAAGAAGGAGGTCTCTTTTGAACAAGGGAGGACATCTTGTCTATGCTTTTGTAGAGGAAGAAAGGGAGATTTAGCAACTGAGTCCTTGTGAAATACATGAGAAACCTGATGTGATAGGAATAAATCTGGGAAAACCTCCCTTCACATGTGAAATACTTCATGATAACTCTCATGAGGGGGGCATAACTGCTCAATAAGTGAGAAAAAGGAAATATAGCTAGACAAGCATCCTAATGGTCTAGTTTTAGGAAGGGTTTATAGTGATTTAGAGCCAGGTATGCCTATTTGAACCACTTTTCTCCCATATAGGGGATCTTAGTTGCTTTGGAGACAACCATAGAAGTGAGTTTAAAGTCCATACCTGCTAGGTGGACATGTTTTCCTTGTAGCCTCAGGGCGAACAACTATGTTAAGGGAGAGTAATTGGTGACCTCTTGGACTTTTTGGAAAATATCAAGGCAGCCTACCTCATGGAAGTTGAAAATAACTGAAGGGGAGTCATTAATTTCTTGAGTTGTAACAGGCTCAAACCTTTTGTGAAATCCACCCTTACTGGCCTTTTTTGGAGGCATAGTTCTGTTATGCTTTCCCTTCACTCTCTTACCAACACAGGTCTTTGAATGAATTAAACATTTCTTCAAACACTGTTTTCCCTTTTGTAAGACTGTATTTTTCTTATGAAAATAAGTCTATTTCTCTAAACTGTGTTTTTTGCCTTCATTACACTGTGTTTTTTCTTAACCAAATTGACTCTTAACACCTCCCAAGCTCAAAGAATTAGGTGAAGAAAACAGTAAAATACCTCTTAAAAATGTATTGGCTTCATTGGAGATAAGTTTACTGTGCAAAAAATATGCTTCGAGGTGAATTGAAGGTGTGTTGAGTGGTGCTACACTCCTGTGCATAGGTGTGTAGCACCTGCTTGCCGCCATGTGTTGTCAGGTCGGGCACTGGGCACCCTCTGAATGTCAGGCAGGCTGGTATGGCTGATGTACACAGGTGCATCGTGGTATCCTACAGGCGCATCGTGTTGTGTGTAAATTTCTTCTGCAAACACCCACAGGCGCGTCCTGTCCTGAAAACTCTGCAAACTGCTCGCCCAGGGTTTTGAAAAAAAGTTTTTCTTTTGTCCCTTTGCACAATAGAAATGAACTTTAACTTTGACGGCTTTTATAGCTCTTTTTTAAATGTTTTCGAACGCTTTTCCCTCCTTGTGGTAATTTTGAAATTTTGCCTTTGCCTTAGTATTATAAAGAAAAATGGTTTTCTATGTTTGTTGGGGGCTTGATTTTTTACCAATCACTTCATCCCTTTTTTGAAAGGTGTCTTCTTTGAAGATTGAAATTCATCTTAGGAGTATGCTTCTCACTGAGAGATACACAACAAACACACTATGTGTATTTTATGAGAGTTTCTTTGAAACAAGTGTTATGTTTTCCATTTTTTCAAAACATTGTATCTCTCAGGCCTATCTATTAATGACACCTTTTCTAAAACATAGTGTTAACACCGGAAACTTGACCATCTGCTCATTTTAAAGGAGGTCATCTGCAACAGTGGGAAGTGGGCCCTCTGCTTGTAATGAAGGTGGCCTTGTTTAAAAAACTGCATGGGTGATTTATGTATACATTAGGCTTTCAACCTCTTACATTTTTCTAGGGGCCTGTCTCTGTTTTGTAAATGAGGAATGTTTTTTAAACAAACTAGCTTTGTAACTTCTCTTGTTTATTATTTGCAAAATTTCCCTTTAAACAAAACCTTTCCCAACCTTTTTATCAATTGAAGAAGTTTCTCTTCAACCCTTGAACCTTGTAATTGTCATCTGATGGAGGTACTAAGCACAAAACTACTTGTTTTCTCTGTTTCTTTTTAAATAGACCATTTAGGGGTAAAATGTGATATTTCCACTTGTCACTCTTGAATATCCTCAAACAACTGTGGGCCCTCTGCTTATTTGTGAAGATGCCCTTGTAAACACTGAGTTTTTTCCATCTGCTCATAATTGAAAGAAGCCTTGTAAACACTATGTTTTTGCATCTCTGTCTATAATTTGAGAACTATTCTTGAACAAGTTGTCTGTGGGCCCTCAATGTTTGATAAAATGTATGCGTGCTTTTTTTACCTCTTTTAACCAACTGAAAGTTTTCCATGAACAAACTGTTTGTAGCTCTTTAGGCAAACTATGTTCATCATTCAAAATAGATTATGTTCTTGTCATTCAAGGGATACTTCTTTAGGATTGTGAGGGGTGCCCTTTCTTCTCTGGAAAGAGGTCTTTGATCTGTCAGTGTTAACCTTTGAGAAAAGCTACCTGTTCCAAATCTAGGCCCTTTGAGACTGTGCCTTTACCCTCTGCCTATCTTTTGAAAGAGGCTTCCAAAAAAAAGTATTTGTGACCCTTCAGACCTACTATAAGGCGCCCTACTAATATGCTGATGGAGGTCATGAAGACTATAAAATTCATTCATTTCAAAACTGTGAATCCTATCTATTTGTTTTGAAAAATACAAAATAGAAGGCAAAAATGAATCTTTGGTACTTATCCTTGATGAAATGATTTGAATCATAATGCCCTTTGCTTCATGAGGAGCTGTCAGTAATGTACATCCTTTTTGCATAAATTACTGTGAATCTTCAGGAGTGAATAATGTGCTTTGGAAATGGTGAGCGCTCACTGCTATGCATCCTTGAAACAACTCTTTCTTCCCTTGGCTGTGTTTTCATGAGTATTGAAATTGTTTGTGATAGTCTTTCAAAGTTTAGTTTATGATAAGGTATAAGAATCAGCTGTACTTCTTGTACCTTCATCATGATGCCTAATTTTCTATAAAGCTCTTTTTTCCAGAAGATTATCACTGTTGGTGTTATAAGGCTGATTTGTAGGGCTGGCCACAATCTGCACTTTCTTTGACTTCCATAGTAAATTGATACAACATGAAACTTTCTCCTGAGGTGCTATTTTTTTGCTCACATTCTGCTTAGTGTCATCAATAAGTACATCCCTGCAGAGATGTAAAAATATATTCTTTTGAAGTTTGGAGGGCTTATTTGATGTTTCATGGGGATCATGACTGATCTAATCATGTTTCTTCAGACAAGGAAAACTCCTTCTCTTTTCCTGATTTGAATATTCCTGAGTTTTGCTAGAAACAAAACAAAGTGACCTCTTTGATGATGCATGACCTAGGGGTAGACAAGGGTTTTGGCTTTGGAAAATAGCAATACATGATGGCTGACCTATATTGAAGACAGAGTTTTTGGCTTAAAACAGTCTCGCCAAGGAATTTTCCCTAAAACACTACCACCTAGACCTATATACTTCATCATGGATTTTGAATGGATTTTTGGGCATGAGTAGGTTATGACATGACAAAGTGATCAGCGAGAGAGGGGTAGACACTTTGTTAAATGTTGGACAGTGAGTTGCACAAAAAAAACAAAGGATTTTGATGGTAGAGAGACAAACTTATAACAACTATAGACAAGGAGGCTTTGCTGAATTGTGATGGGTAGGGAAACTGAAGGGTTTTTCTCATTATAGGCTAAAAGAGAGGGGTAGGAAGACAAAAATTTGTTTTAGGTGTTTTCTAGATGTCAAATTGATAGATTTAGATTAGCTTCTCGAAAACTCAGCCATCAAAATAGGTAAAAATATTGATGACTAACAGTGGCTCCATTTGGGGAGGGAATCTCCCTTTCAGGGGGTGTCCAGAATTGCAGATCTCTTGCTTGTGAAGACCAGTGCCTTATCCATTGGTGCAAATTTCTCTCTTTCTTGATGCTATTTCTGAAAATTTACAGCATGATTAGCATCAACCTCCTCTCTACCTACCCAGCTATATCTCCTAACATTTTTTCTTCTTTAGGTACACTTGGACTAGCAGCCCTTTTGACATGATATTTTTGAAAAAAGGAAAAATATCTAATTCTACACTTATATCTTCCGGGAGTTTAGATTAAACTGATGAACTCCTTTGATTCTCTACCTATGCTAGATCGACTGTCAATATTAAGTTGTTTGACAGGATTTCATTCACTAAAGTAAAACATGAAATTGAAAAATGACCAAATCAGGATTAGACAGTCTGATTTGTCATGTGTTTGTGGCATAAAAGACAAGCTGCACACAAATATTATTTTCGCACAAAATGAGATTTAGAAAAATTAGGGCTAGGATACATAGTTTGTTTTTCATCCCTGTTTTCCTCTTTGGTTCTGTTTTGAACGTGTGGAACCAGTATCTTTTCCTAATCTACTTTCTTTGACAAGTCAAGTTTACACAATTTGACTATCACTTCTTTCACTAACTTATCAGCAATCAATTTAAAACATGTCCAATTATGATTAAGCTAGATAACTAAACATATTTTGAGCACTAGTAGTGGCATTTAGATTTGCGCACTTTCAGTATGACTATTTTTTTAACATGGGGCTTTTCTGCTATTTTCTAAAACTTCCCTCTTTTCAAATTTTCTACTGTTTTTGTATTTTCTATTTTTTGATTTATTTCTTCAAACAGTGATATGTACAATGAGTGAAAATGTTTTCAAAACTAGAAATCTTGAAAATGGTGGAACTTGAGTATTTTGTCTTCAAAGGGATATCCTGATGCTCTTGGTCCGGTCAGCTCTTGAAAAGAAAAGTTTGGAAAATTTTCCCTTTCAAGCACAACATAAGGGTTCTTGCAAGAGTCTTTGAAAAATTCTGTATCTGCTTCTGCTTTTCTCTATACCTTTGATTTCCGCTCTTGCCTTTGTTGTACATTTTATTTAGGTAATACAGATACTCTTTGTCACTTTTAAAACAAATGATGACATCGTTAAGGTACATCATAGTGAATAAATTTAGAACTAGAAACATGGCCTTTAGGAACTTGTCTTTGGGGTCTGGCAATTTTGCAACTCTTGGTTTGAATTTGGAACTACTTCCAGTGTATTTGAAAAAATATTTAAGCTGTTTTCTTTGAAGAGGAATTAACTGATGATATCCTGAAAAATAACTTTGCAAAGACATATGATTAGAAAATCCTAGCTTATGTATGGTATGATCTATTTTGGGAAGGATAGAAGTGTTGTTCTAGGGAGGTTTATCTGTGCTCCTGAAATCTACACATATCCTATGTCCATTTGTTTTGTCTTTAATTATTAATGTTTGACCAAAATTTTTGCATTTCTTTTTGTAAGGGTTACTTTTTGAAATGATGGCATTGTCATATTGTTTCAAACTGTTTTCCCTACATGTATTAGTATCTTGAACAATTTTGCATACTCTAGCAGTTCTTAATCTCTAGCGAAATGACAGAATTTTAGCTAGTTCAATTAACTCAGGTGTCTTGGGACTACTGTCATCATATTCCCCTTCATTAAATTCATCAGACATTTTCCCTGGATTCATCAAAGTGGTTGCAAAGGTTAGAGCTTTACTTGGAGAGGTAAGGTTTTGGGATGGTGAAGCATTTAAGTATGGTAAGAACATAAGACTCCCCTGCTCCTGATTTCCAAAGAGATTTGTACTATGTAAGCCTTCCAAGGCTTCTGTTTTGAAAAGGGTTTCTGATTGTAATTTTGAAGTTTGTCCTTGGTTTGAGAAACTTGCTTGGGGGTGTAGGATGTGTTCTGTTTTCTAATTTATCTCTATTTCTAGAAAATCAAACTCCCACTCTTCAAGACATAATTGTTCAGGGTCATGATAATTTTGAGTATCCAGCTCATCATAGAGAATCTGGGGTGGCTGATGTGGTGTCCCTAGATTTGTTTCAATTTCTCCGACCTGTTTATCAATGTCTTCATCAGTATGTAAAATGAAGGAATTTAGGTCTAAATGTATGGAATACATAGGGATGTTATCTGGCCTTTCTTGGCTGCTAACCATATATTTCATGTGTGATTCCTGATACAATATTCTTGTTTGATTAAACATAGGAATGGTGGTGTAAGACATATCTAGTTGAATATTTCCTTGAAGCTTTGCCCCCCAATATCTGCATAAAATCATCCCATACATAGGAGGGATGTCTGCTACCATTATGTCCATGACCAGGTTTTTTGCAGGTATTTGTGCCAAATTGAAACAAAGATCTTTTATCAGGCCTAGACACTTGACTCTGCTTGAATCAAATGAATATAAGTCTTTGTAAGATTTTGTTATTTCTAGGCCTAATATTTCCATTACTACTTTCAGCGTGAGATTGTGAGAGGCCCCATAATCTAGCATGGCATTATGTAGGATTTGGTCATGTATATTCAAATTAATGTAAAAAGGAAGAGTGGTTCCCTTTTGATATTTCCCTTCTATTTTTGGTCCAAACAACACTTCAGGGGTATCATCAGCTAGGTGTAAAGTATCTACATCATTTCCTATGTTTAGGACCTTTACACTTGAGATTTGTATGAGCTTTGGGCAATAAGTTCATTGAGAGGCATGGTGATCTTAATTTTGGCGATTTCCCCTTCAAAATTGAAGGGTACTTGTAGTTTAGATATATTTTCTTAAGCTTTCTCAGCCATGAATTTCTCTATATTCTTAATTTTATAATTTTGATCTGGGTTTTTGTTCAATACAGTTTTTTTTGGGATCTTAGCAGAGGTACTATGATAGTTAGGAGCAAGGCTTGCCTGGCTAGTTTTGTCTTTGTTTTGGTCAGTTCTCTTAGCACAGTGGTGGTATGAATGGGTGTGGTGGAGGTACTTGGATTTGTAGAATGATTTTGAGTAGATTTGGGGTGATAAGAGCCAAAGTGGTGCAGAAGTTGAAAATCAGGAGGTGTAGTGGGTGAGGCTTCTCTGCTAGGACTCTGCTGCAAATCTAAGAGCTCAAAATCGGCAAGGCTGATTTTACTTTTCAGATTGCTTCTAAAAAGGGCCTTTGCTGAACTCAAGTCAAACTGGGAATATTTCAAGGATGTAAGATGTTCAGGTATAGAGCTTGCTTTGTGAATGGTCCTATCGGTAGCTAAGTTACCAGTTTCAAAAGTTTGCCACAAAATATTTTCTGGGTCATCAACTATGATAGGGGGATTCGGATCCAGGTGAGATCTGGTATTAATTCTTCGTGAAGCTAGTTTTCAAAGTTAAATCTTAGAGAGGGTGATAGTTGTGATTGTTTTTTGGATGGTTGTCCTCTCTAGGGGTTTCGCGAATGTGAGTAAGGTAAAAACTAAATGAAGGCTAGTGGAGTCGCAAAGTGGATGCTATTGAGTTTTATGGTCCACCACCAATACTGAAAAAAATGTTTTTTAGGAAAATTCTTTTCTAGAAAACTTTTATGTGAAAACTTGCAAGAATGACTTAAAACTTAGTTCAACAGTTAGCTAGATTGTTGAGAAAGCTATAGTTATTTTTATAATTTATTCTGTTGATTTCGTATGTTTAGATGAAGATTTCTGAATCCCTAAGTTGTACTTATTTTGTCATTGATTTCAGAGGTTGCATCATGAACTTTGTGTTTTTTGGAAAGGCAAGTCAACAGGATAGAATGATTTATGAGATTTTTGGTTTTTGTGGAGTATTAGGCCTACTGGGGGCTAGTGGAGTCGCCAGGTGGATGTTTTTGTTGTTTTTAGAGATATGCATTTATGGTCCACCACTAATAACAGATAAAAATCCAATCTAGGGATGTTTTTTGGGGTTTCATGAGTTCTTATATGCAACCTAGTTTACAAGAGTGTTCTATAGCTAAATCATCATTTTTCTAAGATGGTGAAACAATAAGAGTTTACTCTAAATTATTTTATAGGTTGTTTGTCTGATTTTAATTTTGAAGGACTAAATGAGTCTATAAGAGTTTTCTAGACTGTTATGCACTTAGTAGGTCCCACCGTGATCGCCATTATGTTAGAGTGGTGATGAGGTGGCTGATTCACTGGATATTCTTGAAGACAAGGGATTTCTGGAGTCCTAAGGTATACTTATATTGTCACAAACTCAGAGTCCCACCGTGATCACCATTATGTTAGGGTCTCTTGATTTTGTAGATTGGAAAGCCAAGTGATAGGGTAACATCAAACCAACTTTGGATCCCTAGGACCTAGCCTTCCCAGACTCAGAGAGGGCTCTCTCTATTATGCAAAGGATGTAAACTTGTTTGCTTTTTATGTATTTTATTTTAGGCTAGTTGTTAAGTATGTTTTGGTTTGTTTTAGGTTTTTTGAGGGAGTACTAATCAAAGGATAAATAGATAAAAAAAAATTCAAATCAACTGGGCTATGGGGTCGAAAAGGTCGAGACTGTCTCTAATGGTGGACAAGGTATATTGCAGGGTCAATTTGGTTGAGATAAATGGATTCTTTGGGTGTAAGTGAAATGAGATGGACACTAATTTTGTGAAGGACAAAGAGGTTTTAAGTATAAATAGTTAAACAGAAAATAGTCATGTGGTAGGGCTAGCCATTAATCATTATAAATGAAACTCAAACTGATAGATGCATAAAATAAACAATCAGGTGATGCATAGAAGTATAAGACCCTCTAACTTTGGGAAAATCACCTTCAGACTTTGGGGAAAACAATTAAGACAAAAAAACAACTCAATCTATGAAGAGGGAACTCCTAAACATCATATTTTGAGCTATTGGGAACTTTGAAATAAGACTGCAGAGCATCGGCAAAGGACAAGATCGAAAGAAGACCTATTTGACTTAACTAAGACAACTAAATATTCAGAGAAATATTTCAGTGATGGGGTTTTGATTAGCTATGAGTAAGCAGGGCATACCATGAATCATACTAGACAGCATACATAATAACCATTAATGAAATTGATAACAAGTTCTTAGGGTATCAAAGAGAAGTTAAGAATTCTTTGACATAACCAAGAAAGAAGAAAAACATAGAAGCTGTAATGAATCAGGAAAATTGAGGTGCCTCCATGGGCATGTCTCAAATCTATTCTTTACTGACCTACAGAAATCAAGAAGCATGAAAACATGTATGATAAACTAAGGAAGCATAACAGATAAGGAACACAATACCATTCACCAAGCCATGGAATCCTACAAACAATCTTCCTCCACCATCCAAGTAAAGAAAGAAATCATCCACTTCTTGAGACAAAGTATTTCTCCAAAGCTTTTAATGCTATGTATTGCTCTATAACATCAATTTCAGCCTCTGGTTACAATGTATTCTCTTGGATTATATAGGCCAAAGAGAAAGAAACCCTCCTAGAGCATCTAGAAGACCATTGGCCTAATACAAATATATGTTTTTGTCCTTGAGGATTTGCAAAGGCCAAGGCACAAAATATCTTCAAAAATATCTGTTTAAGCTAATAATATAAATAAAATTGACTTTTCATCTCTGACATGGAGTTAAGAATAGCTAAACGCACATTTGGATGATCATATTCAAAAAACTACTTTTTTAGCCAAAATGTTATTGGAGCGTAGCAGCAGAAAGAAGCCTGTTTTGTAGACAACTTTTGAGGGACCTCCCGATGTTGAAATGAAGCCCGTGATAGCTCGTTGAAAAGCCCTAGATGTCTAGTTTTTATAACTACTTGTTTTTTCCCAAAATGATTCCTGGAATTTTTCCAAAAGGTGGACTGAGTGAAAAAACCTAGGAGGGTCTCATCTGCTGATATGTGAGGCAAAAAAAGTGAATTTTGACTTATGTTTGCCACTTTGGGGGACCAAAAAACCTCCTTTTGATCTGAAAACTTGTGAGTATCTGCCCCCAAATTCAATACATCCAAAAAAATGACTTTCATGAGCTGAGGATGCTCCTAGCACCCATGACAACACCTAGAAAAATGTGCAATCAGGACCAAAAAACACAAAAAACCAGATCATGTCAAAATTTGCCCATTTTTGGCGAGAAATACCCTTATGGGTTCTTAGAAGCATGGAAGGAAGATAAGGCCAATATTTCAAGCCTATATATGCCTTTTTCCTCTTTTTTCACTGGGCAGCTCCTTTGGGCAGTTTTGAGTCTTTCTTGAGCAAGTTTGAGTTTTCTTCAGGCAAATTGGTTCAATTTCTTGTAGTGCCCGGTCATCTTCCTTTGCAAACCCAAGTCTCTGTTTGCTTTCTCTAATTTATCCTCCAAATTCTTGTTGGCTCTTTCAAGCCATGATTCTTTATAATTTTATATTTCTTGGGCGAGCAATTGTGTGAGAGGATAAGATCGAACAAGGGCTGCTTATTCTTCCTTCTATTTCTCCAAAGCTTTCCTAAGACCCATAGTCCTCGGCCTTTTTCTTATTGGCTACTCTTCTTCCTCAGTATCATCAAATTCACCCATATACTCTTCAAGCTTGACTTGTGCTTTGTATGCTTCCCTTTGGTATTTGAATGCCTGGGGCTCATAAATTTCCATTTTCCCACTCATTTGTTTATTTTGCATTTGTAGACAATGTATGAGGTCCTTTAACCTTTCTACATTAGTTTCCAAGTCATGTAGCTGGGCTTCTCTGTTTTTCAAAAGTGACTCAAGAATTCTAGCTTCATCATCTCCAGCATCACTGTCTATTTGTATGATGTCAAACTCCCTTTCTTTTTCATGACTACTCTCCTGCTGCTCAACTTTTTCTTTTCCCTTGCTTTGGATAGACTTCTTGTTCCTTTTCCTCTTTGGCAATTCAACAATACTCTTCTTAGGAAATTTTCCTCTACTTCTTAGCGCCCTAGTGACATTGCTAGTCGCTGTTAGAGTAATATTCTTCTTTGCAGATCTGGTGCTTCTAGGCCTCACCACTTTTGGAGGAAGAGTCATGGCCCCTTGCCTAGGAGAGGCAACTAGCACATGCTCTTGGTTGTGTTGAGGAGAAGAGAGAGGAGGTTTTATTACTTGCACTTGTTCAACTTGATTTTTTACATCACTGCCTTCATAATCATCTACTTTGTTTCCCTTTTCATTGTTTTTCTCACTGTTTTGAGTTTGTTTAGGGCTTCCAGCTTCACCTTTATCACTGTTTTGAACCTCTTGACATATGTTGCCTTCAACCTCATCAGTGTTGTTTAGAAAATATTATTTAGGGTTGTTAGCTTCATCATCCTTTTCTACTACTTGACCATCTTTACTATTTTCCTGTAGACTGCCTTGTTTACCCTCATCACTGTCTTGAATTTGTTGAGGGTTGCCTTCACAATGACTGTCTTCTTTATCATTTTGCATGTTGCCATTATCTTCACTGTATTCTTTAGACTCTGTCTGTGGGCTGCCACCATGGTCACTACTTTGCTAGGAGGTGCTTTTTTCACTGCCCCTTTGATTGGTTTCATGACTTTGTTGAGGACTATGGTGTTCCTCATCACTGCTTTGAACATCTTCCCTTCGCTCTTCATCACGACTACCCTGTTGCAATTCATCCTCACTATTTACTTGCTCATTTTCACTACTCTGTTTCTCTTCATCATCCCTTGCTCATTTTCACTGCTCTATTTAGGGCTACTTTTCTCTTCATCCTCACTAATTTTTTGAGTGCCACTGACCTCCTTATCCCTTGGTGAGTTTTCTTCAGCATCCCTAGTTTACTCCTCGTGGTCATTGCCCTGTGATTTGTCACTTTTTTCATGCTCACTACTTTTCTTAGTGTCCCTATGTTCCTCATCACCACTAACCTCATGCCTGCTTTCATAAGACTGCTCTTTTTCATTATCAGTCATGGTTGATGTTTGCCATGGAGGAGTATTTTGACTTGATGGAGGAGAGGCATAGTGAGTGGAGGGTGAGGAGGATATGTGATATTGGCCATGAGATGAAGAGGCAGTGGAAAAATCTAGATGAGAAATGAAATTCTCCCAAGACACTCCTTTCTTTTCACGCTGGTGAAGGATGATGATTTTGATGTGAGAATGATCGAAAAGACTAGCTTTTTGCTGAGGAGGAGGTCTCTTTTTAACAAGAGAGGACAACTTGTCTATGCTTTTGTAGAGGAAGAAAGGGAGATTTAGCAACTGAGTCCTTTTGAAATGCATGAGAAGCCTGATGTGATAGGAATAAATCCGAGAAAACCTCCCTTCACATGTGAAATACTTCATGATAACTCTCATGAGGGGGGCATAGCTGCTCAATAAGTCAGAAAAAGGAAATATAGCTTGGCAAGCATCCTGATGGTCTAGTTTTAGGAAGGGATTATAGTGATTTAGATCCAGGTATGCCTCTTTTAAGCACTTTTCTCCCATATAGGGGATCTTATTTGCTTTGGAGACAACCCTAGGAGTGAGTTTAAAGTCCATACCTTCTAGGTGGACATGTTTTCCTTGCAGCCTCAGGGAAAACAACTGTGTTAAGGGAGGGTAATTGGTGACCTCCTAGACTTTTTGGAAAAAAACAAGGTAGCCTACCTCATGGAAATTGAAAAGAACTGAAGGGGAGTCATTAATTTCCTGAGTTGTAAAAATCTCAAACCTTTTGTGAAATCCACCCTTGCTGGCCTTTTTTGGAGGCATAGTTTTGTTATTCTTTCCCTTCACTCTCTTACCAACATAGGTCTTTGACTGAATTAAACCTTTCTTCAAACATTGTTTTCCATTTTTCAAGACTGTATTTTTCTTATGAAAATAAGTCTATTTCTCTAAATTGTGTTTTTTTCCTTCATTAGACTCTGTTTCTTCTTAACCAAATTGACTCTTAACACCTCCCAAACTCAAAGAATTAGGCAAAGAAAATAGTAAAATACCTCTTAAAAATGTATTGGCTGCATTGGAGATGAGTTCACTGTGAAAAAAATACGCTTTAAGGTGAATTGAAGGTGTGTTGAGCGGTGCTACGCTCCTGTGCACAGGCGCATAGCACCTGCTTGCTGTTGTGTGTTGCCGGGTAGGGCACTAGGCGCCCTCTGAATGCCAGGCGGGCCGGTATGGTTGACGGACACAGGCGCGTCGCGGTATCCTACAAGCATGTCATGCAGTGTGTAAATTTCTTCTACGAACACCTACAGGCACGTCGCGTCCTGCCACATGCGCGTCGCATCCTGAAAACTCTGCAAACTTCTCGCCTAGGGTTTTGAAAAAACATTTTTCTTTTGTCCCTTTGCACAATAGAAATGAACTTTAAATTTGAAGGCTTTTATAGCTCTTTTTTAAACTTTTTCGAACGCTTTTCCCTCCTTCTGGTGATTTTGACATTTTTCCTTTTCCTTAGTATTGTAAAGAAAAATGGTTTTCTCTGTTTGTTGGGGGCTTGCTTTTTTACCAATCACTTCATCCATTTTTTGAAAGGTGTCTTCTTTGAAGATTGAAATTCGTCTCAAGAGTATGCTTCTCACTGAGAGATACACAGCAAACACACTATGTGTAGTTTATGACAGTTTCTTAGAAATAAGTGTTATGTTTGCCATTTGTTCAAAACATTGTATCTCTCAGGCCTGTCTATTAATGACACCTTTTCTCAAACACAGTGTTAACACTGGAAACTTGACCCTATACTCATTTTGAAGGAGGTCATCTGCAACTGTGGGAAGTGGGCCCTCTGCTTGTTATGAAGGAGGCCTTGTTTGACAAACTACATGGGTGCTTTATGTATACATTAGGCTTTCAACCTCTTACATTTTTCTAAGGGCCTATCTCTATTTTGTAAATGAGGAATTTTTTTTAAACAAAATATCTTTTTAACTTCTCTTGTTTATTATTTGCAAAATTTCCCTTTAAACAGAACCATGCCCAACCTTTTTATCAATTGAATAAGTTTCTCTTCAACCCTTGTGTTAGCCCCCTATAAATTTTTGACAAGCAAGTAAGGGGCTAAGTTTTTTCTGAGCCTTCAATGAATGCATCTCCCCTGGAGACACATCATCCTTGAAGTCTTCTATGCCTTTGCCCTGTGATGAAATCCCCTCTACTAATTCCCATTATGAAGCCTCTCTGATTGCAAAAATTGTGCTCTTGAAGGCCTTCATTTGCCCCTTGTATCACTGCAGAATACCCCATTTTAACCCTTTATTCCCCCTTGTCAAAATTCCCCTCTAACCTTTCTAAATCATACCCATGCCCTTTTAAACCATTCCTACACCCTTTGTTTAGCAAAATTTCCCCTTATTCCCTCTATCGTTACCCACTTTCGGCCTCATATTTCATTAAAAGGGCCGAAAAACCCATACTTTGCACATTGTGGCCTTAGCCCCCTACGGCCCTAGCCCCTTAACCCTTTTCCCCAACATGACCGAATGTCGAAATCGAGCACTATCCCAAAGAGTGCTTATCTCATTTGGTTATCGAGAGCAGTTTCTGCCATTGATCTACACAGATTGAACGACGATCACGGCCCCCGCAACACCCACTGTTCACAGTCCACCTCTCCGATCGTGCCATTGCCGTTCGTTTAGCTGTTGATATGACGGTCCAGAATGCACCTACCCCTGTGGTCCCCGCCGCGCACTTTCCATAAACCACCAGTTTCTATCGCACTGCCTTTCGGAGGTAGGCAGTATTTTCTGATGGTCCAGCGATTCCACTCAGCGCGCAACGCATGGCAACGAAACTATTTGAAAACTGCCCACTCATCACGCGTTATCGTTCGGTATGAGACGTGGAGTGATATACATATCATCCGTCCTATCTGTGATCGCCCATCCAACGATTTTCGCTTCACGAAGTTGTGCGGAGTTTAACTAGAGGCATCCGTACCCCTGGCCCACTGTTCGTGACCCTCCGCCGCATCCCAGGCCGTCGATATCCTCCTGAGATCGGACGACCCAGATTTATTCTCACCCCCGCTGTTGACTGTCTCGTCATCTCCCAGACCTGACATGTCACCACTCCACGTGTCTCCACCGTACATCCACCCGCCCTCGTTATATATGTTCATTCCATAGTCAAACATTCATTTTTTACGTTAAATGTTTATGCACTTTGCCAACCTTCACCAGAGCATGTCTCCACCATTCCTATGCATTTTTTCACCATTTCTCCGCGGTCCCACTATCATCCGCGCAGTCGTCCACATCATCTGACCCCCATGCATGGTTTTCTTAACCAGTTTCCATATTTTGCAGGGTTGAAGAGAGGCGGGAAACCGCCAAGGTTCATATGTGTCATTGTAATGGCGCGTTGCGCAGAGAGAATTGAATTTGGAAGTTGGTACTACAGGGAAATGCCCGGAAAGGTAGTGGCGACATAGATATTATCCAAGGATAGTTCAATCTCTGCGAAAAACCTATCCGGCACCATTACAACCCAGATTTTGCAAATTTAGACATTTATGAAGTGGCGGAGAAAAACCAGCTAATGATCAAGGATTTCAACATTCAGTATTGAGTATTTTAAGCCTTAATCCAGAGATCTAAAGGTAGAGTACCGGATCGAAAATTTCGAGGATCACACAGGATGTCTAGAGCGTAGAAAACAATGTAATCAGGGTTTCAAATTAGCAGAATGTTTCTTCTTGAGCAAGGATACGGTACACATTATTGTTTCAGTCTACATTGTGTCCAAGCAAAGTTTCCCCCCCCCCCCTCCCCTACAGCAGTCCTATGCTATCAGAAGCATTTGTTGCATAGTATGGCAGATCTTAATGTCCTGATTCTACGTTTTTGTTTAATTCACCAGAAGTACTACAGGGTACTATAGCCAAAGTACACCAGAGACATACCAGAGTAAATGGAAGCCTGGAGAAGACCACCCTTTCACCCAAAGAGTGACATGGATAAATGCACCGAATTTAAATAGAATGGGCTTCGGCCCTCTTTCTTTCCTGAGTTTAATGCTTCATTTAGTGTTCCACCTACCTTTTCTGCTATTCTTCAACTATAAATTCACAAAGAAACTCATTGTAAAGGTTTTTGATTAGTTATCAGAGAATTGCAAGTAGTTTCTTTTGAGACACAACCTCTATGTAAAGCTGTAACATAGGCTGAGGAATATGATTTCAGACTGAGTATTTAGCTATTGGCAATGTTGTACTTGACTGGTATTGCTATTTAATATGACAATCACATTTCTTTAGATCATGATCTAAAGCAGCAGTGATGTTTTCCTATCTTTGTGTTTTAATTCATTTCATTTCGTTTCTACTGGCTTGCATCAGAATATTGGCATAGGATTTACCCTTGTTAGGTACCCTATGTTTCTACTCTCCTTGCCTTTGATTTTTTCTGCTATATGTGTGATATGAGAATTGATTTCAGCTAATTTAACCAGCGTAGTTGATGTTATTTCCTGTGCTCTGATGTATGAATTAATTGAATCTGTTCTAGATGTTCTTGTTAGGATTTAGCTGGAAGATTTGGGAACATTAGGGATTAGAGTTAGCCCTTTCCACTAGGATCCTTGTGTGACCAGATGGTCTTTAACTGTGTGTTCTAATCTGTGTTGTTTTCCCCTCTCCTACCATTCCACACCACACTATCATCTTTAAGATCCAACGTTTTAGATGACTAGCCTAACTGAAAGCCTGCATATTGATTAGCAAGCAAATCCTTTCCTGACTCCATTGCCGAATGGTCTTGAATTCTTCCTGGAATACTTCACCTCTGCCTTATCCTCTTTTCTCATCTTGTCTTACATTGAACCCTTCTTTCCTGATAACCAGCAACCAAACAAACAATCAAACAAACAAACCCTGTGCCTATAACTAGCCTAACATCTTAACACTGAGCTTTAAAGTCACATACCTTTGACATATCATAGAGAGATCCATCTCTAGACCCAGGAGGGCTAGATCCTGAGGTTTGAAAGTGGTTTGATGTTGTCTCATATTTTGGTATTGCCAATTTTTCCAAAACATGGGAACCCAAACATAATGGCGACTCCACTAGGGAAAATTTGAGAGCCTATAACTGATAACATTTTTCTATCACCCATCATTGTCACCAACATAATGGCGACTCTGTTGGGGAATCTGAGTATTTCTCACCTCACTACATCATAAGAGCCTTAGAAACCTAGAAACTCTGGTTAGGTTGGCAGTTAAACATCCCTATTCACAGATCAACCTCTATACCATTTGTTGTGTTCTCCCACACTCTTAGACAGAGTTTGGAAAGGGCCAGGTAGCCTCCATATCTCACACTCTTTCAGAGGTGACATACCTGGTAAATTCCCTCCCAGTCAATCTCTGGTTAAATTTTGTTGTGTCTGGAAGATATCCCTGAAAGGGGACATCTCATAAGCACTGTGGTGGACAGTGTACCCTCCAAAAACATCCTAAACCCTCCACCTGGCGACTCCACAATTCCTAAACTATTTAAAGAATCCACTGGTGATCAGTAGGCCTGCTGATTATCTTGGTTCACATTAGACTCCACTGGGAGACCAAAGCCATTACAACATCAGCCACATTAGAAGTAACAAGTAGGGTTAAGTTGCTTGGTTAGGAAACAACATTCTGGATTCAAGAACCATTCATACAAGAGCTTACCATAACCCAGACCCACTTGAAATATTTGAAAACCCTGAGAGCATCCTCAAGGGATCTCCTACACATAAGCGGTCAACTATTTCCAGCCACATCCATAGAGCTAACTCCACACCAGAAAACTTTACAGCTCTATTAGACCCACCTTTTGGCCTAGGCACTCAAAATAGCTTACCAAGAACTAGGTCATTCAGTGTTCTAGACTAGACAAACCTTGAGTTTCCTATTTTGCCACCTCAAAGTGGTAAGCACCTTGGGAATAGACATACCCCTCCATCTACACCTCCTAATATATACTTCATTCGAAACTTGGGCCTCAGTCACCCTAGATTTGCTCATCAGTATTTTGCTAGTCACAATATCCCTGTCATCCATATACCAGCTGCCCAAGTCAATCCTTTACCTCATCAGAACATCATCATGGCAGCCTGGTATGCACCCCTAGTTTTACCCCAGCCTCTAGTTCCTTTACCCAATGATTAGCAATCAAAGATCCCAAACTTCACTACAAAAGAGTCTACCATAGCCCAACACCATGTAGATAGGATGGAAGATTCTTTTGACTACATGGAGATAGATGATGATACAGTAAAAATGAAAATCTTTGCCCAGAGCTAAGGGGGTGATGTGAAGAAATGGTTTAAAGGCCTACCTCCGGGTAGCATTAATGATCTTCCATCTCTATATCAGACTTTCATAAACAAATGGGAGGTTAAGGCCAACCCTCGCCAACTCCTAGCAGAATATATGAACCTTAAAAGAAACGTGGGAGAGAGTGTCCATGATTACACAACGAGATTTAACAGCATTTACAATGCTCTTCCTCCACACATGAAACCTCCCCAAGGTATGGCTCTAGTGAAATAACCCGAAGGGTTTGATGCTGACATGGCCTACCATCTTAGGGAGAGAGATTACAACATGTTAGAAGACATGCAAAAATGACAGTGAGTGTAGAGGCTAATCTGATTGAGAAGAGAGCAAGATTGAGAGCTGAAAAAAGGGTAACGTATAGAGATGACAGTGTAGCTTCCACATCCGATCCAAATTATTACCGTTTATCTAAAAACTTGGAAAGGATATAACAAATGATGGAAAAAATGGTTATCTCAGTCAGTAACCAAAACAGAAATCAAAACCATAACGAAAACCAAAACTTTAGAAGAAACCATGCCACTCCCAACAGACAAAGAGAGTCAGATCAGCAAGTTATTCCCCCATTCCAAGAGAACTTTTTAGGTGAAGATGAGGGAATCATAGAAGAGTCTGAGGGGAACACAATAAACATGTTTGAAACAAAAATTCAATCCATAACTGTTACTTAGAAGAAGATCACTCCTCACCCTCATATTGGGATGAGGAATGGTTAGAATCTGAAGATTACAAGTTAGGATTTGAGAACACCATGATGTAGGTCAGATAACCATATGAACTTAGAAGCAAAAAGAGCTTAGAAACTACCAAACCAAAATCTTCTGAGGTCACCATCAAGAAAAGACCTAAGAAAACTTCTAAAGTGACTGCTGAAAGTAACAAATTGACAGTTGCGAGTTCTGGAAAGAACAAAGGAAAAGACAACCGAAACACTGATACACAAGGTAAACCAACTAGCAGCACTAGCACTGTAGTTAGTTCTCCTGATAAAACTGTCACAAACACTGTACATAACGAGAATCAGTACACTGATTCAGCCACTAAGGAAGTGGCTAACAAAACAGAGTTGAACATTCCAAACAGTCAGTCCACTTTCAATTTGGAGAGTGAGATTGCAAAAATTAAAATCTCTATCCCACTCTCTGAGATGGCCACTCAGGATGTATATAAAGGCCAAATTTTGAAAGCATTAAATTTAACTAAGAATAGTGACACTGTAAATTTGAGTGATGATCAACCTGCCCTTCTGTTTGGTCCAAAGATAGAAGAAAAGTTTCAGGAAGGGGTAGTGCCCCCTTTTTATATCAGTCTTAATATCCATGATAAGATTCTCCACAATGCAATGCATGATTATGGGGTGTCACACAACCTGATGCCTAAAGTAGTGATGGAAAGATTAGGCCTAGAGATAACCCGTACCTACAAAGACCTATATTCATTTGACTCTAGTAGAGTAAAGTGTCTTGGCCTAATCAAAGATTTATGTGTGAGCCTTGCCCAGATTCTAGAAAAGTGTATGGTCATGGATGTCGTTGTGGTAGATGTGCCACCCAAGTATGGCATGTTATTGTCAAGATCATGGGGAGCCAAGCTACAAGGCACAATGCAGATGGATGGGGCCTATGCCACAATCCCAATCTTTGGCCAACTTAGAAGACTATACAGAGAGGCACAAATGAAATTTCTGGTCAGTAGCCTCGAGAAGCTTAAAAACTCACCTTTATACTCTATACATACAAACCTTGACTCCTTCATCCTATGTAATGAGGAATCCTTAGAAGGGTCAGGGTCCCAAAATAGAGATAAAAACAAGGAAGCAGAGCACATGGACTTTAACATAATGGCTACTCTAGATTCGAAAGGGAATGATATAGAGAAATTCGAATAGTGCACTGTAACAAAAGCCCAAAATGAACCAAAAACAGAATGCAATCAACCAACTAGTCACCCCATTGATTTCCACACACATGAAGAAGAACAAAACAACCCACAGCCTTGCGCAGCTCCTATAATGCAACATAATGGCGAACCCAGCTGTAGGGAAGGAAACGATGACAAACCTGAGAATGAAAACTTATGGGAAATGAATTTTGATGGGTCATGCACTAAGAGAACTGTTGGGGCAGGAGTGTGGATACATAATGCAGAAAGTGGTTACGCAGAGAGCCATGCATGTAACCTTCATTTCAAATGTACAAACAACATTGCAGAGTATGAGGCTCTTATCATAGGCTTAAACTTGTTGAGAAAATTAGGAGCCCATAGGATAACTGTGCGTGGGGACTTTGAGCTAATCATTAAACAGGTGAATGGTGAATACACAGCGAAACACCCTAGATTGAGAGCTTACAGGAATGACACTATGGATTTATTGAAAACATTTGTTGAATACGAATTAGTGTTTGTTCCTAGGAGTCAAAATGTCATTGCAAACAGATTGGCGTGCTTAGCTAGTTCACACCATAAGACTCCAAGCGACCAATAGATCATCATTCAGACCAAATTCAGACCTGCAGTGCTGAACAATGAAAAATATTGGCAAGTTTTTTAAGGAGATAAACAGATTGAAGATTTCTTGGTAGGCAGCAATGAGTTTGAAGTTTCTAATTTAGACCCTAAATCTGACAGTAGCTTCCTAAGTGAAAAATCCTCAGATGAGGAAGAAACACCCTGTAATATAGAAATAAACACTTTAAACGAACAGATTGGAAATCCAGACAAAAAATGTGAAAACGCAGATAGTGGAGAAGTAGAGGTGCTGCAGACCAAAGATAGGAACATACCTCGAGGTCTGACACCTTTATAAGACCTTTTTGACTTTGATGATGTAGCAAAAAATCCCACTATAGAAGCATGCAGACTCTGATGTCGAGGAATGAAACATAGGCACTGAAGATAAACCCAAGATGATCAAATTGGCTAAGTCCCTTCCTGCAAACATGAAAAGGAAATACATTAACCTGTTCAAGGAATTCATTGATGTTTTTTATTGGAGTTATGAGGACTTAAGGGCCTATGACACAAACATCATACAACATAAGATACCCTTGAAATAAAATCAGAAACCCTTTAGACAAAAACTTCACATAATAAACCCAAAACAATTACCTGCAGTGGAAAAAGAGATTAAGAAGATGTATGAAGCAGGTATAATTTTTCCCATGAGGTTCTCTGACTGGGTGTCAAACCTAGTGGCTGTGAGAAAGAAAACAGGGGAGATCAGATTGTGCATAGATTTTAGAAATATTAATAGAGCCTCACTCAAAGACAATTACCCTTTGCCAAAAATGGAACATATTCTTCAGAGGGTAGTAGGTTCTAAAAGGATCTCTCTGCTAGATGGTTTCTCAGGTTACAACCAAGTCTTAGTAATCCCAGAAGACCAACTCAAGATAGTGTTTACCACTCCATGGGGCACCTTTATGTATGTAAAGATGCCTTTTGGATTGATGAACGCTGGTGCAACCTTCCCAAGAGAAATGGACATAAATTTTTCAAATGAAATAGGACACTTCATTGTCATCTACCTGGATGACATAACAATCTACTCCAAGAATGAGGAAGAACACCTAGAGCACCTAAGAAAAGCGTTTGAAAAATGCAGAAGGTTTGGTCTGTCACTGAATCCTAAAAAGACTGTATTTGGGCTGTAAGAAGGTAAGCTTCTTGGCCACATTATATCTGAGAAGGAAATTAGGATATACCCACAAAGAGTTGAGGGAATACTACAAATCAAACACCCGAGAAACATGAAAGAGTTACAGTCCTTCATTGGAAAAATCAACTTCTTAAGGAGATTTATTCCCAACTTAGCTGAACACCTTAGAAATATGACTAACATGCTGAAGAAAGGTGTAGGAGTTAAGTGGACTGTTGAAGCTAAAAAATATTTTGAATCAGTTAAACTTGCACTCACCCAGGCTCCTGTCCTAATCAGCCCCAATTTCTCAAAGGATTTCCTAATTTTTTTGTTTGCCTCCAGCATACAATAGTTGCAGTCCTACTGCAGAAAAACCCAGAGGGAATGGAACAACCCATTTCTTTCTTCAGCAAAGCACTCAGGGATGCACCCTTGAAATACAACATTATGGAAAAACAGGCCTATGCTCTGATTAAGGCCTTGAAAGACTTTAGGATGTACATACTGAATTACCACACCATAGCCTATGGGCCAAATATAGTGGTAAAAGATATATTGTCCCAAGACCCAGATGGGAAAAGGGGAAAATGGATTGCTGTGATCTTAGAATATGACCTTGAGATAAAACCCACCAAACTAATTAAAGGTCAGGGCTTAGCACAACTGATGGCTGAATCAAATCTACAAGCCCTAGACATTAACATGGTAAATGCCTTGGATGAGCAGCAGGGATTGCCTGATCCCAATGTTGAGGAAAAGTTTCAGAGCTCTCCTTGGTATTCTGACATTCTGTATGTGCTCACCCACCTCAATGCCCCTCTTGAACTATCAAAGACCAAGGCTATATTCTTAAAACTAAAAGTCAGGAGCTATTGCATAATAAACAACTGCTTATACTGTAAGAATCCAAATGGCCTATTGCTTAAATGTGTGCATGAAAATGAGGCAGAAATGATTAAACAAGAATTCCATGCAGGAGAGTATAAAGGCCACCTGAGCTGGAAGGCCACTGCAAACAAAATACTCAGAGCTGGCTACTATTGGCCTACACTCTTCAATGATATCCATAAGATGATAATTGCATGCCACAAATGCCAGATTTTTCAAGGCAAAAGAAAACTCCTCCCCTTACCTCTGCAGCCCATCACTGTTGAAGGTCCCTTTCTGCAATGGGGCCTAGATTTCATAGGGGAGATTCACCCTGCTTCTTTTTCACAACACAAATGGATCTTGACAACCACAGACTAATTCACTAAGTGGATAGAGGCCATACCTACTAGGAATGCCACATATTCAGTCATCATTAGTTTCCTAGAAGGTCATATTCTCTCTCGGTTTGGTTGTCCAAGGAAAATAATCACTGATAATGTTGCTGCTTTTGGATCCAAGAAAATGGTTGAATTTTGTCATAGGTATCAAATAGCACTTGGTCATTCAACTGCCTATTACCCTTAAGGTAATGGATTAGCTGAATCATCAAACAAAAGCCTGGTGACCATCATCAATAAGTTGTTAAAGGAGAACAAAAAGTCATGGCATAACAAGTTAGTGCATGCTTTGTGGGCCGACAGGCTTACAACCAAGAAATCCATTGGCATGTCACCTTATCAGCTTGTCTATGGAATGGAAGTAGTGTTTCCCACCAGCCTTGGAATACCAGTGATTAAACTTGTTCAAGAGATACAAACAGAAGAATACAACATGGTGAGGAGAATAAACCAGACAATTCATCTCCAACAAACAAGGGAAGAGGTCTATAACAGAGCTATCAAGGTTCAAGAAAATATAAAGAAGTTATTTGACAAGAGAACCAAAGCTGCTGATTTTAAAATTGGAGATAAAGTTCTGAAGTGGGACTCAAGGAGAGAGGACAAAGGAAAGCACAGCAAATTTGACAGTTTGTGGCAAGGTCCCTACATCATCCAGGCCACTATGGGTCCAAATGCCTTTTTTCTATAGGAGTTAGATGGTATAGAGCTGTTTGGAGGTCCTGTCAATGGCAGGATACTCAAACACTACTTCTGCTGATTTCCAATTTCCAGTTTCCATTTCCATTTTACATACCATTGCAGTGTTTTATTTTCAAGAAAAAGAGAAAATATTCAAAGAAAAAACAAAGGAAAAGGAGAGGTCTAGACATGCTCAAAACATGGGCCTCTGAAGTGCAAAAATTGGCTCTAATATGATCAAAACCTGAGCCAAGGAAAGTAAAGATAGCTAGTCCAAACATGCCCAAACCTAGACCAGCAAAGAAGAAGAAGAATTAGCTCTAACAAGCCCAAAACCAGAGCTGAAATGAAGAAAAGAAAGTGACTCTAACAAGCTCAAAACTTGAAGTCACAAAGAAAGAAGGATGCTTCAAACCTCAGGTTTCAAGCCTTCAAAGTTTTTTTTTCAGTTTTCTGCAAGTTTTTGTCCATGTGCAACTGTCTTTATGCCTTGGATCCACAGCAAACTAGACTGTCTAATCCTAGTTTCGCTATTTTTAAATTTTTGTTGTAGAATATATAGAAGAAATCTGCTGGACAGTTTAATCCCAGCAGATATTAGATTAGGTAGAGAAACATATGAGACCAATGGTCTAATATGGTCTTATGGATTAAGAAGGGTAGAAATAGAATAGGTTTATTTTCCTGTTTGTAAAAAATAAAAAGATGTAAAGGGTCTGCTAGCTCAAATGCACCCTAGGGGAAAAATGCTAGGATTGTAGAATGGGTAGGTAGAATGATTGGGAAAGTTTTTCTGCTGAATTGATGTCTTCATAAGTGTGGCAGCTGAAAATAAAATAAGAAGGTGGCTCAAGCAGCAAGCATCTGGCCTACACCAAAGATCACTTTCTGAATTCTTGACTCCTTCAAGAAGAAGCCATCCCCATGTGGAGCCACTATTAGCCCCCTATAAATTTTTTGACAAGCAAGTAAGGGGCTAAATTGTTTCTAAGCCTTCAATGAATGCATCTCCCCTGGAGACACATCATCCTTGAAGTCTCCTGTGCCTTTGCCCTGTGATGAAATCCCCTCTACTAATTCCCATTATGAATCCTCTCTGATTGCAAAAATTGTGCCCTTGAAGGCCTTCATTTGCCCCTTGTATCCCTGCAGAATACCCCATTTTAACCCTTTATTCCCCCTTGTCAAAATTCCCCTCTAACCTTTCTAAATCATATCCATGCCCTTTTAAACCATTCCTACACCCTTTGTTTAGAAAAATTTTCCCTTCTTCCCTCTATCGTTACCCATTTTCGGCCTCAAATTTCATTAAAAGGGCCGAAAAAACCATACTTTGCACATTGTGGCCTTAGCCCCCTACGGCCCTAGCCCCTTAACCCTTTTCCCCAACGTGACCGAATGCCGAAACCGAGCACTAGCCCAAAGAGCGCTTATCTCATTTGGTTATCGGGAGCAGTTTCCGCCGTTGATCTACACAGATTGAACGACGATCATGGCCCCCGCAACACCCACTGTTCATAGTCCATCTCTCCGATTGCGCCATCGCCATCCGTTTAGCCATTGATCTAACGGTCCAGAATGCACCTGCCCATGTGGTCCCTGCCGTGCACTTTCCATAAACCACCGGCTTCTATCGCATCGCCTTTCAGAGGTATGCGGTATTTTCTAATGGTCCAGTGATTCCACTCATCGCACGACGTGTGGCAGCGGCACTATTTTAAAATCGCCCACTCATTGCGTGTTATCGTTCGGTATGAGACGGAGAGAAATATACATATCAGCCGTCCGATCTGTGATTTCCCATCCAATGATTGTCGCTTCACGAAGTTGCATGGATTTTAACCAGAGGCATCCGTACCCCTGGCCCACTGTCCGTCACCCTCTGCCGCGTCCCAGGCTGTCGATCTTCTCCTGAGATCGGACGGCCCAGATTTATTCTCACCCCTGTCGTTGACTGTCCCATCATCTCCCGGACCCAACACTTCACCACTCCACGTGTCTCCACCGTACATCTTCTTGCCCCCATTATATATCTTCATTCCACAGTCAAACATTCATTTTTTACGTTAAATGTCTATGCACTTTGCCAACCTTCACCAGAGCATGTCTCCACCATTCCTATGCATTTTTTCACCATTTCTCCGTAGTCCCACTATCATCCGCGCAGTCGTCCACATAATATAACCCCCATGCATGGTTTTCTTAACCAGTTTCTGTATTTTGCAGGTTTGAAGAGCGGCGGGAAACCACCAAGCTTCATATGTATCATTGTAATGGTGCGTTGCGCAGAGAGAATTGAATTTGGAAGCTGGTACTACATGGAAATTCCCAGAAAGGTAGCGACGGCATAAATATTATCCAAGGACTATTCAATCTCTGCGAAAAACCTATCCGATGCCATTAAAACCCAGATTTTGTAGATTGAGACATTTATGAAGTGGCGGAGAAAAACCAGCTAATGATCAACGATTTCAACGTTCAGTATTGAGGATTTTAAGCCTTAATCCAGAGATCTAAAGGCAGATTACCAGATCGAAAATCCCGAGGATCACACAGGAGGTCCAACGCACAGAAAACAATGTAATCAGGGTTTCAAATCAGTAGAATGTTTCTTCTTGAGCAAGGACCGCGATTTTGACTAGGCTGTTTCGATATACATTATTTCCAAGCCAAGAAGTTCTCCCCCCCCTACAATAGCCCTATGCTATCAGAAGCATTTTTTGCACAGTATGGCAGATCTTAGCGTCCTGATTCTACGTTTTTGTTTAATTCACCAGAAGTACTACAGGGTACTGCAGCCAAAGTACACCAGAGACATACCAGAGTAAATGGAAGCCTAGAGAAGGCCACTCTTTCACCCAAAGAGTGACATGGATAAATGCACCGAATTTAAACAGAATGGGCTTCAACCCTCTTTCTTTCCTGATTTTAATGCTTCATTTACTATTCCACCTACCTTATCTACTCCGCTTCAGCTATAAATTCCCAAAGAAGATAATTGCAAGTAGTTTCTTTTGAGACACAGCCTCTATGTAAAGTTGTAAGATAGGCTGAGGAATATGATTTCAGACTGAGTATTCAGCTATTGGCAATGTTGTACTTGACTGGTATTGCTATTTAATATGACAAGCACATTTCTTTGGATCTTGATCTAAAGCAGCGGTGATGTTTTCCTATCTCTGTGTTTTAATTCATTTCATTTTGTTTCTACTGGCTTGCATCAGAATATTGGCATAGTATTTACCCTTGTTAGGTGGATGTTTCTGCTCTCCTTGCCTTTGATGTTTTCTACTATATGTGTGATCTGAGAATTGATTTTAGCTAATTTAACCAGTGTAGTGGATGTTATTGCCTGCTATATGATGTATGAATTAAATGAATCTGTTCTAGATGTTCTTGTTAGGATTTAGTTGGAAGATTTGGGAACACTGGGGATTAGAGTTAGCCCTGTCCACTAGGATCCTTGTGCAACCAGCTGGTCTTTAAATGTGTGTTCTAATCTGTGTTGTTTCCCCCTCTCCTACCATTCCACACCACACTATCATCTTTAAGATCCAACATTTTAGATGACTATCCCAATTGAAAGTCTGCATATTGATTAGCAAGAAAATCCTTTCCTGAATCCATTGCCCAATGGTCTTGAATGCTTCCTGGAATAATTCACCTCTGCCTTATCCTCTTTGCTCATCTTGTATTACATTGAACCCTTCTTTCCTGATAACCAGCAACCAAACAAACAATCAAACAAACAAAACCTATGCCTATAACTAGCCTAACATCTTAACACTGAGCTTTAAAGTCAGATACCTTTGACATATCATAGAGAGATCCCTCTCTAGACCCAAGAAGGCTAGATCCTGAGGCCTGAAAGTGGTTTGATGTTGTCTAATCTTTTGGTCTTGCCAATCTGGCCAAAACACAGGAACCCCAACACCTTGAACCTTGTAATTGTCATCTTATGGAGGTACTAAGCACAAAACTGCTTGTTTTCTCTGTTGCTTTTTAAATAGACCATTTAGGGGTAAAATTTGATCTTTCCACTTGTCACTCTTGAATATCCTCAAACAACTGTGGGCCTTCTGCTTATTTTTGAAGGAGGCCTTGTAAACACTGACTTTTTTCCATCTGCTCATAATTGAAAGAAGCTTTGTAAACAATGTGTTTTTGCATCTCTGTCTATCATTTGAGAAATATTCTTGAACAAGTTGTTTGTGGGCCCTCAATGTTTGATAAACTGTATGGGTGCTTTTTTGACCTCTGTTAACCAACTAAAAGTTGTCCATGAACAAATTGTTTGTAGCTCTTTAGACAAATTATGTTCTTCATTCAAAACATATTATGTGCTTGTCATTCAAGGGAGACTTCTTTAGGACTGTGAGGGGTTCCCTTTCTTCTCTGGAAGGAGGTCTTTGATCTGTCAGTGTTGACCTTTGAGAAAAGCTACTTGCTCCAAATCTGGGCCCTTTGAGACTGTGCCTTTACCCTCTACCTATCTTTTGAAAGAGGCTTCCAAAAAATAGTATTTGTGACCCTTTAGGCCTACTATAAGGCACCCTACTAATTTTCTGATGGAGGTCCTGAAGACTATAAACTTCATTCATTTCAAAATTGTGACCCTTGTCTATTTGTTTTGAAAAATAAAAAATAGAAGGCAACAGTGAATCTTTGGTACTTATCCTTGATGAAATTATTTGAATCATAATGCCCTTTGCTTCATGAGGAGCTATCAGTAATGTACATCCTTTTTACATAAAATTATTGTGAATCTTTAGGAGTGAATAATGTGCTTTGCAAATGGTGAGCGCTCACTACTATGCATCCTTGAAACAACTCTTTCTTCCCTTGGCTGTGTTTTCATGAGTAGTGAAATTGTTTGTGACAGTCTTTCAAAGTTTAGTTTATGATAAGGTATAAGAAGCAGCTGTCCTTCTTGTACCTTCATCATGATGCCTAATTTTCTTTAAAGCTCTTTTTTCTAGAAGATTATCATTGTTGGTGGTATAAGGCTTATTTCTAGGGCTAGCCACAATCTGCACTTTCTCTGACTTCCATAGTAAACTGATACAACATGAAACTTGCTCCTGAGGTGCTCTTTTTTTCTCACACTCTACTTAGTGTCATCAATCAGTACATCCCTACAGAGATGTAAAAACAGATGCTTTTGAAGTTTGGAGGGCTTCTTTGATGTTTCATGGGGATCATGCCTAATCTAATCATGTTTCTTCAGACAAGGAAAAATCCTTCTCTTTTCCTGATTTGAACATTCCTGAGGCTTGATGGAAACAAAACAAAGTGACCTATTTGATGGTGCGTGACCTAGGGGTAGACAAGGGTTTTGGCTTTGGAAAATATCAAGACATGATGGCTGGCTGATATTGAAGACAAATTTTTTGGCTTAAAATAGTCTCGCCAAGGAATTTTCCCTAAAACACCACCACCTAGACCTATATACTTCATCATGGATTTTTAATGGCTTTTTGGGCATGAGTAGGCTATCACATGACAAAGTGATCAGTGAGAGAGGGGTAGACACTTTGTTAAATGTTGGATAGTGAGTTGCATAAAAAAAACAAAGGATTTTTATGGTAGAGAGACAAAATTATAATAGCTATAGACGGGGAGGCTTTGCTGAATTGTGATAGGTAGGGAAACTGAAGGGTTTTTCTCATTATAGGCTGAAAGAGAGGGGTAGGGAGACAAAAAAAAAATTGAGGTGTTTTCTATATGAAAAATTAACGGATTTATATTAGCTTCTATAAAAATCATCCACGGAATCTAGTCATCAAAATAGGTAAAAATACTTATGACTAAAACCTGGTTCTGATTCCGGTTGGATTTACCTCCAGCCTAGGATCACGGTGGGCACTTTCGGTTGAAGCCCCCCTGTCTAGGGTTCCCTTTGGGCTTGTTTTTTACCTTTCTCTTAACCATGTTAGGAGGATAATTCTCCTGATCATACTAGTGTGGTTTATTTTGGGACGGCTGCACAAAGTTCACCTGTGCATTGCTTTGAGTAGGTGGGTTATGTGCTTGGGATTGAGCATATTGTTGTCCTATGTTTTCATCTGGCCAATGGGGGGGAGTTCTTCTATAATTTTTTCTTCCTACGTATTGGGTCCCCTCAACTGGAGGATAAGGTCCTCCTTGGTGATATGCTTGCACCCTATTAGTCAAATTTTGTTGCTGCATGTGATGACTTTGAAATCTAGATTGAGACATGTTCTAGGTAGACCCATGTGTGTAACCGATATTTAGACTTCTGCTACCTAGGTAACCTTAGGTCACTGACCCAATAAGTCTGTTTGCAGAGTGAGACATGCCTGGAAATTCTTGATAAGATTGCAGGCACAGGGCATTGGGCAGGATATTGTATATGTATCATGACTGTGTGTAGATCAGTTCAAGCTGTTGGGCTTTAATTATTGCGTTCTCTTCGGATGTGGGGTTACGTTGTGCCACACCCTTTGAAATCTCCACCATCATATTTTTCAAGAATAAATCTAAAAGGACTTGGTCGTCGAGTTGTGCTTTGCATTAACTACGACGCCGCCTCCACTCACGGAGATGTTCTGAAATATGGGTAGAAGGTGATTGTCTGAAATGAGTTAGTAACTCCATTCTTGAATCATTTTGAATGGGAAAATGAAAGTATGTGAGGAATGTGGTAGCGAGGGTGCTAAAGTTTCCATGTGAAGCAGGAGGTTGCTCCACGTACCATTTCGCAGGCACTCCTGTACGAGTGCATTGAAATATAACCTTAACCGAATGGTATCGTCAATGATACTATTCGATGAGCACCACAGGTGAAATTTTGTTATATGATTTCTTGGGTCTTCTTCTTGGTTTCCTTCAAACTTTGGTATGTCTAAAGGGAGCTTCATAGGCATGGGAGGCCAATTAGGGTCGCGTGCGATGGGGTCATTGGTGAGCTTGGTCAAATCCGGTAGATTCAACGCCGCTAAGAAGGGTGACTGGGAGGTTGATGCCATGGCAATGTGTGAAGACATGAATTTTTGGTTAGAACAAGGGTTAGTCTGTGACATGCCCTATTGTGAATTCAGCTAGCTTCCCATATGGGATGCGCAGTGGTGTGCAGTGTGGTGTTGGGAGACTGATTAGGGTTCCCAACTAAGGTTGCTCCAAGAAAGGAGGAACCAACCACTGTGGCAATGTTCTGTCTTTGACGCCTAAATGGCGAAAGACCTGGAACCCCCCCCCAAAAGACACCTGGACCGATGAGGTTTCGTTGGAACCGTCTGAGTGTCGACCAGGTTAGGTTTTGGAAAATTTTTGAGGGGATCGAGTCTGTGATCATGACAAATTTATGGCCACATACATAAAACAAAGCAAAAATGAAATGAATTTTCCTTTAACTTAATCTATGTGATCAATCAAGAAAAAAAAGTGGTTTTGTTTGTTTACGTGTGATACTCAAAATCCTAGAAGACCTAATACGTCCTCACACACTCAAAATTAACTGGGCCTTGAGAGGATTTATTGCGAGTGCTCGCACAACGTCCCGTAACAGTTGGCGACACCCCTAGTTAGCCGAAGAGAATCAACCAAGGTAAGGATAGAGGGTCTGGCGCTTACCTGCACCGTCACCTATAGGGTAAAGGATGCCCTAGTTTTGGCAACTAAGAACCACCGTCCCACATGAGCGTTTGAGTCTTGGGCTTATTGGTAGTTAGCTAATGGTATCGAGTATCAGCTGGGTCAGGTAGCCCCAACTGATACCGCATGCACTGCGCCTAAGCCTAACCCCCTCTGAATCGGGTCTCTGTCGCGCTCGGGTTTTCTTTTCCATGGGCTAATAGGTGGATTTTAAAGCTCCCTAAATACACAAATTCTATGTTTCAATGTGAAGTGTGATCAAGGTGGCTTATTGGATGCCTACCCCCTTGATCCTAACTTAATCTATAAATTCTCTTATGGTCCCTGTGGGGAGAATTTAGTGAGTTGGTTTAAGTTATTTTTAGTTGGCTTTCTTTTCTTAGTGGGTGTATGTGTGTGAGCGTATGGTGAAAAATCTCATAATTTGAACATATGGATATCGGTGATCCTTTACAAAAGTCCCCCAGTTAAAATATGTGACGTTGTCCCTTGCTCAAATGGAAAGCATTTGCGGATAGTGGGCCACTTCCAAATCCTCCTAGTTATTCTATGTGACTGACTAAAGGGATATGGTGAATCACAAATGTAGAGCATTCATATGCTTGTCTAGGGTCACCAAATGGTGCAAAGATAGCAGAGATTACTTTCTTTAATTGGCGATTGAATCCTAGTCCTGCAATTTCCTAAATGCAAAAATTGAATTTAAACTAAAAAATTTATACACTAGCTTATGCATGTGTGGTCTTGAGCCACTTACTTAGACTAGTTAAGCTAAGTGTGCATACCAAAATGTGCAAAAAACATAAATTGTTCGGAAATCAATGATTAATTCGCCCCCTACTTAAACTATGTGAACACTTTTTTGCAAAAACCAAATTAAATGAAAACTAACTAAATGCCTACAAAAAGCAGCAAAAAATGAGTTCTCAAAAGCTGTGGGGTATCAACATAGGTTTTGGCAGATACATTAGGGGTTGCCTAACACACTTACAAGCAGAAAAAGTGCATAAAATAGGGAGAAAAAATATCTCTGCAATTTGCACGAAAAATCCCTTGACAGGTGTGCCTTCCTGTGTTCAAGTCACTCCTAAATGCGTGCAATGTGCCTCTATGAGGAAAAACTACGTGCAAAAATCCTGCAACTAAAAATATTAGGAGCTACCTTCTTCAGTCTGTCACCTCAGTGAGTCTGGGGAGTGCAAGGTGGGTTAGAGGACTGTCAGCTCCACTCCAGCATAGAAAAAAGGTCTCCTGCAAAAGATGGCACAACCACATAAACTTGGAACATGTCAGTGGAGTCGCCAATCTTGTTGTTGTGGATTTGTCACACAGGTGTACGAAATCGCACAAGCTTAGAGAGTGTGGTGTACTCTCTAAAATATTGGTAACAGGCAGAAAGTGGGGGAGATCAAAAGCATAAAACTTAACGGAAATAATATGCTGAAGTATTTGATTAAACTAAAACTAAAAACACAAATATAGAGAAGCTATATAGAGAGTTCCAAATGATAATAATGCAAACGATGGCTCAATGGCCTCTTTTTATTAAACATTCGAAATGGAGAAGAAATTTTACCCACTTGCCAAAGGGCACCTAGGCAATGGCTCTAGGTCTCGATGCAAGGATGTTTCCTTCCAAGCTCTGCCTCTGATGCAGTCTCACTCTCTCTCTCTGCTGTGGTGGACTAAGATGTTGGGTGGCCAACTATCGAGTCCTCTTTAGCTTCAGCTCCAGGTCACACACAATGCTAATGTTGCTTGGGGAAAATTTGACCAGCATAACCTTGTGATCTCCATTTGTTCATCTCTTGGTGGATTTATATAGGTGAGCTTCAAATCCACCTTCCCTCCCTTGGTACATAATGGATGGTGACCCAAGGGAGAGGTGTTATTCCATTGTGTGCTCAAATATTATTTTGTGTGCTCACATAATGTCTAAGGAGGTGTTGGTGGCTGTCCTTAGGTAGCTTTCACATAAGGAGTAACTGTCATTTTCTTGTTGTGGTCCTGAAAAATGAATTTTTTCCATTTCCAAGAATGCATGATTATCAAGCAAAAAGGCACGTAGAAGGCACTCTTCTCGAAGGAAAAAGTGCGCATTTGAGCATTTATGACTAGTTCAAATCTGATTTTCTCAAAACCTTAGAGATTTTAAATACATCTTGATTCCATAATGTATTTCTGTCTTGTAAATCCTTGGGCTCGACAATAATTAATGTCGTCTTCTGCTGTATGATTTTACAGTGTTAAATGTGACCTCATTGGCAATATCATAATCATCAAACCTCATTTGCGGAAGCATGTTGTGAATTTTTCCAACCACAAGGACCTCTTGAGGACATAAGGGCATCTACAGGCAGTACCAGACCGCGTCAAGGTTCTGTGGCTTATGCGTTGAAGGTTCTGTGGCTTAACATATTGCAGCCACCAAGAAACTGGCTCTACTTGTAGTGGTTCATTAGTCATCGTCCCCTTGGATGGGTTACCTTTTGAGGGTCACTCCATATAAGTTTGTCTGTGGGAAGGAACACTCCTTGGGGAGGTGTGGGGCTTAGATGTAGCCCACTTCGACACTTTTCCCTTGCCCTTCACCTTCACATTCATCTTCATCAGGGTGGATGCAACTTCCTCCATCTCTGGAACCACTTCTTGGACCTCTTCTGAGTATTCTGTCATAGATGCTGTGACGGGTGTTGAAAGCTCTTATGTAGGATTGGTGGTCGTCATCCTGGTTTGGAATATGAATTTGGGGTTACTAGCATTGGAAGGGGACTCACAACTAGACATGCAGATCACCCAGGTGGCCAAAGAACAGAGATTATAGAGGCTCATGGTGTGTCAATTGTTAACATAGTAAAGGGGCCAACTAAAACCCCCACCCTTCTTATTGTGAGCCGCCCATAGTAAAAAAGGTTGGGCCACCATTAAATGCTCGGTACTACTATAGGAACAATAAAAATATCTTGAGGTTTCTTCATTAAATGTAGCCAGGGCACCACTCCCATTGAAAATTCTATTTTTCTCCCTCGTTGCATGGTTCCAACGGCTAGTTTTCCTAGCTACGTACTACCCCTGTGCCTCAATCATACCTTCCCACACCACCTCACCTTCATACTACGACTATGCTTATGTCACAACTGCCTGCTCCTCATAGTGCACACAGATCCTCCAATTCTGATGCTCCGGCCATATAGTCATTTGGTAAGCACTAGATTTTCCCTGTATGGTTTCAGACAACTGCCATTAATGCACCTGTGAAGGTAGTCTCTACACAATGTGGCCAAGCACACCACACCACCACTAGTGATTTCTTTTGCTATATATGGTCCCAACCAGTGCTTACGAAACTTCCCTGGATGGCACGCAAATTGAATTTCATAGAGAAACACCAATTTATCTTCTTTAAACACCTTCTATCAGATCTGTTGGTCATGCCAAGATTTTTCCCATGCTTTCTACACTTGATGAAAATTAGCAATAATCCGATCTTCTTCCAAGGAAACTAGCTGCACCAAAAATTATTACATGATGTTAGGTTTTTCCATATTTGTAAAAGATGCAATGTGCAATTGGGGGACAATATATTCCATGGGCATGATGGCCTCCTGTCCATAGAACATCTTGAAGGGAGTCTTCCCGGTTAGTTTCTGGCATGTAGTCCTATAGGCCTATAGTACTGAAGGGATGCACACGTCCCAGTCATTTCGATTGGCATTACATACCTTAGTTACTACATGCTCCAAAATTTTGTTGAAGGCCTCTACTACACCATTAGCTTGTGGGTGGTATGGGGTTCTTTTCACATGGTGAATCTAAAATTCTTCTGTTAAAGCTTCAATAGTTTCATTAACAAAGTGTGTACCTCTATACCTCATGAGGATCTTGAAATAACCAAACCTAGCTTTAATATGCTTGAATATGAAGCACATCGTGGTATATGCAATAAAATCCGTCATAGCCTTTGCCTTCGCCCATCTGGTTACATAATCAGTTGCAGTAATAATTTAACCTGCGCCAGTCTTATTTCCCATGGGATTGATTGGTCCTACAAAGTCTATGGCCCATTTTTAAAATGCCTACAAAGCCAACTATGGTTGCACGGGCATTTCATCTTTACGTGAAGGCTTCTTGGTTCGTTGACATGCATCACAGGCTCGGGAGTATGCATGTGCATCACTATGCAATGTGGGCCACCACAACCCAAGCCTCATCACCTTCTGCACAGTGGCTTTCCCCATGTAGTGGCCTCCTGCCACCCCTCCATGGGCCTTAGCCAAGATAAATTTTCTCTCATGTTCTAATACATACCTCTACAATACCTCATCTGCTCCCAACTTGTATAATTGAAAAACAATTAGAGTGAAATCAGTTGCACGAGCCACCAAATCCTTTTTCTGCTATTATAAATAGTTTTTCAGTGTTTTCCTAGTGGTGAAGAAGTGAATAATGTTTGGAAAGTGATCATCAACCACTTTGATAGCAAAAATTTGAGCATCGGGTAATCCTTCTTCCAGACTAGTTGGTTCTTCCCCATTCTCAATCTGAGACAAGTGATCAAGTCTAATGTTTAGTCTTCAAGGCTTCAAAATGATTTCAAAGTCATACTCCTAAAATAGTAGCAACCATATACAAATATTCCCCCCCAACACAGGCTTATTGACCAGGTATTTTAACACTGAATGGTTAGTGAAAATTTTAAAGTGTCCTCCCAAGAGATAGTGCTTGTATTTTTATAGGGCATACACCATTGCCAACCCTTCTCGTTCGATAGTAGAATAGTTGTGCTCCACACTAGAGAGTTTCCTACTAGCAAAAGCAACTAGATGATCAATGTCTCCTTCTCTTGGCTACGCTAAGACAACCCCTAGAGATATTCCTAATGCATCCACATGTACATGAAAGTCCTTCACCCAATATGGAAATATTAGAATAGGTGTTGTGATCAACTTTTCTTTCAGCAGATCAAAACTCTTATGACACTCCTCATCCCAAAAAAAGGACACATTCTTCTTTAGTATCTTTTCCATTAGTGCAGTGATGAAGGTGTACCCTTGAATAAAATTTCTATAATATCATGTGATCCCTAAGATGGAGCACAACTGTTTCTCAATGGTGGGGACTACTAAATTGATGATAACCACAATCTTGGCTGGGTCAACCATCAATCCCTGCTGGGATGCGACATGTCCCAAAAAAATTCCAAATGGTATGCAGAATATGCACTTCTTTAGGTTCAACGAAATTTGGTGTTTTTTGCAGGTATCCAACATCACGTGTAGGTTTGACACATGCTTCTTCACCAATACAAATATTGTCCAATCATCAAAATAAACATCCACAAACTTATGGATGAAATCTTTGAATAATGCGACAACCACATGCGAGAAAATGGCAGGGGTGTTCTTCAGTCTAAATGGCATGAAAATGTACTTGAAGGAGTCCCATTTAGTTGTGAAATCTGTCTTACTATCATCATCAGGTGCTATTATGATCTGATGGTATGTAATATTCCAAAATTTTCCTATAATAAATTGGAATATTTATTTTTGTTGATTTCACCTAGGAGGAGAATAAATGGGTAAGGAGGCCCATGCATAATGAAAATCTCAATAAAATCCCTCATAATATGAAAGGGATCATCATTGGAGCTAGTTTTCACACCCTCATGTGTAAACAGGGTCATTTGCAAGTGGACAAGGTCAAGTTTGACAAAGTCAACAATGCTGGGATAAGAGGTGGAGAACACTTAGAGAAACAATGTAGTATGAATGGGAAGAGGGTTATTTGGTGGGGGAAACCCTAAAAGGAGTGGGACCCATGGAGAGGGGGCCTTCACTTGTTTAAAATAAAGGCAAGGCAGCCATTGTTTCTCATGTTATGGATTATTTATTTCATTTTTTATGCAGACATTGTGAATTATCTTGTTGTTTAGCAGAGTTGCCGGGGGAATTATTGTTTAGGATTCCTTCTCCTTCTTGAGAGGCCTCTTGAGGGATTGCATTAATTTTCCTCACATCTAGGCTTGAGGCCAAGCATCCTCCTCCAAGACAGCGTTATTTCTGCAGCAGAATAATTTTGTGTTGCAAGGTGTTGCAGTGAGGGTTCACTACACCACTTCCATCAGCTATTTTTCAAAGGAGGAGTCTCTCTTTCCTTTGAGATATTAGTTTGGAGGCATTTGGAGCTGATTTCAGATCCTGGCATTGGGCCAACCCATTCTCTTGCCCCTACAGCACAATTTTCTTCATTGACCGCGTCATTTCTTGTGAGAAAATGTTGTGGGGCTTTACAGATATGTTTGGAGGGTGAGATCTGAGGTGAGAGGATCAACCTTTCACTCTAGAGATCCATTGGAGGAGGTATTTTCATTGGATGCAGCATCTTCAGCCTTCTCCACTTATTTCTAGTTCTTGAGTTGTAGCTGCTACCTAGCAACTCCGTCATTTTGCAGATTTTGTATATTATAACCAATCCTTCTAGGATTGACTTGAGGTAGCCTTTGGGAGCTAAGATCTTCACTCCCAGTGTTGTATGGGCCATGTATTTGTATATCCATGTATTTTAAATATGTTAGCATGCAGTTTCTCTAATAAAACTGCGCATTCATAGCTTGTACACACTTGTGTAGCAGTGTTTTATCATGATTTATGTACTTTTCTCTTGAGGCTGAGCATTGCTTATCTTGAGTAGCATTTTCCTCAAGATCTTGTATTCATTTTTTGCTGCTATTTCTTAATAAGATTGCTATGGATATTTCTCATATTCCTATGAGTTAAGTGTTAGTGCTACTCCATTGTTGTGTTTTCATACTGCTGGATCTCCAACTTTAGAATATCTTAAGATATTCTCATTGTTGTAGAAATTTCCTAATTTGGGATATTACAGTGGTATCAAAGCATAATCTTAGCTCAGCCTGTGGATCTCAGCCATTATTCTATCAAGGAGAGAGAATATTAAGACTCCATTATGTGGAGAGAAAAAGGAAGATAAGCTCACAAAGCTTCTTCCAAAATCTGTACAGATCATTCATGAAGATTTCAAGAAGATAAGGAGGGAGATATGTACAGGATCTCCAAGAGGGTTTGAAATTGAGTCAAACTCTAGATTTTCTTATGGGGAATGTGAGCATGCATCCACACCCTATAATGTACATCATAGTCTCATGTCTAGTTTTTATATGAGAGGGAGGGAGGAAGAAGGAATGCCTAAGAGGGGAACTCTTAGTGGTTTCTTGCATGAATATGAATCTCAAACTCAAAAGTTTAGAGATCATATCACTTTCCCGGAGTTTTTCAAGGTCAAGGTGAGGAGGATCAAGTAACATAATATGGATATATTTCTTCTATCTATCTTTGATGGTTCCCCTACATGTTCATCCAGGGCTTGGGTGGAAGAGTTAGACACCTTTCTGCAGCAGCATCATATATCCGAAGATGAAGCCATCAAAGTAGCAGCACTGCACCTTGGAGGTAAGGTCTATGCATGGTGGTTATTTGAGTCCTTTACTTTGAAAAATGAAAATACTTCTTCCTATGCGATGTTCATTAGAACTTTGAGGGAAAAATTTGGTAGGAAGGATTCTGAAACACATGTGGAGGAAACAAACACATATAAACAAACAAAACCCTTGCATGTGATGGAAGAAACCATAGAATCAAAATCACTTCAGAGAACCATAAAGGAGGCTGGCTGATATCTTGCATGATACTTTATTGGAGGCAAGACTTTCATCTTGTATGTTGGCACAAGGAGACAGAGATATCCCTTTTCCAAAAGAGGATCCAATCATTGGAGGGTTGCCCACCCATGTTGAGGAGGCTAAGGGCAACATCGCTGTCATTTCTAGAGTTGATATAGCACCTCATGCAGAGGAAGGAGGAGCTCTTACTCCAAATAGAAGGGTTCTTGCATCTTTGCAAGGAAGTCCCAAGGATCTCATGTGTGGAGATCAAGGCGCAACTCATGCTTTACATGTGCCATTGATGATGAGTTGTGGAACTATGGATATACAAGGATGAGATGGGGAGGATGACCAACATCTTGTGATGAGGAGTGTTAGCCCCCTATAAATTTCTTGACAAGCAAGCAGGGGGCTAAATTATTTTTGAGCCTTTAAGGAATGCATCTCCCCTGAAGACACATCATCCTTGAAAGCCTCTTCTGCCCTCTGCCCTGTGATTTATTTCCACTCCTGTATCCATCCAAAAGTCTCACTAATTACAAAAAATTTTGCTCCAAAATGCCTACATTTTCCCCTTGTATCCCTGCAGAATGCCCATTTTAACCCTTTTTCCCCTGGTCAAATTTCCCCTCTTACTCCCAAAATCCTCCCAAAATCCCCTTACTTCCTACACACACCCCTTGTTTGGCCTAATTTCCCCTTTGTCCCTCTACCGTTACCTCTTCCTAGCCTTAAAAGGCTCTTACAATGGGCCAAATAACCATATTTTTCATATATATAAGGCCCAGCCCCTTTCGGCCAGCCCCCTTTAACCTTTTCCACCATGTGACCTTGCCGATAGAACCAAGCGCCAAGGCGGAAGGCACTTATCGGTAATGTATATCGGGAGCATCTTGAACTGTCGATCTGTATAGATCGGACGATCGTCGCAATCCCCACAACATCCATTGCTCGACCCTTTCACAACCCGTTCATTGCATCTCCACCATTCATTTACCTGCCCTGGTAGTCCCCAGGCCAATGCACCCAATGAAAAAAACCACCAGTTTTTATCGCACCACCATTGGAGGGTGAGGCAGTATTTTCTTTTTCGCAGTGATTCCACTCACCGCAGGACACGTGGCACCGACACTATTTGAAAACCGCCCCCCCATCACGTGTTAAAGTTCGGTTGAAGACCTGGTGCGATATGCACGTGCGTCGTCCGATCTAGAGCTGCCCATCCAATGGCGATCGCACTGTGAAGTTGCACACACGATAACCGAGGCAAACGGTACACCTGGCCCACCATCAGTCGCCCCCCGATGCATTTTTGACCGTTGATCTCCTCCTGAGATCAGACGGTCCAGATTAACTGTCAGCCCCACCATCTCCCGGGTCCTGCCATGTCACCATTCCACGTGTTTTGTCGCATTTCTCCTCTGCCCTCTATATATTCCATTCATAAGTCAAATTTTAATGTTTTATGTTAAAACTTTCATCAGACCATCCACCATCGTTTCATTGCATTTCTCACCACCACCCTGCATTGTTCCACCATTTCATCAGTATACACTTCCATTCTCATTGACCCCGCCACATTCACCATCCCCATGCATGGTTTTCTTAACGTATTTGCATGTTTTACTGGGTTTCAGGTGGCAATCAACCTCCATGTTTCACAGTCTCTGTCACAGTGACAGAGAACACAAGAAAGGACCATATTTAGAAGACTTAAATTGTGGAGGAAGGCTTGGGAGGTTGCTACGACATGACTTTCATTAAAAGACAGGGTTAAACTCTGTCAAACCTCCGCAAAGCCATTAAAGTGCACATTTCACTGACAGAGACAGGAATGGAGCATGCAAAAGAGTATCAGTACAGAGTTAGGGAGTTCTTATGCATATCATTGAAGATATTAAGCCTTAATCCATGTGTTTAAAGGCAGAAGTACTAGAATCGAAGACTCCGAGGATCAATCAGAAGATCCAGTGCACAGAAAACCATAATAGCAGGGTTTTGACATCAACAGAGCATTCTTCCATCAAAAGACAAGGTGCCCATACCGTCTATGTTCTATACCGTGTTCTAGGGAGATTTGTGGTCCTAGCAACAATCTTGATGCTATTAGAGCATTTGATTCACTGTATAGTAGACCCTAGCATCATTTATTTACCTTTTTGTTTATTCACCAGAAGTACTACAGAATGTTGCAGCAGATTACATCAGAGACATACCTAGATTAAATTGCTACTTGACGAAGATCACTCTCTCATCCAAAGAGTACCAGAGATAAATGGACAGGATTTGAAACAGAATGGGGCCTCAGCCCTCTTTCTTTTCTGAGTTTTAATGCTTCATTTAGTTTTCCACCTACCTCCTCTGCTCCACTTGAGCTATAAATTTCATGAAGAAACTCAGTGTAGGTTGTTGATCAGTTATCAGAGAATTACAAGTTGTTTCTTTTGAGACATAGTCTCTTTGTAAAGTTGTAAGATAGGCTGATGAAGATGTTTTCAGACTGAATATCCAACTATTGGTAATTTTGTACTTGACTAGTGTTGCTCTTTAATATGACAAGCACATTTATTTGGATCCTGATCTAAAGAAACGGTGATGTTTTTCAATCTCTGTATTTGTTTTTAACTTGCAGTTCATTTCATCTCATTTCTACTGGCACGCATCAGAAATCTGGCATAGGATTTACCCTTGTTAGGTACCCTATGTTTCTATTGTCCTTGCCTTTAATTTTTTCTGCTAAATGTGTTATCTAAGGGTTGATTTCAGTTAATTTAACCAGTGTAGTGGATGTCATTTCCTGCTAGCTGATGTATGAATTAAATGAATCTATTCTTAGATGTTCTTGTTAGGATTTAATTGAATGAATTGGGAACACTAGGAGGTCTAGAACTCAGTCTCTACCTCACTAGGATCCTTTTCAATTAGTTGAACTTGTCTAAGATCCCTCTAGCTGGAGGCCGAAGCATTGAGAGTTCAAAGTCTCTCTTTGATCTCAGGTCTTTAACTTTGTGTTCTAAATCTTTATTGTTTCCTCCTCTCTTACCATTTCATGCCACACTATCATCCTTAAGATCCAATACTTTAGATGACAAGCCCAACTGAAAGCCTGCACATTGACTAGCAAGTAAACCCTTTCCTGACTCCTTTGCCCAATGGTCTTGAATGTTCCCTGGAATATCTCTCCTTTTCCTAAAATCCCATTTGCTTGTCCTTGTCTTATATTGAACCCTTCTTTCCTGATAACCAGCAACCAAGAAAACAATCAAAAAAACAAACTCCGAGCCTTATAACTAGCCTAACATCTTAACACTGAGCTTCAAATAAATAAAACCTTTGTTTATGTAGAGAGATCCCTCTCTGGACCCAGGAGGGCTAGATCCTGAGGTTTGAAAGTGGTTTTTACGTTGTCTCATCTTTTGGTATTTCCAATCTTGCCAAAACATGGGATCCCCAACATAATGGCGACTCCATTGGGGAAAATCTGAGAGCCTATAACTGATAACATTTGTCTATCTCCCATTGTCGTCACCAACATAATGGCAACTCCGCTGGGGAACTTCTGAGTATTTTTCACCTTAATACATCATAAGAGCCTCAGAAACCTATAAACTCTGGTTAGGTTGGCAGTTAAACACTCCTATTCACAGATCAACCTCTATACCTTTGTTGTGTTCTCCCACGCTCTTAGACAGAGTCTGGAAAGGGCCAGGTAGCCTCCGGATCTCGCACTCTTTCATAGGTGCCATATCTGGTAAACGCCCTCCCAGTCAATCTCTGGTTAGATTTTGTTGTGTTTGGAAGATGTCCTTGAAAAGGGACATCTCATAAGCACTATGGTGGACAATGTACCCTTCAGAAACATCATAAACCTTCCACCTGGTGACTCCATAGCTCCTTAAAGATCAAAGACTCCACTGGTGATCAGTAGGCCTGCTGATTATCTTGGTTCACATAAGACTCCACTGGGAGACCATCCTTTATAACAACATCAGCCATAATAGAAGTAACAAGTAGGGTTAAGTCGCTTGGTTGGAAAACAACATTCTAGCTTCAAGAACCATTCACACAAGAGCTTATACCAATCCAAAACCACCTGAAATAGTTGACAACTCTGAGAGCATCCTCAAGAGATCTCTTGCACCTATAAGACCAACTATTTCCATCCATATCCATAGAGCTAACTCTACACCAGAAGACTTTACAGCTCTATCAGACCTATTTTTTGACCTAGGAGCTCAAAACAGTTTACCAAGAACTAGGTCATTCAGTGTCCTAGACCAGCCAGAACTTGAACTCCCTGGTTCACCACCTCAAAGTGGTAAACACCTTGGGGATAGAAAGACCCTTCCATATACACCTCCTGATATTCACTTCATTCAAAACTTGGGGCTCTGCCACCCTAAATCCGCCCAACAAGCTTCTGTTGGTCCTAGTGTCCCTGTCATCCATATACCAGCTGCTCAAGCCAACCCTTTACCTCATCAAAACATCATCATGGCAGCCTGGTATGCACCTCTGGTATTACCTCAGCCTCTAGTACCCTTACCCAATGATTATCAATCAAATATCCCACACTTCACTACAAAAGAGTCCACCACAGCTTAGCACCATGTAAATAGGGTGGAAGATTCTTTTGACTACATGGAAATAGATGATGATACAATCAAAATGAGAATCTTTGCCCAGAGCTTAGGAGGTGACGTGAAGAAATGGTTCAAAATCCTACCTCCTAATAGTATCCAAGACCTTCCTACTTTATATCAGACCTTCATAAACAAATGGGAAGTTAAGGCAAACCCTCTCCAAATCCTAGCAGAATACAAGAACCTGAAAAGAAACGTAGGAGAGAGTGTCCAGGACTACTCTACAAGGTTTAACAGTGTTTATAATGCTCTTCCACCACACATGAAACCTCCCCAAGGTATGGTTCTGGTGAAATACCCTGAAGGCCTGGATGCTGACATGGCCTACCATCTTAGGGAGAGGGATTACAACACACTGGAAGACATGCAAAAGGGAGCAGTGAGTGTAGAGGCAAATATGATTGAGAAGAAAGCAAGATTGAGAGCTGAGAAAAGGGTAACATATAGAGATGAAAATGTAGCTTCCACATCTGACCCCAATTATGATCGCATATCCAAAAACATGGAAAAGCTACAAAAAATGATGGAAAAAATGGTTGTCACGGTTAGTAACCAAAACAGAAGTCAAAATCATAACCAGAACCAGAACTTTAGAAGAAACAACACCACTCCCAACAGACAAGGAGAATAAGATCAACAAGTTATTCCCCATTTCAAGAGAAATTTCTTGATGAAGATGAGGGAATCATAGAAGAGTCTGAGGGGAACACAATAAACATGTTTGAAGTAGAAAACTCAATCAACAATTGTTCCACAGAAGAAGATCAGCCTCACCCTCATATCAAGAAGAGGAAATGTTAGATTCTGAGGATTACAGACTGGGATTCGAAAATGTCATCATGCAGGTCAGAGAGCAGTATGAACTTAGGAGAAAAAAGAGCCTCGATACTACCAAACCAAAGGCTTCTGAGGTTACCATCAAGAAAAGGCCTGAGAAAAATTCTAAAGTAACTGTTGAAAATAACAAATAAGTAGCTGAGAATTCTGGGAAACACAAAGAAAAAGACAACCAAAAAACTGATACACAAGGTCAACCATCTAGCAGCACTAACATTGCAGTTAGTGCTCCTGATAAAATGATTCCAAACACTGTACATAGTGAGCTTCAGCCCACTGATTCTTCCACCAAGGTGGTGGCTAACAAAACAGAGTTGAACATTCCAAAGAGTCGGTCCACTTTCAATTTGGAGAGTGAGATTGCAAAAATTAAAATCTCTATCCCACTCTCTAAGCTAGCCACTCAAGATGTATATAAAGGCCAAATTTTGAAAGCATTAAATTTAGGTGAGAACAGTGACACTGTAAATTTGAGTGATGATCAACCAGCCCTTCTGTTTGGTCCAAAGATAGAAGGAAAGTTTCGGGAAGGGGTGGTGCCTCCTTTTTATATTAGTCTCAATATCCATGATAAGATCCTCCACAATGCAATGCATGACTCTGGGGCCTCACACAACCTGATGCCTAAGATAGTTATGGAAATATTAGGCCTAGAGATATCTCGTCCCTATAAAGACCTTTATTCATTTGACTCTAGCAGAGTAAAGTGCCTTGGCCTGATTAAGGATTTATGTGTAAGCCTAACCCAGATTCCAGCTAAATGCATGGTCATGGATGTTATAGTGGAAGATGTGCCACCTAAGTATGGCATGTTGCTGTCAAGGTCATGGGGAGCCAAGCTGCAGGGTACTATGTAGTTGGATGGGGCCTATGCCACAATCCCAGTCTTTAGACAACTTAGAAGACTGTATAGAGAGACACAGATGAAATTCCTGGTTAGTAGCCCCGAAAAGCCTAAAAATTCACCTTTATACTCTATACACATGGATCTTGACTCCTTCATCCTTTGCAATGATGAATCTTTGGAGGAGTCAGGATTAGAAAATAGAGATACACACGATGAAACAGAGCCCATGAACTTTAACATAATGGATACTCTAGACTCGGAGAAGAATGATGTAGAAAACCTTGAACAGTCCACCGAAATAGAAACTCAGAATGGACCAGAAATAGGATGCAGTAAACTGATTAGTCACCCTTCACAAGCTCATACACCACACCAAGAATGAAACAATGATAAACCCAAGAACGAAACCTTATGGGAAATGAATTTTGATGGGTCATGCACCAAGAGAACTGCTGGATCAGGGGTGTGGCTACATAACACAGAGAGTAACTACATAGAGATCCATGCCTGTAACCTACACTTCAAATGTAAAAACAATATTGCAGAGTATGAGGCTCTTATCCTAGGCTTGAATTTGTTGAAGAAAATAGGAGCCCGTAGGATAACTGTGCATGGAGACTCTGATATGTTCATTAAACAGGTGAATGGTGAATACACAGCAAAACATCCTAGGCTGAGAGCGTACAGGAATGACGCTATGGATATATTGAAAACCTTTGTATAATACGATCTGGTGTTTGTCCCTAGAGGTTAGAATGAAATTGAAAATGGAATAGCCTGCATGGCTAGTTTGTATCATAAGCCTCCCAGTGACCAACAGATCATCATTCAGACCAAATTCAGACCTGCAGTGTCAGACAATGAAAAATATTGGCAGGTCTTTGAGGGAGATAAACAGATTGAATATTTCCTGGTAGGCAGAGATGAGTTTGAATTTTCTGATTCAGATTCTAAATCTAATAGTAGCTGCCTAAGTGAAGAGTCCTCAGATGAGGAAGAAACACCCTGTAACATAGAAATAAACACTTTAAATGAACAGATTGGAAATCCAGACAAAAAATGTGAAAACTCAGATAGTGAGGAGGTAGAGGTGCTGCAGACCAAAGATAAGAGCATATCTCCAGGTCTGGCACCTTTAGAAGACCTTTTTGACTTTGATGATGTATCAAAAAGGCCCACTATAGAACATGCATACTTTGATGTCGAGGAATGCAACATAGGAACTCAAGAGAAACCCAAGATGATCAAATTGGCTAAGTCCTTGCCTACAAACATGAAAAATAAATAAATTGACCTATTCAAGGAATTCATTGATGTGTTCACTTGGAGCTATGAGGACTTAAGGGCCTATGACACAAACATCATACAGCACAAAATACCCTTAAAAGAAAATCAGAAGCCCTTCAGACAAAAACTCCGCAGAATAAACCCAAAACAATTGCCTGCAGTGGGAAAAGAGATTAAGAAGATGTATGAGGCAGGCATAATTGTGCCTGTGAGGTTCTCTGATTGGGTATCAAACCTAGTGGCTGTGAGAAAGAAAACAAGGGAGATCAGATTGTGCATAGATTTCAGAAATCTTAATAGAGCCTCACTCAAAGACAATTACCCTTTGCCAAAAATGGAACACATCCTTCAGATGGTAGTAGGCTCAAAAAGGATCTCCCTGCTAGATGGTTTTTCAGGTTACAACCAATTTTTAGTACTCCCAGAAGACAAACTCAAGACAACCTTTACCACTCCATGGAGCACTTTTATGTATGAAAATATGCCCTTTGGACTGATGAACGCTGGTGCAACCTTCCAAAGAGCAATGGACATAGATTTTTCAAATGAAATAGGACACTTCATGTTCATCTATCTGGATGACATAAAAATCTATTCCAAGACTGAGGAAGAACATCTAGAACACCTAAGAAAAGTATTTTAAAAATGTAGAAGGTTTGGTCTGTCATTGAATCCCAAAAAGACTGTATTTGGGCTACAAGAAGGTAAGATTCTTGGCCACATCATATCTGAGAAGGGGATTAAGATAGACCCTCAAATAGTTGAGGGAATACTACAAATCACACACTTGAGAAACATTAAGGAGTTACAGTCCTTTATTGGGAAAATCAACTTCCTAAGGAGATTTATTCCCAACTTAGCTGAACACCTTAGGAATATGACTAACATTTTGAGGAAAGTTGTAGGAGTTAAGTGGACTGTTGAGGCTAAGAAATCTTTTGAATCAGTTAAACTTGCACTCACTCGGTCTCCTGTCCTAATCAGCCCATATTTCTCAAAGGATTTCCTAATTTTTTCATTTGCCTTCGAGCATACAGTAGCTGCAGTTCTGCTGTAGAAAAATCTAGAGGGAATGGAACAACCCATTTCTTTCTTTAGCGAAGCTTTGAGAGATGCACCCTTGAAATACAACATAATGGAAAAACAGGCCTATGCCTTGGTTAAGGCCTTGAAATACTTTAGGGTGTACATACTGCATTCCCACACCATAGCCTATGTACCCAACATAGTGGTTAAAGACATCTTGCCCCAAGACCCCGATGGGAAAAGGGGCAAATGGATTGTTGTAATCTTAGAATATGACCTTGAGATAAAACCCACTAAACTAATTAAAGGTCAGGGATTAGCTCAAATAATGGCTGAATCAAATCTACAAGCCCTTGAAATTAACATGGTAGATACCTTGGATGAGCAACAGGGATTGCCTGATCCCACTGTTGAGGAGAAGTTTCAAATCTCTCCTTGGTATTCTGACATTCTGTATGTGCTTACACACCTCAATGCCCCTCCTGAACTATCGAAGACCAAGGCCAGATTCTTAAAGCTAAAAGCCAGAAGCTATTGCATAATGAATGAAGGATTATACTGGAAAAATGCAAATGGCCTATTGCTTAAATGTTTTCCTGAGTCTGAAGCAGAAAGGATTAAACAAGAGTTCCATGCAGGAGAGTGTGGAGGTCACCTGAACTGGAAAGCCACTGCAAACAAAATACTCAGAGCTAGCTACTATTGGCCTACACTCTTCAATGGTATCCATAAGATGATAATTGCATGCCACAAATGCCAGATTTTTGAAGGCAAAAGAAAGCTCCTCCCCTTACCCCTACAACCCATCACTGTCGAAGGTCCCTTTATGAAATGGGGCCTAGATTTCATAGGATAAATTCACCCTGCTTCTTCTGCACAACACAAATGGATATTAACAACCACAGACTACTTCACTAAGTGGATAGAGGCCATACCTACTAGGAATGCCACAGATTCAGTCATCATTCGGTTCCTAGAAGGTCATATCCTCTCTCAGTTTGGCTGCCCAAGGAAAATAATCACTGATAATGCTGCTGCTTTTGGATCCAAGAAAATGGTTGATTTTGTCACAGGTATCAAATAGCACTCGGTCATTCAACTGCCTATTACCCACAAGGTAATGGCTTAGCTGAATCATCAAACAAGAGCCTGGTGACCATCATCAAAAAGCTGCTGGAAGAAAAAAAAAATCATGGCATAACAAGTTAGTGCATGCCCTGTGGGCTGACAGGCTTACAATAAATAAATCCATTGGCATGTCTCCATATTAGCTTGTCTATGGAACAGAAGCATTTTTCCCTACCAGCCTTGGAGTACCAGTGATCAAACTTGTCCAAGAGATTCAGACGGAAGAAGACAGTATGGTGAGAAGGATAAACCAAACAACTCATCTCCAGCAAACAAGGGAATAGATCTATAACAGAGCTATCAAAGTTCAGGAAAACATAAATAAGTTTTTTGACAAAATAACCAAAGCTGCTAACTTCAAAATTGGAGATAAAGTTCTGAGGTGGGACTCAAGGAGAGAGGACAAAGGAAAGCACGACAAGTTTGACAGTTTGTGGCAAGGTCCCTACATCATCCAGGCCACTCTGGGTCCAAATGCATTTTTTCTACAAGAACTAGATGTTACAGAGTTGTTTGGGGGTCCTGTCAATGGCAGGATGCTCAAACACTACTTCTGTTGATTTTCAATTTCTAGTTTCCATTGCCATTGTAAATACCATTGTTGTGTTATGTTTTCAAGAAAAAGGAGAAAATGTTCCAAAAAACAGAAAGAAAGGAGAGGTTTAGACATGCTCAAAACATGAACCTCAGGAATGCAAAGGATTGGCTCTAATATGATCAAAACCTGAGCCAAAGAAGGAAAATAGTTGGTTCTAACATGTTCAAAATCTGAACCAGCAATTAAGGAAGAATAATCAGCTCTAGCATGCCCAAAACCAGAGCTGAATGAAGAAGAGAAAGTGACTCTAACAAGCTCAAAACTTGAGTCACAAAAGAAATAAGGATGCTTCAAAATTTCATATTTCAAGCCTTCAAATTTTTGTTTGCAATTTTATGCAATTTTCTGTCCATGTGCAACTGTCTTTATGCCTTGGATCCACAGAAAACTAGACTGTCTAATCCTAGCTTGGTTGTTTTTAAATTTCTGTTGTAGAATATAGAGAAGGAATCTACTGGACAGTCTAATCCCAGTAGATATTAGATTAGGTAGAGAAACATGTGAGGCCAACAGTTTAATCTGGTCTCATGGAGTGATAAGGGTATAACTAGAATAGGTTTGTTTTCTTGTTGTAAAAAATAAAATGATGTAAAGGATCTTCTAGTTCAAATGCACCCTAGAAGAAAAAATGCTAGGATTGTAGGATGGGTACGTAGATTATTTGGGTAATGTTTCTACTAATTGATGTCTTCACAATTGCGGCAACTGAAAATCAAAGAAGGAAGGTGGCTCAAGCAACAGGCATCTGGCCTACACCAAAGATCATCTTCTGAATTCTTGACTCCTTCAAGAAGAAGCCATCCCCATGTGGAGCCACTATTAGCCCCCTATAAATTTCTTGACAAGCAAGCAAGGGGCTAAATTGTTTTTGAGCCTTCAAGGAATGCATCTCCCCTGAAGACACATCATCCTTGAAAGCCTCTTCATGCCCTCTGCCCTGTGATTTATTTCCACTGCTGTATCCATCCAAAAGTCTCACTGATTGCAAAAAATTATGCTCCAAAAGGCCTACATTTGCCCCTTGTATCCCTACAGAATTCCCATTTTAACCCCTTTTCCCCCTAGTCAAATTTCCCCTCTTACTCCCTAAATCCTCCCAAAATCCCCTTACATCCTACACACACCCCTTGTTTGGCCTAATTTCCCCTTTTTCCCTCTACCGTTACCTCTTCCTAGCCTTAAAATGCTCTTAAAATGGGCCAAATAACCATATTTTTCATATATATAAGGCCCAGCCCCTTTCGGCCAGCCCCCTTTAGCCTTTTCCACCACGTGACCTCGGCGATAAAGCCAAGTGCCAAGGCGAAAGACACTTATCTACAATGTATATCGGGAGCATCTTGAACCGTCGATCGATATAGATCAGATGGTCATTGCGATCCCCACAACGTCCATCGCTCGACCCTTTCACCGCCCATTAATCGCATCTCCACCGTTCATTTACCTACCCCGGTGGTCCCCACACCAACACGTCCTGTGCAAAAAACCGCCGGTTTTTATCGCACCACCATTGGAGGGTGAGGCAGTATTTTCTTTTTCGCAGGGATTCCACTCACCGCAGGACACGTGGCACCAACACTGTTTGAAAACTGCCCCCCCCCCCCCCCCCCAATCGCGCGTTAACGTTTGGTTGAAGACCTGGCGTGATATGCATGTGCGTCATCCAATCTAGAGCTGCCCATCTAACGGCGATAACGCTGCGAAGTTGCGTAGATGATAACCGAGGCAAACAGTACACCTGGCCCACCATCAGTCGCCCCCTGATGCATTTTCGGTCGTCGATCTCCTCCTGAGATCAGATGGTCTAGATTAACTGTTAGCCCCGCCATCGCTCGAGTCCCGCCACGTCACCATTCCACGTGTTTTGTTGCATTTATCCTCCGCCCTCTATATATTCCATTCATAAGTCAAATTTTAATGTTTTACGTTAAAAATTTCACCAGACCATCCACCATCATTTCATTGCATTTCTCGCCACCACCCTGCACTGTTCCACCATTTCATCAGTCTGCACGTCCATTCTCATTTACCTCGCCACATTCACCACCCCCATGCATTGTTTTATTAACATATTTGCATGTTTTTCAGGGTTTCAGGCGGAAATCAATCTCCATGTTTCACAGTCTCTGCCACAGTGACAGAGAACACAGGAAAGGACCATCTTCAGAAGACTGAAATTGGTGAGGAGGGCTTGGGAGGTTGCTACGACATGAATTTCATTAAAAGACAGGGTTAAACTCTGTCAAACCTCTGCAAAGCCATTAAAGCGCACATTTCACTGACAGAGACAGGAATGGAGCATGCAAAAGAGTATCAGTACAGAGTTAGAGAGGTCTTATGCATATCATTGAAGATATTAAGCCTTAATCCATGTGTTTAAAGGTAGAAGTACCAAAATCGAAGACCCCAAGGATCAATCAGAAGATCCAGTGCACAGAAAACCATAATAGTAGGGTTTTGACATCAGCAGAACATTCTTCCATCAAAAGAAAAGGTGCCTATACCGTTTGTGATATATACTGTGTTCTAGGGAGATTTGCGGTCCTGACAACAATCCTGATGCTATCAGAGCATTTGATTCACAGTATGGCAGACCCTAGCATCATTTATTTACCTTTTTGTTTATTCACCAGAAGTACTACAGAATGTTGTAGCAGAGTACATCAGAGACATACCTGGAGTAAATTTCTGCCTAACAAAGATCACTCTCCCATCCAAAGAGTACCAGAGATAAATGCCCAGGATTTGAAACAGAATGGGGCCTCGGCCCTCTTTATTTTTTGAATTTTAATGCTTCATTTAGTTTTCCACCTACCTCCTCTGCTCCACTTGAGCTATAAATTTCATGAAGAAACTCAGTGTAGGTTGTTGATCAGTTATCAGAGAATTACAAGTTGTTTCTTTTGAGACATAGTCTCTGTGTAAAGTTGTAAGATAGGCTGATGAAGATGTTTTCAGACTGAATATCCAGCTATTGGTAATGTTGTACTTGACTATTGTTTCTCTTTAATATGACAAGCACATTTCTTTGGATCCTGATCTAAAGCAGCAGTGATGTTTTTCTATCTATGTATTTGCTTTTAACTTTCAGTTCATTTCATCTCATTTCTACTGGCTCACATCAGAAATCTGGCATAGGATTTACCCTTGTTAGGTACCCTATGTTTCTGCTCTCCTTGTCTTTAATGTTTTCTGCTAAATGTGTTATCTAAGGGTTGATTTCAGTTAATTTAACCAGCGTAGTGGATGTCATTGCCTGCTAGCTGATGTATGAATTAAATGAATCTATTCTTAGATGTTCTTGTTAGGATTTAATTGAATGAATTGGGAACATTGGGAGGTCTAGAACTTAGTCTCTACCTCACTAAGATCCTTTTCAATTAGTTTATCCTATCTAAGATCCCTCTAGCTGGAGGCCAAAGCATTGAGAGTTCAAAGTCTCTCTCTGATCTCAGGTCTTTAACTTTGTGTTCTAAATCTTTATTGTTTCCTCCTCTCTTACCATTTCATGCCACACTATCATCCTTAAGATCCAATACTTTAGATGACTAGCCCAACTGAAAGCCTGCACATTGACTAGCAAGTAAACCCTTTCCTGTCTCCTTTGCCCAATGGCCTTGAATGTTCCCTAGAATATCTCTCCTTTGCCTAAAATCCCCTTTGCTCGTCCTTGTCTTATATTGAACCCTTGTTTCCTGATAACCAGCAACCAAACAAAAAATCAAACAAACAAACTCCGAGCCTTATAACTAGCCTAATATCTTGACACTGAGCTTCAAAGATATAAAACATTTTTTTATATAGAGAGATCCCTCTCTAGACCCAGGAGGGCTAGATCCTGAGGTCTGAAAGTGGTTTTGATGTTGTCTCATCTTTTGGTATTGCCAATCTTTCCAAAACATGTGAACCCCAACAAGGAGCACACATACTATTCTATTTCATGAGGTTGATACACCTAAGATGGATACTGGATTGCGTAGTGAGAGCAGGGACAATTCTATCCATTTATATGTACAGTCCACTCATGACATCGATGTCTTAGTACATGGAGGCATTCCACCAGGGAGGCCATCAGGTCTATCATTGATGAAAGACATCTTGTATTTGGATTCACCGCTCTTGGATTTTGGAGAGGTGAAGAGCTTGAAGGATAAATTTGGAATGAGGGATGTCAAAGTAGCAGGCAGCAGCATGAGTAAAGCTTCACATGCCAGATCACCAGCACTGTCTCTTAGGAGGATTGATCCTTATTGGAGATCTCAACTCTTGGTAGAGTACTCCAAGGATCTAGGTGCATGTATGATACTTGATGACCTGGATAGAGATGATGAGTGTATGGTGGATGATATGGTCATCTATTCACATGGAAGAGTCTTCTTGACTAGAGATTCTAGTCTCAAGGAGAAGCTACTGAATGCAGCACATGAGGATTTCTTTTCCATGCATTTTGATGCATATCTTGCCTTGGCAGAGGAGTTCATTTGGGAGGGAATTCAGCAAGACATATTTCAGCATATGGAGAGATGCATAGCCTAGATGATGATGGTGAGGATGTCACAGCCACCTTCCTACTCATTGGGAGTAAGGGAGCATTTTCAATTGAGCCATTTTATCTCAAGTCCTCAAGTACATAATGGAGGATGTACAATTTCACCTTATGTTTTGTACTTACAGTTTTTTTATGAGCAGCATATTTTCCCAAGGAGGATTATTTCTTCTTGCATATTGTATGATGATGTACTTGAAGCCATTTGTAGCATTTAGATTGGCTATCTCATTGGTGGTTTGTGGGGAAAGCCACATGATTTTTGGTGTGCACCGTTGACACCCTTTTGTACTTTCATGCTTATATCTTCTAAAATGATTGTGGCAGCAAAAAAGTGGCTGTAAAAGTACTTTTTTTTGTTTGATTTGATGCAGGCAAGGAGTGCACTATGCTGGTTCCTTGTATGGGACCTTGATCCACTTTTCGGTTGTCATGTGACAACTTGTTTCTATTGGGTTTTTCTTCCATGTATTGCTGGTATCTCTATGTTCATGGGAAGCTTTGATTGGAGAGTGGGCTTGAGACTGAAGATTCCCATTGGGATTATGATTCTCCATACTATACATATTTTATATTTCAGAAGGAACCATGGGCCAACCATGAGTGCCACATCACATTTCATTTCTTCTTGTGGGAGGGACCACTTGAAGAACTTGAGGAGGCACTCCATGGATCTTGAGAAGATGGAGGAGTTAGCACAGTCAACTCTTTTCCCTTTGAGGATGAGGGGAGATTCATCTATGAGCCACTCCATTTATGTGAGCAAAACATATGGTAAGAGTATTGTTTATTTGCATAGTAATTTGTCTAAATATATGCATCTCTTGACCATATATGTGCAGGGATTTTCTCAAAGGAGGAATATTCTTCCTTCTAGATTTGATGGTCTACATAAGGCCATTATGGATGATAACTCCCTAAGTGAATATGGGGAGGATATTTCACATGGAGAGCATACTTACATTTCACATTACATCATTCACTTTCTCCAGACTTGTGAAGAGATTGGGGCAGCAAGCAAATGGTGGGGAGGCCACCCATCATTTTATTTTCTATGGCAGTGGAGAGTCAAAATGCGTTGGTTACATTTTAGGGACCATTTCCCTTCTCCCTTACTTCACATGGAAGCCAGCATGATTCTCCTTATGGTTCCCTTGGCTGATATTTCTAAATATTTTCTTGGGATCATGATTGGAGGGGAGACACATTGGGTGAATGTGTCCTTGGAGGCAGAAAACTCCCACACTTTGTGTACTACATGTTCTCAAGGAAGCATGGGAGATGGTATGGCCACTACAGCAGCACATTTGTTTCCTTATGAGGTGAGGCATATGAGGAATGTGATGCCATATGATGATGACTTCCAACTCATCACATATGAGATGATTTGGGCCAATGTGTTTCATAACATTGGAGGAGAGATCCTTAGAGGTCTAATCTCCATATTTCCATTTGAGGGAAATACCATTGCAGCCCAGGATCAACATACACTCTACACTTATCCTAAGTGGAGAGGAGGACAGCATGGGTTAGGCTATTTTTTCTACCAAGATCAGATTTTCAGCCCACCTACAGTGCCAGAGCCAGAGGTGGAAGATGACTTTCAAGAGTTTCCATGTTGGGAGGTAACTCATTTTGCATGGATCATTGCTTGGGGGATGGACGATCCACATGAGTAGGATGTTACTCAACACATCATAGACTCCATGTCTTGGGAGGATGCTTTCCAGTTATATCGTTGCAGTTGCTTGAGGACAAGCAACATTTGGGAGGGGAGGACTATAATATTCCAAAATTTTCCTACAATAAATTGGAATATTATTTTTTTCTGATTTCACCTAGGAGGAGAATAAATGGGTAAGGAGGCCCATGCATAGTGAAAATCTCAATAAAATCCCTCACAATATGAAATTTATCATCATTGGAGCTGGTTTTCACACCCTGATGTGTGAACATGGTCATTTGTAAGTGGACAAGGTCAAGTTTGACCAAGTCAACAGCGTTGGGATAAGAGGTGGAGAACACTTAGAGAAACAACACAGTATGAATGGGAAGAGGGTTATTTGGTGGAGGAAACCCTAAAAGGAGTGGGACCCATGGAGAGAGGCCTTCACGTTTTTAAAATGAGGGCAAGGCAACCATTGTTTCTCATGTTATGGATTATTGATTTCATTGTCTATGCAGACATTGTGCATTCTCTTGTTGTTTAGAAGAGTTTCCAGGGGAATTCTTGTTTAAGATTCCTTATCCTTCTTGAGAGGCATCTTGAGGGATTGCACTAATTTTCCTCACATCTAGGCTTGAGGCCAAGCATCCTCCTAAAAGACAGTGTTATTTTTGTAGCAGAATAATGTTGTGTTGTAGGGTGTTGCAGTGAGGGTTCACTACACCACTTCCATCAGCTATTTTTCAGAGGAGGAGTCTCTCTTTCTTTTGAGAGATCCGTTTGGAGGAATTTGGAGCTGATTGCAGATCTTGGCATTGGGCCAATCCATTCTCTTGCCCCTACAATGTAGTTTTCTTCAGTGACTGCGTTATTTCTAGTGAGAAAATGCTATGGGGATTTGCATATATGTTTGGAGGGTGAGATCTGAGGTGAGAGGATTAGCCTTTCACTCTAGAGATCCATTGGAGGAGGTATTTTCATTGGATGTAGCATCTTCAACCTTCTCCACTTATTTCCAGTTCCTGAGCTGTAGCTGCTACCAAAAAACTCTGGCATTTTGCAGATTTTGTATATTATAGCCAATCCTTCTAGGATTGACTTGAGGTAGCCTTTGGAAGCTAAGATCTTCACTCCCAATTTTGTATGGGCCATCTATTTGTATATCCTTGTATTTGAAATATTTTAGCATGCAATTTCTCTAATAAAACCACACATTCATAGCTTGGACACACTTGTGTAGGAGTGTTTTATCATGATTTATGTACTTGTCTCTTGAGGCTGAGCATTGCTTATCTTGAGTAGCATTTTCCTCAAGGTATTGTATTCATTTGTTTCTACTATTTTTTAATAATATGGCTATGGATATTCTCATATTCATATGAGTTGAGTGTCACTGCTACTCCATTATTGTGTTTGCATGTTGTTGGATCTCCAACTTTAGAATATCTTAAGATATTCTCATTGATGTAGAAATTTCCTAATTTGGGATATTACATGGTACACAGAAAAACCATTAGTGAATGAGTATGATTGTTGACCTCCCACATTATCCAAGATTTCATCAGATAATTGCGCAGGGAAGGGATCATGGATGCATGCATCATTTAGTTTGCGCAGATATATGCAGATCCTTATCTTGCCCTTGGTTTTATTTTCTTGGACCACCATTGGGCTTACCCAATCAAACTGTTCTATTGGCTCAATGATACATGTGGCCACCATATTATCTATTTCATCCTTGACTTTCTACTTATACTTAGGGTTCAGTCGATAGGGCCACAGCTTGACAGGACGTGCTGTAATATTCCCAAATGGGAAAAGCAGGAATATGGTGCATAAACATGGAAATAACAGTGTAAATATTATATCAAGACATGAGATCAATATGGATCCATTCTATTAGTCACAATAGCAGCAAAATGATATAATACAATCAGGATCAAATAATACAACACAAGCCCACAAGCCTGCAATAGATAAAAACCCATCAAAATGAGGCACTACTACTAAACCAAAATGTTAGAGACACTACTACAGTGCAGTCAAAAAGGACATAACTACAACAAGAGATGATACAATGATACAAAATATCTTATATATGCCTATACAAATGCTATACATAAATAACAAGACTCTATATCACTTTGCCTAGCCCTAGGGCTGAAGATTCACTGCAGAAAAATAGTTGGAAGATGAGGCTGAAGCTGATATAAAATATGTGGCTCTCCTCCAATAGATCCTCCAGGTGAAAGGCTGACCCCTCCACTGAAGAACCAACTCCCAAAATCATGCATAGAAATCACCCCTACAACAACTCTCCAAAATAATGCAGATATGGACTGAAACTACGCTGTAGGTGATTATGGTAGCTTGGCCTGGTGCCAAATAAAGATATAATTCCCAAGGAGCCTCCTTTATGATATCTCAATGGAAAGGCTACCTCTCCACTGAAACACAAGCCTAGAAAATGGCTCTACAAACCCTCCACGACTTCTGCCCTACAACACAACACAACCTCAACAAGAATTGCGTGGTACATTAAGACTGAAGCTTTGGCCTGATGCCACAATGTGGAAATATAGTTCATATGCTTCTCTTGAGTCAGCAATTAAAGTCCCCTAAGGATTAATGTGGGATTCCCACTCGAGAACACCCTGTGCTAAATAGCACTACAATGTTAGCTAAAGAACTGAAGAGAGAAAACAAGTCTTAACAAACCATATCAAATAATAATCTACAACATGCTCATAATGGCTCCCATCCTCTTCCTTATATTCTTGGTGAGCTTCCTCACCCTTGGCCCCACTCATTAAAGCCACTACTTCCATTCATGATGTCTCCCTCCAAAACTGTATTGTCCCACAATGAATGCCACTCCTCCATGACAACGTTGTTGATTTGGTCAAAGTTGACCCAGTCTACATGCTCCAGCCCCTTTTCACACATAAGGGTGCTTTATCAAGCCACTAAAGTGATCTCCTTTCACATTAGTAGTGATTTTATTCCATTTAAGGATATTTATGGGTCTCCATACCCTCTTATTTAGAAAATTAAGAAGAAAAATAAAAAATTAATATTCCAACTAGATCATGGCTAATTGGGAATGTCACAGTCCCCCCCTCCCAAATGTTTCTCGTCCTCAAGCAACTGAAAAGGTGAGTGCTACAACTCTTCTCCACCTTCCTTGGTGACACCTCCATGTGATAATCTTTCCTCATAAGGCAAGTTTCTCCCAATCCATCCCTTCATGACATGCTCCTCCCAAGTACTCATGGGATGCAAATGACTCATCTCATAAGGAATCAAAAGATCCAATGTAGCAATCATGGTTTGCCCAATGTTCTCCCTGAAACATGTAGCATAAGAAACATGGAGAATATATCTCCCAAAGGGCACATTCAATCCTTCCATCCTTCCTCCAATCATTCCCATAAAAAGAATAAGGACATCATCAATGTATGGGATCAAAACCAATGATACATAAATAGTTGTATGCAATAATGGAGGTGGACCATAGTCCCACATGTGGAACCAACACATTATATCTCCTGACTGCCTCAGATAATGATATGGTAAGTGGTTTTCCCACCACTTACTTGCTTCCATATTCTTCTCATATGCTTTGAGAAGGTGAGTTATGTTTGGTGCCTTTGGTGCACACCCAGAATGATATATTCTCTCCCTATATCCTCCTAGGGAATGGCCATGCTTAACATAGTTTATGGCCCCAAGTTGACCATGAAGTTTATAAGGTAGAAAACTCTCACTTGGAGCAATGGCCTACACATGCATGGTAAGGGAATGAAAATATTCATCATATAAATCATTCTGCATAAAGACATGATCCTTACGGTATGTTTCAATCATACTAATGCAGTGGCTCATAGATAGATCCCCTCTCATTCCTAAAGAGGAAAGAGGTGGCTGTGATAACTCCGTCAAAGATCCATGTATCTCCTCCATCTCTACATGATCCATGCATCTCCTCAAATGCTGATATCTCTCCTCTTCAAAGCCTTCCCAAGTATACCTGTCCATGATAGTATAGTATTCCCTCATGGAATAAGTGTGGCTAAAGAGAAAATATTCATGTAGCAAATTCTCCTTGAGCTTGGATGCTCTAGATAAGAGTATCCTACCATTATAGTAGATGACCTCATCTTTGAATTAATATCCTTCCTCTAGTAGCTGGTTATCAAGTATCATGCAAGTAAAAAGATCCTTGGAATAATCCACCAACAAATGGGATTTCCAATATGGATCTATCCTCCATAGTGACATCGTTGATGATCTATCATACAAAGCATTTATCATGTGGATGATCCCTTATTTGACATCTCCTATGCCAAATTCATATACTGGAAGGCTGCTATCCTCCCTATGTTGCTCCATTCTTAGTACAAAATCTGAGGTGACAGTGGGTAATTATGATGTTGGGAGAATGTCTCCCTCCTCCTTCATTCTACCCAAGACTCTCAATGTTGTACCGTGCCCTCCCAATGCTCCCACTCCTCCTGGATCTATGAGTAGTGCAACATGATGTGAGACATTCCTCATCAACTCTAGATCAGGTGGCCTCCCAGGTGGTTTGCCACAAAACAGTAATGTATCGTGGGCCAAAGTCATGTGCATAATAGATGGGACTGTTACGTCCTTTCTTCCATTGTGAAAATCCATATCTATTTTCTATGGGGAAGTTGTTTGTGAGGGATATGTGTGCATGCCCCTATTCATTTTATTATTTCCACATCTTCTATCCACCCATTCCATCTGCAAAGTCTCCCAATCTGTGGTGAAATTCCCCAAAGTAATCAACCATTGCACACCCAATATCACATTGGTGTCAGGTATGTCAAGCACAAAGAACTTATCAGTAAATGTATATGTCCCCATGGTGACATATAAAGATGGAACATAATGCGTGCACTGCATAGTTCTAGCTCCTAGGACAAAAAAAATCCCTTAAAATGATCAGTGAGTATCGCCCTCCCCTGCACTAGTTGGGCATTAATAAAGTTGTGGGTAGCCCCACTGTCAATCAAAACTGAAACCCTCTAATCCAAAATAGAACCTCAAACCCTCAAGGTCAAGTACTTGGGTACTCCTACGAATGATGCAAGGGCCCCTCCAATAGGATCAAATGCTTCATTCCCACCTCATGGTGGTGGTGGATCCTCTCCTACTATCCCAACACTGTGACCTCCTTCTGGTTCTTCTTCTTCCTCCTCCTCATCATCTGAAAAGACCTCTATATACTGTGCCTTTCCTGTTGCACACCTATGTCCAGGTGCCCATGATTCTTGGAATTTGAAGCAAAGCTTCCTTCTCCTCAAATCTCTTTAGACATCATCACTAACAAGTACTTTGTTTTAGCTCTCCTTTGAAAGAGGAGCCTTCTCATCTTTTCCCTTCGATGGAAAAGTGGGCTTTTGCTGAAATTTTGCCTTTACTTTTGGCAAGGAACCTTGTAGTTCTCTAGCCATCTCAATGGCATCTTGAAGGGTAGTGGGTTTGGTATATTTAACCAACCCATGAATAGGTTTTTCTATCCCATCAATAAACATATAGACCCTTCTTACTGCAGATAAATCAGGAACCATAACAGATGTTTTAGAAATTCATAAATATAAGTTTTTGGATTAACTGATGTTTTGAGATTTTCTAGCCCCATGAAAGGTGCCTCTGAGTCCTTCAATAAAACCTCTCCACCAAGCTTCTTGTGAACTCTGAATATGCAGTCACATTGGCATGACCCAATGTAGACAAACCATGAAACCACCAATCATGTGCCTCACCCTCAAGGTGCAGCGCTGCTATCTTGATGCCCTCCATCTCTAGTACTTGGTTTAGCTGGAAGTAGATGTCTAGTTTCTCTACCCATGATTTGGCAATGCATTTAGATGACCCATCAAAGTTGGGTAAGAAAACTTTGCCCATAGTCTGGTGTAGATCATGATTCTGTATGAATCCTCCAACTCTAGTTTGATGTAGGGGTCTCCTATTGTCCTTGATCAAACAAAATTCTTGAAAACTCAAATGATCCTTGAATATTTGAGATTAATACTCATACTCCATGAAATATTCTTCAAGAGTTTTTGTTGGCAATATGATGCAGAGTGTTGTCCTTGATGGCAACCCACTAAATGAAGATGAAGACATGAGATTGTTGAAATGTTTGTCCTTGACGGAAATCCACCTGATGAAGTTATTCTTGACTTGATGAACTTGGTAAATGATGTAAATCTGATGTGATATGATGTTTGTCGGCAATATGATGCTGAGTACCCACTTGATAGAGTGTTGTCCTTGAATGGAAACCCACCTGATGAAGTTGTGCTTGATAGAATATGTCTTGATGAACCTGCTTAAAGATGTAAATATGATGTATAGTACAGAAGGTAATGAAGAAAGGAATTCAATATGTGCTAGATCCATGATGAAAAGAGTATGTTTCAAGGAATACGCGGATTTGTCTAGGAGAAGTCACGTATGCACGCGGTAAAGTATGTGCCAAGTCGCGTATGGGCAAAAGCGCTCAAAAAGTGCAAAACCAGGGGTAACCACCATGGTATTGACCCATTGTATTGGGTAATGATTCGTCTAAATGAACCCGTCCAGGAATACCATCGGATGTAATGTGGTTTTGGCTCATGGTATTGAAAAAGGGTAAACCTATATAAAGAGAAGAAATTCATTGTGCAAATCATGAGTGTGGGTGCAAGATATCTGAGCTTGAATGAATACTTCTCTCTAAAGTATATCTGAATGGAAAGGGTTACAGTTGAATGATATATCTGATTGCATGATGCACCAATGATGAAGAAGGGTATCTAGATCTGAAATGTACTTGTATTTGCTAGATCTGTTTAGGGGATGATTAGATCTGAGAAGAGGCGAACATCTGTCTGAAGTAAAGGGTAAAATCTGAGTAATGTATCTGTTCTGAAGAATTGCAATGCCCTAAATGTCTGAAGAACCATACGCTAGTTCGCCACAGAAGAAGCATGTATATATGCGGCTTTACTGAAGAGATAGCACGTATGCGCAGTGAAATCAACTCTATAATTTGTACAGAATTATACGCGGGTTGATTTGATTGGAAGCGCGTATATACGCGGTATCAGTGAAAGGAAAGCGCGTATGCAAACTAGGGTTTGCTGAAGCAAGGGGTATGAAATGTCTGATCTGTTCTGCTGTGTTACTGCTATCTGTGAATGATGTATTCTACAGTTCTGGGTTGTCTGAATTGATAAGTTTCAGTTTGATGTATGATTGAGCTTAAATGTATGGAGTGGGTCCAGTCTGGAAATATAATGAAACGTGGTCTGCAAGTGGTGTCCTAAAGGAAGCTTTGGATCCAGTGTGAAAATAGATGAAACGTGGTCCATAGAGGTGCTGAGGGTTGTAGCCTTCAGTCAGGGGGTTGTAGCTCCCTTCCAGGAGAGGCTGGTAAACGAGATCAGGGGGTCGTAGCTCCCTTCCAGGAGAGGCCGGTAAACGAGTCAGGGGGTTGGAGCTCCCTTCCAGGAGAGGCTGGTAAACGAGCGCAGGTGGGTGCCTGCGTGCTGGTCAAGTCTGCGCCAGCACACATGTTGTAAGATGTTTTCTCTATAATAAAATATTGAAGGCTGAGCAACTGCAGCGGTGGTTTTCTCCCGATTTGGGTTTCCACCTAAAAATCCCGGTGTTCATGTGTGATGCTTTGTGTGATGGTTTATTCTGTTCTTACTGCACATGTTTACTGTTTATTAAACATCTGATGAATGAATGATGGAATGATTTAAGTGAAGAATTAATGACATAATTAGATATCTGTGTATACGCGAGTTTCATAAAGGGTATCCGTGTATATACGCGAGTCTGTTTCAGGAAAGTAGCGTATGGGTTTTAGAAGCAAGAAAAAGTAAAAGTTTTGAATATGTAGTAAATACTGATTCACCCCCCCCTCTCAGTATTTTTCCCAACAATTGGTATCAGAGCAGGTTCTTCTGCAGAAGCTTGATCGCTTGAAGGAGATCCGTCGTAATGGGAAGTCAAGAAGGAGTGATGTCTATAAAGCCACCTCTATTCAATGGAAGCAATCTGATATTCTGGAAGGTACGAACAAAAGCATATCTGCAAAGTCTTGGTGCAGATGTATGGGCAATCGTGGAAGAAGGTTATCAATACCCAACAAGTATTCCTACTGATGTAGCAGAAAGGAAGAAGTATGAAATCAATGCCAAAGCAGTAAATGTCTTATTAGGAAGCATGTCTGAACCAGAATTTGCTAAAGTGATGCAGCTACATTCAGAAAAAGAAATATGGGACAAAATCATTCTAAGTTATGAAGGAGACACAAAGGTAAAAAGTGAAAAACTCCAAACTCTTAGAATTGAATATGAAAATTTGAAGATGCATAGTGATGAAAGTGTTGCCAGTTTCTTTCTTCGTCTAGATGATATTGTAAATCGGATGAGAAATTTGGGTGAAACCATAACCGATACTACTCTGGTGGAAAAAGTCTTAAGATCTTTGACTTCAAAATTTGACTCTAAAGTTTCAGCTATTGAAGAAAGGCAAGATCTGCAAACTCTTACTATTGTTCAATTACATGGTATTCTGACTGCTTTTGAAATGAGACAAGGAGGTCCTTCCCAAATCAGAGAAGCTGCTTTTAAGGTATCTACAAGAGGAAAAGAAAAGGAAGTTGTCAAAGAATCCAGCTATATATCCGAAGAAGAAGAAGCGAATTTTGTGAGAAAACTCCAACTAGGTACTGGAAGATTCAAAGGTAAGCTTCCCTTCAAATGTTTTGAGTGTGGAAAAGTTGGTCACTATGCCGCTAAATGTCCTTATAGAGAAAAACATGGTAAAGGGAAACAATTTGAAAAGAGAAAGAGTTATTATGCAAAAGAAGATGATGATGAAGTGTCCAGTGAAGATGAAGAAGATTCTGACCATGATCTGAAAGTACTCATGGCAAAGAAGCAAAAGAAGAAGGCTACTCGAAGCAAGGAGATATCTCAGAAAACATGTATAGCAGAAATTGAAGAAGATGAATCAGGTAGTGATTGGGGTCCTTGTAATCTTCTTTGTGCAAGCAATGGTGTAGATAGTGAAAGTAAAGTTGTGGATCTAGAAGAATCTCTCAAGATTAAAGTTGAAGAACTACAAAGTTCATCTAATAAGCAAGAAACTATCTACAAAGAGATGATCTCTCAAATGGAAAAACAGATAGAAATGCTGAATGGACAGGTGGACAAGTATCAAAGGTTTCATACTTATGCATCCAATCGAATTAAAGAACTAGAAGCAGAAATCAACGATCTAAATGTAGATCTCGAAAAATCAAGCAAGAAGAATGAAGGACTTGAAGCTGCAATCATCTCTCTGCAAGCAGATCTTGAAGCATCAAGTAAGAAGAATGAGGAACCTCTACAAACATTTGAAAAGGAAGGCCTTGAAGCAGAAATCATCTCTCTCAAAGAAGATCCGGAAAAATCAAATAAGAAGAATGAAGAGCTGCAACAAACATGTGAAGAAAACGAAAATTGGTTGAAAGAAGAGATTCTAAATCTGAAGGATCAAGTAGAAGATGGAAGAAGGAAAGAAGAAAGCATGATGAAGCAATGTCAAGCCTTGGAGGTTGAGGTAAACATTCTCAAAGGTAAATTAGAAGAAAAGGTTAAACTTTTGAGGTTTCAAGATAGTACTAATATTTTGGACAATATTCTGAGTAATCAAAGGTCTCCTGCTATCAAACTTGGTCTTGGTTTCCATGAAAATGTTAAAGGAGAATCTAGCTCACAAGGAAGTGCTAAAAATTCAGAGGATGTCAATGCAAAACCTGAAGTGTTGAAAGAGACAAAAGGTCAACCAACAATGATGAAATCTCAAAGGAAATCAGTCAAGAATGTTGAATGTTTTAAATGTCATAATTATGGGCATGTTGCAGCAAATTGCAGGAGCAGATCACTTCAGCCACAAACTAACAGATCCTACATAGAAAGGTTCTCTGGTTTCTTCAAAGGATATTGTTTTTCATGTAACAAGTATGGACATAAAGCAACTGATTGTAAAAGGAGGAAGATTAGAAATACTCATTATGATTCTTATGCTTATTTCTCTGGACACATGAGATGTTATTCTTGTAACAAGTATGGAAATGTAGAAAAGGAATGCAGGTTGAACAGATATGAGAAATTGGATAACTTCCAGCACACAAATAGAAAGTTTAAACAAATCTGGAAAAGGATGGAGGACCGATCAGAAACGTAGGGAATATTGACCCTACTGCATTCATCCGCTTCTGAAGCTTACTTATCTGATTGACTGCAGGAATGATGTGGGATACATTATGAGATTTAGTAATGTATCGTCACTGGGGGAGCAATGTATGATGACTCTGATGGTTGATTTGATTTTTCTGGTTATATGTATTTCTGACAGAGCATCTGATATGAAGAAGACAGGTACAGGAAGTACAAGTTTAGGGGGAGATGAAGGAATGTGAAAAATTTCTATGCTTCACTTTCCATACGTGGGTTCAATGAACAAAAGTTGCATATACACGCGAGTTCCAGCAGAAACAGTTGCGTATGCATTGATGATAAGAGAATTTATATGATAGCTGAAGATCTGGAGCAGAGGTTCAGGGGGAGTATCAGTCTGATTGTTAATAACTGTATTATTGACTCTGTATCAGCTTAATTTCTCAGTTCTAAATAATGATGATATAATATTTGATGTCTTATGTTGAACATTATGGATGAGTCCTGTTTGCTTTTTGATGAAGAGTATTCGTTGCTGAGATGAAAGTCTTATAATTTGGAGATAAGGGCAGTTCATGCAGAGATTGTTGCTGATGACTGGCTGATGAACGCATTTAGGTTGCACAAGTTAAGGAAGAGCACTAGTTCAGGGGGAGCAGCAGGTTGAATACTAATGATTGCATTGTTGACACTATGATTTCTTATTCTTGGTTACTGTGATACTTATGCTTAAATGATGATGACTTGGTACATGGTTTATTATGATGAGATTTTGAGCCTTGTTTGCTGAAAAGTATCTTTTGTGCTCACACATGGATGAATTGGAAGTCTTATGATTCAAAGATAAGAATATATCATGCAGAGTTTGTTACTATGGTTGAGACCATTTTCCTACATATGTTACATCATGTTAAATTTTAAAGATCATGGTGATATTGGACCACATGGATGATTTCTTAACACATATTTGAAGATGTTGTTCTGGTATGATAATTTCTCTTGGAAAGAATGTATTGATGCTGCAAAGAATCTTAATACTTGGTTACTAATGTACTTATGCTACAACCTTTGGATGACGCTTGAAGACACAACTACTCTGTTCTATCTATCTATATTCTAGGGAAGCATTCAAATATCTCAGAAAGAAGCTGAACACTGTCTTTTTTTTCTCACAGAGGATCAGATTTGGTTAAAGTATAGAAGATAGTATTTGATACGCGGATTTCCTGAAACATAGTCGCGTATATACGCGAGTTGATGCACAGAAAACCACATATGTCTGATTTCTGACAAATTTCTATTTGGGGTCAGCTCTCTTCAGCACAGCTGCAGTGCTGTTTGGTATCTCTGGTATCTCTGGTGATGTTCCAGCTCTTATAATACTATTTCAATCTCTGATGTTTTAAATATGCCTTGATGATTGGTTGAAAGTGTTCAGGATGCACAAACTAAGGGGGAGCCTTAGTCATATGGAAAGGATGTTCGGATGCACATTTTCAGGGGGAGCCCTAGTCTTGCTGAGTATAATGCATTGTTGGCATTATGGTGGTTCTGATATATGATCTCTCTTGAGGTTTTTCTGGTCTTGGTCATAAATGGTCATATTTTTATTTTGATGATAAGGTCTTGTTGAGACCCATGATGTAAAATTGTAATTTTCAGTCATGTAAGGACTTGACAAATTTTGTAAACCCACTTGGTTGGGTAGCTGAGTCAAATTTGTAAACCCACTTGGTTGGGTAGTTGAGTTAAGATGTGTAAACCCACTTGGTTGGGTATTTAGGTCTCATATGTAAATCCACTTGGTTGGATCTTTGATGTAAGTATGAGTCTTGTGTGATAGGAAGTTCATAGAGTCATGTACCTCATTGAAAAATATGTTTGAAGATTCAGCATGAACTCAGGGGGAGCTTGGTCACTTCAGTATACATTAGATCTGCAGAACGCTTCTTCTACATGAGGAGAAAAGGGGGAGAGTGTGTTGGTTTTGATCCGCCCTTTGCCCTTGATGTCAAAGGGGGAGAGTGACATGGTGTTTGAATGAAGAGAAAGAATGGTGTCAAAAATGGGGAAAGTGACATGGTGTCATTGTATTCTTAATATACCTATCTGTTGTGGTAACCAAACACCATCATGGTTGCCATCAAGTCCAAAGGGGGAGATTGTTGGAAATATGATGCAGAGTGTTGTCCTTGATGGCAATCCACCTGATGAAGTTATTATTGACTTGATGAACTTGGTAAATGATGTAAATCTGATGTGATATGATGTTTTTCGGCAATATGATGCTGAGTACCCACTTGATAGAGTGTTGTCCTTGAATGGCAACCCACCTGATGAAGTTGTGCTTGATAGAATATGTCTTGATGAACCTGCTTAAAGATGTGAATCTGATGTATAGTACAGAAGGTAATGAAGAAAGGAATTCAATATGTGCTAGATCCATGATGAAAAGAGTATGTTTCAAGGAATACACGGATTTGTCTAGGAGAAGTCGCGTATGCACGCGGTAAAGTACGTGCCAAGTCGCGTATGGGCAAAAGCGCTCAAAAAGTGCAAAACCAGGGGTAACCACCATGGTATTGACGCATTGTATTGGGTAATGATTCGTCTAAATGATCCCGTCCAGGAATAACATCGGATGTAATGTGGTTTTGGCTCATGGTATTGAAAAAGGGTAAACCTATATAAAGAGAAGAAATTCATTGTGCAAATCATGAGTGTGGGTGCAAGATGTCTGAGCTTGAATGAATGCTTCTCTCTGAAGTATATCTGAATGGAAAGGGTTACAGTTGAATGATAGATCTGATTGCATGATGCACCAATGATGAAGAAGGGTATCTAGATCTGAAATGTACTTGTATTTGCTAGATCTGTTTAGGGGATGATTAGATCTGAGAAGAGGCGAACATCTGTCTGAAGTAATCTGAGTAATGTATCTGTTCTGAAGAATTGCAATGAACTAAATGTCTGAAGAACCATACGCTAGTTCTCCGCAGAAGAAGCGCGTATATACACGGCTTTGCTTAAGAGAAAGCGCGTATGCGCAGTGAAATCAGCTCTGTAATTTGTACAGAAGTATACATGGGTTGATGTGATTGGAAGCGCGTATATACGCGGTATCAGTGAAAGGAAAGCGCGTATGAAAACTAGGGTTTGCTGAAGCAAGGGGTATGAAATGTCTGATCTGTTCTGCTGTGTTACTGTTATCTGTGAATGATGCATTCTATAGTTCTAGGTTGTCTGAATTGATAAGTTTCAGTTTGATGAATGATTGAGATTAAATGTATGGAGTGGGTCCAGTCTGAAAATATAATGAAACGTGGTCTGCAAGTGGTGTCCTAAAGGAAGATTTGGATCCAGTGTGAAAATTGATGAAACGTGGTCCATAGAGGTGCTGAGGGTTGTAGCCTTCAATCAGGGGGTTGTAGCTCCCTTCCAGGAGCGGCTGGTAAATGAGATCAGGGGGTCGTAGCTCCCTTCCAGGAGAGGCTGGTAAACGAGTCAAGGGGTTGGAGCTCCCTTCCAAGAGAGGCTGTTAAACGAGCGCAGGTGGGTGCCTGCGTGCTAGTAGGAGTCTGCACCAGCACATATGTTGTAAGATGTTTTCTCTATAATAAAATATTGAAGGCTGAGCAATGGCAGCGGTGGTTTTCTCCCGACTTGGGTTTCCACCTAAAAATACTGGTGTTCATGTGTGATGCTTTGTGTGATGGTTTATTCTGTTCTTACTGCACATGTTTACTGTTTATTAGACATCTAATGAATGAATGATGGAATGATATAAGTGAAGAATTAATGACATAATTAGATCTCCGTGTATATGCGAGTTTCATAAAGGGTATCCGCGTATATACGCGAGTCTGTATCAGGAAAGTAGCGTATGGGTTTTAGAAGCAAGAAAAAGTAAAATTTTTGAATATGTTGTAAATACTGATTCACCCCCCCTCTTAGTATTTTTCCCAACAGTTTCTTGTTTTTGAAACCCTCCGTTTCTTGCTACTAAGAATGTAGGCATTGTAGAGTGTTGGGAAACCTCGCTGCTTCACTGGTTGATCACTCCAGTGATGAGAAATGCCGAAGCCTTCACCATGTAGAAAATCTTTATGGGATTCCTCGTGTCTATACATCCTCATCTCCTTTATTTATTTTTCAATGTCTTGCATATTTTGAAGAAGAAGCTTAGGAAACTCCTTCTCCTCATCTCCTCTTGAATAAGGGGTATTACCCTTGTCTTCTCTATCATATGTATAATCATAATTCCGATTTTTTCTGAGATTCATATTCTCTCTATATGTTTGAGGATATCCTTCTTCTGATGACATATTGGCTTCAAATGCATAGGCTGAGCCAAGATTATGCTCTGATACCACTGTAATATTCCCAAATGGGAAAAGCAGGAATATAGTGCATAAACAAGGAAATAACAATGTAAATATTATATCAAGACATGAGACCAATATGGAGCCATTATATTAGTCACAATAGCAGAAAAATGATACAATAAAATGAGGCTCAAATAATACAACACAAGCCCACAAGCCTCTAATAGATAAAAACCCCTCAAAATGAGGCATTGCTACTATACCAAAATGTCGGAGACACTGTTACAACACAGTCACAAAGGACATAGATAAAATAGGAGATGATAAAATGATATAAAATATCTGATATATGCCTATAGATATGCTATACATAAATAAAAAATCTCTATATCACTTTTCCTAGCCAGCCCCAAGGGTTTCTGGCAATACACCCAAAAATACAAATGGTTAACCCAGGCCCTAGGGCTGAAGATTCACTGCAGAAAAATAGATGGAAGATGAGTTTGAAGATGATATAAAATATGTGGCTCTCCTCCAATAGATCCTCCAGGTGAAATTCTGATCCCTCCACTGAAGAACCAACTCCCCAAATCATGCACAGAAATCACCCCTGCGATGGCTCTCCAACATAACACAGATATGGACTGAAACTGCACTGTAGGTGATGGTGGTAGCTTGGCCTAGTTCAAAATAAATATATAATGCCCAAGGAGCCTCCTTGCTGATCTCCCAATGGAAAGGCTACCTCTCCACTAAAACACAAGCCTATAAAATGGCTCTACAAACCCTCCACAACTTCTACCCTGCAAGACAACACAACCTCAATAGGAACTACAGTGTACATTAAGATTGAAGCTTTGGCTTGATTCAGAAATTTTGAAATATAGAGCATATACTTCTCCTGAGTGGGCACTTGAAGTCCCCTGAAGATGAAGGTGGGATTCCCGCTCGGGAACACCCTGTGCTAAATAGCATATCTTAGCTAAATAGCTGAAGAGAGCAAACAAGTATTAACAGACCATATCAAATAATAATAATCTACAACATGCTCACAATGGTTGCCATCCTCTTCATTATATTATTGGTGAGATTATTTATCCTTGGCCCCACTCATTAAAGGCACTACTTCCATGCATGGAGTCTCCCTCCAAAATTGCGCTGTCCCACAGTGAATGCCACTCCTCCATGACAACATTGTTGATTTGGTCAAAGTTGACCCAGTCTACATGATCTAGCCCTTTTTCACACATAAGGGTGATTTATCAAGCCATTAAAGTGATCTCCTTTCACATTCATAGTGATTTTATTCCTACTAAGGATATTTATGGGTCTCCATACCCTCTTATTCAACAAATTAAGAAGCAAAAGAAAAAATTAATATTCCAACTAGGTCATGGATAATTGGGAATATTACACGTGCATCTAGCTTCAAGGTGATTTTCATGACACCCAGATCTCCCATGATTCCCTTGAGCTCATAGAACTTCATAGGGAATAGGTCTTGATATTCGGTCAACAGCTCCACAATATTTCCAATAGTATCATCACCCCAGTAATCCCCAATTTTCGCCAACTTAGGTTGTTCCACCGTCACAATGTTGACTTCCTTAAAATTCAATGGTTTGGTAACATCTACTGCTTGAAATAGAGGTATTGCAACTATGCGCTCTCCTTCTGACTATGGGATAGTGATATTCCTACGATCCTCATCATAGACTTGCACTAACAAATTTCGACATTTGATAATATCCTGCATCTGCACATCCCAAGCTGGTGGAACACATTCTTTCCGAAAAAAAGAATCATCAAAGACAAGAGCATATATATATTGCAGGGCTTCATCCAATTTCTCTATCCCTCCTGTTATCACCCAATTTTTTTCAAAACATCATTGTGTCATGTTTGTTTTTGGTCATGGTTCAAATTATGTTTAGAAGTCAATTTAGGATTTGGTTTGTTGGAAATACTGAGGGGGGGCTGAATCAATATTCCTTTCAATTAGAGCATTAGTTAATCTTCAATTATTATTAGTGTTTGTACAATGATAGCAGAAAACAAAAGGAACACAAATGCACACAATTTTTAAGGTGGAAACCCACTCCGGGACAAAAACCACCTAATGATTTTCTAATAATTCTTTAATATTCAACTCCAATTGAAAATAAAGCTCCAACTTCCTCGAATCTAGAAAAGCATTCTTCTCCATCTCCCATTGGATGGACACTCCAACGCCTAAGATCTTCAGTAGTCAACTAAATAGATGCCCAAACACCCAATGAGCTACAACTCACCCTAGCACCACCCTACCACTCTATAGAAGAATAAAAGAAGAATGGACTCTTGTACCAAAGAAAATGGTCCACTTTATAATGATATAGAATGATGTAGAAGAAGAAGATACACTAGAAAATAACCCCAACTATGACACAACCACCTAATTATGATCCTAGACCTCCCGAAACTGCCTCTTCAACTCTTGGCAGATAGACACTAGAACAATTTTTACAATAATGTATTTACAATTACTTAGTACAATGATACCTTTACAGTGACTGTATGCAGTGCTGCCCACTTGAAGACTTCATGTGATGAACTTTTTGCTATTGTTCTGCACCTTGGTTACTACTCTTGTCATGCTACCCTCTGCTACACCTTGCTTTGCTTTGCTACCCTAGAAAGTCTAGTCCTTTCCAGCCCTTGACAACACATGATCTGGCTTTTTCTTTCCTTCTGGGAGCTCGATATTTAATCTGGTGTATCTCTATTATTTCAGATCCCCAATATCTAATTTTCAGTCCTGTAGTAGTCCTCTGATTCAGCTTTCCAATGCCATAGGTCTGACCCAATTTGGATTCTTCAAGAGAGATTTATGCCCAATATCTCACAATGTCATAATTATGGACTGTTTCAGTAGAGCGAACCTGTACAGCGTGCCATGTGGCATTGTTTCTTCATTCGGCTCTAAAATTGATAGAGAGAAAACAAAATTTTGTGCAATATCTTCAAATTTTTATATAATTCCAATCCCATACTCTGAGAGAGAGTTATGACGATCTCCCCAAGGTCACTTCTTTGAGATGAATTTCAGGATCCTGCAAAAACACTGACTTATGAAGATCATATCTCCAAAAATATTACGCACCTTGATCTAAAATTTTCATAGGAGCTTCCTTTGGCTTTCAACTTTGCCTCCTAAAAATTTAAGCTTCTGAACCTTTGTAGAAAAAAAAATTAGAGAGAAAATTCCACAATGACTTGTTTCAAATAGCGAAATCCCTTGCATAAGGAGGATATGAGGATCATAATTTATATAAATGCTTAGGTTGAGAGCGGCTTCAACAAGTGAACGTGGGAGGGATTTTAGGAGATTAAAAAATATTAATTATTACTTTTCAATGACCCATGCCACAACCCCATGGGGTTTTAGCCCACTAACTGGGGTTACAAACTTCAAACATGAATATATCTCAAACCGTGAATAATTACGTGGCGTACCATATATCAACAGAAACATCTCGAGAAGAAGAAATCATCAAAAGCATTCTCGACCTAGAATATAGTAATTTTGTAGGTAAAAATTCCCATTCAATATTGGGGCAGCCCCTGATGCTACTTGGGTTGACATCAATGACAACTGCTGATCGAAAATCTCCCCCTTTGGCATTGATGGCAACACAAGTACTCCCCCTGCGATCATGACACCTCTTCCTACAACATTCTCTCCCCCTTTGACATCAATGGAAAAGGGTAACTCCCCCTGACACACAACCATCCTATGGACCTATACACACTTCCACTCCCCCTTTATATTCTGAATAAGGAAAATCTAATGAGAACTTGGGAGAATCCCAGGCTTTTGGTGAAGATATTCCAATGCTTCAGGAGTACTCTCATGATCATCAACACTTGCTTCCCAATCTGCATATGTAAAGGAATGAATAATGAGATTGTTACCCTTGGGATACCATAAGCCATATTCTGTTGTTCCCTTTAGATATCGAAGAATTATTTTGATGGCAATAATATGTGATTCTTTTGGTGCTGCTTGGAATCTTGATACTTGTCCAACTACTTGCATAACATCTGGTCGGGAGGCTGTTACATATAGAAGACTACTAATCATAGATATGTACAACCTTTGATCCACATCCTTAGATGAGTCATCTATGCTCAATTTGCAACCTGTTACCATTGGAGTAAGGATGGGTTTGCAATCTTCCATTTTAAATTTCTTGAGAATTTCCTTGATGTAATTGGATTGACATATAAATATTCCTTTCTCTCGCTGAGATATTTGAAGCCCTAAGAAGTAGATCAAGTGCTCTTGCGCTGAAGATGAACGGGACTAAGCGATCTGTTGAAGCTATGGGATGTCAAAATACATTGGTAGGGGAGCGTTCCGCCTCAAAGAAAAGCACTGGCGCAAGCAGGTGTGGACGAAGCGGAAGAGAGAATGTCGGCTTGAGTAATGAAAACATTGGTGAGAATCCAATGCCTTGAAAACCTAAGGGTTCCTCCGCAAGGTTCGTCCATGGAGGGTGAGTCAGGGCCTAAGATCAGGCCGAAAGGCATAGTCTATGGAAAACAGGTGAATATTCCTGTACTACCCCTTGTTGGTCCCGAGGGATGGAGGAGGCTAGGTTAGCCGAAATATGGTTATCGGTTCAAGGACGCAAGGTGACCCTTTCAGGGTAAGAAGGGGTAGAGAAAATGCCTCGAGCCAATGTCTGAGTACCAAGCACTACAACGCTGAAGTAACCCATGCCATACGCCCAGGAAAAGCTCGAACGACCTTCAACAAATGGGTACCTGTACCCGAAATTGACATAGGTAGGTAGGTAGAGAATACCTAGGGGCATGAGACAACTCTCTCTAAGGAACTTGGCAAAATAGCCTCGTAACTTTGGGAGAAGGGGTGCCTCCTTAGGAGGTCGCAGTGACCAGGCCCGGGCGACTGTTTAACAAAAACACAGGTCTCCACAAAGTCGTAAGACAATGTATGGGGGCTGATGCCTGCCCAGTGCCTGAAGGTTAAGGAAGTTGGTGACCTGATGATGGGGAAGCCAGCGACCGAAGCCCCGGTGAACGGTGGTCGTAACTATAACGGTCCTAAGGTAGCGAAATTCCTTGTTGGGTAAGTTCTGACCCGCATGAAAGGCGTAACGATCTGGGCACTATCTCGGAGAGAGACTTGGTGAAATAGACATGTCTGTGAAGATGCGGACTACCTGCACCTGGACAGAAAGACCCTATGAAGCTTTACTATTCCCTGGGATTGTCTTTGGGTTCTTCTTGTGCAGCTTAGGTGGAGGGCGAAGAAGGCCCCCTTTCGGGGGGGCCTGAGCCACCAATGAGATACCACTCTGGAAGAGCTAGAATTCTAACCTTGCGCCAGGACCTACAAGCCAAGGGACAGTCTCAGGTAGATAATTTCTATGGGGCATAGGCCTCCCAAAAGGTAACAGAGGCATGCAAAGGTTTCCTCGGGCCGGACGGAAATTATCCCTCAAGTGCAAAGGCATAAGGGAGTTTGACTGCAAGACCCACCCGTTCAGTAGGGACGAAAGTCGGCCTTAGTGATCTGATGGTGCCGAGTGGAAGGGCCGTCACTCAATGGATAAAAGTTACTCTAGGGATAACAGGCTGATCTTCCCCAATAGTTCACATCGACGGGAAGGTTTAGCACCTCGATGTCAGCTCTTCACCACCTGGGGTGGTAGTACATTCCAAGGGTTGGGCTGTTCGCCCATTAAAGCAGTACGTGAGCTGGGTTCAGAACGTCGTGAGACAGTTCGATCCATATCCGGTGTGGGCGTTAGAGCATTGAGAGGACCTTTCCCTAGTACGAGAGGACAGGGAAGGACGCACCTCTAGTGTACCAGTTATCATGCCCACGGTAGATGCTAGGTAGCCAAGTGCAGAGCAGATAACTACTGAAAGCATATAAGTAGAAAGCCCACCCCAAGATGAGTGCTCTCCTATTCTTACTTCCCTGAAAGCCCCTAGTCACGAACACGGCTGGGACAACGACGGGTTCTCTTTCCTTGCAAGGGATGGAGTGACAAAAGTATTGAGAATGCAAGATAAGGTCATGGTGAGACAAGTTGATTATCATTATGATAGGTTTCAAGTGGAAGTGCAGTGATGTAGCAATTGATTTGGATGACTCGTAGAATATACGAAACCACCCTCCAGGACCCTGGAGAATAGTGATGCAAAATAATTTTCTTCGGGTACTCCCAATGGTGGTCATATGAAAGGGACACAGTCATTAATTAGTTTCACTACAATACTTCCCTTCAGCCAATATGTAGAAATGGGGAATTTATCAACCATTCCTCTATCCATTCTGCTCCGCCTTCCTACTGGAAAGGGATTAGAGTTCCTCATTTTTTGTAAGGATCCCGATTGAACTTCAGCATTACCATTATGCTACTAGAAATGTAGCATAATCTTATCAACATACCAATCCATCCATTCCGATCCGAAACTAGGATCGAAACAATTTATTATTTTCTATAATTAATGGCACAGAACCCATGGAATCAGGCATGGGGATGATATTATTTCATAATGGAATTTCTCGTGCATTTCGTAATAGATGCACGTTATTTCTCTATGAATAATAATGACTAATTCATAGTTTTAGCTATATTGATTCATTCTTCTTCTGTTTCTGCTCCTCCCAATGGTTCATCTCCCTATTGGGTCCCATTCTTTCCCTCCTTTATGGTTGGATAGAAAGGAGTGCTCAATCCTTTAGGAGAACTAAAATTAATCATCTTTCTTCATATCTCTATCATTTATAATGTGTAATGCCCAAAATATTGTGACAAAGATACTAAAAAAGAGACGACTAATCTAGTGAAATTTGATCCTGATCTTCTTCTTGATCAAGGGATATATTATATCTTAGGTATGGAAGTTATGCACGAACGTCATGCTCACAACTTTCCTCTAGATCTAGCCGGTGTTGAATCTATTTCAATAGGAGGATAATACTCTGATGTATTGTTATCATGTATTTCTTAATTGAAGCATACCAAGCATTTCATTTTATTGAAAGTCTTGGTATGCTTCAATTGTTTGTTGTTATTCTTCATACTTCTTCCCCCATTCCATCAATAATGGATATGTGTAGTTCCCCTGCATCCAGCAGGAATTGAACCCACGAGTTCACCAATTATGAGTTGGGCACTTTAACCATTCAGCCATGGATGCTGGATAAAGATCATCAACATACTCATTCTATAATATGAGTATAGACTCAGATATAAAATGGGTTAGTTCGGGATCGGGAGCCATTTACATTATTTCTCTCATACTTGATTCATGTCAAATATTATGAATAGACATTCAAATATCATTTCATTTTGATAATAAGCCATGGACAAAAAAAATAATAATATGTGAATCAATTAGAATTGATTGTATTGATTGTTCAGTCCTTTGGTCTTCCACTCATGGTGGGTGGGAGAATGATGAAGAAGTTGACGGAAAAATAGAAGAATTTGATCTATTTCAAAGGAGTATATTCATGTTCCTATTTCACGAATATAATACGGCTGGATATTTTCATTAATATCTAGTATCATTCCTACCTATTCTTGCATCCTTTATTTCCAGAGGTTTGGCTCCCTCAAGAACCGGACTACTAGTTACGAATCAAGTATCGAACCAATGGGGAGATACTTGGATACGATCTAAGATCATTATATGTTCGCTCCAGTTCTTGTTGTTCTTGATGTTGGAACAGTCTCCCTTTATCTATGGGCTATTATTCTAGTATACAGGGTATATCTGCATTTATAGGAGCTTCAATTCTCGTGCTTATTTTCATCTTTGGTTCGGTGCATACGTGGCGAAAAGGAACATTGGAATGTTCCTTAGTTTCCGAGTGGGGGAGGGGAGTACAAAATGGCATAAAGCCAATGATGAATCCTATGGAGTTACCTTTACTTGATCAAACAATTTTGAATCCAGGTATTTCAACTACCCCATTGGTCTTGGACGAGCTGACCTCATTATAACAGTGGGGACTGTGACCATGAAAAAGGCTCCCTCTGTAGTGAGATTGATTATACGAACAAATGCTAGAACCAAAATCTGTAGTTGCCCTGGGAGCATGTACTATCACATAGAAATGTTTGGTACAGATTCTTATAGTACCGTTCACAAAGTAGATAAGTTAATTCCTGTGGATTTCTATTCGCAAGATTGCCCAACTGAACCAGAGGTTATTATAGATGCTATAACGAAACTTCGTGAAAGAAAATTTAGTTCGATGGATATACGAGGCCCGAACTCCAACAAGGAAAGAAGAAAATATTTCCCTATAAATCATAGGGATCATCATATTGGATCCAGTATTCATACTAGAAACTATGATCAAAAGTTATTACATCAATCTTCTGAACCTCAATTCAAATCTACTTTCGAGATACGCTTTGCAACATTTGGATCTACTTCAACTCTGGAATTATAGATCTATCGTTGGGATAATATATCCCATTTTGATTCGGATGGAATAGGATGAATAGATTCCAACTAGTATCAGAGCTGAACTCTTAGTCCCACCATCAAATCTTGTCCTCTGAGTTCTCGATCCTACTTTTTTATATGTACAGAGTATCGGGATTCAATTGGAATAGACAGGGAGGGACAATATGAGCAAAGAAGAGGGGGAGAACAGATTTATTAATCTATCTATTTTGATCAGGGTGTCTCCGTATGTACACATACATACAGATATGTCTAGATAGAATAGATGGATGGATATGGAGACATGGATATTGACATCTTGCCAAGAACCAGATTTGAACTAGTGGCACGAGGATTTTCAATCCTCTGCTCTACCAACTGACCTATCCCGGCTCTTCCCTGTGGATCATCCTGGTACAGGTTCTTAACTTATGTCAACTAAAAATAAGGAAAAAGTATTTTTCCCAGTTTTTACAATGATCTTTATTATTTTCGATCAGGAAGTCACTAATATGAGAAAAAATGGACTGTAATTGAATAATTTCAAACGATCTATTCTATGTAGATCATATATCACAAAATGAATTGATCATATGATCAACTGATTAACATATCAACTCAACTTGTCATAAGATGGATGAAAAGATTCATGTTCTAAATTCTTCTCTTAGAGAAGAAATTAGAATGGATTTGAACCAATGGAATTGGAGAAAATAGATCAGTCCGTTCGGGAACGAACTTGGGTGGGGATAGAGGGACTTGAACCCTCACGGTCTATAAAGCCAACAGATTTTCCTCCTACTGCAATTTGCATTGTTGTTGACATTGACATGTAGAATTGGACTCTATCTTTATCCTCGTCCAACCATTTATTCCAAAAACTTATTCAATTTTCCATCTAGAGTAGATAAGTTCATAATTGGATTACTTAATTTCAAATCAGTACTTCAACTCGAATCTAGCAACTATCTTATGAGTAAAATGCTTGGAACGATTCAAGTTCTGATCGCTAGTCTAGTTTTGTCTGATGTTATATAAAATATCTCTCCATTTTTTAGGTGTAAATAGAGCGTTCTATAACTACAGTATTGAACCAAATGAGATTCATTCATTAGAATATCTTCCATTGAGTCTTTGTACCTATCCCCTTCCTATCTTAGGAGAAGAAACATTGTCTTCATGAACCGGATTTGGCTCAGGATTACCCATTCAAAATATCCCAGGGTTCCCTGGATTTGGAAGCTATCACTTGGTAGGTTTCCATACCAAGGCTCAATTCGATCAAGTCCATAGCATGGAAAGATTCATGACGCGTGTGACAGGGAAGGGAAGGGAATGGATAGGGCAAGCAAATTAATTTTATCCTTTTCTTTTTATCCTTATCAAAAACCTGGGACTAAGTATCCAAAATATTCTTATCCAGAACTAGATAGGATCAAAACAGAAAAGAAAAAAATGATGTAGAACATATCCTTATCGATGAGGGGCGACCATATGAAAAATTTAATTGATCCTTTCATTTCCTTGAGTTATTGGCCTTCTGCTAGGGGTTTCAGATCAAATACCAATTTTTTAGAAACAAATATAATAAATCCAAGTGTGGTACTTAGTGTATTGATCTATTTTGGAAAGGGAGTGTGTGCAAGTTGTATATTCGAATAATATGGCTGGGCCCCACCGGCTGCACTTTGGAGATAGAAAAGTGCATGATCTCAACGAATTACTTCTGAACGGGGAATAGCGAAGAACTATAGCATTTCGTAATTGATTGGGAAATGCCCACTAGAATGGTTAAAGCTGAACTATTTGAAGTCTAAGCACAACTAAATGGGTATTCTTTCCACCGTTGTGTCAAGATGAGATGGATTCAAAGGCATAGTTGGAGATTGATCTGATATAAAACATTCATATCAATGGAATAATTTCATCTATTTACTGAAAAATAGTCCCAATATCCCATCCAATTTTAGGTCCAATGCTGAACTGACAACCTAGATAGAAAGGAAGTTATTCGATAGAAAAAAAATAAGTAGGCACAAATTAATTAATTGAATGGAACGATTCAAATTTCATGGGGGGAGAATAGGAGAGAAAAGGGGAAACGAAAACAAAAAAAACTTTATTGATAATTGCAAATCCCTTTTGCTGGAAGAGCCCTTGGAGATCTTGGTCGTTTATAAATTGATTCTAATATTCCTTAAATGGAACAGAAAGGGCAGGCTTGGTGTGAAGGGGGAACGTATATGTTCCTGGGGAATAAAAAAGAACTGAGTAGGAGAGCTGAATGAATTGAAAGATTCGTGTTCAGTTTGGGAAGAGATTATGAATTCGTGAAATTTGTAAATAGATAATCTAATTTCATTAAGTAATCTATTATATAACCATAAATAGAAAATATTGAATACTATTCGGAATTCGGAAGAACTATGTAAAGGAGCTATTGATCAGCTCGATCAGCTCGGACTCGCTTAAGGGAAGTGGAAATGATAGGGGACGAAATCCAGGTAAATGGAGACTCCCAAGTAGAACAAGAGAAAGAGGATCTCATCAATGCTGCTTCTGAGAATTTGGAAAAATTAGAGGATCACAAGAATGAAACAATTTACTCCAAACAACAAAGAGCAATTGACCAGATCTTACAACAAGTTTCTCGCCAAGCTTTACGAAGAACTATAGGAACTTTAAATAATCATTTTAAAATTGAGTTGAATTTACATACGATCAATAAAAATATTGGCCTGTTTAGAACCATGATGAACACACCAGATTAGTTGTTAGTTGTTAGTTTTTAGTTGTTATAGGCCCTATTTCTCAACAGATAATTAATAAGTGCTAATGGGAAATCTTCAAATCAATGAAATTAGTATTATTATATGGAAACAGATCAAACAATATAACGACGTAGTAGGAGTTGGTAATATTGGCACCGTACTTCAAGTAGGAGATGGAATTTCTCGTATTCATGGTATTTATGAAGTAATGGCAGGGGAATTAGTGGAATTTGGAGATGGTATAGTAGGCATTGCCCTAAATTTTGGATCGGATAATGTTGGAGTTGTATTAATGGGTGATGGCTTGATGATACAAGAAGGTAGTTTCGTGAGAGTAACAGGAAAAATTTCTCAGATACCAGTAAGTGATGCGTATTTGGTTCGTGTTGTAAATGCTCTAGCCCAACCCACTGATGCTAAGGGTCAAATTTTAGCTTCCGAATTTTGACTGATTGAATATCCCTCTCCAGGTATTATATCAAGACGTTCCGTATATGAACCCCTTCAAACGGGGCTTATTGCTATTGATTCTATGATTCCTATAAGACTTGGTCAGTGAGAATTAATTATTGGGGACAGACAGACCGACAAGACAGCAGTAGCTACAGATACTATTCTTAATCAAAAGAGTCAAAATGTAATATGTGTCTATATAGCAATTGGTTAAAGAGCTTCTTACGTGGCTCAGGTAGTTAATACATGTCAAGAACGCGGTGCAATGGAATATACCATTGTGGTAGCGGAAAATGTGGATTCTCCCGCTACACTACAATATCTTGCTCCTTATACAGGGGCAGCTTTGACTGAATACTTCATGTATAAGAAACAACATACATCAATCATTTATGACGATCTCTCCAAACAGGCACAATCTTATCGACAAATGTCTCTTCTATTAAGAAGACCGCCTGGCCGAGAAGCTTATCTAGGGGATGTTTTCTATTTGCATTCTCGTCTCTTGGAAAGAGCAGCTAAATTAAGTTCCCAGTTAGGTGAGGGGAGTCTTACTGCTCTACCAATAGTTGAGACTCAAGTTGGAGATGTTTCAACTTATATTCCCACTAATGCAATTTCCATTACTGATGGAAAAATATTTTTATCGGCCGATCTATTCAATGTCGGGATCCGACCTGCTATTAATGTGGGTCTTTCCGTATCTAGAGTAGGATATATAGCTTAGATAAAAGCTATGAAAAAGGTAGCTGAAAAGTTGAAATTAGAGTTATCTCAATTTGCAGATTTGGAAGCCTTTGCACAATTTGCTTCCGATCTTGATAAAGCTACTCAATATCAATTGGCAAGGGGTCAACGATTACATGAGTTTCTCAAACAATCTCAATTGGCTCCTTTGAAAGTAGAAGAAAAAATAGCTACTATTTATACCGGAACAAATGGATAGCTGGATATATTAGAAATAGCACAGGTGAGAAATTTTCTCATTCGGTTACGCGAGTATTTGATAAATAATAAACCTCAGTTCGGAGAAATTATATGTTCTACTGGTACATTTACAGAAGAAGCGAAAGCCATTTTGGAAGAGGCTCTTAAGGAACATAAGAAATTTTTTTACTTTAAGAAAAAAAATGAATATTTAATAATTTGGTGGCATTATTCAGAACAAGAAAAAGAGCTGAATAATTTGTTCCAATAGATTGCACAACAATTTAGAACAATTGAAGAGTATTACGTCCAATAGGATTTGAACCTATACTGAAGGTTTAGAAGACCTCTTTCCTATCCATTAGACGATGGACGCTCTTTCTATCTTCCCTTTTTTTATTTTCACTCCTTTTGGCATACATTGTCCCGATCTACCTTTTTATTCACAATGAGGTTATAGGATAGGAAAAGAATCGAATCTATTTCACATTGCAACGGAAAATTGATTTCGAGTGAATCATGAAATTATGTTATATACTTAATCACTTTATATCTACCTATTCTATCTATATAGATAGATATAGAACAGGTAGATATCTATTAGCGGGTAGCAGGAATCAAACCCGCATCGCTAGCTTAGAAGGCTAAGGGTTATAGTCGACATTGATTATTCAATGCCTCTAATTTAGAACCGAACATGAGAATTTCATGTCATTCAAATCCTTCATGGGGGATAGAAAGTTGTATGAGGGAAGAAGTGGAATATTTATATCAAATATTTGTGAAAGGAAATTTCAATTCTTTTCTTTCTCCTCTTTTCTTTTCGAATAAAACCCTAATTTCTTATCGTACCCATGGCATCTACGTCAGTTTCTTCTCTTTTCTACTCTTCTCTTTTTTTAGTGAAGGGCCCAAAATCATAGAATACTTACTCACTTTCTGGATGATCCCGATAGAAAGAGAAATTTGAAAAGTTTCAAATAATCACAAATTTTTCTAGTTACTTCGTTCCCTATTTCTATTGATTTTGATCCCTAGGAGAACAAATTCCACCAAGCTCGAATGAAATGCTGATAACCCAAGTAAACCAAAGTCATCGTTCTATAGCTATTTCGCTTCAACCTAGGGTCCTTCCATCCATAAGTTGAAGGTTTAGTCAAGATGAAAAAATATCTTTGGATCCCCATAGATCTGGAATTTATCTAACCTTTCAAACATTCTATGTCGCTATCTTGGAACGAAAAATGTGTTTCTCTTTCATCATTTCAGACCCAGATTACGAGAAGGTATGCTATTCTTGGGCATTCATAGGGAATGGTTTGAGCCTATCTGGAAATAGAGCTTTAGATGGATCTTTAATCCATGTAAAAGATCCTTCAACTATTTGAGTTGATAATGTAACAAATCACACTTTTACCACTAAACTATACCCGCAACGATCTGATTGTAACATACAGATCGATCTTTTGTCTAACCAATAGGAAGATGAGGAGTTATAAATCAACCTCTATTGAAAGCTTCTATCAATCATTACCTCATTTTCATAATTACATGAATCTCTGGAGATGGAGATTCATGTAATTATAGATTACCTTTGCGAATTGCTGATAAAACAATAATTAAAGGGCCCGATACAACCATCAGAGTCAGAACAGTGAGTTGTGCAATAATTTCTAGATCCATTTGGTTTTCTTTCACCTTCCATCGACTGGATGTATGAATTAAATGTTATCGGTATCAATCACTTTTCTTCTATTTTGTCTTCTTCGGACTCCTACCCATTTGTGTAGGTTCGATCAGGAACCTATTATGGCCTTGAGCAACTAATATCTTTACAATAATCAAATATCTTTAGATAGAGAACCCTTCAATATCTAGATAATAAAATTTTATACTGGAGAGGGATAAATGGACTAATCCATCTAATGCATTTATTCAAACTGATTGGGGAGGGAATGAAGAGATGATAATAGAGGTTCAATTTTTGATAGCTTTTTTTCTTGCCTTTATAGCAAGTATTCTAGCTCTCAAATTAGGTCAAGCACTGTATGAAATATTTTTCTGACCTGCTTGGCCTGGCCGATGGCTAGGCCAAGTAGGTCAGAAAAAAGAGAGGAAAAGAAATAACTATTTTGAACAAAATGAGCAATATGATTGACTAGATTGTTCTTTATCCAACTGAATAATTGCAATATTCATTATATTGCCGATACAATCCATACATACTATGGTATACACCTTTACTCCACCATTCATTTTGTTACACATGAACTCTTCCATCTTGGAGAGATGGCTGAGTGGACCAAAGCGGCGGATTGCTAATCCGTAGTACGAATCATCCATACCGAGGGTTCGAATCCCTCTCTCTCCGTTCGTACACTATTGATCCTGAAAATGAATGACCCCGAATATTTCTACGGAACGGAAAAGACCCATTAATCTGGAGACTTTTTTCACTATTCTTTACGTCCAGGATTACGTCCTGGATCATTTGATAGAAATCCAAAGATAAAAAGAGAAATGAAAAATACAACTACTACGTAAAGAACAGCTTAAGAGTAAGCATTACGTAATCTACGGAATCCTTATTATGAGTACAACAGAATAGATCATCAATCTTTGTACCATATATGGATACTTGAATACCAAATAATAGTATGATTGTTACAAATCACGAAATTATTTCTTCGAATCACGCGTGAAAATAAATTTTAAAGAAGCAGAGAAATTTTCTCTTTGTTTTCCAAATGGTCTTTTTTCCCTCTTATTTTTTGGATCAACCAGATATTTATCGAATATTTATGAAAATATGTCATTGGTATCGATCGTATCAGTACGTGACCCAATAGCTCGATCCGAAGTGAGCGGTGGGATCGGAAGGAATTGATGAAGGTTAGTGGAAAAGTTTTTATCCGGGAGCAGATAAGGTATCTGAATCTGGTATCGTCGGGTGGAACAAGGATAGAACTTCTGTCACAAATAAATGGAAAGAGTTATACAAAAATTAGATCAATGACAGCGATCCAAAAACTTGAAAAAGAAAAAAAAAAGATACTTTTTATCGAAAACTTACAGCAGCTTGCCAAACAAAGGCTAAGAGAAAAGAGAGAACATGAATAATTGGCATTACATCGACAATTGGATCAAAAATTGCATAAGCCTCAGGTAATTTTCCAAAAAAGGGATTATTTGAATGAATAAAGGCATCATCTAGACAAATATTGAACATAACTGGCATTTTTCTTCTCCAATAAAAATTAGGGGGGGGGTAAAGCCAGAAAAGTCTTTGATTGATCGAATCGATCGAAGCTCTTTGGCAAGTTTGACCGGACTTGGGGTTGGAAGGGATGATTCTTTCATACATACAATATTTTACCCAATCTAATAGAAAATGATCAATGAATGAATATTCTTGTCCCTTTTTCTATTTTTCCTATTATGTCCAATTCCATCAATAACCTATTTTGTTGAAATTTCCACAAATTTTTTTTGCCCAATTGGGATCTAATCTAATTAATATTGGATCCTAATGGGTTGACAAAAAATTTGATATAAGTATTCATTAGCATATGAATAGGGAAATAGGATGGGAATGGGGCGTGGCCAAGTGGTAAGGCAGCAGGTTTTGATCCTGTTAGTCGAAGGTTTGAATCCTTCCATCCCAGACTTATTTCATTGGTTCATGTTTTCCCTTCCCTCGCTCTTCCCTTTCTTCTTTTGTAAAGGGTAAATCCAATGGAATTTTTGCTTTTCTTTTTCTCATAATTTCACCATACTTAACTTATCAGAAGGCAATGTTATTAGCATATGGAAGAGATAAAGGGATATCTCTGTGGTGCAATATGGGAATACAGATCAATTTGAGATAATGTTCAATTTATGAAATTAGCCCATTGGATGTATGCTGGTCCTGCTCATATTGGAACTCTACAAGTAGCTAGTTCATTCAAAAATTTCCATGCCATTATGAATGCTCCTCTAGGAGATGATTATTTTAATGTAATGTGTTCTATGTTAGAATGGGAAAGAAATTTTACTCCTTCAACTGCTAGTATAGTAGATCGCCACGTACTAGCACGTGGATCTCAAAAAAGAGTTGTGGATAATATTCTTCGAAAAGATAAGGAGGAAAGTCTCGATCTTATCATATTAACACCTACGTGTACCTCTAGTATCCTGCAAGAGGATTTAAAAAACTTTGTGGATAGAGCATCCATAATCTCCGATTGCAACGTCATTTTTGCAGATGTGGATCACTATCAAGCGAATGAAATTTAGGCAGTGGATAGAACTTTGGAACAGGTAGTTCGATATTATTTGGATAAATCTCATACATTGGATCAATTCGTAACAGATGCACCTTTTGTAAATATAATTGGGATTCTTACTTTGGGTTTTCATAATCGACATGATTTTCGTGAGTTGAGACGTTTATTAAAAGATATGGACATCATAATTAATCAAATAATTCCTGAAGGAGGATCTGTAGAGGATCCAAAAAATTTACCAAAAGTTCGGTTCAATTTAATTCCTTATCGTGAAGTGGGCTTAATGACAACAATGTATTTGAATAAGGAATTTGGAATGCCTTATGTATCTACAACTCCTATGGGAGCTGTAGATATGACCGAGTGCATCCAACAGATAAAGAAATCACTTGATATCTTGGCGGCTCTTATTTTATCGAGAAAAAGGGTTGATTACGAATCCTATATCGATGTACAAACTCGATTCGTTTCCCAAGCTGCTTGGTTCTCAAGAGCTATTGATTGACAGAACTTTACGGGGAAAGAAGCAGTCATTTTTGGTGATGCAACTCATGCTGCTTCAATCACTAAGATACTTGCTAGAGAGATGGGAATTCGTGTGAGTTGTACAGGTACTTATTGTAAACATGATGCAGAATCGTTCAAAGATAAAATTAAAGATTTTTGTGATGAGATGATCATCACAGATGATCATGCTGAAGTAGGAGATATTATCGCTCGCATGGAACCCTCTGTAATATTTGGTACTCAAATGGAATGTCATATTGGTAAACGTCTTGAGATTCCCTGTGGAGTTATTTCCGCACCATCTCATATCCAAAAAATTTCCTTGGGATATCGACCCTTCCTGGGTTATGAAGGTACTAATCAAATAGCTGATCTAGTTTATAACTCATTCGCTCTGGGTATGGAGGATCATCTTCTAGAGATTTTTTGTGGTCATGATACGAAGGAAATAATGACTAAATCATTATCCACGGATATTAGTCCAATTTGGGATCCTGAAAGTCAGAAAGAATTGGGTAAAATCCCCCGTTTTGTAAGAGACGAAGTAAAGATAAATATAGAAAAAATTTCATGAAGAAAGGGATAGTGACTAGAGTGAAGTCGTAACAACTCTGGGCATGGTATTTGATCAGAGGGTTGTTGATTCAAATGATCAAGGTTGCGACTGTGTCGACAAGTTTGACCCTATCCGCTTGTCACATATTCAGATTTGATGAATCTATTTTAACTTGTATCCTTCCTTCTCGTATTAGAAAGGATAGGGCTTTCCAATCTGGAAAATTTTGTAATATTACATGCATGGTTAGGAGACAATCAAGTTCTTTGTTATATTATTATGCAGGACAGGTTATGGAACAAATATACAAATTTCAAGGCTCATCTACCAACGGAGATAGTGAACATTTGATGAATTAAATATAATTCTGTTTGTTGTCTTTCAGTTAATTCGTTTGAAAGTTTCATACAGGTCAAGCAGAATAGGATTGGTAGGTGTCAATCGATCCATGGAACGTATAAAATCTTTTACATATAAGTTCGTTATGAGATAAGCTTGCTCATCTCATAATGATATAAAATCATTTCGGACAAATCTATTGGCTAGCCGAGTAGAGATATATTTGTAACGGGGCAGAAGGCAGCTTCTTTTGGGTTGCAGTCCACATAATTTCTGGACAAGGGGTGATAATTTTTTTTGTCCCAAACCAACAAACTTCTTTATTCTATTGTTTGTTCCAGAACGCATTCCATGAAATATGTGTATTCTATAAAATAGTGGGGTAGATTTAAGAAAACGTTGGTCCAGATGTAGATCTAATATGCATAGCCAGTAGATTGCATGTTTGTCGTATGTTACCAGAACAGAACTAGAGGCAAGGAAGAGTGTTTGTCCCAATATGAAAATATTGGGTGTAAAACACAATGTGATGATCTTAGGTGAAGAAAGAGAACGAACCAAAGGTTCACCTTTAGCTAGGATGGATCAACTCCAAATAATTTACCTTACCTTTCCAGGTATTCAGAATATCCATAGTACTTGCCACTTCTATGGTTCAAAAATAGGTTCGCTGCACATAAAATATTGTAGAGAATCCTAGTTGATCAAGATCTTCGCCCTAATATTTAGCAAAGGGATGGATATAGCCAGGATTTTCGATTAAACGAAAAAGGATTTTGTCAAACCCCAAAGGAATGTGTTGTGTTTGGATGGAGCTAAAAGCCACATGTCTGATCGATACTTTGACTGCACGATGGATTTCTTGGAACATATGATATTCGAGGGAACTCTCGAATTTTTTGAAGAACTAGCAATAAAAATGAAAAAAAAAAGAGAGTTTATAGGTGTGATCATCTGGTATCAGATCAATCTCGATCGATCCAAAATACTAATCTGCCTGCTCTAGTCCAATGTTCCCATCCATCGATCTCGATAAGGACATGAGATTGATATGATCTGAAAGAATTTTCAAGTCCAAGTCATAGGGACTATGAGGGGATATATATATATATATATATATATATATATAAGTAGTATCACTTAGTGGAATTTATAGGGCTATACGGGCTCGAACCGTAGACCTTCTCGGTAGAATAGATCAAAGTTCTTATTATCAAAATAAATTGAACTGTTCCAAGAACCCAACATGCATTTTATTGCATTGGGCTCTTTCATTAACTGATGGAAATATCGGTTAGTCTACCATTCTCCTCTTTCCTGAAAGATATTAATATGGCTCCGTGTGCTCCAAATTATTACCCTTCGGAAGCAATCCCAAAGTTATTCAAATAAATAGGTATGGTTCAATATGTTAATGTGGTCAGTTTTCTTTTTTCATACAGTATACATATCTATTCCAGGAGATATTTATACTCCACTGATCCAGTGTTGTATATGAGGACGAGGACCATTTTGTGGTAGAGGATGAGGACCGTTCTGTGGCAGAGGATGAGGACCCAGAGGACGAGAACCGTTCTATGGAAGAAGATGAGGACCGCTCTATGGCAGAGGACAAAGACCATTCTATGGCAGAGGACGAGGACTGCTCTGTGGCAAAGGACGAGGACCGTTCCATGGCAGAGGATGAGGACCGCTCTGTGGCAGAGGATGAGGACCTAGAGGACGAGGACTGCTCTGTGCCTAGAGAGCAAAGTGAAAATTGACAGATATTCTTTTTTCGATAACACATGTGACTATTTCCCGTTCTCTTTCGGAGTAGCAAGATCTGAACCCACGACCCCCATCACCCCAAGATGGCACGCTACCAAGCTATGCCATGGTCCGTTATAACTATCAACCAACAATAAAATTGATTCAAATTTTCATGTTAATGCCCTAACTTATTTGTTATTTTGACTTATATTATATTCACAGATCACTTCCTCTGCTAGACACGTTCCATAACATTGATGATCTAGTGTAAATAAGCTAGTATGGTCCCTATGAAGCTGCCATGGTGAAATTAGTAGACACGCTTCTCTTAGGAAGCAGTGCGAGAGCATCTCGATTCAAATCCGAGTGGCGGTATTTTTCCAGGAAGATCTCATCCATCACTTCTTCTTATGTAATAATATATATTCAATCTATTTCCATTGTAATGGATCAATCCTATCTTTCCATCATAGATCTCATTCGGGAATAAAATGAATAAATGAGTTTATTATGATATTCATAACTTTAGAACATATATTGGCTCACATCTCTTTTTCTCTCATTTTGGTTGTCACTCTCATTTATTTGGGAACCTTAGTTTATCTAATTGAAGGACTAAGTATTTTCGGAGGAAAGGGCATGATAGTTACTTTTGTTTGTACAACAGGATTATTAATTACTCATTGGCTTTATTCAAGACTTTTACCATTGAGTAATTTGTATGAATCATTCATGTTTCTTTCCTGGAGTTCATTCGTGTTCCATATAGTTCTAGAAGTATGGAATCGAGATGATCAGTGGTTAGGTGCAATCACCACGCCAAGTGCTATGTTAACTCATGGTTTTGCTACTTTAGGTCTTCCGGAGGAAATGCAATGATCCAGAATGTTAGTACCCGCGCTACAATCTCATTGGTCAATAATGCATGTAAGTATGATATTATTCAGCTATGCAACCTTTTTATGTGGATCCCTAGCATCAATAGCTCTTATAGTGATTATGCGGAGTAAATAGACAAGTTATTTTTGGTGTGATGGACAATTCCTTTTCCCGATCCATTCTTCCCAATGAGAATTTTTATTCACATGAAAAGAAAAAAATTGATTTGCAGTACACTATTTATTTTTCGTCAATGAATTATCGTAAATGTAAACTAATTAAACAATTAGATCATTGGAGTTATCGTGCAATTGGTCTCGGTTTTTCTCTTTCAACCATAGGTACTCTTTTTGGAGCAATATGGGAATTGGAACACAAAAGCTTTCGACTACCCTGGGAACCCTTACCTACAGATACTTTTCATTTTCTTGTTACCAATAGTTTATTATCTAATGAATATTTTCTTTATAATACTCTATTCGAGAGTTATCAATATTTATCAAATCTGTTCCTATCTAACAGAGTGTTATTGGATCAAATTACAAAGACATTGTTGGAGAAGGAATGTATTTTTCCGAATGAAATTGAACACTCAATTTATACAACAGGATTAAGATTTGATATCAGCTGGGAGAATCTGGAATGAAGTAAAAGAAAATTGACTGGGCAGTAGGGTCGTGGGAATCAGTGAGAGGTTCTATTCTATATATGCTCCAATTTAAGATCCTATAATGAATCCTTTCTTGGTATTGTACAAATATAGTAAGTATGTTGGAGGAAAAAAAAAAAGACTTGATAGATCTTTAATTTGAAGATAGGTTCCTCACTCCGAGATTTCGACCATGTAAGAGTAAGCATAGTAAAGACAAGCCAATTTTCTTGAACTTAATGAGAGAGATATTCTCTACTAGACTATGATTACTCCTTATTTCCTCTATTTTGGTTCTAGCATTCTTTTTTCCCACACTATTCGGAAGAGAGGAAAGGATAGAGTCACAGGATCCGACATGGATTTAGTTGTTGAGGTTCGGTCGTAATTCGTGGATCTTGCAAGATCTTGAGAGAGGTGGTATATGGTCAATCTATGTATCGATCTTCTCAATCTGTGGCCTTAATGAAATATACCATATAATACGAGGGTGGATTCGGAATGGACTCCTCATTAGGTAGAGAAGATCTAATCCTACCTGTGATCCATTGTCTTATTCCAACAACGTTAACTTGTAGGTAATCGTCGGAATACCTCGTATAAACAGAGAATATATCCCAATATATTGAGAGACTCTCGTACGAGATTTGCCATTGAATTTCTCATTCAATAAGCATGAGAAATATTATGCCTTGAAGAGGACCCGAACCTCCACGCTCTTAAGCACGAGATTTTGAGTCTCGCGTGTCTACCATTTCACCATCAAGGCATCCCAAAAGTGAATTCTATTCCATGCATATATATATATATATATATGAAAAATATTCTAATCTATGAATATAGAATATATGTTTTAGATAGCGTATTCAAGTATTGATATAGATTGGTCATATAGGTTCATCATATATCATCCAATTTTATTTTTATTTTCATTATCTGAAGGAGATTTCATATACATAAAGAAGACAACTGAACATCCTTTCTTTTTCAATTCAATAGAAACCTAAAAAATTGAATATGGTACAAAATAACAATATGCCAAGGATCCTATCCATTCTATATGTGCATATATATCCATTGCTATGCATTTAGCGGTTGGAGCAGCTATTTTGGAACGAAAGAAAAGCAATGACTGTAATGATAGAGTTGTTGAAAATAGGACCCCTCACTCCTTTCTCTCATTCAGAACCGTGCATGGGACTCGAACCTCGTGCGGTTCCTAAGTGATAAAGAAGGAAGAAAATAATAAATTGATTCCTTTTTTCATTACCTTCCTCGCGTATGTATAAGACCAAATCTATTGAATCAATAGAAAGTATTAACAATCCCTAAAATATCTTTGTTCATTCAAAGATATTAGTTGTTTCTGACCTTGCTTTACCCTAATTGTGATTTTACCGAAAAAAAAAAAAAAAAAAAATTAATTTTTTTTTTTCGGTAAAAGTGATGTATTGGTCCGAGTGGAGGTAGGGGTAATAGTCCTTTTCTTTCTCTTTTCCACATGTCCATAGATTTTTTAGAGATAGAAAAATTTCTAAAAAAGAAAGATGGATATCTATTCACTTTATTTTATTAGAGAGGTAATAATTTGTAAAATGAATTGCACTTCTTCATAAGGGGTCCATTGATTAAAAGAGACTGGAAAAAGTTCGGATCCAATTCCTATAGTTATGGATATAAGCGCAATCCAAATTCCTGGAGAGTGATACATTTGTGTATCTATAAGATCATTTACTATTTCTTGAAGCTCAGCTCAATCTTTCCCCTGGAGAGAACATATAGCCAAGAAAGACCATAAGCCAGAATGGAATAAAAGCAAATGAAACTATTTCAAACGATCTCAGGGTATAATTGAAAATGAAGTTTTCACTTTGCACATGTTAGATCATAAATTAGTAATTTATTTCAATCTCCGAAAGAGTAGAAACAGTTTCTAACTTCCAATTTTAGGAGATTTACATAATCCTCATGAATAGGATCGAATATTCCTCCATAATCTATCTCCTTTTTCCTTAAGGAAGCCTCCCCAAGAGGACTTAGATCTATCTATTATTTAAGTTCTTTCCTTATTCTTTTTTCTCTTTTGTTCCAATAAAAATATTGCCCGATCTGAATGGGAATCAATTTCGAATTTATCAGAATATGTAAATCCACTATATAGATAGGTAGATCTCGATCCTGTTTATGAGTTAACGAAAATGTGCAAAAGCTCTATTGGCTTCTGCCATTCTATGAGTCTCTTCCTTTTTACGTATAGCATTGCCATTCCCTCTAGCAGCATCCATTAATTCGTGACTCAATTTGAATTTCATATTTCGACCCAGACGTTTTCGAGATGCCCCTAATAACCAACGAATGGCAAGTACTTTTCCTTGGGTTGATCTTATCTCAGTGGGAACTCGATAAGTCGATCCACCCACACGTCTTGCTTTTACTGTTACATTGGGAGTTACTCTACGTATTGCTTGGCGTGGAACAGATAGTGGATTTTTCTTCGTCTTTTGTTGAATATTTTTGATGGCTCAATAAAGAATTCGATAAGCTAATGATTTTTTTCCGTTTTCCAGAATACGGTTAACCACCATGTTAACTAATTTATTATGATAAATAAGATTGGATTTTGTAGTTTTTTTTTTTTTTTTTCTCTGCAGTACTTCGTTGTGACATGAGTGTGAAAAAGGTTTAAGAATATATTTCATAAAGGCTGAAAATCATTTATTTTGGCTTTTTGACTCCATATTGTAAGGTGGATCTCTAAAGGTATGAAAGATCTCCCTCCAAACTGTACATACGACTTTCGTCGAATACAGCTTTCCACATGATTCTATCTGCATAGATGAGATATATTATTTATGCTTATAATTCTATTTACTCACTGTCGATTGAGTATCTGTTCCCTTTCTTTATTTTTCTATGATTGGAAATCCTGTATTTTACATATCTATATGATCAAGTCCTTAGGTTTACAAAATAGTGTATAAAAAAGTGTTTCAAATCATTGCTATTTGACTTGAACCCATTCTAAAAAGGTCAAGGTATTTTTAATTTTATGTTGAAACAATCAGGTAAAACTTTGAAAATGATTTCGATATTAAACCTTGGACATATAATAGTTCCAAATCTCCTGAAAAATAAGATCGTTTTTTTCCATGGTAGCCTGCTCTAGTCCCCTGAAAAAACGTTCTTTATTAGGTTAATGTGAGCTTATCCATGTGGTTATACACTGTTCGAGTTTGAACAGGAATCAATTTAAAGAAAGATTCTGGCTTTCGTTCTTTTTTTGGGGTTGTCCAAGATCATTTCAATGACCTATGTTGATGGGGATATATATCCATATCTATCTGAGATATGATCTGATCGACTGCATAAGTCCCATGAATAGCAATCAATATGGCCAGGGAGAGTATACAGAAAAGGAAGTTCTTTTTGATCTGATTAGTCAATGATCTGGCTTGGTGAGTCCTTTTTCCTATGATGAATTGCTGGCATCAGTCCTATATCTTGTTTCTATGGACCGGTGGAAAAGTGAGAGCGCAGCGGGAAGAGGATTGTACCACGAGAGAGCGAAGGGGTCAACCTGTTCCGAAGAGACAACATGGATTTTGGAAATGTAGTTTTACTCTTACATCGATCCAGATCAAGAAGTATTTCAATCCATGGGGGTAAATATTTGCTCGCTAGACGAGAGGATAGCAGTGCTAGTTACAAATTATGTTCCGGTAGGATGTAAATTTATTTATATAAATTAGTTAACAGTTGGTTGCATAGGGTCTTCTCCTTAGTGCAAGAAGAACAATTTGATCTGTATCATCTCTATATAATCTTTACTCGATCTTGTTCTCCTTTTTCTTCCAAACAATATTGAGTCCTTTCCGCACACACTAGTGTTAGATCGGATCAAACATGCTAAAAAAATTATTTTTCATGTTCATGTCAAACTTTCTTGATCAAGATAACTAAAATATTACTAATTTTACGGGACCATATGTTATGATTCGAATCAGTAGGAAATACTACTTTCGATAGGATTTACATAGGCTCCAAATATGGATGAATTTCAACTTTTCAATAAAGTAGGATATTACCAAGGTGGTCACTTCCATTTCTTATTGACTGATCTGATCAACCCGATATGGAACATTTTTTTTTTTGATGATATTGGAAAAATAATATTTCTGTTATATATTCTTCATGGAAATTCTTTCCATTTTTGTATGATATGAGAACCAGTCCTCTTGTTCTTGGCGTTTCCGCACTTGTAGAAAAAAATGTGGGATATATTGCTCAAAGCATTGGCCCAGTACTAGATGTCTCTTTTTCTCCAGGTTGTATGTCTAATATTTACAATTCATTGAAATTTCAGGGTCAAGGTACAGCCTTGGCAGGAACGACGTTCAGCAGAATATATGACTCATGCTCCTTTAGGTTCTTTAAATTTTGTGGGTGGTGTATCTACCGAAATCAATGCGGTGAATTATGTCTCTCCCCGAAGTTGTTTATCCACCTCCCATTTCGTTCTAGGATTTTTCTTCTTCGTAGGCCATTTGTGGCATGCGGGAAGGGCTCATGCAGCTGCAGCAGGATTTGAGAAAGGGATTTATCGTGATTTCGAACCTGTCCTTTCCATGACTCCTCTTAACTGAAAAAATAGATCGAACCAGATGGAAGATAAATCGATTCAATTTCATTACATCTGTCTTCCATATCGGCGGGATAGGAGTATTTTCAAATACTCTCTTTCCAACTAGATCCTTGTAGCTCGGATATATACAGCCGAGCTATTCTCTTTTTTTTTTTTAATTAGACCAGACCAATAAATGTGATTGTTTAAAAACAACAGGAGAGAAATGGATTCGAACCCTCGATAGTTTTTTTTACTATACCAGTTTTCAAGACTGGAGCCATCAACCACTCGACCATCTCTCCCGAGGGAAAACTTCTATTCTACCCCCTCGGATAATCCATAACTATAAGCATAAGGCTGGGTCGATACCAACTATACCTGTGACATATGGTGATTTTTCATCATCATCTAGAATGGAAAAAAAAAAACGAATTTCCCTCTCCTCTCACACTCAAATATCAAATTGAAATTTTTTGAAAAGCTCAAACAATTTATGGTCAAATCCTTTCCATAGTGCATTTGATCAAAATTGAAAATTGGGGATTAGATGGTATAGTCTATTCAATCTGTTGGGAGCTTGTAATATCACAACCATGACTATTTCTTTCCAATCGGCTGTGTTTGCATTAATTTCTATTTCCTTTTTACTAGTGATTGGCGTACTTGTTGCACTTGCCTCTCCTGATGGTTGGTCAAGTAGCAAAAATGTTGTATTTTTCGGGTGTATCATTATGGATTGGGTCAGTACTTTTTGTAGGTGTCCTTAATTATTTCATATCTTAGATCTGTTCTAGATGTTTTAGGTTCAAACTCCCTCCCCCCCCCCCCCCCCCTCCGGAAGGGCTTTATAGCTCTTCTGAAGGGCCTTTTACTTCAGGCCCAAGGAGGAGGGGTTTTCCTTATCCGTAATTGAATGAATAAATGAATAATTGGACCATTCAAATCAAATAAAAAATGGTATCTACTTACGACCATACGGAATTATATATTTATTTCTACTATGAATATATATATATATATATATATATATATATATATATATATATATATATATATATATATATATATATATATATATATATATATATATATGTATTCAACATTGGAAATGGCATGGTTGAATGGTAAAATTTCTTCCGTATAGATGTGTTCAATCCCTACCCACCCGCTATTTACATTGAATATGAAAAAAACAATAGTTCCATATATTTAATCATTTTTTCCTCATACTTATCATTCAATTTGAAAATGATAAAGTGAGAGATGTAATCCTTTTGGGGACTGTAAACACTTTCATGTTCCGGGTCTGTATTGTACATGATTTTAAACCCGTAATTTACAATATGAGCCTATAGCCACGTTACGACTACTCTACTCTCACACTCATTGATTGATAATTACAACTGTAATGTAAGTACAATTAAATTATTACGGGATATACTACCCCTATATAGGGGTAGTATATCCCATTATCACAATAAACTTCAATTACTTTTTTTCTTTATCTACCAACTCGATTTTGTTACCTCGGGCAATAAACATGTGTGGGCCATCTCACGGAGTATGTGTCTAGACAATCCGAAGTCTCGATAGTTGGCTCTAGGTCTTATATCCCTTGATCAAGAAGAAGATCAAATAATTATTAGATATACAAAGAATATTGGATCATGAAAAACCACAAGATCTGAAAGAGAATGACTGGAAAAAATAGTTGAGATGTTTTGACCGGTACAAATTATCCCCACAGATATGGTCAAGGATAAACCCACAGAAATGGAGAAATAGATTCAATAAGCAATGTACATGCTATGAAGAACGATTCATTCCCTATGAACAAAAAAAATATTATATATTTGCGACTGTGATAGAACCTTCTTTGGGACTACTTCGAAAAATGAACAAAAGTTATAGATACGATCTCTTATCATATATTTATCTCAATTCTACAGAAGAATTGGATATTCTCAATTTGAAAAAAGTTTCGGATATTCTCAATTTGACAAAAGATTTGGATACTTTCAAAATTGAGAAGAGAAGATCCGGATTAGATTTAAAATTCTGGTTATTCCCGGAACTTTCAGGAAAAGAGAACATATATGATAAATCAAAGTTCATACCAGGATATTCAATTTTAAGCGAAGCGTAAGAGCAGAAAAAGATAGAGGAAAAACAACGGGAGGAAAGAATCAAAGTTATAGAGGAAAGAATAGGTATTATTAGATCAGATGTTCTGAACAAAAAAGTAGAAGAGAAACAAACTGGTACTGGTGAAGTAGAAGAGAAACAAACTGGTACTAGTGAAGTAGAAGAGAAACAAACTGGTACTGGTGAAGTAGAAGAGAAACAAACTAGTAAGGTAAAACAGAAACAATTTGGTTTGAAAGTAGAAGAACAAAAAATTGATGGAAAGAAAAAAACTAATCGAAATAGAAAAACTAATCAAGTTCTTGTTCAACACAAAATACTAAAAGCTATAGGGGAAGAAAAGATATCTGATCTGGCGAGGATGTGCAGAATTCTTCTTGAAATCGAGGATCCGGCAAAATTTATGCGGACCTATGAGGAAAATATTAACCTGAATCTAACGTTCCTTATTATTTATGAGGATCTAAAAGTCTATGAAAAATATATCAATGCAAGGGATAGCAATGCAAATGATATCAATGCAAAGGATAGCAATGCAAATGATATCAATGCAGATGTTCCAAAAAATAAAGAAGATGAAATTCATAAAACAATAGCGTCCTCCGAGCCATATCATTTATCAAGCATAGTTAATGATAATCTCCTTATATATAAAATTGTTAGTATGTGGTTGAAGTCGGAAAAAAGAAAAAGAGCCGGTCTGGGGGATGACAAAAAGATTTTGAGTTCCTTCAATTTAGAAGATATTCTGCTTCCAAAACGTCGTAGAGAATTTCGAATATTGAATCGATTTGATCTGGAGAACGATCATGTAGGATTTTCAACGGAAAATCCATACAAAATGACGAAGAACTCATGGGAAGAGACCAACATCTTAGTGTAGATACAACACAAAGAATTAAACGTTTTCTTTGGCCTAGTTATCGATTAGAGGATATTTTGTGCATGAATAGATATTGGTTCAATACAAATGATGGGAGTCGATCCGCGATGTTGAGAATACGTATGTATCCCCTAACTGTCAATTGATAAATTTTTTGCTTCAATTCCATTTTCGTAAAAAAAAGAAGAAGAATGGATTGATTCAATGGAGTTTCAGGATATGTCCAAAATTGAACCAATTTGTTCGTTCTATTTCATCAATGTGAGAAGAATCCGACCAATTTTTCTTAAATTGAAATAGTCGGAACGAATCAGAATTATTATATGAACCATGAAAATGAAAGAAAGAATCTAATTCTTTTTTCTGACTCGAGAAAAAAAAATGAAGCTCTGAGAAATTTTTTTTATGGTAAATAATTTTTCCATTAGTTCATCTCTGATTCCTGGTAAACAGAGAGGATCTGTTGAATCTCAGGTATTTTTTTTAACTAATCGGGTCCTAAGACTTACCCAACATCTGCAATTGCATGGAAGAGACTATTCATCCCAAAGGGGTTTGTGGCTTATTTTGAGTAAACATAAGCAACTTCTGGGTTATCTATCCAAGAGGGATAAACTTTGTTATGATGATTTAATTGGTCAATTGAGTATTCGTAGACTAAAAACCCGCTAATTTCTAAGTTTTCAATTCCAATCCAATTTTTAGAGATCCCGGATCCAGTTGTTCTTTTATTTCGTTTTCTCATTTATAAAATGAAATAAAAATTATTATGAAAATGGCCTATCATGATTGGACCATATTCGGGGTGATCTGGGTGGATCAAAATGATCCAAATATCTTTGTCCCATTGACAAAATACAGATCGGTTCCAAATAGAATTGAGATTATAATTCTTGATTCATTTTATATTCATAATATACCGTTATTAGCCTTCTTTATTGGGCATATATTAGAATATATGGCTATATATGATCTTATCAAATTAAAACTTTTTAGTAACTAATGGAGATCCAATGGCACATTCGGTCAAAATTTATGATACATGTATTGGTCGTACCCAATGCGTACGAGCTTGTCCTATAGATGTATTGGAAATGATACCTTGGGAAGGATGTAAAGCTAAGAAAATTTCTTCTGCTCCAAGAACAGAAGACTACGTAGGTTTTAAGTGGTGTGAATCCGCTTGTCCAGCAGATTTCTTGAGTGTCCATGTTTATTTATGGCATGAGACAACATGCAGTATGGGTCTAGCTTACTGATATCATATTTTTTATTTTATTTTTTATCCACTGATAAAACCCATACTTGAGATCTTGGATCAAGTATGGGTTTTTATAGAGACATGGAAAATATCTTCTATAATGAGCACCTTGACTCTATCAACAATATTTTTGGGTTTTCCTGTATCTGCGGGTTCCTTTTCATTACCTATACATTCCATCTATTACCATTTCCAACTTGATAACTAATTGATCCAATTGAAACAATAAATATTATTATCACATTTCTTTATTTTAGCAATATGCAGTGGCCAATTAGGATCATTTTCTCCTAAATAGTCACATTTCGCAATATCCAGTGGCCAATTAGGGTCATTTTCTCCTCGAGATATTATACCTTTCTTTCCTATGTGGGAACTGGAATCAATTTTCTTTTTATTAAGGAACTGGATCGAATCTATCCTTCCTTTTCCCTCCGATAATTCGGTCCATTTATGGTTCCAACCATCCATAGCTATGTAACCCTATTCCTAATAGATTGACCCCCAAATAACGGATCCAAACTATAAAAAATACTAAAGAAGCCACAATTTCCAGTTCCTCACCCTGCCAACCCTTATTCATTCTAGTATGTAGATAGATTGTGAATATGGTCCAAGTAATTAATGCCCAAGTTTATTTTGGATCCCATCTCCAATAAGATCCCCATGCTTCATTGGCCCATATTTCTCCAGAAAGAGTACCTATGGTTGAAAGAGAAAAACCGAGACCAATTGCACGATAACTCCAATGATCTAATTGTTTAATCAATTTACATTTACGATAATTCGTTGATGAAAAATAAACAGTGATTTGAGCTACCTTGCTACGACTTCACTCCAATCACTAGCCCAGCCTTCGGCATCCCCTTCTTTGTGGTTATGGTAATGACTTGGGGCATGGCCAACTCCCATAGTGTGACGAGCAGTGTGTACAAGGCCCGGGAACGGATTCACCGCCGTATGGCTGACCGGCAATTACTAGCGATTTCAGCTTCATGCAGGCAAGTTGCAGCCTAAAATCCGAACTGAGGCCAGGTTTTTGAGGTTAGCTTGCCCTCGCGAGGTTGTGACCATTTTTCCTGGTCATTATAGCACGTGTTTCGCCTAGGACATAAGGGGCATGATGACTTGACGTCATCCTCACCTTCCTCTGGCTTATCACTGGCAATCTGTTCAGGGTTCCAAAATCAATTTTGGCAACTAAACACGAGGGTTGCGCTCGTTGTGGGACTTAACCCAACACCTTATGGCACGAGTTGATGACATCCATGCACCACCTGTGTTTGTGTTCCCGAAGGCACTCCTCTCTTTCGGGAGGATTCACGGCATGTCAAGCCCTGGTAAGGTTCTTCGCTTTGCATCGAATTGAACCACATGCTCCACCGCTTGTGCGGGCCCCCGCCAATTCCTTTGAGTTTCATTCTTGCGAACGTACTCCCCAGGCAGGATACTTAACATGTTAGCTACAGCACTGCGTGGGTCGATACGTACAACACTTAGTATCCATCGATTACGACTAGGACTACTGGGGTATCTAATCCCATTTGCTCCCCTAGCTTTCGTCTCTCAGTGTCAGTGTCGGCCTAGCAGAGTGATTTCGTTGTTGGTGTTATTTCCGATCTCAACGCATTTCACCGCTCCACCGGAAATTCCCTCTGCCCCTACCGTACTCCAGCTTGGTAGTTTCTACCACTTGTCCAGGGTTGAGCCCTGGAATTTGACGACGGACTTGAAAAGCCACCTACAGACGCTTTACACCCAATCATTCCGGATAACGCTTGCATCCTCTATATTACCGCGGCTGCTGGCACAGAGTTAGCCGATGCTTATTCCTCAGATACCATCATTTTTCTTCTCTAAGAAAAGAAGTTCATGACCTGTGGGCCTTCTGCCTTCACATGGCATTGCTCCGTCAAGCTTTCGCCCATTGCGGAAAATTCCCCACTGCTGCCTCTCGAAGGAGTCTAGGCCGTGTCTCAGTCCTAGTGTGGTTGATCATCCTCTCGGACCAGCTACTGATCGTCGCCTTGGTAATCCATTGCCTCACCAATTAACTAATCAGACGCGAGCCCCTCCTTGGGCGGATTCCTCCTTTTGCTCCTCAGCCTATGGGGTATTAGCAGCCATTTCCAGCTATTGTTCCCCTCCCAAGGGCAGGTTCTTACGCGTTACTCACCCATCCGCCACTAGAAACACCACTTCCCGTCCAACTTGCATGTGTTAAGCATGCTGCCAGCATTCATCCTGAGCCAGGATCAAACTCTCCATGAGATTCATAGTTGCATTATTTATAGCTCCCTTGTGGACAAGGTTGATTCAACATCATCTTTAGGCATAGCTTGTCTCCATTTTCTTTATATAAGCTCAGCCCGTAGTTTTTAGTATAGCCATCCTTACCCTCTCATGTCAATCCCACAGGCCTAGTACGACGAGAGAGCCATAAAAAAAAAAAGAATCATCACATCCAATTTGTTGTCCATCTACCATAGTAGACTCACTCATTAATATATGATGAGGGCCCCCTTTAACTCAGTGGTAGAGTAATGCCATGGTAAGGCGTAAGTCATCGGTTCAAGTCCGATAAAGGGCTCATGTTTCCCACAAAGAAAGAAGGCTCGGGTGTCCATTTCTCATCGTATGATCCACATATTTTAAAAATGAAAACCCTTTTTCGAGGGATGAAAACTATCTGTCATGATAAGTTTCAGGAAAAACATTTGTTATGACAGAGTCTCACAACTAATATAGGGGGAGGACCACTATATTTTTATCAATAATAGCCTTCTTCATCCTACTACTATGGGATCAGTATATAGTCTACTCCATATTTGTCAATTTTGAACATATCAGAGGTATTATGGATTCCGAAATCTTATGGTTTTTTCAATAAACTTGCCTATCAAGAAGTAGTCTCTCCATAAATTAATTATTGCAACTAACAACTCAAAAAAAATTCTGAATCTCTATTTGTTATCCATCGGCCCAGTTCCCAGAAATACCTTTCTGGATTCAAATTATACAGAATGTTTCATGCTGTATAATTTGAATCATTTTAATAGTGAATGGATCTTATCATTCTCTGATCAAATTTATACGGAAAAGACTCAAAAAAATAAAAAAAATAAAAAGAGAAATGGGTTGGTTGGACAAAAGATCGATCTGTATGTTACAATCAGATCGTTGCAGGTATAGTTTAGTGGTAAAAGTGTGATTCGTTACATTATCAACTCGAATAGTAGAAGGATCTCTTACATGGATCAAAGATCCATCTAAAGCTCTATTTCTGGATAGGTTCAAACCCTCCCCTATGAATACCATACAGAGTTCATATGTTACACAACTTCATATACTTTACGTTTCCATATTAGAGTATAGTTCTTCACTTCTTTCCATTAAAACAAATGCTTGTTGGTGTTCCAAAAGTGTCTTTCTGAGCCCTTGGAGATGAAGATGCAACTTGGGTCGACTTATACAACCGACTTTTTCGAGAGAGATTACTTTTTTTGGCTCAAGATATAAATCACGAGATTGCAAATCAAATCATGGGTCTCATGGTATATTTGAGTGCAAAAGATGAAAATAAAGATATTTTCTCATTTATCAACTGTCCCAGCGGATCAGTAATACGAGGGGTAGGTCTTTTCGATATGATGCAAGTAATAGTACCAAATGTACATACAATATGCATGGGGGTAGCTGCTTCAATGGGATATTCCATCCTAATCGGGGGAGAAATTACTAAACGTATGGCATTACCTCACACTAGGGTTATTGTTGGGGTTCCCATGTTTTGGCCAGGTTGACAGAGACCAAAAAATGAGACAACATAGAACCACTTTCAGACCTTAGGATCTAGCCCTCCTAGGTCCAGAGAGGGATCTCTCTATGATTATCAAAGGATATATGTCTTTGAAGTTCTCAATTGTGATTTTAGGCTAGTTATAGGCTCAAGGTTGTTTGTTTGATTGTTTGAGTTTGGTTGTTGAGAATCAAGAAGGAAGGTTTCACCATAAGACAAGGATGGGTAAAGAAGGAAGCTAGGCAAGAATAGATAACTCAGGGAACATCAAGGCCATTGGGCAATGGAGTCAAGAAAGGATTTACTTATGTTCAATGTGTAAGCTTCAATTGGGCTAGTCATCTAGAGCATTTGGATCTCAAAGACTGATTGGTGGGATGGAACACTAAGGGATGAGAATGAAGGATGGAAAACCATCTGATTCTGTCTATAGATCAGGCCAGAGGTCATTTAACTCCAGGCCTGCTTGGACAAAACCATAGGCAACACAAGGGATCTTGAAAAGGTTTATATGGAAGGGATAGGTTATGAAGAGGCAGAGACAGGCTTCTAAACCTCCCAATGTTCCTAACCTCTTATAATTAAATCTCAACAAAAACATCTGAACATTGATTCTATTAACTTGCACATCAGAGAGCAAGTAATAATCATCCACTACACTGGTTTAGTCAATTAAAAACAATATTCAGATACACATGTGAGCAGAAAACATTAAAGACTGAGAGAGCTGGGACATAAGGTACCTAACAAGGGTAAATCTTATGTCATGCATTCAGATGCCAGTCAGAAGAACATGAAATGAAATGGAAATAAACACAGAGATAAGAAAAACATCACCAACTGCTGTAGATCAGGATCCAATGAAAACTGCTTATCATGTTAAAAACAACACCAATAAGGTACATCACTGCCCAAAGCTTTTACATTCAGCCTGAATACATCATATTTCTCAGCCTGTCATACAACTATTACACAGGAAACTTGGCTCGGGACAAAAATTCTTGCAATTCACTGATAATGCAACAACAACCATTACAATGATATCCCTCTGTGCTTTATAGCAGAAGAGACACAGAGGACCGACTGAGGAGGTAGGTGAGTTTTAAATGTTACAATTAAACACAACAATGAATGCAGGGCCGAGACCCACTCTGCTTGATACACTGTATATTTAATCATTTTCACCTTCCTCGTGAAAGAAAGATCTACTCCGGATACGATTTGACCTTTCGGCTATAGTACTCCAAGTGATTTGAACAAAATGAAAGAGCTTGCTGGGAGGTCTGCCTCATGGATGTTAGATTGCTTTGAACTATAGCTGGGACGGAAAACTCCTTCCGGGACACGGCGCATAATAAATACTGCATGGGAGACCTGTCCTTTATGGAAAAACATTCTGCTGATAAGAAAACCTTGATATTATCTCTTATTGATGTTCAGGATCTCCAGAATCGATCCTCGGGGTCTTCAAAATGATGCTTTGCCTCTTTAAACCTCTGTTTCAGGGCTCAAGATCTTCGTTGACGTGCATTAATCACTTTGCTCTGTATTGAAAATCCTTGCTGCTTCATGACTGCCTCTGTCGGGTTAGCTCGAGCTTTTAATGGCGCCGACAAGATTTTCGGCGTTTGAACTCCGCTTTCCTTTAATGTAAGTCCTGACAGCCCCATTCCTTGACTTTCCTGATGGTACTGGTTCATTGGATTTGATCCTGACTGCGCCGCTTGATATTGAGGCAATACATTGAATAGAGGCGGTCCTCTTCCTCTAGAAACTCTGCAACACAGCAAATCTGTGAAGAAACGGTGGACGGAGCAATGGACGCAGGGTGAACTAAATGGTGGTGCGGCGGTGGCGGAAATAATGGTATTATGTAAACAAGCGATGAAAATGCAGTGAAGTGGTGGAGTGCACGGACAATAGGGTTTGGTGTGCAGACGCAGCGCAGACCGTTAGACCCTGGCCTGGAGACGAAGATCAACGGTGGAGATTGATCCGGCGTAACCATAATAAAATAGACGTAACATACAAAACACATGAAATGCAACGGAAACGAATGGAAGAGTGGGACCCAATGTGGTGGAGGGTGATTAGATCTGAGCCATCAGATCAGGGAGGAAATGGGCGGTCAGGATTCAATCGCACAATCGAAATCGGAGGTCGGACCGGGGAGCAATCGCGATGCACAACACGAATGTTCCGATTGCGATTGGGGAAACGCTGCGATTAAACACCAACCGTTGGATCTGGGATCAGATCGACGGTCCACGTCTAATCGGAGGGAGATGGAGAGGGGCAGTGGAGCAACGATGCGACAGCGCTGAGCCGTTAGATCGGAGGGAGAATGGACGGCTGCGATAGAATCGGAGGACGGAGGGAAGGCTTGCGAATGCGATCAGGCGGGGCAATGCGATTGAAGGCGGCGGTGTCGGATGTGGAGCAGATCAACGGCTCGGATGCAGTCGGGGACGGTGCGATCGGGAAACGAGAGACAAAGGTTGCGATTGATCGGAGGGTGCAACATGGGTGTGCAAATTGCGATGGGCGGGGGCTTGTGATTAGCACTCCGTCCGTAGATCTTTACGACGGATCAACGGACCACAACTCATCGCGAGACTTCGGTGGCTAAAAACCAATCGCATCGGGGTTCTTTGCTGTAATAAGGAAATGCACCCGCCGGCTGTTACGATGCTGAGTTAGCGCTTGGGACTTAGCGCTTCGTCCTTACTTAGGGCATGTGGGGAAGTGGTTAAGGGACCAGCGAAAAAGGGGCTAGGGCCTGAATTAAGGTCGAAATATGGGTTTTTTGCCCATTTTAATGGGTTTTAAGGGATTTAAAGGGAAACGATAAGGGGAAAAAGGGGAAAAAGGCTAAATAAAGGCTAAGAGGGGGAATTTAAAGGGGATTAAAGGGGGATTTGAGGGGTAAAAAGGGGAAATAGAAGGGGAGCCAAGGGGGGAAATAAAAGAGGCTAAATGAGGGTAACAGAAAGGGAATTTGGACAAAAGTAAAAAGGGAAGAAATGATGTATGTTGCAGGGATAAAGGAAGGAATGACAGGCCCTTTTCAGCAGTTTACTAGCAGGAGGGGATTTTTATAAGGCACAACAATTGAGAGACTTCAAGGAGGATGGATTTTCAGGGGAAAGGCATTCCTTGAAGGCTCAAAACAATCTAGCCCCCTATTTTCTTGCCAAAAATTTATAGGGGGGCTAACAGTGGCTCCACATGGGGATGGCTTCTTCTTGAAGGAGTCAAGATTTCAGAAATTGATCTCTTGGTGTAGGCCAGATGCATGCTGCTTGAACCATCCTTTTATTTCCTTGATCAGCTGCCACAAACTATGAAGACAACATATCAGCAGAAACATTTTCCCAACCAATCTACCTACCCAAACTAGAGCTCTAACAATTTTCCCTTGGGTGCATTTGAACTAGCAGACCCCTTACATTTTATTTTGCAAAACAAAAACAAACCTATTCTAATTCTACCCTTATTGCTCCATGAGGCCAGATTAGACTGTTGGCCTCGTCTATTTCTCTACCTAATCTACTACCTGTTGGGATTAAACTGTCCAAAAGGTTTCTTCACCTACATTCTAAGACAGGAAATTTAAACACAGCCAAGCCAGGATTGGACTGTCTGACTTGCTGGGCAGAAACTTGAAGAAAACAAAACTTGCAAAGGCGTGGAAATCTGCAACTGTGAAACATCCTTCTTTCTTTCTTGTGACTCAGGTTTTGAGCATATTTGAGTCACTTCTTTCCTTGTTTCAGCTCTGATTTTGGGCACATTAGAGCTGGATCTTCCTTCACTGCTGATCCAAATTTTGAGCTTGTTAGGATCAGCTATTCTGCTTCCTTTTGGCTCAGATTTTGAGTTTATTAGAGCCAATATTTTTTCCTCATAGGTTCATGTTTTGAGCATGTCTGAACCTCTCTTTTTATTCTATTTTTTGGAACAAATTCTTCTCTTTTTGCTGAAAATGAAAATTTGCAACGGTATATACAATGGAAATGAAACTGGAAAAGGAGAATTAGCAGAGATAGTGTTTGAGCATCTTGCCATTGACAAGACCCCCAAACAGCTCTGTACCATCAAGTTCTTGTAGAAAAAATGCATTAGGACCCACAGTGGCTTGAATGATGAATGGACCTTGCCACAAGCTGTCGAATTTGCCATGTTTGCCTTTATCCTCTCTCCTTGAATCCCACTTGGAGGACCCTTGTCCACAACCTTGAAATTTCTTCTTTAACATTATTTTTCAAAAGCTGTCTCCTTTGTATTTCTGCACTGCGACGGCTCTGTCATGACTTGCTCCACTTGTTTGCTAGAATGGATCATTTCATTAATCCTCCTTATCATGTTGTCTTCTTGATTGGACTTCTTGAATAAGCTTTACCACTTTGGTATCCCAGAGCTAGTAGGAGCTTGCTTCTTGTCCATAAACTAGCTGGAAGGGTGATGTGCCAATAGATTTCTTTGTAGTGAGCCTGTCTGCCCACAAAGCATGTATCAACTTTTTATGCCACGATCTTTTGTTTTCTTCCAGCAGCTTCTTGATGATTGTAACCAGGCTTTTGTTTGATGATTCAGCTAGGCCATTACCCTGGGGGTAATAGGCAGTTGAATGTCCGAGTGCAATTCTGTACCTGTGACAGAAATCAATCATTCTTTTGGATCTGAAAGCAGCAGCATTGTCAGTGATTATTTTCTTTGGGCAGCCAAACCGAGATAAGATGAAGTCTTCTAGAAATCTAATGATGACAGAATCGGTGGCATTCCTAGTGGGTATGGCTTCAATCCCTTGGTGAAGTAATCGATGCTTGGTCGGAGTCACTTGTGTTGCCCACAGAGAAGAAGAGAGATTAGTTTCAGTGAAGTCTAAGCCCCATTGCATAAAGGGACCTTCTATGGTGATAGGTTGCATAGGGAGGGGAAGGAGCTTTCTTTTGCCCTCAAAGATTTGGCATTTGTGGCAGGCAAGAATCATTTTATGGACATCACTAAAGAGTGTAGGCCAATAGTACCCAGCTCTGAGTATCTTATTTGCAGTGGCCTTCCAACTCAAGTGGCATCCACACTCCCCAGCATGGAATTCTTGTTTGATTCTTTCGGCTTCAGTTTCAGACAAGCATTTTAGTAAAAGGCCATTTGGATTTTTCCAATATAGACTCTCATTCATAATGCAGTAATTTCTAGCTTTGAGTTTTATGAATCTGGCCTTGGTTTTGGACAGTTCTGGAGGAGCATTGAGGTGTGTGAGCACGTAAAGGATATCAATATACCAAGGAGAGTTCTGAAACTGCTCCTCAACAGTTTGATGGGGCAGTCCTTCCTGCTCATCCAGGGCATTCATCATGTTAATATCAAGGGCCTGTAGATTAGATTCGGCCATCAATTGGGCCAGGCCTTGACCTTTGATCGACTTAGTGAGTTGTCTCAAACCATATTAAAAAATGTTAACAATCCATTTTGCCCCTTTTCCCACTCCCCGGGTCTTGGGACGGGATATCTTTGACCACTATATTTGGCACATAGGCGATGGTGTGAGGGCTAGAATGTGCACCCTAAAATCTTTCAAGGCCTTGATGGGGCATGAAGCCTACTTTTCCATGATGTTGTGCTTTTAAGGTGCATCTCTCAAGGCTTTCTCAGAAGAAGGCTATAAAGTACATTTCCTTTACCTTCGCATTTTTTTACGTATGGCTAACTACTGTGTGTTGGGAAGCAAATGAAAAGATCGGAAAATATTTTGAAAAGTCAGGGCTGATAAGGATAGGGGCTTGGGTGAGTGAAAACTTTACTGACTCGAAAGATTTTTTGGCTTCAACAGTCCACTTGATTCCTGCATCTTTCTTTAGCATTTCAGTCATTTTCCTAAGATGCTCAGTAATTGAGATAAATCTTCTAAGGAAATTGATTTTCCCAATGAAGGGCTGTAGCTCCTTGATGTTCTTGGATGGTGATATTCCCTCAACTCACAAGAAGTCCCTATAATCCCCTTTCCGATGTAAATTGCAATGACTTACCTTCTTGCGACCCAAATAGTCCAAAACGAGTCTTCTTAGGGTTTGGGACGGTAGTACCTTCTACATTTTGCAAAATACCCTCGGATGTTTCGCCAGTGCTTCTATACATTTTAGAAAAGATAGTTAAGTCATCTAAATGAATCACTATAAAGTGTCCAATCTCATACGAGAAAGCAATATCCATTGTATAGGAAGGTAGCTGCAGCATTCATCGATCCAAAACGTTTCACATACGTGGGGAAGGTGCCCCATGTGGAGTATCCCGATATAACAATAATTGATCTTCCACGAGATGCACCCCGGAAACTTGGTTGTATCACGAGAAAACCATCGAGCGAGAGATTACTTGATCACACTACCTTCTGTAGGATATGCTCCATTCTAGGCAAAGGGTAGTTACCTTTCAGGGAGGCTCTGTTGAGGTTTCTGAAGTCTATGCACAGTCTGATTTCACCTGTTTTCTTCCTTACAACCACTAAGTTTGACACCCAATCAGAAAACCTTACGGGGACTATTATGCCTGCATCATACATCTTCTTAATTTCCTTTTCTACTGCAGGAAATTGCTAAGGATTGATTCTTCGAAGTTTTTGTCTAAAAGGCTTCTGATTTTCCTTCAGTGGTATCTTATGTTGTATAATGTTAGTGTCGTAGGCCTTTAAGTCTTCGTAGCTCCATGCAAACACATCAATGAATTCCTTAAACAAGTCAATGTATTTTTTCTTCATGTCTGCAGGTATAGACTTAGCCAGTTTTATCATTTTGGGTTTGTCTTCAGTGCCTATGTTGCATTCTTCTACGTCTGATTTTGCATGTTCTATTGTGGGCTTCCTTGCTACATCGTCAAAGTAAAAAAGATCCTCTAAGGGTGCTAAGCCTCTGGGTATGTTCTTGTCTTTGGCTTGTAGCACGTCCATTTCTTCTCTATCTGCGTTTTCACATTTTATGGCTGAATCTCCAATTTCTTCAGAAAAAAAAATTTATTTCTATACTACAAGGTGTTTCTAGTTCCTCTGGGGAATCCTCACTTGGGCATCTGTCATCAGATTTTGAGTCTGAATCAGAAAATTCAAACTCATTTCTGCCCACCAGGAAATCTTCGATCTGTTTGTCTCCTTCAAAGACCTACCAACATTTTTCATTGTCTGGCACTGCAGGCCTGAATTTGGTTTGAATGATAATTTGTTGGTCAACTGGGGCCTTAGGATATGAACTGGCTAGGCACGCTAGTCCATTTGCTATTGCATTTTGACCCCTAGGAATGGATACTAAATCATATTCAACAAACGTTTTCAGAAAATCTAGAGTATCATTCCTATATGCCCTAAGTCTGGGGTGTTTTTCCGAATACTCACCATTCATCGGTTTGATCACTAACTCAGAGTCTCCTCTCACGACTATCCTACGGGCTCCTAATTTTTTCAATAGATTTAAGCCCAAGACTAGAGCCTCATATTCTGCAATGTTATTCATGCATTTGAAATGCAGATTGACAGCGTGGCTCTCTCTGTGGTCATTTTTGGTGTTACGCAGCCACACTCCTGCTCCAGCGCTTTTCCTAGTACAGGACCCATCAAAGTTCATTTCCCATAGGGGTTCTTTGTTTACTTCAACTTCATTTTCTCCCTTACAGCTGGGTTCGCCATTAGGTTGAGTTGGGAGGAGTCTGTCTTTTAGGTTGTAAACTATCCTATGTTGTTCGTAGAACAACATGGATGTCGGGGAGGTGGTTGGCTGACTGTTCTTATTCATTTCTAGAGGGAGCAGGTAGAGAGGGTCCACCCACACAGATCCTGAACTTCATTCTTCAATTTCCTCTTCCTTTTTAGTGTCTTGCCCATGGTCTTCCTTGTGGTATTCTTCAGGTAGTGATATGGCTACATCCACAGAGCTCGGTGTTCTCGTTGTATTCCCCTGTTACGGGACTGCGGGTGTTATGGATTATTCTTCTACAAAATATGTGAAGGTCAAGGTCGGTGTGTACAGAATATAATGGTGAATTTTCAGGTTTCTCGGGGCTGCTGACTAGGAATTTCATTTGGGATTCTCTATATAGTCTTCTTAATTGGCCAAATATAGGGATAATGGCGTATGAGCCATCCATCTGCATGGTGCCTTGCAGCTTGGCTCCCCATGATCTAGATAATAACATGCCATACTTGGGTGGCACGTCTGCCACCACTACATCCATGACCATACATTTCGCGGGAATTTGAGTCAAACTCACTCACAAGTCTTTGATCAGGCCAAGACATTTTACTCTACTCGAGTCAAAAGAATACAAGTCTTTATAGGGTCTGGTGATTTCTAGGCCTAACCTCTCCATATTTACATAGACGAGTAGATTGTGTGATGCATAGGAGTCATGCACATAGAACATGGAGTATTTTGTCATGAATGTTGAGACTGATATAAAAAGGTGGGACTACCCCTTCTTGAAAGCTACACAGCTCCAATCTTGGGACCGAATAAGAGGGCAGGTTGATCATCACTCAAATTTACAGTGTCATTATTTATAGTCAGATTTAATGATTTCAAAATCTGGCCTTTATATACATCCTGAGATGCCAGCTCAGATAATGGTACAGAGATTTTAATTTTTGCAATCTCACTTTCTAAACTGAAAGTGGATTGATTCTTGGGAGTGTTCAGCTCTGTTTTATTTTACCTTCCTTAGTTAGCTGAATCGATTTGTGTTTTCTCATTATGTACATGTGTAGGAATAGTTTTTTTCGGGAGCACTAGTATCTGAGGTGCTAGTGCTCTTGGTTGGTTGACTTTGTTTTTCCTTTGTTTTGGTTGCCTCTGTTGGTTTTTCTCGGAACTCTCGGTATTCGTTTATCGTTTACGGCGGTTAATTTAGAAGGTTTATCAGGCCTCCTTTTTGATGGTTACCTCGGGAGTTTTAGGTTTGGGAGTGTCTTGGTTCTTTTTGCTCCTGAGCTCATATTGCTCTCTGACCTGTAACATGGCATTTTGGAACCCAAGTCTGTACTCTTCAGTTTCTAATCTTTCCTCATCCCAATATGAAGATGAGGGTTGATCTTCCTCTGAGTCACAGTTCGGAATTGAGTCCTTTGTTTCAAACATGTTAATAGTATTCCCTTCAGACTCCTCAATTATTCCCTCATCCTCATCAAGAAAGTTTTGAAACGGGGGAATGATTTGTTGATCTGACTCTTTCTGTCTGTTTGGAGTGTTGTTGTTTCTTCTAAAGTTTTGATTTTGGTTCCTGTTTGGAGTGACAACCATCTTTTCCATCATTTGGTATAGCTTATCTACATTCTTAGACAATCTGTCAATATTTGGATCTGAAGTGGAGGCTATAGTGTCATCCTTGTATGTTACTCTCTTCTCAACTCTCAGTTTGGCCCTTTTCTCAATCAAATTTGCCTCTATGTTTACTGCCCCTTTCTGCATATCCTCCAGGGTGGTGTACTCTTTATCTCTAAGCTCATAGGCCATGTCAGCATCAAATCCATCAGGATATTTTGCTAGGGCCATACCTTGTGGAGGTTTCATGTGTGGAGGGAGAGCATTATAAACACTGTTGAATCTAGTGGTATAATCATGAACACTCTCTCCTACGTTTCTCTTAAGGGACATTTATTCTGCTAGGAGCTGGCGAGGGTTTTCTATAGTTTCCCATTTGTTGATGAAAGTTTGGTATAAAGCAGGGAGATCTTGGATACTACCAGCAGGTAGGGTTTTAAACCATTTCTTTACTTCACCTCCCAAGCTTTGCGCAAAAATTCTCATTTTGATTGTTTCATCATCAACTTCCATATAGTCAAAAGAGTCCTCCATTTTATCTACATGTTGTTGTGTTGTTGTAGGCTCTTTAGCAGGGAAATGTGGGATTTTTGATTGATAATCATTTGGTAAGGGTAGCAGAGGCTGAGGTAAAACTAGAGGTGCATACCAGGCTGCCATGATGATGTTTTGATGAGGTATAGGGTTGGCTTGAGCAGCTGGTATTTGGATGACAGGGATGTTTGGACCAGCAGAAGTCTGTTGAGCAGATCTCGGGTGAGAAAGCCCCAAGTTTTGGAGAAAGTGGAGATCAGGTGGTGTGGAAGGAGGGGTTTCAATGTCCCTAGGGTTCGGCTGGTCTGAAACACTGAATGACCTAGTTCTAGGTAATCTGTTTTAAAGGTCTAGGTCAAAGAAAGGGTCTAATAGAGCTGCAAGATCTTCTGGTGCAGAATTGGCTCTATGAATGTTGCTGGAAATGGTTGATCTCCTACTCACAGGTGTTCTTTTAAGGATTTTCTCAGGATTATCAACCGTTTCAGGTGGGTTTGGATCAGGGAAAGCTCTTGTATGAATGGTTCTATGAGCCAGAGTGTTGTTTATAAACCAAGCAGCTGAGCCCTTTTCGTTATTTCTACTGTGGTTAATGTTGTCTTGGGAACTGGCCTCTCTGTGGAGTCTTCATTATGCTTGGTACTGGTCTCCCAGGGGAGTCTGATGTGAAACCAAGATAATCAGCAGGCCTACTGATCACCAGTGGAGTCTTTAACATTTAGGAATAATGGAGTCGCCAGGTGGAGGGTTCAGGATGATTCTAGGGTACACTGTCCACCACAGTGCTCATGCACTATCACCTTTCGTGAATCTCTTCTAAAGCAACAAGCTCCAACCAGAGATTGACTGGGAGGGCATTTACCAGAGATGTCACCTCTGAAGAGAGGATGAGATCTGGAGGCTACCTGGCCCTATCCAGGCTCTGTCTAAGAGTATGGTGGATGATGATAATGTTTGATTCAATAAAGGTGTGACTTATCGCCAACCTAGCCAGAGTTAAGTTTCGAGGTTTAAAGAGTGTTTAAGACTAAATGTTCTTAGAATTCCCCCGATTAGGTCGCCATTATGTTGGGGTTCCCATGTTTTAGCCGGAGTTTGGCAGACCAAATGAAACAACATAGAACAACTTTCGGACCTTGGGATCCTAGCCCTCCCTGGGTCAGGGGGGGATCTCTACATGATTATCAAAAGGATATATGTCTTTGAAGTTCTCAGTTAATGATTTTAGGCTAGGTATAGGCTCAAGGTTGTTTGTTTGATTGTTTGAGTTTGGTTGTTGAGAATCAGGAAGGAAGGTTTCACCATAAGACAAGGATGGGTAAAGAAGGAGGCTAGGCAAGAGTAGATAACTCAGGGAACATCAAGGCCATTGGGCAATGGAGTCAAGAAAGGATTTACTTATGTTCAATGTGTAAGCTTCAACTGGGCTAGTCGTCTAGAGCATTTGGATCTCAAAGGCTGATTGGTGGGATGGAACACTAAGGGATGAGAATGAAGGATGGAAAACCATCTGATTCCGTCTATAGATCAGGCCAGAGGTCATTTAACTCCAGGCTTGCTTGGACAAAACCATAGGCAACACAAGGGGTCTTGAAAAGGTTTGTATTGGAAGGGCAGGTTATGAAGAGGTAGCGACAGGCTTTACACCTCCTAATGTTCCTAACCTCTTTCACTTAAATCCTAACAAAGACATCTGAACATTGATTCTATCAACTTGCACATCAGAGAGCAGGCAATAATCATCCACTAAACTGGTTTAGTCAATTAAAAACAACATTCAGACACACATATGAGCAGAAAACATTAAATACTGAGAGAGCTGGGATATAAGGTACCTAACAAGGGTAAATATTATATCATGCATTCAGATGTCAGTCAGAAGAACATGAAATGAAATGAAATCACTGCTGAATGAAAACATCACAATTTTATTTGTAGATCAAGATCTGATAGGCACTTATCATGTTAAACACAACACCAATCGAGGTACATCACTTCCCAAAACTCACATTCGCTGAATACATCATATTTCTAAACCTAATACTACAACTATTACACGAAACTTGTGGAATAAAAAATGCTTGCAATTCACTGATAATGCAACAACAACCATTACAATGATATCCCTCTGTGCTTTATAGCAGAAGAGACACAGAGGACTGACTGAGGAGGTAGGTGAATTTTAAATGTTACATTTAAAAACAACAATGAATGCAGGGCCGAGACCCATTCTGCTTGATGCACTGTATATTTAATCATTGTCACCTTCCTCGTGAAAGAAAGATCTGCTCCGGATATGATTTGACCCTTTGGCTGTAGTACTCCAGGTGATTTGAAAAAAATGAAAGAAACTGCTAAAAGGTCTGCCTCATGGATGTTAGATTGTTTTGAACTATAGCTGGGACGAGGAATTCCTTCAAGGACACGGCGCATAATAAAGGCTGTATGGGAGACCTGTCCTTTATGGAAAAACATTATGCTGATAAGAAAACCTTGATATTACCTCTTATTGATGTTTAGGATCTCCAGAATCGATCCTTGAGGTCTTCGAAATGATGCTTTGCCTCTTTAAACCTGTTTGAAATTTGAAGATCTTCAGTGGCCTTCCTTCCAATCACTGATGCAATGTGAAAATCCTTCACTGCCTTCATAGTGGCCTCTGTCGGGTTAGCCAGGCTTTTAATGGCGCATGGGAATTTTCGGCGTTGGAGACTCCGCTTTCCTTTAATGTGAGAGTCTGGCAGGCCCATTCCTTGATTTTCTGATGAAATCTTGGTTTATTGGATTTGATCTTAATTAACGCTTTCCATTGAGGCAGTACATTGAACAGAGGCGGTCCTTTTCCTCTAGAAACTCTGCAACTCGGCCAATCTGTGAAGAAACGGTGGACGGAGCAACGGACGCAGGGTGAGCTGAATGGTGGTGCGGCGGTGGCGGAAGCAAAGGTATTATGTAAACGAATGATGAAAATGCGGTGAAGTGGTGGAATGCGTGTGGATAATAGGGGTTTGGTGTGGATATACGTATGTTGTGAAGTTTAGGTGCGGGAACAAAGACTAGGGTCTTGGTCGCGGCGGAGCAATGCATAGAAATAGGCGTAACATACGAAACTACGAGAAACACATGAAATGCAATGGAAACGAATGTAAGAGTGGGACCCAATGTGGTGGAGGGTGATTAGATCTGAGCCATCAGATCAGGGAGGAAACGGGTGGTCAGGATTCAATCGTATAATCGTAATCGGAGGTCGGAGCGGGGAGCAATCACAATGCACAACACGAATGTTCCGATTGTGATTGGGGAGACATTGTGATTAAACACCAACCGTCAGATCTGGGATCAGATCGACGGTCCACGTCTAATCGGAGGGATATGGAGAGGGGCAGCGGAGCAACGATGCGACAACGCTGAGCCGTTAGATCGGTGGGAGAATGGATGGCTGCGATAGAATCGGAGGATGGAGGGAAGGCTTGCGAATGCGATCGGGCGGGGCAATGCAATTGAGCGCTGGCCGTCGGATCGCGGAATAGATCAACGGCTCAGATGAAATCGGGGGACAATGCGATCGGGGAAACGGAAGAAAAGGTTGCGATTGATCGGAGGGTGCGACATGGGTGTTGCGATTGTGATGGGCGGGGGGCTTGCGATTAGCTCTCCGCCGTCGATGTTTACGACAGATCAATGAACCAAAACTCATCGCGAGACTTCGTGTTAAAAACCAATCGGATCGGGGTTCTTTGCTGTAACAAAGGAAATGCACCCGCCGGCTGTTCCAATTGCGATTAGCGCTTGGGACTTAAGCGCTTGGTCCCAGCGCCGGGCATGTGTGGGAAGTGGTTAAGGGGCTAGGCCTATAGCCTGGTCGGAAAGTGGGTTTTTTGCCCATTTTAATGGGTTTTAAGGGATTTTAAAGGGAAACGATAAGGGGAGAAAGGGGAAGAAAGTTAAACAAAGGGTAAGAGGGGGAAATTAAAGGGGATTTTAGGGGGATTTGAGGGGTAAAAAGGGGAAATAGAAGGGGAGACAAGGGGGAATGAAAGAGGCTAAACGAGGGTAACAGAAAGGGAATTTGGACAAAGGGAAAAAGGGGGGAATTGATGTATGTTACAGGGGTAAAGGAAGGAATGACAGGTCCTTTTTAGCAGTTTACTAGCAGAAGGGGATTTGTATTAAGCACAACAATTGAGAGACTTCAAGGAGGATGGATTTTCAGGGGAAAGGCATTCCTTGAAGACTCAACAATGATTTAACCCCCTATTTGCTTGTCAAAAATTTCATATGGGGGCTAACAGTTATGATCCACCAACCTGTTAGTTCCTATTATGATGGACCAGCCGTATAGTTTCATAACGAAGCGAAACACATAACGATGCTTCACAATTACATAACCAAATGTTATATAGAAATAATGGACAACCCCGAGGAGGTAATTCAACGGGATCTGGAAAGAGATGTTTTTATTTCAGCAACAGAAGCCCGAGCTTATGGCATTGTTGATATCGTAGTGGAAGGTTGATCTTATAGTGGAAGATCCTCATTTGAATTTATTTTTATAATGAACTATAAACTCTGATCTCTTTGTTCCTTTTCAAAAAAAAAAAAAAGGAAAAAAAAGGAAGGGGGGGGGGGGGTAAAGTTATTCATTTCATAATAACCTGATATGGTATGGTTAGGATCAATCCGAACCAGTTGATTTCGTATACAATAAAGCTAGAATGCCCACTATTCAAAAAATTATTAGAAATGCAAGACAGCCAATAGAGAATAGAAAAAAATCTCATGCTCTTCGAGGATGTCCTCAGCGTAGAGGAGTATGTGCTAGGGTGTATGTGCGACTCGTTTGGATCATAAATTGAAACAGACTGGGAAATTTTTACAACGGAATAACATAAGAATTTTCCCGCTGTAATCAAGTATAGCTCCATCATCTAACCTTACCGGGGATGAAATTTATGGTTTCCATTGGTGCAAATCCAATCACCTTGATGTGGGATGAAAATCAATTCCTCATTGGTAGTGAATGGTCATCAATCCATTGAGTGGGGAAATCATGAAAATTGAAGAAGCATAAATTTTATGCTCATATTTCCATGAGAACGGAACAACAGGGTCAGATACCTGGCCAAACCCAGAATTACATATCGTTACTATATTAATAGATCTTGTAATGAGAGTATTTATTACTTAATGATTCAAGAGTAGAGATGGAAATGTTAAACTGTACAAGTTACCGATAACATACTCATATCCTATTTTGGAAATAAATAAAAGGCTCCGGCGTATAGAGAGGACCTTACCGTTGGAGAAAGAACCATAGAAATGATGAAACCCATGATTTTTTCTCATTCTGAGTGCAAGGTCCCAGCCCTTGCCTACCAGGAAGATGCCTATCCAAAGGGAATTATGGTTGGGAAGGTTGCAGTAGCAAAATCCACTGGAAATTTTATTTTCTAGATAAGAAGAATCAGTGTTATTCTCAATGAACCAAAAAAATGACTAACCAAGAAAAATATTAGCGATTCAAACTTTAATGACCAGAGTGAAACGTGGATACATAGCCCGAAAACTTCGTAAAAAAATTATTGCATTTGTATCAGGCTCTCGAGATAGAGGTAAACGCAAGAGAGATCTTCGTCACTTTTGGATTACTCGGATCAATGCAGCACTCATGCCAATGGGGTTTCTTATAACAGATTCATCCAATATTTGTAAAAGTGGCAGTTGCTTCCAAATCGTAAAACACTTGCATAAATAGTTGTATTAGATAGTAATTTTTTTTCTACCATTTTGAAGAACTTATTGTATGATGAAATAAATAGGAAAAGATGGAATGGATAGAACAGATTAACCTGGAGAATTCCCTCCGAGAAGGTCAAAACATTGAAAAAAATTTCAATATTGGATTGGAAATGAACGAAAAGAATTCAATCCAATTCTTTTCCAAAAAAGAAATCCTGTCGACTTTTTCAACAATAGACTCAAGATCTGCATCTTTATCAAATAGATATCACAGCTCTGATTTGATTAAGGAGTAGGCTTATTTCCACAGATTCAATTAGTTCTCATTATAAATAAAAGCTAACAAAGATAGAATACGAGCTCGTTTAATAGCGTTAGTCATTAGACGTTGTTGTTTTGAAGTTAATCTATTCACTCGGCCGGATAATATTTTTCCTTGCTCACTAATAAATCGACTAATTAGGCTCATATTTTTATAATCGAATGTGTTGCGTTTGGATGGAGCTAAAAGCCACATGTCTGATCGATAATTTGACTTCACGATGGATTTCTTGGAACATATGATATTCGAGAAAACTCTCAAATTTTTCGAAGAACTAGAAATAAAAATGAAAAAAAAAAAGAGTTTATAGGTGTGATCATCTAGTATCGGATCAATCTCGATCGATCCAAAATACTAATCTACCTGCTCTAGTCCAACGTTCCCATCCATCGATCTTGATAAGGACATGAGATTGATATGATCTAAAAGACTTTTCAAGTCCAAGTCATAGGGAGTATGAGGGGATATATATTTATATATATATATATATATATATATAAGTAGTATCACTTAGTGGAATTTATAGGGCTATATGGGCTCAAACCATAGACCTTCTCGGTAGAACAGATCAAAGTTCTCATTATCAAAATAAATTGAACTGTTCCAAGAACCCAACATGCATTTTATCGCATTGGGCTCTTTCATTAACTGATGGAAAGATCGGTTAGTATGCCATTCTCCTCTTTCCCGGAAGATACTAATATGGCTCCGTGTGCTCCAAATTATTACCCTTCGGAAGCAATCCCAAAGTTATTCAAAAGGTTTATTTGACGTAGGTCTGCCTTGCTTGGGCATAGATTGACTCAAATAGAGTCTCTTCTATCGCTTCAAAAGTAAAAGATGAACTTCATACACCTAAAAGTTCATAGAGTGAAAAGAATCTATTTTGAGGTCCCCGTATTATACTCATTATGCCTAGCATTGAACGGAGCTGGGATTGACCATATCAATTAGATCCGTAATTCAAATCAGATCGAACTTCATCTTTGTCATGCTATTGTTCCCCAGAGAAACAAATGGATAGAGTAAGACTATTTCACATAGAATCTATTTCGTGGATCGAATGAATCAATAAAATCTCCTGAAAACCATTGGTGCACGTGTAAACGAGGTGCTCTACCTTGCTGAGCTATAGCCCTTCCTTGCTAGTCTTGGTGATACACTACTATACTAACCAGATGGATCACTTTCTGTCAAGGTAGATATTTCATGATCCAATACTATGATCTAATATGTTCCAATAAGTTCGATCTGTGCCAGGGACACATACATTATCTATACATTTAATTCGATTTAGAATCGTTTATAAATCCAACTCTACCTATGAGAATAAATGACCCACTTAACTCAGTGGTTAGAGTATTGCTTTCATACGACGAGAGTCATTGGTTCAAATCCAATAGTAGGTAAACTTATTAGATACCATTGAAGACTCGATGGCATCTAATAAGTTTTACTCCACTTGTTTGAATCTAAGTGGAACATTGAATCCATTTTTTTAGATCATTATAGGAAATGTTAATTAGAGTCGAAGGGGCTAGCATTGATAGCCTCTAATAGTGTTCTAGCTCTTTTCAGAGCTACATCAGCCTCAATTACTTGTCTTTTTCCTTTGGCTTGAGGTAAGCAAGCTTTAGCTCTTTGAAAAGCTTCCTGGGCTTTTTGGAGATCGATGTCAACATCTCTCTCTACATTATTTACCAATATAGTGATTCTATCCTTGTCTATCTTGGTGAAACCGCCCATCAAAGCCATAGTTGACCACTTCCCATTGAGACGTATTTTCATAACTCCTATATCTATAGCTGTCACAAGTGAAACATGATTGGGTAATATGCCCATTTGACCACTATTAGTAGATATAATTATTTCTTGAAATTCTGAATCCCAAATGACTCGATTAGGAGACAGTACACGAAGATTTAGGGTCATGTTATAAATTAATTTTCCATGTTAGAGTTTATAGCCTTCATGGTAGCTTCATCAATATTACCCACCAAATAAAAAGACTTTTCGGTAAGACCATCTAATTCTCTAGAAAGGATCATTTGAAACCTTCTAATTGTTTCCATGAGACCAACATATTTGCTGAGGGAACCTGTGAATACCTCTGCTACGAAAAAGGGTTGTGATAGGAAACGTTCAATTTTTCTTGCTCTTGCCACGATTAAATTATCTTCCTCTGATAATTCATCTAGTCCAGGAATAGCTATAATGTCTTGAAGTTCCTTATATAGTTGTAAAGTTTGCTTAACCCCTTGTGTAGTTTCATAATGTTCTTCGCCTACAATCCAAGGTTGGAGCATAGTCGATGTTGAATCTAAAGGATCCACTACTGGATAGATACCCTTCACAGCTAATCCTCTTGATAGTATGGTAGTAGCATCTAAATGTGAAAATTTCGTCACAGGAGCAGGATCAGTCAAGTCGTCAGTAGGTACATAAATTGCTTGAATCGAGGTTATGGACCCCCTTTTTGTGGAAGTAATTATTTCTTGCAAAGAACCCATTTCCGTACTAAGAGTTGGTTGATAACCCATGGATCTATCTCTATTTTACGGATAATAAAAGAAGGGAATGGCATGTATATAGTACACGATATAGCATATGTGGATCGTTCAACAAGTTGATCCGTCTAGTGCTTATGTATCCCTATTTCAAATTTAGATATATCTACATGAACATTTTATCAAGAATATATAAGGGAGAAGAAGGAGAAAAGGCTCTCCATCTCCAAAGGGGTATTAAGGCTCTCCATCTCCAAAGGGGTATTCATTTTTGAATCAATCAGTAAACTTCATGTTCAAAAATCTATGGACCTAAAGATTCATCTCGGAAAATTGAACTTTTTCGAATTGTTTCTTCTTAAGGACCAAAATATTTGTGCCAGAATAACAAATACTAAGAATAATAAAAGACCTTTAACATGTAATGTAGCTTGAAGTACTATCTCTACATCTCCTTGACCAAATCCACCCATATTAGGGTTATTCGTTAATGGTTGATCGACCTTGATCAATTTGCCTTCTGAAATAAGAAGCTCTGGTCCTAGAGGCACAATTTCAACCACTTGCCCACCGTCTGATTTATTATCGATAGTTATCTCATATCCACCCTTTTCTTTACGTAAAATTTTGCTAACTCTTCCTGTTACTGAAGCACTATAGACCATACTGTTTCTCTTACTCTCGTCGGGATAAATTTTTCCTCTTCCTCTATTACCACCCACATATATGGGATATTTCAGGAAGTGAGCTTCTTTATCAGTAGCAGGAAGTTTCAAATCCAATTGGCCGAGGTGTCCACTTACAGAGATCTTCAGGTACAGGCAAGGCACCAGGCAGAGGAAGGGTTAAAGGGGTACAAGTTTGACTAGAGACAATGTGACCAGATTTGAAGGCTGTAGACCTATAATTGAGTGAGTTTATGCCTGCCTATCGACGGAGCAAGTAGATGTCCTTTATTCATCATGGACCCATTTGTGCGAATGTAATGTTTCGCTGCACGATAATTTGGAGCGTGCACGATCACAGGAGGATAAGATGGTGTGCGAGCTCATGAACCAGATACCTCCAGTATTGGAAGATGGACGAGTAGGTAGAGAAAGACTGAAGAAAGAAGTTAATGACAACAGATCCATCTATAGTACATTTCAAGACTGGACGGGCTGCAGGGAGAAACCTATTGAGGATCTTCGTGAAATAATCCATTAGCTCAATGAAGAAGCCAATGCCACTGCAGATTCCATAGCGCAAATGGCCAATTTCCAAGGAAGCTCAGGAGGCATACAATAAGCTTGTGGAGCTCCATGATGCAGCACTGGTGGATAAGCCTACCCTGAGAGAATTCAGACCGGTGGCCCAGAAAAAGCTTACCTGGGTCTGAAACAGTTCGACTCATTTGCAGACACAGAATGGCGGGAGGTAACCAATAGGCAACCATTCGAATTTGGTTTTTAATTTCTTCAAGTCATGAATTCTCTGCTATTATAATGGTATAAATAATATGGATGGTAGATGACCAATCCCACATTACTAGGCTGCAGCATCGCCAATCCCACCACTATGCATCACCTCGTCTCTACGGGTTATCAAACCAATTGTGGGAACTGCCCTACTATTCTTAATTGTCGGTTTCAGGCAGGGTTGTGACTTGACCTATCCATTATTAAGTATATGGTGATAAGGCAGGCTTATTGAAGTCTAGTTAGTTAGAAGGCCAGTTTCGCCCGCCTCCCTATTCCTCTCGTGAATGTTATTGATCGATCGAGAGAGAGGGGGTTGGGCTGGTCCAGGAGGGGGTAGGGGGAAATAAGTTCATTGACCAGCCATTCTCAATAACGAATGGGGAAAGGTGCTTAAACCAAGGCTTATTTTAATCAAATTCCGTCAACTTTCAGTAATTAGTGAGCGGGAAATTGCTGAGCTAACCATAACTTATTGCAATAGGCATGTTGGGACAGGCGTATTAGGTAATTTATTTATAGTGATTCATTAGCCCCATCTCCCCAGGCCGGACCGGACCAATACCGAGGTAAGAAGCGGATAAAAAGAAGTCAAATTGGATTAGATAGATCGACGAAGGAGTAGACTAACTTTTCAAAAGAGCGGACTAATAGACCTCGTATGTATGCTCCTCCCCCCCCAATGCATTGGATGAAAGGGAAGTGCATGCCCGTGGTGAAGAATACCATATGGGGCTGACTCGACTTCACTTCAATTCTCAATTTTGTTGGCGAGCAAGGCGGAAATGTAGGGTATAAGTTCTTACCTGATCGGGGTCTGAAAATGAGATGTGATTTAGCTCGGTAGGCTTATAGAAACAACCATGATCGAATTCCAATTAGCGAAGTATTCTGATTAGCAGAGGCAGGACAACTTATCGATTCAAGTTTGTACGTTCGGCCAATAAATGAATGGGTCGAGGCTTAGCTAGGGTTGCAGGGTTAGAGCTCACCCATCATGTCCTTAGGTTAAGTCGGGTTTGCTAACTCTTGAATCTTGAGGATTGGCTAACTTTGATGTATCTGAGACTGCCTGTCGTAACCCTTCGTTCAGTTGCTGGAACGTGGATTATCGCTATTCTATTCCCAACCATTGTATTACTTGTGGTCAGTGCTCATCCCAAATGGTTGCATGATCTCCTTACCAATGAAAAGGTCGCTGGATGGATGTGGTCGATGGGTGAGTGCCTTTATATGTATGGATTGGAGGGTGGTTCGGAGGGTGAGTGGATGTATGCACGCTCAACCGATCGGTCGTATGTCCGTTTAGTCAGTTGAGTGCGTGGAGGGTTGCCCAAGGCTGGTGGGTGGATGAATCTCAATCACTAATGTAATGAAGCTCTTTTTCTACCCCCTGATGCAGGTCAAGAGATTTCCTGTTGCTTGATTGAGGGTAAGGCGAGGTATCTGCCGTGTCTGGATCAAAGGTTGGATCGTAGGTTGAGGAATCTCCCTTGCCCGATTGAAAGGCTGGTCAATAGATCTAAATCATGTATGTAATGATGCTCTTTATCTATCTTCTAATGCGGGGTAAGGGCATTGCCTGTCCCGGATGAGGGAAGTTCACTTGCAGGGGATGGATGTCTTGCTAGGCTAGATGTTTGCATGTTACCTTGTGTGGTGGGATGGATGAATGAAGTTATGCAAGCGAACTATAGGAAGGCCAACCATTTCTATAGCTCACATTTACACAGTCATTCATTCATTTCGTAGCTTCATGAATGCATAATTACAGATATAATATATGCATTTAAGAATGAAATATACATTCAAACAACTGTTGGTCGTACTCGTTTCAATCGAGAAATGGAAGAAGCCATACAAGGGTTTGCCTATTTTGAACACCCAAAGAAATCACTACCAACTCTTAGGATCTAATGTTATTGATCTTATGATTTTTTCATTAATGCAGATATAGAGATCGAGGAAGCCTTTGAATAATCGTCTTGAACCCATTGCTTAATCCTACTCATGAAAATATGGAGATTTTTACTTATGAAGAAACAAACTAGATTGCCCCTTGATAATTTTCCCTTTTATAATAAAGTGATGGATAAAACTGCCATTAAAAAGCTTATTAGCAGATTAGTAGATCACTTCGGAATGACATATACATCACATATCTTGGATCAACTCAAAACTTCAGGTTTTAAACAAGCTACTGATACAGCTATTTCATTAGGAATTGATGATCTTTTAACAGCGCCTTCCAAAGGATGGCTCGTCCAAGATGCAGAGCAACAAGGTTCTGTTTTGGAGAAACAGAATCATTATGGGAATTTACATGCAGTGGAAAAATTATGCCAATCGATCGAGATATGGTATGCTACCAGTGAATATTTGAGAAAAGAAATGAATACGAATTTTAGCATGACTGATCCCTTAAATCTAGTACATGTGATGTCTTTCTCAGGAGCTATGGGAATTACATCTCAGGTTCACCAATTAGTAGGTATGAGAGGATTAATGTCATGGTAAGATACTATGACCCAACTACTCAATACAACAATTTATTAGATCGTGTTCTTAGACACCGTGATGCAATTGTATCACACCTCAACTGGTATGTATATTCTTAGGCTTCCATAGTTTTGGTTTGTATATTCATAATGATACTATGAGCGCTCCAGGATGTCCTCAAGATATGTTCTCAGATACTGCTATACAATTACAACCTATATTTTCCCAATATCCTTATGCATCCATTCCACATGTTGGGTGTAGTTGGCGTATTCGGCGGCTCTCTATTAAGTGCTATGCATGGTTCTTTGGTAACTTCTAGTTTGATTAGGGAAACTACTGAGAATCAGTCCGCAAATGCAGGTTACAAATTTGGTCAGGAGGAATAAACCTACAATATTGTGGCTGCTCACGGTTATTTTGGTCGATTGATCTTCCAATATTCTAATTTCAACAACTCCCATTCTTTACATTTCTTCTTAGCTGCTTGGCCCGTAGCAGGTATCTGGTTTACCACTCTAGGCATAAGCACTATGGCTTTCAACCTAAATGGATTCAATTTCAACCAATATGTAGTTGACAGTCAAGGCCATGTAATTAACACTTGGGTTGATATCATTAATCATGCTAACCTAGGTATGGAAGTTATGCATGAACGTAATGCTCACAACTTTCCTCTGGATCTAGCCGCTGTTGAATCTATTTCAATAGGCGGATAATACTCTGATGGATTGTTATCGTGTATTGCTTAATTGAAGCATACCAATCCTTTAATTTTATTGAAAGGCTTGGTATGCTTAAATTGTTTGTTGTTATTCTTCATACTTCTTCCCCCATTCCATCAAAAATGGATATGTGCAGTTCCCCTGCATCCAGCAGGAATTGAACCCGTGAGTTCGCCAATTATGGGTTGGGCGCTTTAACCATTCAACCATGGATGCTAGATAAAGATCATCAACATACTCATTCTATAATATGAGTATAGAATCAGATCTAAAATGGGTTAGTTCGGGATCGGGACACATTTACATTCTTTCTCTCATACTTGATTCATGTCAAATATTATCAATAGACATTCAAATAACATTTCATTGAATGAATTTGATAATAATCCGAACAACGTGTTCGAGAGTTTGGATTTAGTCATCGATCTTGCTTTGATCCCCTATCAGAGTCACTGACCCACATATGAACAAACGTTAGCTCGTTTTTTCTTCTTGGGAGAAATGATTGTAGATAGATAAATTGGCGTGTTTTTCTGGGGTGAACGTAGCCAAGTGGACCAAGGCAGTGGATTGTGAATCCAGCATGCGCGGGTTCAATTCCCATCGTTCGCCCATAAAAGAAGATAAAAAAAATCGGGCTGGATCCAATTCATTGTCATTTTCATATTTCATTGAAATAAATTATATCCAGTGGTATAAGGGTATTGGTTGGTTGACACAAGCTTTCCAATTATATTTAATCAATATTATATTATATATTCTATTCATTGGGATGAAAAAAAAGGGAGAGAGAGGGGGTAACAAAGAAATGAAAAAAAGAAGATCCTGGATAATAAAATTGGAAGAGATACAAAGTTATCAATTTCTAAGCAATCCATGGACCAAATCCAATTTGATGAGATTTTTAATTCAAATCCTTTCACACCGGGAGCGCCTTATAAAGCTCTTTGACCCTAGAATTCTCAGTACGCTACTTTTACGCAATCTACGTAAAAGCAATCCATATTTTTGGGTCAAAGGTATATTAGTACTTACATTATCGATCCTCATATATCACTTCAATCATAAAAGTAGTATGATTGAGAAAAAAAAATTCTATTCAATGAAACTCTTTCCTATACATAACTTTATGGAACTTGGAAATGAAACACTGGAAGAATATTTAAAGCCTTTCACTAAAAATTGGTTGATATTTCCACATCTTTTCCTATCTTTCCAATTGAAAAGATCTTACAATCGAATCATAGAGAATTTTGATCCCATTAGTTTCAATTCAGGATATGGCAGGAACACGAACAACAAGGATGAGATGATCTTGGAGAATCAAGGACCGAGTGAAACTCATTTGGAAAATAGTGAGAAAGATCTCAATTTGAAGATCGACTCGACTCTTAATTCAACCGAAAATGAGTATTGGGAACCTGAAAAATATCTTTGTGAAGATTCATTAAATGAGTATTGGGAACTTGAAAAATATCTTTGTGGAGATTCATTTATTGAAAGAGAACAAACAAAAATAGAAATAGAATCGGATTTGTCCTCAAAGTGTTTATCAAAATATTATCCAATTTCACTTTACATCTTTGTAGAAAACTTCTTACTTATTTGATCATCATTTCTACCAAATATTATATCATCCTCTTTAGCTATTAGACATGCTTTAGTTGCTTCATCTAGAACATATATGTCGCTTGGAGCTCAACTTGCTGTAGCCACAATTTCACCATACCTGCCTTTCCTGATTTCACATTTTGTGGAGTTGAATAGTATTGTGTGTCCTTGATCACACATTTGTCCAACACTGAGCAGATTTTGATTCATGTTTTCAACCAATAGAACGTTTTTGGCTAGAGCATCTTTGCTTCCAAGAGTGACAGTACTTGATCCTATAACATTTGAAGACCCATCATTTCCAAAGGACACGGTTCCATCCTTCTTCTCTTTCAGAGATACAAATTTATTTCTATCTCCAGTCATATGCGTTGAGCAACTGCTATCAACATACCATGCATATTTGTTGTTTTGAGCCTTGAGAGTGAGAGCATAGTTATCAGTCTTCTTCTTATTCCATGTTCGTTCATTCTGTGGCTTCGAAGATTCTTCTAGAGGATTTTCAAGTTTGTAGTCTTTGGCTATGTGTCCAAAGTTTCAACATTTGTAACATTCAATATAATATCTTAAATTTTCAAATCTATTGATGTTTCACTGAGCCCTGGGAGGTTCATATTTGACAAATCTCCTAGAATTGTATTCGTTCCCGGGGTACATGCAACATTCTATAGCTTTCTGACCAAATTTTCCACATGAGTAACAGTAGTCATAAAAAATGTGTTGGTACCTGGATGGAAATCTTCGTTGAGGAATTGGCTTCCAAGGTTGTTCTTGTGAATCTTGTCCAATGAAGTCTTCATGCATGTCAGATCTCATAGGTTCATTGTATTTTGTTGTAGAAGGTCATGCTTCTTCTTCTTTGTAATCAATGTCAGTTTTGTCACTGTAAGATTGTTGATTTTTGATGAGTTCTTCCAATGCCCTTTAGTTGTTGGCATAGTTTTGGATAGCTTTTCCTTTCTTCACTTCCTTACGCAACGACTACTTCAGCTTCTAATTCTTCCTTTTCTTGGTTTATTTCTTCCAAATTCTTTTGAAGTGACTCTTAAATGCTTTTGTGTTCTTCAACTTCAATTTTGAGACCTTGAACTTGTTCTTCAAGAGTATTGGAACGTATCTTCTCTGCCTTGAGTTCTTTTATAAGTTTGATTGCTTCCTTAGAAAATTATTCTATGGTCAATCCTTCTTCTTCGTTGTTTGATACCTCTTGTTTATTGTGCTTGGCCATAAACAATACTCTCTCTTTGGCTTCTTCTTTGCTGTCATTATCTTCATTGGATGATGAGCTATCTTCTTTAGAGAGAAATTTCCTTTGGATCCTTGCTTGTTGAATTTATAAAAGCCTTTCTTTCCTTTTGATTTTCCATCACTTATGTTCAGACATTTTGATGTGAAATTCCCAACCTCACCACAACCGAAACATATCAATGGAATTTTACCTTTGAATTTTCCCTTAACAATTTTTAGTTTTCTCGTAAAGTAAGCATATTCTTCATTTGAAAGACCTTCTTCATCATCTCCCCTTTCTTCACACTTGCAGATGCATGTATTTTCAATTAAAGGTTGTTTGTCCTTATTAGTTTTCTTGGATGCAATGAACGCATTTTCTAGATGTGAAGTACCCTCTTCTTCATCAAGTCTCATTTCAGATGCTATGAGAACTCCATGTAATTCCTCTTTGCTGAGTTTGTCCAGATTTTCAATGTATTCTAAGACCGATACCTTTGGGTTGAATCTCCCTGGTAACATTCTAAGAATATTTCATATAATAGACTTCTCATCAACTGGCTCTCCCAATCCTTCCAGAGTATTGGTTATTTCATCAATGTATTGGAAGTATGCAGCAATGTTACAATCTTCTTTCATTCTAAGTTGCTGAAATTTTTCTCTAAAGATTTGAAGCTTTGCTTCTTTGAAATTCGAGTCACCTGCATATATATTCTCAAGCTTGTCCCATACATTTCTGGTGGTTTTAAAACCCAAAACATTATGATAAGCAGATTCAATAAGTCCATTGATCATAATTTTATTTTCTTTTGCATCATTTACCAAATTCTTCTTACCTTGTTCATCTGCGGTTGATGTAAATCCATTTTGAACAGTGTCCCATACTTCGTAACCTTACGCCAAGAGATAGACCTTCATTATTCCCTTCCAGAGTGCATAATTATTTTCATTGAACAGAGGTACACCATTCTTGGTATGCTCCATGACCTCCTTCCAGCTGTTAAACTGCTATTGAAGGAACCAAGCTCTAATACCAATTGTTGGAAATACTGAGAGGGGGGGTGAATCAGTATTCCTTTCAATTAGAGCATTAGTTAATATTCAATTATTATAAGTGTTTTTACAATGATATCAGCAAAAAAAGGAACACAAATGCACACATTTTTTAAGGTGGAAACCCACTCCGGGACAAAAACCACCTAATGCTTTTCTAATAATTCTTTAATATTCAACTCCAATTTAAAAAAAAAGCTCCAACTTCCTAGAATCTAGAAATGCATTCTTCTCCAACTCCCAATGGATGGATGATCCAATGCCTGAGATTCTTCAGTAGTCAACTAAATGGATGGCCCAACACCCAATGAGCTACAACTCACCCTAGCACCACCCTACCACCCTATAGAAGAATAAAAGAAGAATGGACTCCCGTACCAGGGAAAATGGTCCACTTTACAATGATATAGAATGATGTAGACTAAGAAGACACACTAGACCATAACCTCAACTATGACACAACCACCTAATTATGATCCTAGACCTCCCGACACTACCTCTTCAACTCTTGGCAGATAGACACTAGAACACTTTTTACAATAATGTATTTACAATTACTTAGTACAATGATACCTTTACAGTGATTGTATGCAGTGCTTCCCAATTGAAAACTTCATGTGATGAACTTCTTGCTGCTATTTTGCACCTTGGTTGCTGCTCTTGTAATTCTACCCTCTGCGACACCTTGCTTTGCTTTGCTTCCCTATAAATTTTGGTCCTTTGCAGCCCTTGACAACACATTATCAAGCTTTTTCTTGCCTTCTAGGAGCTCGATACTGAATCTGGTGTATCCCTGTTATTTCAGATCCCCAATATTTGATTTTTGGTCCTATAGTAGTCCTATGAGTTTTATTTCCAATGCCACAGGTCTAACCGAATTTTGATTCCTCAAGGGAGAGTTATGCCCAATCTCTCACAATGCACTAATTATGGACTGTTTCAGTAGAGAAAAATTGTATGGCATGCCACGTGTCATTTTTCTTCATTCAGCTCTAAAATTGATAGAGAAAAAACTACAGTCCATGTGCTATCTGCCAATTTTTACAGAATTCTAATCCGATACTCCGAGAGAGAGTTATGACGATTTTCCCAAGGTCACTTCTTTGAGATGAATTTCAAGAGCTTGCAAAAACACTAACTTCCACAGATCATATCTCCAAAATATTTCCCACCTTGATCTAAATTTTTCACAAGAGTTTCCTCAGGATTTTGGCTTCGCCTCATACAAATTTCAGCTTCTAAAGCTTTGTAGAAAACAAGTTAGAGTGAAAATTCCATGATGACCTGTTTCAGATAGAGAAATCCCTTGCATAAGGAGGATATGAGGATCACAATTTATATAAATTCTTAGGTTGAGAGGCGCTTCAACAAGTGAACATGGGAGGGATTTTAGGAGCTTAAAAAATATTAATTATGGATTTTCAATGACCCATTCCATAACCCCATGGGGTTTTAGCCCACTAACTGGGGTTACAAACTTCAAACATGAATATCTCTCAAACTGTGAAGAATTACGTGGCGTGACATATATCAACGGAAACATCTCAAAAAGAAGAAACCATAAAATGAATTATTGACCTAGAATATTGTAATTTGGTAGGTAAAAATTCCCATGCAATATTGGGGTAGCCCCTAGTGCTGCTTGGGTTGACACCAATGACAACCACTAATCAACATTGGTTAAGGGTAGGTTAGATTTTTATAAGTTCAAAGGTCATCATTAAGTTCAAATAAAGTTTTTCAAAGGTTCATTCATTGTCAAAATTCCACAATTTCCATTTAGGAGTCATTCCATAAAGTTTTAGGTCAAAACTCTGCAATTAGCCAAGAATCCACGTTTTCGTAGCGCCACTAGTTAAAAAAAGTTGATTTGTGCTACGAAAGTGATAATAGTTTCATAGCGCAAACTAGGAAAAATACACTGTTGGCATTATGAAAGCACGATTTCTTAACTGTCTTGTCAAAAGTGTTGAAATTTGTGAGAATACATTGGGAAATGATAGGTTAGTGGTATTATGAGTCAGTTAGTGATGAGATTCAATGTAATTAACCTTCTTACAGTCATCATTTTCATGATAGGGTATGAATTAGGAATCATTCAGTTGTGAGATGACATTTCAAATTCAAAATCTTGCCTAAATTGATCATTCTCATTTCATTTGCCTCCATACGAGTGTCTGAGCTCTGAAGTAGTCAAGCCAAACCTGTGGTTGTTCCATACAAAGTTTATCTTCATCCTAATCAAGCAAGGTTGTTTCATATACTCTAGCGAGGCAGATATATCCTAATCAAGCGAGGCTGTCCATATATTCAAGCGACGCTGTTTCATATATTCAAGTGAAGATGACAAGTTTTCCTGAGAATCATGGCAGAGGAAATGAAAGTTCACAGACGGGGACATTGCTTAAGATATGAGCCTGAAAATATGAAGGCCATAATTGAAGACCCAACAGTGATGGAGGCATTCAACAGAGTACGTTTTCTTCGATTTTGTGAAAAATTGCAGGGTTGCCACACACAGGTTTCCAAAGAATTTTCCTTGCACTTCAATGGAACAACTACCAAGGTTGGAATGCTAAATGTGCCAATTACACCAGAGATTATTGTTTCTGTGACAGAGATACCAAGGGGTCAAGAAAATTGGTTCAAAGGTTTCAAATTTGATATGGAGCCATGCAAGGAATTCATGAAACCTGAGTATGCAAATATGGATCTCAATAATCCAATCCTTAGAAGCTGCATCAAATACATTTATGCAAAGATACTACTCAACATTTAGAGATATTTTACATGTGAAGGCAGGTATCATAAGTTCTACACATATCATTTCAAGTTGCTTTTGCAATTCATAGGTAAAATGTCACTTGATTTTCCCTTTTACTTGCATAGGAGTCTTACTAAAATGGCTGATAAAGTACAAGCCAAATCTGAAGGTTGTGAAACATCTTTGTTTCATCATGGTTTTATGAATTTATTGATTTTGAATGAGCTCAAAAGATAGGCAGGGATTGGTCATCCTTTTTGTTTATGAATGGTTTTGAGTTGGAAACATTGACTCCTGCTAGAAACCCTAAAACTAAAGGAACTCCTTCACCACCAGTAGGAGATTCTAGTCATCCTGTGGTTGAAAAACCAAAGGAATTTGTAAAACTGAAGCCAAGGAAACAAGTTGAGAAAAGGATAGAGTAGACACAAATGATTGACACATCAACTCCATCACCTGCAAAATAGAAGTTAAAGAGTGTTAAAGAGGAAAAACAGAAACAAGTTTCTAACAAGCAGGAAATAAAGAGAGTGACAAGAAGCCAAGAAGTGGCATCAAAAGGAAAGATAGATGTTTCAGTTTCAGAGGATAGCCCAGTAATTAAGGGAAATTTATATGATATCCTTCATGCAATTGATATAGAAGAGACACCCATTGTGCAAGTTGACTTCATTGGATAAGATGAACACAAACAGAAAAAGACTAAGTTTGCAAAGAAGCTTGATTTTGAGGGTGAAAGTGCATCCTTCATCTTTCAAGAAAGGAAAAATTAAACTAGGCATGCTAAGAAACTCAAGGAAGGCAGCAAGGAAGTTCAAGAAACTATTGAAGTAGCAAAAGCCCCTGAAGAAGTGGTTGATCTATCGTCACCTGTAGTAGAGCATGCAACCAACAAAACAAAGAAAGGAAAAGAAGAAATGACAGAGTGTCAACATGTTGAAAATAAATTGAGGTTAGCAAACCAAGAAATTTTTGTGATGAGAAAGAAGGCCAGAAAGCACAGTATTGAGAAAACAAAGTTTAAAAGAATGAAGGCATTGTGGGAAGGTCAAACTGGTTCTAGGTCAGAAACCCCAAGCAGTGAAGAACGGTTTTTCACATGGGCAGTTCTAGCCATAAAGGAAGATAAATTTCTCAGAGAAATAAATACTCACTTGAGAGCCAATAATAGAAGACTTAGAGATCAAGTGGAGGACTTGGAGCAGTAGCTGAAATTGACCTAGGATGAGTTAAAGAACAAAGGTGTAGAATGACAATCATTAAAAAGTCAAAAGCTAAATCAAGTGAAAATTAAGAAGGAACCTCATGAAAACTATGTTGTTCAATTCATATGACTTTTTGATTTGATGAAACCGATGTTATTTTGAGTTTGGCACCTTAATGGTTTTCATTTTCAAAAAAATTGGACAAAATTTCTCACTCAGCAGTTTTGTAGAGCAAATAGTGTAAAAAGAGTGAAAAGCGCTGCGAAACTGCTGTAGCATCTCTTTTCACTCTTTCTCATAAATTTTCGAAGGGAAAAAGTATGAATTATAACCTAAAATTGCCAGGGAGCATGTATTAAATGATAATGAAGATAATACTGGAGGAAAGAAATCAAAATTTTGAAGGAAAAAAGGTAAAAGAGTTGCGCTACGAAAAGTGCTATGAAACTATGTTGTTCTCACAGCGCAGGTCTATTTCAGCTCATTTGAACAGTTTGATGACGGTTTTGGAAAACTGGAGCTTAGGGAGGATTTTGGGTAGGTGTTACTTCAGTTTCTAACAACAAATAATCTCGAAATGATGAGTTTATGATGGTCAGAGTGTCTCAAGAGTGCACAGGACCCTATACCTAGAAAACAGGGGACTGTTTCCTACTTTGATGGAGGTCAGCATTATGGTCATTAAGGTTTGGATCCAATCATCTAGATTAGACCAGGTGTTAATACATTTGGCAAAGAATGTAATCTAATCAAGGTAAGGTTGTTATAGATAGGTGATTAAGAGTTTGAATCCTATTTGTAATAGGATTGTTTAGTGGATTAGCTGTCCCTTTGTAATAAATACCGTATCATATGGTTAGGAAAGGTGTCAAGAGTCAGGAGTTCGATGTATCTAGCTATAGATAAGGTTATCTTATGTTTTAAACAATCTATAAAATATCAAGAAGTCAAATATGGGGAAGGTTGGACATTTTTAGCAAGAGACTGTGTTTATTGTAAGTGACTGGTTTTCAGCTTAATACAGAGTTTTCTACCTAGCCAACTTGAGATTCATAAAGAGTTCTAGTGTGTTCTTGTTCTAATTGCATCTAATTACTATCCTATGGAAGTGGTGTTTTTTTATGTTACTCAAAATTCATATTTTATGCTCTGACTTCCTATATATACAAACTGACTGCGTTTTTTACTGTTTCACATGTGTATCTCTTGACCAGAACTCTGATATGCTTTGACTTCCATGCTCAGTATATTTTTTGGTTTTACTAAAACTATTTTGACTGCATAAGACCAATTTGCACTTGATGATGTTATTTGCAACCATATCTATCATTTATCTACTTAATACCCCATATAGAGTTAGCCATCTATATTTCTATCAAAAATCATTAACCCTTGAGAGAGCCCTCTCAGGTTGAGGAGGCTAAGCCTCAATTGAAAGATTGTTTTGAAACAGTTACATGAGATTGATTTGATTAGCATCCTATCAGGTCTAATTTCGTGATGAAATTTTTGTGTGTCTGTCGGGAGCCTGAAGATTATACTTTCTCGAAATTTTGAAGCTAAACTTCTGAAGGTAGCAAGAGCTCAGGAAGCTTTTCAAGGCTGCATCTACCTTGGTGACTCCATTTAGAATTTAAATGATCAAATGTGACTTTGAGAAGGAGATACACTAGAAGTAATCCCAACCCAGATCCACCTACCATTGTGGAAAATCCAAACACCATTTCCAGAGGCAGTCAAGGCATTTCTGAAATATCAGGTACTCCATCACATTCGAAATATTTGTCCTCTAAAATTTTAAGAAGTGCTGAAGATAAAAGAGTTGATGATAAAATTCAAGAGGTTTTTTTTAGATCAGAAAGTGAAAAACAGCTAACTGAAATTACCTTAGACTTGCATAAGAGAGGTATTGATACCTCAGCTCTAGTAACACAGGAAGACAAAGAAGAGTTTTGGGAAGCTGTTACTTCTAAGTTGTTGTTGGAAAAAGAGTCTTTAGATAAACTGAAGGAGATTTATCCTTTTGAAGTCGTGTTTAAAATTAAAGCTAGTTTACCTCTTCGAAATTGGAGTTCAAATGTTAGTGGACCACAACGACCAAATAGGCCTCTTCATAGCAGTTTTTCATCCTCCACTTCTGCCATCCCTAAAACTACTACAGTCCCTTTAACCATGGCTAGAAATGTACCTCCTCCACCTATTGTACCTGCTAGATATGCCCCTCTTGTTCTTCCAGCTGTCTTGCATGACCTCCCTAGAAAATATGTTGCTAGAATCAAAACTTGGGGAAGTGATGAAGACATTACATCAGAAGAACATGTGGATCAATTTAATGATTTTATAGACAGAGAGGAGGTTGATGATGAAGATGTTAAGTTGAAGTTGTTTGCTCATAGTTTTACTGGTGAAGTTAGGAATGGTTTTAATCCCTTACTCCTGGAAGTATTCATAATTGGAATGAGTTTGAAGATACTTTTATGAGGAAATGGGGAAATAGAACTAATCCAGTACAAGCCCTCACCGAGTACAACACTCTGAAGAGATCTGCTGATGAATCTGTCCAAAAAATTTCAAGAAGGTTTAATATGGTGTATGACTCTATTCCTACCCATTTGAAACCACCACAAGCCTTATCTTAGATGAGATATGCTAAAGCTTTTGACTATGATATTTATATAATGTTGAGAGAAAGATAATCCCCTTCACTTGCTGAAATGAAAAATGATGCATTGAAGGTGGAGGTTAATTTAATAGCAGCTAAAAAATCAAAAATCAGTAAGACTAAGTTGAAATAAGAAGAGAAGCCTTCCTCCTCTACCTCTCAGGATAAGCTGGATTCAATGATGAAAACAATGGAAAATTTTATGGATAGGTTGGCCCTTGGGAATAACTCTACTCCTCATACACAACATGAACCTCAATTTAGAAACCCTAAATTCAGGAGACCTCAAAATCAACAAAGACCAAGGGAAAACAAAATTAGCAGCTTGCTCCTCCAGTGAGACCTCGTTTCCAATAGAACTTGATTGATGAAGAAGATGATCCTGAAATTCCTGAAGCATCTATTCACTGTTTTGATGAGGAAATGTCTGGAAGTTTCTTAACTAAAGAAGAACATGATCAATCAGACCAAAGTAATCATGGAGAGGAAACATCAGATTATCTAAAGGGGTATCAACATTCTATTTTTGAGATGCAAAAACAATACAATCTCAGAAATAGAAATGTTCCTATCATTGCAAACAAAACACAGCCTAAGAAAGATGCTCCTAAGGTTGATGATGGTAAGAAAGATTCTCCTAAGGTTGTTGAAGGTAAGAAAGATACACCAGTTGTTCCTCCTATCAAAGAAGCTGAAAATTTTGTTTCTATTTTTAGTCTTGAGAATGAAATTTCTAAGATTAAAATATCAGTCCCTTTTGCTGAGATTCTCAAGGTAAATGACTATAGAAGCAGGATTGTCAAAATTTTGAATTCAAAAACATGAGCTGTTGATACCTTGAATGTATTAGAAGATCATCCAACCATATACTTGGGTCCGAGACTAGAAGATGAACAAAATGAGGAGGTGCCTCCCTTTTATGTGAGCCTTAGCATTCACGACATGACATTACATAATTCTATGTTGGATTTAGGGGCCTCTCACAATCTTATGCCCAAAGTAATCATGGAAAGAATGGGGTTAGAAATAAGTAGGCCATATAAAGAATTGTTTTATTTTGATTCGAAATGAGTTCAATGTGTTGGTTTAATCAAAGATGTTGTTGTTGGTATAACACAAATTCCTGCTAAAACTATGGTCATGGATATCGTGGTAGCAGACATTCCACCGAAGTTTTGTATTCTATTGTCAATGTCATGGGTAGTGAAAATCAAAGGTACAATGCAGATGGACCTTACTTATGCCACCATTCCTATTTTTGGTGAGAAAAGAAGACTATATCAAGAGACAAGAATGGCCTACATGGTGAGTAGTAAAGACAAACCCCAAAATTTTCCAATTTATGCTCTTGATACTGAACTTGGTTCTGCTATTCTTTTTAATGAGTTGACTAATGAAGTAGAAGAGGAAAGGAAAGTAGAAAATCAGAGTTCTGAAATTCAATAGTCTGAAAATCAGCAAATAGAAGATCAGCAAGTCAGTGATAAGGAGGAATAAGGTTGGTGGTCTTTTCATTTTGATGGATCAGCAAGCAGAGAAGGAGAAGGAGTAGGGATTCGGGTCACAAGTCCAAGTGATGAGAGTAAGTTATTTTCCTATAAATTTAAATTTGATTGCAATAATAACATGGTTGAGTATGAATCCTTGATTTTGGGCCTACAGGTTTTGAAAATAATGAATGATCAAAAAATTTCTGTTTTTGGAGATTCAAAGTTAGTCATTAAACAGGCTGAAGGTGCTTATCAAACAAAAGATATAAGGATGAGGGCATATACGAACTTAGTTTTGGTCATGTTGGAAAACTTTCAAGCTTATTCATTCATGGTCAAAACTAGAGAACAAAACTCCATTGTTCATACTCTTGTTGTCTTTGTAAGTCTTTTCATTATTGCTATGCATTCCACAGAAAAATATGACATTGAGACTTTCCATAGACAAGCTATCCATGATAATATTAATCATTGGAAAGTTTTTGAGGATGATCAACAAGTGAAGAAATTTATTGAGTTGAAAGAAGGGTTTGAAAATATACAAGTAGATCAGAAAAATATGCTTGCTAAATCTAAAGGGAAATCTGAAGTTTTACAACTAAAGAACAATTCTATACCAAAGGGACTCATACCTCTTGAAATTTGTTTTGATCAGAATGATGTTTTTAAATCACCTAAGATACAAGCTGATGATGAAGAAGTTGAGAGCTGTAACCTTGGTACAGTAGCTATCCCCAAAATAATTAAACTTTCGAAGTTTCTTTCAGCTGATATGAAGTTTAAGTGTATTGAAATGATGAAGAGATTTATAGATGTGTTTGCTTGGAATTATGTTGATTTGAAAGAATATGACCCCACTATTATTCATCATACTATTCCCATAAAAGAAAATGAAAATCATTTCAAGCAGAAGTTAAGGAGGATCAATCCACTTCTCATGCCATTGATTGAGAAGGAGGTCAAAAAACTCTTTGATGCCAAAATCATTGTCCCAATCAGTTTTTCAAATTGGCTTGCAAACTTGGTTCTAGTTAGGAAAAATAGTGGAGAAATCAGAATATGTATTGACTTCAGAAATTTTAATAAAGCCTCTCTAAAGGACAATTATCCTCTCCCGAAGATGGACCAAATTTTTCAAAATATTATTGGTTTTCAGAGAATTTCTATGCTTGATGGTTTTTCAGGTTATAATTAGATCTATGTACATCCTGATGATCAGGAAAAAACAACCTTTACTACACCATGGGGTACTTTTATGTACACCAAGATGCCATTTGGTCTCATGAATGCCGGAGCTACTTTTCAGAGGGCAATGGATATTTATTTTTCTGAAGAGAAGGACAATATGGTGGTTGTTTATCTTGATGACATAACAGTCTTATCAAGGAGGGAAGAAGATCACTTCAAACACCTAGAAACAATTTTGCTGAAGTGTAGAAAGTTTGGCATCTCTCTAAATCCCACCAAAAGTATTTCTGCTTTAACTTCAAGTAAATTAATTGCATACATAATTTCTAAATATGGGATTAATATTGATCCAAATAGGGTCAATGCAATTCAGAAGGTGGATTTTCCAAGAAGCAGGAAGGAGATTCAATCTTTCCTTGGAAAGGTAAATTTTGTAAGGTGATTTATTCCTAATTTTGCTGAGATTGTGAAGGACATAACAAGGATGATGAAGAAGGGAGTTGACATTAAGTGGAAAACTGAAGCAAATAACTCATTTGACAAGATAAAAAGGGCACTTACCCAAGCACCGGTATTGATTAGCCCAGATTTCTCAAAATAATTTTTGGTTTTTACTTTCGCATCAGAGAATTCTATCGCTGGAGTTCTGCTACAAAAGGGACAACAAGGTAGTGATCAGCCTATTTCTTTCTTTAGTAGGATATTAGCTAACTCTGAGCTAAAATATAATATCTTAGAGAAGCAGGCCTATGCCTTGGTGAAGGCTATCAAACATTTCAGAATTTATATTCTGCATTCTCATATTGTGGTTTTTGTTCCTAATACTATTGTGAAAGACATCCTCACTCAAGGTGATCTTGATGGTAAGAGGGGAAAATGGATTGCTAAATTGTTGGAGTATGATATAGAGATTAAGCCAAAAAAGTTGGTCAAAGGGCAAGGCTTAGCAAAGCTGATGGCGCTGTCAAACTTTCATTGTCTTGACATAAATTTAATTATAGAAATATAAGAAAATTCTGATGAGGAAGAAGAACTAGTTCCCATTGAATACAAATACATCACTTTAGATTGGTACAAAGAGGTTGTCTTTGTCCTACAACATCATAAAGCACTTGTTGATCTAACAAAGTCTAAGGAAAGGTTTGTAAAGCTTAAATCCTTGAGATATTTTATTTTTGGCAGAAATCTATTTTGGAAGGATACCAACAGAATTTTGTTGAATTGTTTGCTGGAAGAGGAGGCTGATAAAGTAATTGAGGATTTCCACAAAGGAGATTATGGAGTTCATCATTATTGGAAGGCCATAGTGAAGAAGATTCTTAGAGCAAGGTATTATTGGCCTACAATGTTTAAGGATGTCTACAAAAAGATTGTTGCCTGCCATGAATGCTAGATTTTCGAGGGTAAGAAGAAACTTGTACCTTTACCTTTAATGCCTATCTATGTTGAAGCACAATTTTAGTAGTGGGGCTTGTATTTTAGTGGAGATATTCATCCATCATCATCAGGTCAGCATCGTTGGATTCTTACAGCAACTAATTACTTCACCAAATGGATTGAAGCAATCCCAACTAGGCAAGCAAATGATTCTGTGATTATTTCTTTCTTAGAAAATAATATCTTGTCTAGGTTTGGTTGTCCCATGAAGATTATAACTGATAATGAACAGGGATTTAAGTCTAAGAAGATGATCAATTTTTGTCATCAATATCATATTACTCTTGGGAATTCTACTGCATATTGTCCGCAAGGGAATGTTCTTGCTGAATCTTCTAAGAAGAGTCTTGTGAGGATCATTAAAAAGGTGTTGTAGGAGAATAAGAAAGCTTTGCATTTGAAGCTAAATCATGCCTTATGGGCTGATAGGATATGCACAAAAAGGCCAATTGGAACATCACCATGCAAATTGGTATATGGGTCTGAGGCTATTTTTCCTACATCTCTAGGGGTACTTGTCATGAAGCTGATCCAAAGGTTAGAAGAAGAACCAAATGCAGTCCAAAGGAGAATCAAACAGTTAATAGCTCTGCATGAGAAGAGAAATGAAGTTTATAACAGAAATAAACAATCTCAAAACAGAATCAAGAGGACATTTGATAAGAATATCAAGGAGGAAAGTTTTCAAATTTAGGATTAAGTGCTGAAATGGGAGGCCAGAATTGAAGAGAAAGGCGAACATGGTAAGTTTGAGAACTTATGGAAAGGCCCTTTCAAGATAGCTTCTTTCCATGGAAACAATACTTACATACTACAGGAGATGGATGGAAAATCATATGCTAGAGGACCTGTCAATGGCAGGTTTTTAAAGCATTACTCTTCTTGAAATCTGATTGATCATTCATGTCATTGTACATATTCCATTTTATGAGTTTTTCTACTAATAATGACAAGCTAAAGTAGCAAGCTTGAGCCCGAGGTGAAGGCAATTAAATATTGAGGAGAAAGCTTGGAATTTTCAATTTTTTTTCTGTTTTGGTCAAGAAAATGGATAGTAGCACTGTAATTACTACTCTTAGTGTACCACAGGGGCACACTATCCCAAGTGGAGCCACTGTTATCACCCAAAAATTTTCAAAACATAATTGTTTCATGTGTCGTGGTTACAATTAGGTTTAGAAGTCAATTTAGGATTTGCTTAAGGGTAGGTTAGATTTTTATAAGATGAAAGGTCATCATTAAGTTCAAATAAAGTTTTTCAAAGGTTCATTCATTGCCAAAAATCCATAATTTCTATTTAGGAGTCATTCCATAAAGTTTCGAGTCAAAACTCTACAATTAGCCAAGAATCCACATTTTCATAGTGCCACTAGTTCAAAAAATTTGATTTTCACTACGAAAGCGCTAATAGTTTCATAGTGCAAATTGGGAAAAATACATTGTCGGTGCTATGAAAGCGTGGTTTCTTAACCGTCTTGTCAATTGAGCTTAAATTTGTTAGAATCAATTGGGAAATGATAGGTTAGTGGTATGATGAGTTAGTTAGTGATGAGATTCAACGTACTTACCCATCTTACAGTAATCATTGTCATGATAGGGTATGAAATAGGCATCATTCAGTTATGAGATGACATTTCAAATTCAAAATCTTGCCTAATTTGGTCATTCTCATTTCATTTTCCTCCATACGAGTGTCTAAGCTCTGAAGTAGTCAAGCCAAACATGTGGTTGTTCCATACAAAGGTTATCTTCATCATAATCAAGCAAGGTTGTTTCATATACTCAAGCGAGGCAAATATATCCTAATCAAGTGAGGCTGTTTCATATATTCAAGTGAGGTTGTTTCGTATATTCAAGTGAAGCTGACAAGTTTTTCTGAGAAGCATGGAAGAGGAAAATAAAGTTCACAAAGGGGTACATTTCTTAAGATATGAGCCTGAAAATATGAAGGCCATAATTGAAGACCCAACAATGATGGAGGCATTCAGCAGAGTAAATTGTCTTCGGTTTTGTAAAAAAATGCAGGGTTGCCACACATAGGTTTCCAAAGAATTTTCCTTGCACTTCAATGGAACAACTACCAAGGTTGGAATGCTAAATGTGCCAATTACACCAGATATTATTGCTGCTGTGATACAAATACAAAGGGGTCAAGAAAATTGGTTCAAAGGTTTTAAATTTGATATGGAGCCATGCAAGGAATTCATGAAACCTGAGTATGCAGATATGGACTTCAATAATGCAATCCCTAGAAGCTGCATCAAAGACATTTATGAAAAGCTCATGCTCAACATCCAGAGATATTTTACATGTGAAAGTGGGTATCATAAGGTCTAAACATATCATTTCAAGCTACTTTTTCATTTCACAGGTAAAATTTCACTTGATTTTCCCTTTTACCTACATAGGAGTCTTGTTAAAATGGCTAATAAAGTACAAGCCAAATATGAAGGTTGTGAAACATCTTTGTTTCATCATGGTTTGATGAAGTTATTTATTTTGAATGAGCATCAGAAGATAGGCAGGGATTGGTCATCCTTTTTTTTATGAATGGTTTTGAGTTGGAAACCTTAACTCCTCCTAGAAACCTTAAAACTAAAGGAACTCCTTCACCACCAGTAGTAGAGTCTAGTCAACTTGTGGTTACAAAACCAAAGGAATTTGTAAAACTGAAGCCAAGGAAACAAGTTGAGAGGAGGACAAAGCACACAAAAATGATTGACACATCAACTCCATCACCTGTAAAACAAAAGTTAAAGAGTGTCAAAGAGGAAAAAAAGAAACAAGTTGCCAACAAGTAGGAAATCAAGAGAGTGACAAGAAGTCAAGCAGTGGCATCAAAAGGAAAGAAATTTGTTTATGTTTCAGAGGAAAACCCAGTAATTAAGGAAAATTTAGATGATATCCTTCATGAAATTGATATAGAAGAGACACCCATTGTGCAAGTTGACTTCATTAGAGAATATGAACACAAACAGAAAAAGTCTAAGTCTGTAAAGAAGCTTGATTTTGAGGGTGAAAATGCAGCCTTCATCTTCAAGCAAGGAAACCTTTAACTAGGAATGCTAAGAAACTCAAGGAAGGCAGCAAGGAAGTTCAAGAAACTATTGAAATAGCAAAATCCCTTGAAAAAGTGGTTGATCTCTCATCACCTATAGTAGAGCATGCAACCAACCAAAAAAATAAAGGAAAAGAAGAAATGACATAGTGTCAACATCTTGAAAATAAATTGAGGTTAGCAAACTAAGAAATTTCTATGATGAAAAAGAAGGAGAGAAAGCATAGTATTGAGAAAACAATGTTTAAAAAAGTGAAGGCACTGTGGGAAGGTTAAACTGTGTAATATTCCTACATTAGCATGCAGCTATTAGGAATATTATTTTTTCTCGAAACACATAGTTAGATGAATAAATGGGTAGGGAGACCCATAAATCTTTCTAGCAGCAATAAAAACCCTCTTAATGGGGAAAGGATCATATTCACAGTTGGATAAAAACACCTTCATGTGCGAACAAGGCTTAATGCATGTATACAAAGTCAAGTTTGACCAAGTTAACTAAGCTAAAATGGAGGATGTGGAACATTAATGAAGATAAATTAGTGGGAATATAGGTCTATTTAGATAGATATAATAAAGCCACATTGATTGTGGAAGAATACTTTGCATGGAGATCCAGTCAAGGTTGATCCAGTCAAGATTGACTAAATCAAACAGCGCTGTAAAAAGATGAGTAAAACTAATGGAGACAACGTAATTTTGGAGGGAGATTCATTGCATGAAGATATAAACCCTAATGAGTGGGACCCAAGGCAAGAAGGCTCACATTGTTTATAAGGAGGAGGATGGAAACCATATGGGGTTATATTATGATTATGATTTTATAATTATATGGTCTGTTTAGAAATATTTTCTTTCTCTGGCTATTTAGCTGAGATAGAGTGTTGTTTAGCACAATGTCTTCCTGTTTAGGAATTCCTTCTCTTTCATTGAGTAGCTCTTGGAAGATTCTTGCACCACATTGTCCACTATCTGGCTTGAGGCTATGCTTCATCTTCCTTTGACAGCGTAGATCCTGTTGAGGGTTTGCATGTTTCAGTAAGCTGCAGCAAGTGGAGGCTAGATCTTCAGATCTAGGCCATATAAATACTTATTTTCAATGGAGAAGTCTTCTAATCTATTGGGAGGACAGTATTGAAGGTTGTGAACTATATTTTCATATCGTGGTTGTAGTTCAACATTATTTAATCCCCTATAGCATAGAAGAAGTCCAGATCTGCGTTATTTCTGAAGGAGCTACTACAGGGTAATTCAGTGCACCATTTAGAGAGTTGGTTTTCTGAGTATTGGGGATATGCCCTTCACTTTGGAGACCCATTGGAGGAGATCATTTTATTATTTATATAAGATCAGATCTACTTTCTAGATCTGAATATTCCCATAGATCTGTAGTCTTAGAACTCAGATCTACACTTTGTACTTGGTGTATTACCGAAAACCCCAAGGGGGATTGATAAAAGAGCTTGTATAGTGCATGGATCTGCTATAGATCTAATATTTTGTCCACATACTTGCTCTATATATTATTTAAAACCTACTGCTATTTCAGAGGTAATAAAATAATATTTTCATGGTATTCCAACTTTCATACATGGCTACAGTCTCTATTTTTGCATGATTTTTAGCTATTTATGGCATGGGAGGCCTGTTTAACTATGCAAAAGTGATTTGTTTTTGAATTCCTTTCAAATATAGTTACTATAATATCATATATAAGGGATCCATGAGTTTCATTTAACTTTCATTGCATACATTTCTAAAAAATGTGTTATTTTAGCATGCATTGCTAAGCAGTCCCATTTTGGGATATTACAATGGTATCGGAGAATGATCTTTGGCTCAGCCTGTGAGTTTCAAGACAAATATTAGAATGATTGAAATAATGAGTTTTCTCTCATATCTTTTTAGATCTAAGAAGGGCCTCAACAAAGAGGTTAAGCAAAGAAGAAGTGAAACCAAGTTAGGGTTTCAAGATGAGGAAGGTCCATGTACCTCCTATCAGTAAAAGGAAGATCTAGTATTGCATAAAGCTCCAATGAAACATACTATGGCCTTTTATTTGAAATATAATAAGAATATAAATGAAGAATACTTATATCATGAGATTATAAGTGAATATCTTGCAGAATATAAGTCTCAACCTAGAGCTATCAAGAAGAACCTGACTCTTCCTGAGTTTATTTAGCTCAAAGAAGAAATGAGAGCTTGCAGCAATAGAAAAATGAAGTGAAATAGATTCCTATTGTCTACCTTTTAGGGGTCATCCTCATGCACAACAAAGGCTTGGGGAAAGAAGTTGGATGCACTTTTTATGCTACATCCAGTAGTAGTGAAAGAAGTCGTTGAGATTGCAGCACCACACCTTCAAGGTGAAGCACACAATTGGTGGTTCAGCCATTTGAGTCATGAAAAAGTGACTGCATATGAAGATTTCACTCAAATTTTGATCAAGAAGTTTGACAAGAAGAAATCAGAAGGGAAGAAGACTTCACCACCTCTTATTGTAGGAGCATTTGTTTCAGGAGGAAGGCCACTTTCACCTATGCAAGATGATCTTGATCTTTTGATATCTAGAGTCCCATGCACCATTTTGGAGATGCATGAAGAGGAGGAGACTTGTACCAATGATAATGAAGCTATAGAAGAGTAGCCATCATCATCAGTAGTTGGGGAATCCATCACACCAGAAGAAGGAACCCTTGTAGCAATACAAGATGTTCCCAAGTTGTACCAAGGTATGCACATGTTTCCATTTCTTGTTATTTCAATGCATCATGTGGAGGATGATGTGAATGTACCATTGCATGACCAAGAGTCAAATGATATTGCTGATTTGGAGCAGCAAATTTTCACTATGCTAAGCAGCCTTGATTCATTCAAGGAAGAGACAAATAGTTATCCTTGTGTATCATTGATGAGCTGCACACAACCCTTGAGGTTGGAATGTAGTTTCTTGGAGGATGGGATGAGTATTGTCTTGAACAAGACATTGAAAAACTATGTGTTCAGCATTGGATCTGATTTTGAGGTAGCAGCTGGACCATCTTGGAAATGAACAGCATTGTCTTTTAGCAACAGTGATGAGTTGGGGGTGTTGGGGCCTCTGTAATTTGCAATATTGGAAAGAACAAATGCTACAGAGCCTACATCAAAACCACTTTGGAATCCTAAGATCTAGCCCTCCTGGATTCAGAGAGGGATCTCTATATATGAGTTTTTTCAAAGATATTTATTCAAGGCTTAGGATATGATATTAGGCTAGTTATGAAGTACAAAGGTTTTTGTTTGGTTTTGGTTGGAATGAATATCATCAAAATGAAGGAAGTATTTTTGAAGGGTAAAGGTGTGAGCAGGTTGAGAGAATGGTTCAACTAATAGGATAGGTAAGAAACAGTGTCAATCCATTGGGCTATGGAGTCATAAAAGGATTTAATTGCACAACAAGTTTCAAGAGTGGTCCATGGGGCAAGTCATATATGTCAAAAGGATTCTTTGGATTGATTTGTGATATGGAAACATAAAAAGTGTTGTGAAAGAAACAAACACATAAGAAAAACAAAGGACAACCTAAGATTAGGTAAGTAATTTTAAACTAGCCTACTTTTGGCATGCACTTAATGGAAAGACACAAAAGTAACCTAAGATCAGGTAAGTACTTTTAAACTAGCCTACTTTTGATATAATTTTAAGGGAAAACATTAAAAACAAAGAATAGCTTAAGATCAAATAAGGACTTTTAACCTAGTGTGATTTCAACATATTCTTAAAGGAAAACAATCATGATAAACATAAAAAGTAGCCTAAGATCAGGTAAGTACTTTTAAACTAGCCTGCTTTTGACATACTCTTAAGGGAAATTTTCAAAGCAACTGTTGGAGGAGAAAATAGAGGATAGGGCTAACCATAGACTTCTCTGATTGAACTTTACTTAGCATACTTTTCAAGAAATTTCAAAGACAATGTTTCAAGCTTTACTCAGCCAGACATGGACTCACCAACATTCCTGGACTGATTACACTCTATTGAATTATCCCCAAATACATAATTAGTAGAAAACATAAAGATAAAGATTTATCGGTAAGATTTAGGGTACTTTACAGTAAATCCTAATCTATATTTGTTGTTATTTATCAAAGAAAGTGGACAATATGGAAAACATGAGAAAAATGACAATTACGGTAAGAAAAACATCACCATTGACATAAACCAAGATCCCATAAATCAGCTTTTGTATTTGATGTTCAAACCAATTACAATATTCAAGTCCAGTGGGTCTTTTATAGCTTCAAACTTCTCATCTCAGCCTATCTTTCTTCAATTACAAAATAGAGCTTCAGCCACTTCAATAGCTATTTACGCTTGATAAGTATTCAACCAACAATAATAATGAAATCCTAACATGATATTTATAGGTATTTTGAGGAGGTGGATTAAGAAGGAGGTCTATTTGTTTAATTAACAAAGAGTAAATGCCTCTCGGCCTTTGGGAGGCCAAATGGAGAAGTTTTCAGATGTTTTAACTCTGTTTTAATTAATTTTACATTAAATTTTATCTACTTCAGTCACTTTTGTTGACTTTGGAGGCTTTTGATAGGCTAGAAATCAATTCTGAGCTGTCTTTGGCAAAATATCTCTGATTGTGCATTTACTGTGTATTATTTTGAGGAAATAAGTCAGTAGGTGGCATTTTGTGGCTTTAATTGCCTTACTGATGTGGCATTTGGAGGCTCTCTTCGTTTTTTGTGCTGATTTGGCACTTTGAACTTCATTTAGGCCTTTGATTTTGCTTTCGAGCCTTCTTTAATCATCTTTGGGCTTTAAACCCTTTCTGCTAGCTGCATTCACCTTTAAACTGTGTTTTTAACCTTAAAACTATAGGATTTAAACCTTTAATCCTTCAATATTATGTATTAACCCTTTATCTTTAAATATGCACCAGCCCTTTAATTCTTTAACACTGTGTTTGCTAGTGTACAGGTGTCTTCGGCCTGTGGACGGTTTAATGATATAACAAGTGTTCATAAAACATTGATTAAGACCTAGATTTTATACCCCCGACAGCTTCTTTTTTGCATTTATTAGTCTTTATAGGTGGTAATATTTGGCTCTATGCCCCTGTTTCTTGGCTATAAGACTATTTTTCTTTAATAACATGCCTTTCAAAACCTACAACAAACCACAAAAATGTTATAAAAACCTATGAGGGAGGTTTTTGACTGCTTAGGAGGCTGGCGGAGGTGGAGGAGTGGGATATGAGGGGAAAAATTATGCCAGAAGAGGTTTGATGGATGAAACCCATGAAAACCAGGTTTAAAACTACATTTGGCACGAAATTATAGCTTGGTGGTTTTGTGAAAACCACGAATGGTTTTCGTGTTCATAACCAGTGGTAAGTAGTTTATTGTAAAAAAAACGTGATTTAATCATTGCGCGACACGCATCCCATAGAAAACTGGTGGTTTCGCGTGAGTTTGGGTGGTTAAACCCCGAGCGGCAGATTTACGCGAAACGCAATGTTGACCGTTGGATGAGGCGGGGCAGATCCAATGGTGGGGGAAAAAGCGCGATGGGAAAAGTGCACATGCGAGGGTCATAGTGGGAGCCAGGTGGCAGCCGGATATTGGTGGATGATTTTCATAGTGGGTGGTAGCCCCCAGTGGGGTTGGGATGTCAGGTTAAAGGAGAGTCGTTGGATTTTATAGATCGGTGACGGAGATTTGATTATAGGGGTGAAAGGATATAATTAAGTCGGGAGGATAGGGGGAGAAAGGAAGGCATGGTGGCTATTGATCTTTGAATATCAATGGCGCGGATGGGTTCGTGGAGTGATAAGGCAGGGAGAAAAGAAAATAAAGGAATGGGGCTTAGAGCTCAATGCTGGGGACTAAGCCGGAAGGGGATTAAAGAAACACAGGGTCCGATGGAGGGATAAGGTGACTTGAGGTAGAGAAAAAGGGGCTGGTGGCTAGGATTTTAGTGCCAGGTCACGGGTGCGGGTGATATGATGGATAAGGGGCTAGATTTTTAAGCCCTCAGGGGCTTAAATCCTACGTTATACAAAAGGGCGCTTTTTAAGTCAAAAGAAGGTTTTTTAAGGGTTTTTTGAGGTTCCGATAGGAAAAAATAGGATGGTTTAAACCATAAAAAAAAGGATTTTCTATGAGTTTAAAAGGAAATTTTGAAGGTTTCTTAGGATAATGAAGGGAAAATGAGAAGGAGAAAAGGGGATTTTCAGGGGAAAATGAAGGGTAAATAGGGCGAACAATGAGTGAAACAGGTTTAGAAAATGATGGAAAATGGCCTAAAAAATAATTCTTTTTGGATATCAGCATGGTTTCTTGGTGGATTTTTTCAATGAAAAAGTAGTGAAAATCACTTTTTGAGTTTAGGAAGTATCAGAAGGCTTCAAGAATGAGTAATTTTCTATGAAAATAATATCTTGAAGGCTAAAGACCTATTTTAGCCATCATCTGCAATGACAAAAATTTACTGATGGCTAACGGTGGCTCCACTTGGGGATGGCTGCTCCTTGGAGGTGTCAAGAACTTCAGAAATTGATCTCTGGGATGTAGACTTGTGCCTTATCAATTGACAACCTTTCTTCTCTGATCATGCTGTTTAGAAAATATGATCAATATTTCATATCAGCAAACAAATTTCTCCCAAACATTCTACCTACATAGCCTACTTTTCCTAACACTTTTTCTTCATAAGGTGCACTTGGACTTGCAAACATTCAACATCAACATTTTATTATTTTATTGAAAGAAAAAAACAAATCTAAACATATCCTTATTTCTTCCATGAGTTCATATTAGATAGTTGAACTCATAAATTCTCTACCTAAGCTACTATCTGGCAGGATTATACTATTTGTCAAATTTTATTCTCTATATTCTAAAACAGAAAATTAAACACAGTCAAATCAGGATTAGACTGTATGATTTTCCATGGTGTCTATGGCTATATGTACAAGTTGCACATAGACTTTATTTGCAGAAATTTAAAACAAAACTATGAAGGCTTAAGATCTGAAAATTAAAAATATCCTTCATTCTTCTTATGACTCAGATTTGGATCTGTTTTGAGTCATCCTTTTTTCTTTTCTTTTAGCTCAGATTTTGGTCTAATTAGAGCCATTTATTTCTATCCTAATCTAACCTACTGATAAGCCAAGATTAAATAGTTTTGGAAAATCTGATTCACTAACCTATCAGCAGTAAATCGAAAACTATATAGTCATGATTAGGTTGTATGACTAAATAGAAATGCTCTCTTTTAGTAGTGGCATTTAAGCTTGCACACTTTCAGACTTTCCTTTTTGGTATGGGGATGTACCTTTCTTCTTTTCTATCTATCATCTTTTTCTTTTTTTGTATTTTTTTTATATTTCTCTTTTTTCAAATTCAAAAAGCAGTGTTATATACTATGAACAAAAAGCTCTGAAACTAAGATATCATCTAACAGAAATAATGTTTGAGAACCCTGCCATTGACGGGACCTCAAAAATATTCATCTCCATCCAATTCTTGCAAAAAGAATGCATTATTTCCAACAACATATTGAATAAGATAAGGGCCTTGCCATAAGTTATCAAATTTTCCATATTTTCCCTTATCTTCCCTCCTTGAATCCCATTTTAAAAATTTATCAGCAATTTTAAAATCACTTGCCTTGGTTCTTTTGTCAAACAACTTCTTGATGTTTTCTTGTAGTTGTTGTGCTCTGATGTATACTTCTTCTCTGGTTTGTTGTAGATCTATAGTCTGATTTATTCTTCTTGTCATATCATCATCTTCAGATTGTAATTCTTGGATCAGCTTCATAACTGGCATTCCTAAACTGGTTGGAAATATTTCATCTGTTTCATAAACTAGTTGGTAAGGAGACATCCCAATTGACTTCTTAATTTTCAATCTTTCTGCCCATAATGCATGTACTAGCTTACTGTGCCATGATTTTTTGTTATCTTCCAGCAACTTCTGGATTCTGTTTACCAAATGTTACACTAAAAACTGTCATCTTGACCATTTTACTATGAGTATGAGCTCATTATTACTCATACTTCCTCCTTTTGCAAGTCTAACATATCAGATCCTCATGTCAAGCTTTCAAAATCAGAGAAAAGTTCCTAAAAATCCCCTAAACATTGGTATCACACTTTCTCTATTCATTCCCTGAGGTCCCGCACCTAAAGTTCAGCTTTCCTGCGGAACCATACCGCACGTTCTTTGTGTCATGGGTGCAGACCTCTGTAAAACTCAAAAAGGCGAGAAAGTAAAGATAAAAAGTGGATTTCAGATGAATTCTAGAAGATTCTAGATGGGAATTTTTGGGAATGGATATGCTTTGAGAAGGTTCATGCATCCCTCACTTGATGGAGCTAACCCCTTGATGTAAGGAGCTAATCCCTTTGAAGGAGGATTCTATCCCTTCATATTTGGAACAAGAAACCTCCTCTTTTCCACTATAAAAAGAGACCTTGGATAGCCTCAAAGGGAGTTCAAGCTTAAGATATTTGAAGTTAAATGCTGTTGAGATTCAGACTTAGTTAACTAAGACTTTCTGTGAGGTTAAATCACTCACCTCTATTGGTCTTGGTTCAAAGAGTGCAATGCTTGTCAAATTAGAAGAGATTCCTGCTTCGGACCCCAGGAGGACCTGCACGACATCAAGGCACAAGTTGTAAAGGTTTTCTTTTATTTGAAGTTAATACAAATATACTCATTTCTCTCATTAAACTGTCTATTCATGGTTTATTTCATAAATTCCTTGATCATTATGATGAGTATGATTTATAATAATGTCTATACAGGTGCTATGTAATCTTTTTGCTTGTTTGTGACTGCAGATTCACGAGGAACGTTCTTTCAAGTGCATGGGAAGGACTTCAACGAGATCAAGCAAGCGCTGGACATAAGGTAGGCCTTACACCTATATAGCATTTTTATGAATCTTGTATGCTTAGAGAGAGATTAGTATAATTGGTTGTTTGTTGCTAGTTACTTTTAGTACTAGAGAGATCGGTCTTGTCTGCAAGACGGATTAATCTACACAACAAAATGGCGACTCCGCTGGGGAAAGAACTTGTTGTTTTTGGTTCTCTTTTATTTTTGATTTGAGGAAACATTTTTTCCTGGTTTTTGATTGATACATATCTGTTTGGGTAATTTAGATTTTCCCTGTTTTTGAAAATTTAGAAATATTTTAAGTTTTTCTATAATTTTTCCTAGGACCGCACTCTAGCTTACTTTGACAGTGCGGGCAGGTTCGCACTTTCTGTAAAGAATACAGTGCGGGACCGCTCCTGTCAATACTGGTTACCTGCGGACCCTGTTAAAATTTTAGAAAATCTCTACATTTCTTTTTCTAGTTTATTTTTATATCTTTGGTGTCTGCCTAGACTGATTATTGTTTCTGTCAAGAATTTTTTGTGAATGAACACCAACAGTGTTGATGTTTTGATGATTTTCTAGAAGATTTTGCAGTATGGATTGTTTTTCCACTTGGTCTTTGTAGCGATTCAAACTTTTGACAATTTGCAGTATCTCAGATTACATTGATCTCTTTTTGTCTTTTGAATCCGACCTGATTGTGAAAACATCCTATATTGAGAAATTGAGCCTTTTGTTTCTTTGCGAATCTTCGAAAAAACTTGGTTGAAAGTTTTGAATTTCATTTTTATAAAAACAAAAACATATTTTGAGTGGTTTTTATCTGTTTGTTATTCTAAACAAATAGACTCTTAGTTTGCTGAACAACTAAGGAAAACATTCTTCAAAAAAAAAATCTTAAAGCTTTTACTCAATTTAGATTTTAGATCTCGAGATTAGATTTTGTAGTTTTGAGTAGTTTTAATTTTTTGTAGCTTTCTTTCGAAGGAAAATTGTTTTGTAGCTTCTAGTTTGGAAAGAAAAAGGATTTTTCTTATGAGCTTTGATCATTTATCTCATTATTGAAAAGACAAAGTATTTTCTTTCAATCGTTTTTCATGTTTAAAGAAGGAATTAAAAGGATTGCATTCTCCAACTCTTCCTTTAGATAGAAAGTTCATTGAAAGAAAAATAATTGAATATCATTCGTAGGTGCATTTTAGTGTTTTTTGGAAGTCGAGTCTTCACATCATCCAAAGTTTCATTTCTGCACCCATTTACTTAAGAAATAGCTCCTAAAAGTAACGCTTAATTAAAATTCATCTAGTAATCTTTTTATTTCTAGGGCTCTTATCACCAACATAGCTTAGGCTAGTATCTTGGAGTAGGGAGTAATTAACTCTCCAAGATAGCTAAAACAAACAAATAGACGAATCTTGCGGTAGGAAGAATTCCAATTGTTGCATGTATGCTCTGGGAAGCTCCTCTTAAAGGAGTCAAGCACGAGATCATATCTGAACCAGTGAGGTAATCAATCCTTCCTCATTGGGAATGATAGAAGATATACACGTATTAAAAACGGTAAACCTCAGATAGACCATTGTCAAGGAGCCTGGGGTCACTTGTCGGTAAACCTTCGATTATTTCAAGGAGCCTTCAAGGGGATAGAGCTTTGTTACTCTGCCCTTACGTGTGTGTCAGATCGTAGACTGTTCCCCCAGGTATATTTGTTTCATTTGGTAACCTTAGTGGCCATAATCTCTAGGATTCTTTCCTAAGGTGACGGTGGAGGGAAGATCCCACTGTACCTAGAACAAACGTCGGCTAGACTCACTTGGACTCTTCGGAGGGTTATCTTCATTCGAGATGGTATAGTGGAGAAACTTGCACCGGTCTGTTTCATTAAGCAGGTTGTCGGGGTGACTGTTCCAACCGCCCTTTTCGTGTTAAAATTCTACTAAGTTGGATTTCATCACCAACTAGTGTTTTTAGTACAGAAGGTTACCTGTTTGTGTGTGGTTTGAACTCCTAGATTTTTTAAGCGTGTGATTCAATTGTTTGTTTCTTAGAGACTTTAGGTGTTTTCATTGAAATTTTTCTTTGTTTGCGTGCGATTAGATAATTTTTTAATCGTGGCGGAATTTCCAAGACAATCCCAGAGAATATAAGGGAAACCCCCTGAATATTCACCAAGTCAACTTGAAGGGCTTCGTGCTCTGGTAGTATCCAGTAGTAGTAGAATTAGATCAACAGAAATTGGAAGTTCATCTATAGTTATACATCTTGATCATCAAATACCTACAACAGAATACATTCAAGAACCGATTTCAGTTTCTGAAGTTACTGAAAATATTTCTCCTTCTGGTGAATTATCTGACAAACCTGAAATCTCTGAACCTGAAACTGAATCTTCTGTTTTAGAAACATCCTCAGGATTTATTACACCAACTTCTAGCGATCCAGGTTCACCTAGGGTAAGAAATATCATTGCAGACAATCTTCCCTCTGGACTTATTTCTATTGAAGAACTTACTAATCTAGACGAAGACATATCTCTTCCCGACTCCCCTCAATCGTTAAATCTTAGGGAGCGTGAATCTATTTTCTACAGCCCCATTCGAAATAATCCTTGGTATCTCTCTTTAACAAACTTTTTAGAGAATCCGGGTCTTGCTTTTTATCCACCTCGAATTCCATTTCATCCTACACCCAGATGTTATTATCCGTCATCTTTTATGGCTGGAGAGTCATCCATGTTTTCTCAAACACCGGAATCATTTTTACATGGTGGTCCTTCTGTTCCTTCAGGATATCAGTCTTTGTCTGGTACTTTCTCGGGAGCAACTCCTCAATCCATCGAAAATGTGTTATCATCTGGTCTTGATGGACTTAAAATTGAAATGTCGAACACAAAGCAAATTTTTATGATGTCTGGTAATATTCCAAATCCTCAAACTCAAGGCAGTCAGTTTCCTTCTGGGGGGCAACCTCAGGGAACTCAGTTACCGCCTGGGGGGCAACCTCAGGGTAGTCAGTTATCGCCTGGGGGGCAACCTCAAGGTAGTCAATTACCACCCGGGGCACAACCTCAAGGTAGCTTTTTCCCAGGACAAACTGTGGAATCATATTATTTTGGGGGGCAACCCCAAGGACAGTACATTCCTCAAGGTCAACCCCAAACTCAATATGCTCCTCAGGGTCCTTATCAACCCCAGCCTCAGTACGCGCCTCAGGGTTATCAATCTCAAGGGTAGTACCCAATTCAAGGTTACCAACAGCCTTCTGGTCAACCATCTGTTCAAGGAGCCAGAAATTTACCTTTTAATTATCAACCCTACGTTCAACCAGGTTATGGTCCTTATGTTCAACCTTCTACGGGAAAATACCCCGGAATGATGGTTTGGGATCCGTCCCAATATCAACAGCCTTTACAGCCTAATGTGCAGTTTCCTTATCAACCTAGCCAGCCATTGGTTTCTGGTTCAACCCAGCAACCTGTTCAACCAGCTATTCAAACTCCCGCACCTAGTTCAATTCAGCAGACTGGGCCTAGTACACCTCAGACTCCGCCTCAAACTGCCGCAACTGCTACAACGCCTGTTCAACCTGTCACACATGTTTCTGGAGTATCTGTAGCCCCGAGTTCGGCCACCCCTGTATCCATGCAAATCCCTCAAGTCTCTGTACCTCAGTCAGGACCTTCAGTTCAAACTTCGGTTCAGATACCTATAAGACAAACCGGTACAAGTACAGTTGTTACAAGTCAACCTCAATTTACGTATCAACTGTACCAGGGACAGCCGCAATTCGGTCCCTATGTACAGAATCCAAGCTATCAGTATCAACCGTACCCCAGTTATACTTATCAACAACCTCAGTATGGTCTGGTTCATCCTAGTTTTTCGGGAGGTTACACAATACCTAATGCAAATCTGATTCCTAGTTATCCTGGGTATCCGCCTCCTGGATCTGCTTTGGCTTCTCAAGGTTTTCGCAACCATAACCGTCAATTACCGTTTATCGCAACTTTGGACTTACCTGATTTGACGCACCTTACAAATGATCCTATTTTTTATTATCAGAACTGGCCGCCAATGCCTCATAAGTTGCCCAGTGATATACCAAAATTTGAAGGTAAGTCAGGAGAGGATCCATCAAATCATGTTATGACTTATCACTTTTGGTGTGCATCTAATTCAATCGTTGATGATTCGATTCGCTTACGTCTTTTCCAAAGAACCCTTATAGGTCTTGCTGCCAAATGGTACATTGAGTTACCATGCAGCTCGTTTCATAATTTCAATCAGTTAGCAACAACTTTCTTGACTCATTTTCAGTTGCCTGTCGGATACGACAACGACACAGAATTATTAACTTCGCTAAAACAATCTACGTCTACGTATATTTCTGATCATATTCATGAATGGCGACGTAGAAGACGTTTGGTGAAAGTTTATATTCTGGATCAAATTTTGGCAGAATGGTTTGTTAAATCATTGTTACCCAAGATCACTGAAGATGTATCTAAGGCTGGTGTTGTTACTGAGGAGCAAGTAATTGCTCAGGCTCAGTACCTTGACCTCGTTTATACACAGTCAGGTACTCTACATGAAAAAATCCCAGACCTTCCAAAACAAGGTCAAATATTTGTTTCTCCTTCAGGGTCTCATGCCGCTGACGGTATGATTGGTACGGTCAATTCTAAAAGTAAGAAGAAATCATCAAAGAATTCTTCTCCAATTATAACTTTACCTGATTCCCCGAAAGGAGATTCTTCTCCCAAAGTTTCTGCCGACATTCATGTCGTTGAAACATCTATGACAAAATCAAAATCCGGTGGTAAAAAGAAGGGGAGGAATAAAAACAAAAATAATTCGAAAGAGAAAACTGATAAAGATGAATCCAATGACGAAAAACGTAAACCTCGCTATCCTTGTTTCATTTGTGAACAAGATCATTTCACGAAAGAATGTCCATATCGAGACGAAGTTACGAAATTCGTTAAAGGATCGCAACAACCTGTTGTCTTGAAGGATTATTTTCCAATTCAAGATAGTAAAATGATTGGTTCTTCCTTGACTACTTTAGAAGAGCCTATTATGATGATGTCTCATGTAAGGATCGTGACGCGATCGCAAGATTATGGTACTAAGAATCCTGTTGATGGCAAAGAAGCAGAATCTTCTAATACAAATACATCAAATACACCTCCTCCTGTTTCTGGTCCGCTACAGATTGAGAAACAAAATCCAGACTTAATAATCAAACCACCTGCTAAAGGTGTTCTTCGTAAATCAACTTTCAATCCACATGCGAGAGCTGCTCAGAATTACAACATTGTTGAAGACTTAGCTGTTTCTCCTTCAGCAATGTCGGCTTTGGAAGTGTTGCAATCGTGTCCAGCACAACGTAAATTATTATTGTCTGCTATAGGAGCTGTCGATGTTCAGGATTCTAACCTTATAATCTTCGATTTAGAAAATAGTACACCACGTCTTCCTCACCAAATGGCTTTCCAGATTCCAGTGTTAGTAAAAAACAGACCTATTTTTTGGACTGTGATTGATGAGCGAGGTTCAACGTGTATTATGTCGATTCAGTGTTGGAAATCACTCGGTTCTCCTACACTTAACCAATCCCCGACAATTCTAAAGGCTTTTGATGGTTGAGGTTTTCAACCTTTTGGTATTTTGCAGGATTTACCCATAGGGGTCGAAGGTAAAATCGTTAATCTAGATGTGGAAGTGGTTGATGCCCCTCTAGATTGCAACCTTCTTCTGGGTCATAGTTGGTCCTATGCTATGACTACTGTTGTTTCTTCGGTCTTTCGACTCATAAAATTTCCATATCAAGGAAATATCGTGACAATAGATCAGTTAACTTATTTCTCATCCGACCCAGCCTCTTTAGAAACAATCCAGCATGTTGGTAAAACGACTATCCCTTATAAGGATGTTGGAGTAGGTTTGATTAAAGATTCTAGTTTACTAGGAAATTCTTCCTTTCCTCCTCCTAACGTATCGCCTTCTACTGCAAATATTCACATGATTTCGTCAGACACTGTTATGTTTGATGATCCTTGGATCGTACCTTCCGAATATGAGACAGATTCATTTGATGGCATAATGCCTTTAAGTCCATTTGAAATTGCGTATCAGGCTGTACAGTCACTTTCCAACACCTCTTCAACCGAAGCTGATCCAATGAATTGGATCCATGAGGAATCGCTTTCTATATCTAGTTCAGTTACAATGACATTTCATACAGATGAGAAAATTCGTGAGTTTTTGACTGTTGATGAATTACCATGGGAAGATCTACATCACCGATCTTCATTTTTACCTGAATTAGATCATTTTGAAGATGATTTCGCTTCAATTTTTACTGTTGAATATGTCAAGGAACCTCAGAATCCATTGCAAAATCCTAATTCTGAGTTAAATTTGGAAAATATATCTAGAACCGTTCCAATTGACATTTCAGTAAAACCAGGAATAATTGAAAACATTCATATAGGTGCTTGTTTTACTGATGAAGAAATTCAGACTTATAAAGCCCTATTTCAAGAATTCCGTGACGTGTTTGCCTGGTCTTATGAAGAAATGCCAGGAATTGATCCATCGATCGTTGTTCATGAAATTAAGACTTACCTGAATGCTAAACCTGTTCGTCAATGATTACGTCAAATTTATCCTAGAAAAGCTGCTGCTATAAAAACAGAAGTTGAAAAATTACTTCGAGCAGGATTCATTTATCCAATTCCCTTAACGGATTGGGTATCCAATATTGTTCCTGTGACTAAAAAACAAGGAACGATAAGAGTATGTATCGATTATAGGGATATTAATCGAGCGTGTCCAAAAGATAATTATCCAACTCCCTATATCGATCAAATAATAGATGATTGTGCTGGCAGTGAATTGTTTTCCTTCATGGATGGCTTTTCCGGCTACAATCAAATAAACATACTCCTTGCAGATCAACCCAAAACAACTTTTATTTGTCCATGGGGAACGTTTGCCTATTTTAAACTACCTTTTGGACTAAAGAACACTGGAGCAACTTTTCAACGGGCTATGTCTTATGCATTTCATGACATTAAGCACATTGTTCAACCATATCTCGATGATTTACCTGCTCATTCATTACATAGGGCCGACCATCCCACTCATTTACGAGCAATTTTTATGAGATGTAGGCATTATTGGATAAGGCTGAATCCACATAAATGTGTTTTCTACGTAGAATCGGGTCGATTACTGGGATTTGTTGTCTCGAAAGCAGGTATTCGCGTCGATCCATCGAAGGTCAAAGCGATTGTTAAATTGCCTCCTCCTTCGACTTTGCGCCAACTCCAAAGTTTGCAGGGGAAACCAAACTTTTTACGTAGGTTTATTCCTAACTATGCCGAGCTTACAAAGGGTTTTACCTGGTTGTTGAAACAAAATATTCCATTCTTCTGGGACGAGATCACTGATCGATCTTTTGATGCACTTAAACACGCGTTGACCCATGCACCGTTATTGCATCCTCCCAACTACAACCAAGATTACATTTTGTACCTCACTGCTTCTCATTCCACCATTGGGATGGTACTAGTTCAGGAAGATGAATCTCACAATGAACATGTGATTTATCATCTTAGTCGGAATATGCATCCGACTGAAATCAAATACACACATGTGGAGAAATTGGCCTTGGCAGCTGTTCAAGCTATCCAACATTTTAGACATTACATCTTGTTACGTAAAACCATAGTAATTTCTAATTGCAACCCCATGATGTATATTTTGACCAAAAAATTGCTAGGGGGAAAATATTCCAAATGGATAGTTATCCTGCAGGAATTTGACTTGGAATTTGAAAAATCCAAGGCAAAGAAATCTTTGGTATTTGCAGAACTGATGTGCGATTTCCCCTCTACTGATACTGAAACAGTGGCAGAAGAGTCCATTGCGGACGAATCTTTGTTTCTCCTCAGTACACTTGATCCTTGGTATGGAGATATTATTGTTTATCTCCAAACCCAATATTTTCGGCCTGACATCTCACGAACTCAGCGACGGAAAATATGCTTCCAATCCCAACAGTATAATATCATTGGTGATACACTTTATCGACGTGGAGTGGATTCTATTTTCCGGCGTTGTCTAACTCATGAAGAAGCTGAAAAGGTGTTAAATGATTGCCATTCTGGAGCATGTGGCGGTCATATGTCTGGGTATGCCACAGCCCAAAAGATATTGTGTGCAGGTTATTTCTGGCCAACGTTGTTCAAAGATTGAATTTATGCGGTTCGGAAATGCCACAACTGTCAAATTTTTGATCGGAAAATGCGCGCGCCACCCGCTCCTCTTCACCCTATAATTGTTGTTGGTCCTTTCGCGAAATGGGGTATTGATTTTATTACATGTAACCCTCACTCGGTCGGGGGGCATGCCTATATTATCTTAGCAGTAGATTATTTTACAAAATGGGCCGAGGCGATGCCTACATTTTCAGCTGACGGCAAGACTGCTGCAACATTCATATTTAATCGCATAATTACTAGGTTTGGTGTTCCTCAAGCTATTATTACGGATCATGGAAGTCATTTTCGGAATGTCATGATGACTGAACTAACAGACCAGCTTGGCTTGCACCACGATAGTTCCACTCCGTATTATCCACAAGCCAATGGTCTGGTTGAAGCCATTAACAAAGTTTTAGTCACCATGATTAAACGAATCATTGGTATTCACAAGACGAATTGGCATTCCATGTTATTTTCAGCACTTTGGGCATATCGAACCTCAGTCAAAACATCAACTGGTTTCACTCCTTTTCAACTGTTTTACGGTTTGGAAGCTGTGTTGCCGATTGAATGCGAAATACCGTCACTAAAATTAGCCGTAGAATTACTTCCAGCTATGTCTGAAGAGGAGAAACGTTTCTTGTACTTAGCCCAATTAGATGAGAATTGACGAAATGCTGCAATAGCAAACGAGGCTCATGTTAAAAGGATAAAAGCTCAGTATGATAGAAGTGTGACCCCTCGAAATTTTTCAGAAGGAGACCTAGTTTTACTTTATGATCAAGCTAATGACAAGCTAGGAGCTGGGAAATTCGTGCCTATGTGGCATGGTCCTTACATTGTTAAACGAAATTTAGCAAAAGGGGCCTACGAGTTGATATATTTTGACAGTGTCCCTTTGGATAAACCCAGAAATGGGCTCTATCTAAAGAAATATTATGCTTAAATGAGGTGTGGAGATTTTTGTTAGATTAGATTTCTTTACTGCTAGTGTGTTTTAGATTAGAAAAGTGTGCCTAGTTTAGAGAGTGTGTTTTTATCACCATTCCTGCTTATCTGAGTTTTACTCTTGATATTGCAGATGTCGACGTCTCTTCAAACCTACATTGGTTTTGCTGATGGTGCTTGTCGTAGTACACGGAACATTTCTTCTATAGCTTGGGTTATATATTCACCCTCTGACGAGTTAGTATCCATGCATGGGGTAAGCCTTGGTCAAACAGCAAATAACATTTCCAAGTATAGTGCAGTGATTGAGTTATTATCTGAATCCATATCATTTGGAATTCGGAGTTTGATTGTAAGTTTGGATTCTGAACTTGTTGTATTACAGCTTAACAGGGTTTATACCATTAGAAATCCAGTGTTATTACGGTTGTTTTTGAGAGTTCGTCTCTTGGAATGTGAATTTGATTATACTAAATATCAGCATATTCCAAGACATTTAAATACATTAGCAGATTCAATTGCTTCTAGTATGATAAATAGACATTTGCAATAATCAAAAGTAGTAAAACAAACAACATTCACATATGTACACAGATAGCCGGCAAATAGTAATATATCATAGTATAGGAGTGTTTTCAAAAAGTATACATCGTCTTCGATCATAGGTTGGAAACACCTTATGATTGGAAAAAATGATAATACAAAAGTCAAAAATATGAGACTACACGATCATCCCATCACTGATGGTGATCACGATAAGAAACCACTGCCCGAGATACCCTGCATAGGAACCTCCTGAAAGGTCCTGGAACTCCAATCACATATCTTTGCAGCCTGAGAGGAATGTCATCTATGCTGGTCTCTGGAATATCTAGAGTTAAACGCTCTAAATGATGCTCCAAATCAGTCAAAATCTTCGCTGATTGGCCTGCTGGGGCTGGTGCAGCCGCAACTGGTTGTCTTCTCTCGTAAGGTTGGAGATGGGCTGGTCTTTGTGGACCCACATCTGTATTCAAAAACTTTTGGTTATTAGTTTTCAAAGACGATAAAAAATTAAAAAAAATTAGAATTTAGCAAACGTTGAAAAATGATTGTACCTGACTCATCCCATTGTTCCCCTGCTGGGAGAGCCATCTCTCTGTCACTGCGGAAATCTATCCCGGCATATGGAAAATCATTTATCACAAAAATTTGGTGATCCAGCCAACGAAAATATGAAGAAGGAAATCGCACAATCTCAGTACCCTCAATAGCATGACGAGCCATCAACGCGAACTAATGAACCATTCTCGATTCTCAAGGTCGACTGGCATCAACAGTAATACTCTGTGGAGCTAACATGGGGATCCTCTCCAGAGCAAAAGAAACAACAATGGATCCGTATCCAAAGTTATTCAGTTTCCCATTTTTTTCTCTGGTTAGTTGGCCTTTTACATTGGCCAACACAGCTTCACACCAGTTAAAGATGGTGCCGCGAAAACAGTCCACGGCAATACGCATTTGGGAACCAGTAGCTACATGAAGCGCAGCACTCCCACGCAGTTTGGTAACAGTAAAAGCAATAACTTTCAATTCAGGACGGATGATGTGTTTTATGTCAATCCGTTTGTCTCGAGGATTTTCCTGGTCATTGCAGAATTCTAGTTGGAGACTAGCAACAGACTGGCCACCTGGCCTAGTCCCAAAAAAAGAAACTTGTTCGCCCCTCTTGGACAAACCAGTCAAGAAATATATATCCTCCAGCTCAATTTCGAGCCGGTGGCCACCAATGAAGAAGCACTGGTCCTGCACATTCCATCTGTTCACTAACCATGTCAAGAGTTCTACTTGTGCCCTCATGCCTGAGATGGCCCAAAATTTGTATAAGCCACATGCTTTTAATGCCTGTTGTGTGGGAAAATGAATTATTACGGCTTCATCCACTTCCTCGTGCTCACGTTCTCTCCAGATCAGCATCTTGTCAATCCTACAATACAGAAAAAGGCAAGTTAGAATAGTTTTATTTGAAAATTTTTGGCAAACAAATGAGAAATTGATGTTTTAAAATCAACCGCGCAGGTACCGCACCCACGCTTTATACACAAAGCATAGCTCTGCACACGTAATGTGTGTCAGGTGCAGAACCCACGAATTTTTCCTTATAGGAAAAAGTTGGGGTCTGCAGGTAATGTGTGTCCCACTTGCGGACCCCGCGGGCGAATTTTTTAACCATTTTTTGCCCCAAAATTCAAACTAAAGCCTAAAAACAAATTTGAAACAGATGAAAAACAAGATTGAGAGGTTGTGGATTACCTGGGACTGACAGTTCTCGATTCCAACGGACAAATTTTCCAGAATCTTCACAGGAACTTTCTTACCCAAAAGCTTTTTACTTTTCACTCTAAAACTGAACGGTAAAAATGAAGTTGAAAAAGTCCTTTTTATAAGTTTTTTCGAATGGATGAATTTTTAATTTATTTATTTTTCACTTTAAAAAGGGTATTTTTGAAAGCATTTTTACTTATCTTAAACAGGTATGTGTAATGTTTCAAGTTTTTGTGCAGAAATTGGATTTTTCAGGTGAACTGATCGTTTTTCAACAAAGAGCATACTTTTATCACTTTTTTGGACTCTTTCAAAAATTTCACGAAAAAGCGAAACCTTGGAGTCCTCTTTTAAACCCTTTTTAGACTCTCTAAATATGAAAATATTGCTGAGTACTTGATTATTCGAACTCGTTAAAGTAAATGAATGATTGTCCTTTCAGTATAAGTTTACCCCTTTTACGGACTGAAATGGACTATTTACGAAAAAGGTATACGTTGACTAATTACGGTCAATAGAGTTCTCTCCCGCATTATTTTATCCTTTTTCGGGCTCGAGAGACTAAATTTACGAAAAAGTACATCCACGGAGTTTTCTTAAGTTTTTCTTCTGACTCCCTAAAATTGAAAAACACTGAGTTTCTCCTATATTGGACTCGTTAAAACTTAACAGTAAAGGACCTGTTTAATTTTCAACAGGAACGAACCACTCCTTCTTAGGGTTCGAATTTTAAACTAAGTTGGACTCATCCAAAGGATGAGCTTATAACCAAGCAAATGTTATCCTCCTCAAGCTTGTCAAAAATAAAGAGGTACTTGCCATAAATGGTGGGGGAAAAAGAGAGAAAAATGGGCGTGTTTGTTGTATTTTAAATTTTTCGAAAATTCAGTCAACCACTCTTGAACACGACACTTTCATTCACCTGGGTTGGGAAGTCCTTTGCCTAACAGTTAATCAAACCACATTGAAAGTCTTTAGCCGGTTTCTGGGTATTAGTTTTGGGTTAATTGTTACCAAGCCATCTGTAGTGTCGTTATGTGTTCAAGAGAACAGTTCAAATAAACCATTCATCTGCAAAATATCAGTCATCCATTTTTTACCATCCCTGAGTCAGTCCTTGCCAATATATTTTTGAAACTTGATCTATGATTTCGTGTTGTGGGCTTGCCTACGACAGATCACTTTCTATCAACATCAGCACATTATCTAGGAAGTTGATCCAGAAATCGTCAGTACCTTGAAATCTGCATGCCTTAATGGCAAGTTTCTCGCCTTTGACGACAGGTTGCATCATTGACCTTCGATCGAATGATTCCGTGACATGTTCAACTTTAGCTCATTCATTCACATTTCATGGATTGTACTGAGTACTTTGAGAGCCATTGACATTACTGGTGGTTTCTCTCACACTTGTTAACAGTTCACATCATTGACTGGTAATCAAATAGTTTCTACCATGTTTGACTTCAACACATTTATTGACATGGATAGAATCGTACTAGTTCGAGATGCGGAAATCAAGGCCCTGGATCTAGTTTCCACCATCCAGGCTGCGAGGAATTTTGTTATCATCTATACAGTAGACTATTTATGACAAATGGCTATGTCCATACTATGTCTACATATATCTGTACTATGATGTATTCAAAATCATTCCTGTATCAGAACGATTTGAGTTAGTTTATAGTCAGTTTTAATCTGAGTATAGGAATGCCTACCTCAGTGATGACATATATATGTATATATTTTTCATTGAATGTTTTTACAGGTTCCGACTGGGGTGTCCACAGGATGATCTTTGAAATGATAAAGTACTGCACTCTTCATATATGACAGATTTCAGCTTCATCTATTCCAGACTTTGTACTTTAGGGGGAAATTTGTTACACTAAAAACTGTCATCTTGACATTTTACTATGAGTATGAGCTCATTATTACTCATACTTCCTCCTTTTGCAAGTCTAACATATCAGCTCCTCATGTCAAGCTTTCAAAATCAGAGAAAAGTTCCTAAAATCCCCTAAATATTGGTATCGCACTTTCTCTATTCATTACCTGCGGTCCCGCGCCTAAAGTTCAGCTTGCCTGCGGAACCATACCGCACGTTCTTTGTGTCATGGGTGCGGACCTCCGTAAAACTCAAAAAGGCGAGAAAGTAAAGATAAAAAGTGGATTTCAGATAAATTCTAGAATATTCTAGATGGGAATTTTCGGAAATGGATACGCTTTGAGAAGGTTCATGCATCCCTCACTCTATGGAGCTAACCCCTTGATGTAAGGAGCTAATCCCTTTGAAGGAGGATTCTATCCCTTCATATTTGGAACAAGAAACCTCCTCTTTTCCACTATAAAAAGAGGCCTTGGGTAGCCTCAAAGGGAGTTCAAGCTTAATATATTTGAAGTTAAATGCTGTTGAGATTCAGACTCAGTTAACTAAGACTTTCTGTGAGGTTAAATCACTCATCTCTATCTGTCTTGGTTCAAAGAGTGCAATGCTTGTCAAATTAGAAGAGATTCTTGCTTCGGACCCCAGGAGGACCTGCACAACATCAAGGCACAGGTTGTAAAGGTTTTCTTTATTTGAAGTTAATACAAATATACTCATTTCTCTCATTAAACTGTCTATTCATGGTTTATTTCATAAATTCCTTGATCATTATGATGAGTATGGTTTATAATAATGTCTATACAGGTGCTATGTAATTTTTTTGCTTGTTTGTGACTGCAGATTCACGAGGAACGTTCTTTCAAGTGCACGGGAAGGACTTCAACGAGATCAAGCAAGCGCTGGACATAAGGTAGGCCTTACACCTATATAGAATTTTTATGAATCTTGTATGCTTAGAGAGAGATTAGTATAATTGGCTGTTTGTTGCTAGTTACTTTTAGTACTAGAGAGATCGGTCTTATCCGCAAGACGGATTAATCTACACAACAACAAAATTTTATTTGAGGATTCTACCATACCATTACCTTGAGGGTAATAGGTTGTAGAATGACCCAATATAATCTGATATTTATGACAGAATTCTACCATATTTTTAGACCCAAATGCAGCAGCATTATCAGTTATAATCTTCCTAGGGCAGCCAAATCTAGACAGTATATGGTTTTCAAGGAATGAAACGATGACTGAATCTGTGGCATTCCTAGATGGGATGGCTTCTATCAACTTGGTAAAATAGTATGTTGCTGTGAGGATCAATCTATGTTGGGAAGATGAGGTAGGATGGATTTCCCCAATGAAGTCTAGACCCCACTGCTGAAAAGGAGCTTCAAAGTGATTGGTTGCAGAGGTAAGGGAAGCAGTTTTCTTTTGCCTTCAAAAAATTGGCATTTGTGACATGCAGTAATCATTTTGTGGACATCTTGAAAGAGAGTGGGCCAGTAGTAACCATATCTAAGGATTTTGTTAGGAGTAGACTTCCAGTAGAGGTGGCCTCCACATTCTCCTTCATGAAACTCATGCTTGATCTTATATGCATCATTCTCAGGAAAACATTTAAGAAATAATCCACTAGGATTTTCCCAATATAAACATTTATCCAAAATGCAGTAATTTACAGCTTTCAATTTTAAGAATCTTTCCTTAGTTTGAGAAAAATCAGGAGGGACATTAAGATTAAGAAAAACATACAAAATGTCAGCATACCAAGATGAATTCAAAAAATGATCTTCAATAATTGGAGCTGTCAAATCCTCTTTTTCATCTAATGCATTAAAAATGTTTACATCAAGAGCTTGAAAGTTGGATTCAGCCATAAGTCTTGCTAATCCTTGACCTTTTATGAGCTTAGTGGGTTTGATTTCCAAATCATATTCTAAAATCACAGCAATCCACTTTCATCTTGTTCCATCTAGATCTTGGGTCAATGTCTTTTACAACTGAATGAGGCACAAACGCTATAATGTGGGAATGTAAAATGTAAACTCTAAAGTATTTTAAGGCTTTGACCAAAGAAAAGGCTTTTTTTTCCATTATATTGTACTTCAAAGGTGCATCTCTTAATGCCTTGCTGAAAAATGCAATTAGCTACTCCTTTCCATTCAAGTTTTTCTGTAATAGGACAACAGCTACTGTGTGTTCTGATGCAAATGAAAAAATGAATAAATCCTTTGTAAAATCAGGAGTAATGAGCACTGGTGTTTTGGTAAGTGCTTTTTTTACCATCTCAAATGATTTCTTTGTTTCTAAGGTCCATTTAACTCCTCTTTTAAGCATGTTTGTCATGTTTCTAAGGAGTTCAGCTAAATTGGGTATGAACATTCTCAAGAAATTAATCTTTCCAATGAAAGATTGAAGTTCCTTGATGTTTCTAGGATGGTTGATTTGAAATATACCATCAATCCTCTTTGGGTCTATCCCTATTCCCTCCTCAAATATGATATGTCCAAGAAGTTTACCTTCTTGGACGCCAAACAATGTTTTCTTTGGATTTAAGTACAGCCCATATTTTCCGCATTTTTCAAAGACTTTTTTCAAGTATATTAGGTGTTCTTCATCTGTTTTAGAATAGAAAGTGATGTCATCTAAGTAAATTACTATGAAGTAACCTATTTCTTCTAAAAATGCAATTCCCATGGCTCTCTGAAATGTGGCACCAGCATTCATTAAACCAAAGGGAATTTTCAAATACATGAAAGCACCCCAAGGTGTAGTAAAGGTTGTTTTAAGTTGATCATCAGAACGTACCAATATTTGATTGTAACCCGAGAAGCCATCTAGCAAAGAAATTCTTCTAGAACCAACTACCCTTTGTAATATATGATCCATTTTGGGTAAGGGATAATTGTCCTTTAATGAGGTTTTGTTTAAGTTTCTAAAGTCAATGCAAAGCCTAATTTCTCCCATTTTCTTCCTAACAGATACAAGATTAGACACCCACTCTAAGTATCTAACAGGTACTATAATTCTAGCATCATACATTTTTCTAATTTCTTTCTCTACCAGAGGTAATTGAACAGGGTTAATTCTGCACAATTTTTGTTTAAAAGGCTTCTGGTTTTCTTTGAGGGGTGTTAGCCATCAGTATTTTTTACATGTTAGTGATGACTATATCCATAGCTGAGTTTTCTAGAAGCTGAATTCTATATGTCAATCTGTCATCTAGAAAACCCTCATAAAACTTTTTTCGCCCTCTTACTTTTCAGTCCGCCCTTGTCAAAATTAAAATCCATTATCACTATCTTTTCTAGCTTTAGCCCTCCTGGTCTGCCCATCAGCTCCAAAAGGAAAAAGTCCAAGTCTGTTTCAAAAGTCTCCCCTATGTTAGGAAGTGGCGCTCTAAGGCATTTCACCCTTGGCAACCATCAAAAGGCCAAAAAACCTTCATCTGCTACAGACCAATCATGACCAACCTCCTATTCTGCAAATCAAGTTGATCACAGCTCTAAGTCGCACCACTTATATCCCAAGGTCTCAGCACTGCATAAAGCATAATCTCAAGCTGATTATTAGGTGTTTCATAGTGTTTTATGGATTCTGCAAAGACAGGAAATATAACTTTGTCTCAGGAGAAAATTCTTGAATCTACAGTTAGAAGAACAACTGCTTCTAAATGTAGCATGAGCCTGAGATATGTCTGCAAAACAGAGAGTTGCTCATCAAGACCTTGTAGTTTTTCTTCCAGCATGAAAATCACAGTAAGAGAAAGACACCACTGTCACAGCAAACTGGTAAATTGTCATGGCCCAGAACCTCCTTCATTTACAAGCAGAGGGTTAGGGCGCCTCTTTCATCTACAAGCAGAGGGCGCTGGCCAGTATTGACTTTGAGGATTGCAAAAGTCTAGGTTTGATTTTTACTAAACAGTGAAACATAGATTCTAGGTTTTCTGAGTGTAAGTGATAATCACAGCAGGGATAGAATCTGAAGTATGCAAGTTCAAAGGAAAACAGAGTTGGGTCTGATAAAGAAATTCATTTGAAGTTTTCAAATCATGTGAATTGTTAAACTTTAGAGAGGCATATCATGAGTAAAAACAATTCTAATCATAGGCAGCTTGCTTTCCCACAAGACCAAATTGAAAAGATGCTGACAAATCATGTCATTACACAGGCAGAAGAAAAGGTGTTTGTTTTTCAAAGGGCGCTGACCTCCATAGTCACAAAGATTATATTTCAAATAAATTGTCATAAGTTAACCAAAGTAAATGATGACATTTCAGTTCCCCTCAGACCAGTACAGTGACACAGTGACACTTTGACTAGGGTTTTTCTGAAGCACAGTGATGATTGCAAGCAGAGGTGCTAGTATTGATGTTTTTCAAGTTGTTTTCTTACCATCACATCCAAGGAAAATCTTTGTCAAACAGTTTTATCAAACAATCTTCAGATACTTTGCCAAGTGAAGGGCCTCCTTCATTCATGAGCAGATGGCCAAGGCATTGAATGTTGTTAAAAACTGATTGGTCTAAGATGCAGTGGAAAGAGACAAAGGAGGAAAGCAAAAGTCTTTACATAGGTAAAAGATGGTGTTTATGTTTCAAAATGTATTGGTTTTCCTACTCATAGGGAGATGTCTTTCAAAATATACATCATGATGGACAGGAAACAATATGAATGTGTATGCCATTGATACAAAAAGGGGCAGTTTCCTTAAGGGAAAGGGTCAAACAACACCCCACTGTCACATGCCAAGAAGTCTAAAGGAGTGCCTTTCAAGTAAACAGAGAAATATGGTATGAAGAGATGCAAGCAAAATATGGCACTTACAATCAAAGAAGGAGCTTATAAATCACCTGGAAGCAGAAATTATCAAACAAGTTGGAAGAGCACAGACCATCTCCTGTTAAATAACAAAACAACTTTCAAATGCTCTTTGACAGATTCTGAATGGTTTTTCCTTGTTAAAATATCACCTAAACTGGCAAAGCAGTAGACAGGTTTGAAATTATGGATGATTCTGTTACAAAGAAAAATCACTGCACTATTAAAAGGAACTGATAACTGTGTTTCAAAGAACCCTGTTCTTCTTGATTCATGAGTTTCTCCTTTCAGAATATACATCACAAATAATGGGAGGCATTTCAGGTTTTGTTCCCAAAGGACATACAAGTTTATGAATAGGCAAAAAGGTTATTTTCATGGATTGTCTTTGTTTAGATGATTTAAAACAAACACAGTTTTTCTTTATTCCAAAGAACAGATATATCATAATGATACACCTACAGGCAAGAAAGTATGTTGAAAGGGTGAGCTTTTCTTAGATCAAGTCCAAGAAGACCAGCAAGTTTGACACCTGCATTGGAGAAAAAGTTGAAGAAGCTGTTAAAGACCGAGGCTGTCAAAACAGGTTGACAAAACAAACCCTGTCCTTTCAGAAACAAGTCAGAACTCAGGTATTCTCTTGACAGTTTTAAAAGAGGGGTTGTTTTACATCATAAATATCACCAGTATCATTAAACACAGTGGCAGAGATTATATGAAGGTTGTTGAGTTATTTTTTCCAAGTTTGAAGTTCAGTGTTAAAGTTGTCACACAAGGAACAAAACTAGCAAGAACCCCCTTCAAACACCTGTGCATAAGTAAAACAGAGTTCTGGCCTTTATCTCTGATGCATGCATCGCTTGTCATTCCGAGTTGAAATTGCACCGAGGAGTATTGTTGAAAAAGGTCAAAAGACTATGTTTACCCTGCAAAACACGACCAAGAATTCATGTTACATTTAAGAATATGACCGTTGGAGAGTTTTGTTTTATGTCAATAGAGTGAGGTGAAGAGTGCATTTTTCATTGTCAAAACGAAGCAAAGTCCTTTGGTTACCCTCGGCATCAAGCAAAGCAAGCTTCGGGTCAAATTGCAGAAGTTGCACAGTTTAAACGCTGCGCGACGTGCCTTCCGATTCGCGCGATGTGCCTGGGAGCGAGTTTACACAGGAAGCCAGTGTACGCGCGATGCGCGTGTACACGGTGCCCGACACCCGACCCGACAGGGCCACCCGTTGGTAAACTGCACGCCGTTCTTTCCCTGAAGAGTGTCGCGCAGGCCTAAGGACCTCCAGAACTACCTCCAGCGCTCCACAAGAGTTGTGCTTCGTGTCTTGAGGTATTTACACACTTTGCCCCTAAAAATTTGTGACTGTTTGATGGTATTTGGAGCCAAGAATAAGGTTTGAAACAAGTAAAGTTGAATGTTTACGTTCAAAAGGAATAAAGTTTTTCTGAGTTTGGGATAGCTCATATTCACCAACAGAAGGCTTATCCAAACAGGCCACTCCTTCTGTGTGTTTCAAAACCTAGTAGTTATCCTCAAAAACAATCAATTTTTAGCAAAAAGCAGTGTTATCCAGGTGGGGGTGTTTTAGTCAGAACCCTATTTTGAGACAATTAAAGGCAAAATTCAAATTGACTGATATGCACATATTGGTGAGCTGCATACGAGGGGGTTGATGTTTTGATCCAAGGAGAGCTTATTCACTGTTAAACTGCTACAAATTTTCACAACTCTGCATTCAAAATTTTCAAAACCTTGTCACCATAGCTGAAGAAATAGTGTTTTCTATGTGAGGTTTCGAGGTGTAAAGCTGTAATAAAATGTTGGTTGTGTCATTCAAAAGCACCTACAAGAGATAATTGGTTTTGAAACTAAGAGTAGTATTATTTCACTTTAATTAATCAAAGGATCAGGGATCCTATACTTTCACAGCATCAAAGGACAGAGGTTAAATCCATAAACTACAGAAAGGGTAGTTTACTCCTGAGTTTTTTAACTTAACTGTTTTTGTTCATTCAAGCTTATTTCAACACGAGTTGGTATTCAGATAGGACAGAGACTTTTTCTACAAAGAAACAGGGTTTACATATTTAACAGGAGCTTAGATTATGGGGAAGAAATAAGCTGCTACAACCCTTATTAAAACTATAGAGCTTGTTTCAAAGGCTGTCACCATTGTTCCATAACAGTGAGTTTGGATGTATGCACACACTGAAGGTTAAATTTGTATGTGTATGATCCTGTTTGGTGGAGTGACATATATATAGAGAACAGTGAAGTTTAGTAGGACAAAGGGTTCTTGATCAAGCAGAAATTTATAGGTTGAAGCTACAGGGGAAGGTTGCTCACGCTTCTCACAATGGGACAATATTCACTGTGTTTGTTGGTTGAATGCCTTGTGTTTTTCAAGCTTATTGAAGTTGGTATCCATCCAAAGTAAAGGTTTCTCTAACATAACCAGAGGTGCTACATTGGTAGGAGGTCTTGCCTATTTTGCAAAGTAAAGACTCTTGCAGGCCTGTTGAAACCTTTTTGAGGCATTTTCCAAAAACTCTGTTACCTTGTTCAGAAATATAGTGACTGTATACCTACACTGAAGTTTGACTGCATATCCATAAGTCTGTTGTTTTATTTGCACTCCAAGAAGAGCAGGTTTTTAATGATTGAAATTCTACCTTGAGGCAGAGATACAGGTGTATTGATTGACATCTAAAAAAAAATTCACAGAACAGGGTGATTTTAGCACTTCTCACAGCCAACTCCTCCTAGCAGTCTGCCCTTCTTTTCACTGTATTATTTCATATTGAAAATTTGTTGACTGAAATATTCTCAAGGTGGAAGGCCACTTTCTGAAGAGCGGGGTTTTAATGATTGAATTTTACCTTGGAGACACAGATATAGATGGGTTGATTGGCTTCTAACAAATTCACAAGAAAAAGTGATTTATTAACAATGTGCACAGGAAAATTACCCAGCAGTCTGTCTCCTCTTTACTATATGGTACCCTATTGAAAAATCTGCCTGGCTGAGGTACATTCAAAGGTAGAAGGCTAGTTTTAAGAGAGCAGAGGTTGTGTATTATAAGAAACTTGCTGCAAACCATCCAAATCACATTGTTTATCTGTCAAAGCAGTAAAGTGACACAGTTGACTCCAACAGGGCATTTTACATACAGTGAGGCAGTTTGTCTCTTCCAAAGCATATTCAGGTCAAAATGCCTCCAAGGCAAGACAACAGGAGCGGTCCACATAAAAGATATGAGCCCATCTCTACAGAAGAGATTAATGCTCATCCATCTGTACTTTTCAACTTCCATGAAGTGGGCTGCCTAGATTTCTGCCAGAAGATAGAAGAAGTCAAGAGTTTTTCGCCATTAACACACTTGTGCGCCCTGAGATTCAAAGAAAAACATTTCCAAGTGGCGGGTCTTGATTTCAAAATTTCTCCAAGGTATGTGTCCAAGGCCACCAAGATCTCGTATCATGGCGAAAAATGGTTCAAACAGGCTCATCTTGACTTAGAGGATTACAAGCCTTTCATCAAGCCTGAACATAGAGAGGCTTTCACTGCTATTTTCCCTTTTTCATATCTCCTTGACAGCTATGCTCCTCTTATGAAAGTCATAATGAAATATTTCACTTGTGAAGGGAGGTTTGATCGAATTTATGCCTACCATGTCCAATTATTGATGCATTTTACTAGAAGCAGGCAGCTAAACCTCCCTTACTTTTTGTTCAAGAGCATAGAGAAGATGGCATCTACTGTCTAGAAGAAGGCCCCACCTCTGCAAATCCCTTCCCTTTTTCATCATTCTTTGATCAAGATTATCTTCCTACACTAGCTAGAGAAGAAAGAGGTTTCGTGGGATTTATTCATCAGCCATCCAGATTTTTCTACTGTTCCTCCTGCCCATTTTTCTCCCACTCAGCCTATCCATCGCCCGGTACCTTTGTCCAGTAGGCCTACTCCTAGAAGGCTCAGGATGTCTACAGGACAGTCAAGTCAACAAGAAGAAAGGGATGAGCAGCAGCAGTTAGATGATGAGGAACAACAGCAAATAGAAAGTGAAGGACAGCAGGTACAAATTAAGGAACAGCAGCAGGTGCAAGATGAAGAACAGCAAGTTGGGTAGGAAATTGAGACACCTCTTGAGCCACAAATTGAACAAGACATTGATGAAGAGCAGCAAGCTAATGTTGGCGAACAGGGGTAGCAAAGTGAACAGCCAGAAGAAGATATCCAGCAGCCTCAAGAAGAGCAGCAAGTTCAGGAAGATGTCAAAGGTAAATCGGTTGTGCATCCTCCTCTCAAAATAACAAAGCTCAGCACAGCAAGGAAAAGAGGGGCTAAAACTACCACCCTAACAGTAACAAAGGTTGTTCCTAGCAAGAGGAAATTGCCCAAAAGGACACCTTCTAGCATGTCAAGGAGGAAAAGCGCAAGATTGGCTTTCAAAGGTAAAAGCAAAGTTGGAGAAAGTACAAAGCATGGAGGTGAATTAGCTGTCATCCCTATCCAAAGCGATGACAGTGATAATGAGGCCCGCCTTCTTGAAAATCTCCTAATCCATAAGGAAGGGAAAATTGAGGCATTAGAGGAGGATCTTCAAAGGGCAAGGAATTTCAACCACTTCTTGGAGATTGAAAACAAACAGATGAATGTGCACACAGCAGTTCATGAGGCACAAGCGATCAAATATAAAAATGAGGCAGCTAAGGCGCAAGCGAGAATAGAAGAGATCATTAGGGAGTTTGATGAGAAGGAGGAGGAAGACCAGCCTAGGCGGAAGAGGCCTAGGACTATAGGGCTTAAAAGACCCTTGGAAAAGCAGAAAGCAGAAGAACAGGCCTAGCTCCAAGCTTTTCCTCTAACTGCACTCCTTGAGCAGGAAATTGAAGAAAACAAAGAGGCATGGCTTGAAAGAGCTAACAAGCACTTGGAAATGAAGCTTGAAAGGGCGAATAGAGATTTAGAGCTGCAAAGGAAGAGGACTCATCACTTTCAAAAGTTGAATCATTTTGCCAGGCGCAAATCAAAGGCAGCCCAAGAGAAATTGAAGAAGGCAAAGGGGAAGCGCCCGGCACGAAAAGAGGAGAAAAGCATATCAGCCCTTGATATTTTGGCCTCAGCTTCAGAGCATGTTGCTATGGACCCCTGAGGGTCATATGTGCCAAGTTTGGGCCCATTTCGACAACTTTTTGTTTTTTGGCATTTTTTGGGTTTTTGGTCGAAAACTCATAAATTCGCCATTTCAGTTTGAAGATTTGTCAAAGGAGAAGGATGATACCAATGGATGCCATAATTCTATGAGCAGTTCCCCAGCAATTTTCAGAGCATTTGGAGATCATTCACCCCCTCAAATTGGTGAAAAATGCCCTCTTTTTGCACATTCTGCCCGCCATATCAGCAGTCTGCTATTTCCTGGTTTTTTGCACACAGGTACAGTTTTGGGTAGCTTCCAGGCACCAGATTGAGATGATTTTAGTTGCACCGGATAGTAGACACAGAGAGCTTTCCAACAAGCTATCATGAGCCTCATTTCGACATCAGGAAGGCTGCCAATTGCCTCCAGCAAGTCAGGGGACCTTTTTCAGATATAAATATGAAGTATTTTTGTAATTTTTGAACCTCAAAAATCTGCTTTTCCCAAATGTGCGTTTAGCTATTTTTACACTTGGGAAATGATGTAAAGCCAATATAATTTCCGTTTTTAGCAGTTTTTTAGATATTTTATGGGATATTTTGTGCCTTGGGCTTTGCAAAGCCTCAAGGACAAGTTTAGATATTTTGACTTGGCCAATGGGATAGCTAGTTGCTCTATGAGGTTTTCCTTCCTCAAGCCTATTTATTCCATGGGTTTCATTGTAAATCAGAGGCTGAACTTGAGAAAAGAATTAAGACATTGGTCATATGAGCTTTGAAGAATACACTTGTGTTATGATTTTTGGACTGCCTCTTGGATGCTTTGAGGAATGATGAAGGATTGTTGATGGATTCCATGACATGGTAGAATGGTATAGTTTTTCTTGCTTTGTTGTTGTCTTCTAGTTTTCATCCATAATACATGCTTCTTGCTGCTATAGATCAGTAGAGATTAGTTTTGAGATATGTCCATGGAGGCACCTCAAAATTCCTGAATCTTCATAGCTTGATGTTTTCTTCTTCCTTAGTTATGCTAAAGAATTCTTAACTGCTCTTTAGTAACTTAAGGATACTGTTTGCTAGTTTTATTTACAAGTTCTATGCATGTTGAGTAGGATGTATGGTGTACCCTGCCTACCTATAAGCTATCCATGGTTCTGTCCATAAAACTTTCTCTTTGACTGATTAGCTTATCATCTTGTTGAACCAAGGAGGCCTAGTCCCGATCTAGCCCTTTGCCTAAAACTATGAAAGCTTGTTTGTCCAAGTGCCCAATAACTTAAAGACTGTGTTTAGGCATTCCGGCATGGTTCTATGAGTTGTTAGTCCTCCTTATGTGTTTTCCCCAAAGTCTGATAGCCATTTCTCAAAGTTAGAGGGTCTTATACTTCTATGTATGGCTGGAATGTTTGATTTCTATGTATTAATTAGCTCATAGTTACATTTAACATGATTAATGGCTTGCTATAACATGTTTATGTCTGCTATCAACTAGTTACACCTGAAATCTCTTGTCTTTCACCAACTTGATGTTCATTTACTCCATTTTTCCCAAAGATCCCTTCTACCGTGAATCAAATCGGCCCTACAGCAACCTTACATCATCATCTCATAGTTTCCTTGACCATTTTGATCCCATAGCCCAATTTATCTACATCTTGTTACCCAGTTTATATCTTTGATCATTTTTATCCCTCACGAACTTAAAAAACCAAAAAAATCAAAAACTCACTTCATAACTAGCCTAATATCAGAACACCATAAGCAAACACATCGATATCTTTTACATATAATAGAGAGAGCCCTCTCTGAGTCCAGGAAGGCTAGGTCCTTGGGCTCCAAAGCTTGGTTTGATGTTACATCGTCATTTGGCTCGCCAATCGGCCAAATCACGGGACCCTAACAAGGGGTATCTTATGCTGAATTATTTATGTATCATATGATTTCAGATCTTCATAACTCCATGCAAAAATATCAAAAAACTCTTTAAAAATCTCAATGCATTTAAGTTTAATGTGAGTTAGCAGTGTCTTAGATAATTTGATCATTTTGGGTATTTCCTCACTTCCTATGTTGCATTCTTCCACTTCAGTTTCAATAGGTTCCAGTTTTGGCTTTTTGGCAGCATCATTCAAGTTAAACAATGCTTCTAATGGGACCAGTCCTTTTGGCAAGCTATGATATTGAAATTGCAGCATTTTTTAGTCTTCATTTTGTACATCTGTGCTATTTTTTGTTGCATGTTTGGGTTCATGGGTTAACAGATTTATATCAACAATTTCATGATACTTTTCTTCTTCAAGAAGTGGGTTTTCTTCAGTAGGATAGTCTTGTTCATACTCTGAATCTGAGTTTGGTATTTCAAATTCATTTGGACTGTAGGAAGTCTTCTATTTGTTTATCTCCATCAAAAACTTGCCAGTATTTTTCATTATCTGGGACAATTGGTCTATATTTGACTTGGGTGGTGCATTGTCTAGTTTCATAAGGTGTAAGACAAGTTCTAGCAGCAAAGGCTAATCCATTAGCCATAATGTTTTGGTTCCTTGGGACAAAGGTAAGTTTGAATTCATCAAATGTTTTTAACAAGTCCATGGCATCATCTCTATAGGCTCTAAGTCTGGGATGTTTAGCAGTGTATTCCCCATTTACTTGCCTATTTATCAATTCTGAATCCCCATGAACTGTTAGTCTTTTGGCCCCTAATTTTTTCAATAAATGCAGGCCTAAAAGGAGAGGTTCATACTCTGCTATGTTGTTTGTACATTGGAAGTTTAATCTATAGCATGATTTTTTTTAGTGTTATGCATCCATATGCCTGCTCCTGCACCAGTTTTAGAGCATGACCCATCAAAACTCATACTCCAAAGAGGACCATTTTCAGATTTTCCATTTATTTAATTGTTGTCCTCTTTTTTTTGCTTGTTAATCTGTCACTATGTTGTTCCTGCAGGTCTTTAATATGATGAATTTTGTTTTGTTCCGCAAGATTTTAAATGTTTTGAGGTTTTATTCTTTGATTTTCATAAGCTGCACTATTTTTATGATTGTTTTAGACCTCAAGACCTATGATCTTTTTGTTGTAATTTTCTGAATTAGCAAACTGAATTTTAGTTTGCTCCTTGTTTTCCTCTTCATCTATGGCTGCCACTGTGTTTGGATGTGGTGGGAACACTAGATTGGGTGATGTTTCAATGACTAACTCTTGCCAATTAGGAATCTCATCATTGTAAAGAATGAATGAGTCAATATTAGTGTGTATGGAATAAAGAGGATAGTTTTTTGGTCTTTCTTGGTTACTCACCATGTATTTCATGTGTTTTTCCCTATAAAGTCTTCTAGGTTGACTGAAGACAGGGATGGTGGCATAAGTCATATCCATCTACATAGTACCTTGCAACTTAGCACCCCATGACCTTGAAAGAAACATACCATATTTGGGGGCTATATCAGCGACTACAATGTCCATCACTAAGCTTTTGGCTGGAATTTGAGCTAAGTTAACACATATATATTTTATTAGGCCTATGCATCTCACTCTGCTTGAATCAAAGGAATATAAATCTTTATAAGGTCTAGTTACTTCAAGGCCTAGTTTTTCCATGATTACTTTAGGCATGAGATTATGTGATGCCCCTGAAGCAAGCATGGCATTGTGAAAAATATTATCTTGGATGTTCAAACTGATGTAGAATGGAGGGGTAGTTCCTTCTTGAAATTTTCCTTCAATTTTAGGGCCAAACAGGAGCTCTAGTGTACCATCATTCAAGTTAACAGTATCATGAATTTCTTCTATGTTTAGAGCTTTGAAAACTTGACATATCTATGCATTCTGAGTGACTAACTCAGTGAGTGGGATAGGGATTTTGATTTTGGAAATTTCACTCTCTAGGCTAAAGGGAATATGATTTTTCAAAATGTTTGATTCAGCCTTCTTAGTCGTTGATTCATCAGCAAAATCAGCTTGCTTATTTCTACTATTTACAGCAGTTAAAATGGTTTTTTTAGGAGCATTAGCTGAAATAATAGTGCTACTAGGGTCACCATTATGTTTTTCATTGACTTGGGTGTTTTTCCCTTTGTTTAGATCAGAACTTTCAACCACTGTTTTACGATTTTCTGTTGTCTTTTTAGAAGTATTTTCAGGGCTATTTTTGGTATAATTTTTAGAGGTTTTCTTCTTAGGATTTTCTTGATTCTTTTTACTTCTTAGGTCATATTTTTTAGGTGATCCTATGATGTAATTTTCAAAGTCTAGTTCATAGTATTCATTTTCTTGTCTTCTATCATCATAGGTTGTATATAGACCTTGTTTTCTTTCATAAATGAAATCAGAATCCTCATTGCATACTCCCAACATGTTTATGTGCTCATCCTCCATTTGTTCATTTGTTTATTCATCCTCATTAACATAATTTTCTTGGAAAGGAGGTCTGATCTGTTGATCAACATCTCTTTGTCTGTTCTGAGGTTGATTTCTACTAAATTTCTGATTTTGGTTTTGGGATTGATTTTTGTTTTGAAGGGTTGATTTATTTTCTCTAGATTGGGCCCTCTCATATAAGCCCATTCTCTCCATCATCTTCTCCATAATTCTTTCCATTTTTTATTTAGATGTGGAAGGTGCAGTTTCATCCCTATATGATACCCTCTTCTCAGCTCTCATTCTAGCTCTTTTCTCAATCAGATTTTTTTCCACACTAAGAGCTCCCTTTTGCATGTCTTCTAAAGTTAAGGGATCTCTTTCTCTTAGCTGATAGGCCATTTTAGGATCAAATCCTTCAGGGAATTTCGCTAAAGCTGAGCCTTGTGGAGGTTTCAAATCTGGGGGTAGTGCATTATAAACACTATTAAATCTAATGCAATAATCTTGAACACTTTCCCTAGTATTTCTCTTGAGGTTGTTATAATCTGAAAGTATTTGAAGATGGTTCTTCCTAACTTGCCATTTTTTTATGAATTTTTGATGGAAAGCTTGGAGATCATTGATACTATGAGGGGTTAAGCCTTTGAACCATTTTCTTTCTTCTCCCCCTAAACTATGAGCAAATAACTTAAGTTTAATGGTCTCATCATCTATCTCATTTCTATCAAAATAGTCATTCATTTTGTCCACATGTATTTGAGCAGTAATGGAACCCTTAACATCATATAATGGGATTTTTGACTGATATTCCTATGGCAGATTGGCTAAAGGTAAAGGTAGGACTAGAGGAGCATACCATGCTACCATGATAGGAGGTTGTGGAAAAAATGGGGGGTTTACAAGTGGAGGGTTTATGAAAGGAGGGGGAGGATGAAATGTAGTAATTTGAATAGTGGGTGTATGAATAACTGAGGTGCTTGGACTAGCAAAAGATTGTTGAGCAGATCTAGGATGAGAAAAACCAAAGTTATGAATAAAATGAAGGTCAGGTGGGGTGGTTTCTCTACTACCAGGATGTTCACCACTATGTTGGGGTGAGTGTGGAGACTCAAAGTCCATCTAATCTATATCATCAAGTGACCTAGTTCTGAATGGGTTTCTTAATTCAACTTGTGTATCTTGCAAAGCTAAGATATTTTCAGGGATAGAGTTATCTCTATGAATTGGTCTGACAATAGTTGAAGTCTTAGATTTAGGAGATTTCCTAAGGATGCTTTCCGGATTATCAACTATCTCAGGAGGATTTGGGTCAGGATAGGCTCTAGTGTAAATCTTTCTAGAAGCCACTATGTGGTTTTTTTAGACCCAATAATGAGAAAAGTTTAGCCAAATATGACAGTCTTTAAGAGGCTAACTAATCTTTTTCAAATAAAACTTAATCCTCAAAGTCTTCTTAACTGAGTTTTTGTGATGTTATGATAAATTTTTTCCCAGTGGAGTCTTAGGGAAAAACAAAGGGGTCAGCAAGCCTATTGAATACCAATGGAGTCACCAGGTGAAAGATTTTTACTTGTTTTCAAGGTTTTTTTGCTTTTCACCATCAACAATCAATAATAACTAGTCTTGGTGACACTTATTTCATTTATAAATAGGGTTAGTTGAGTTATGAAGTTATCTATTACTCAATAATATCCCCTGTATGGTTGTCGGTAAGTTGGGGTCTCTGTAATTTGCAAGATTGGCAAGAAAAAATGCTACAGAGCCTACATCAAAATCACTTTGGAATCCTAGGATCTATCCCTCCTGGATTCAGAGAGGGATCTCTCTATATGAGTGTTTTCAAAGATATTTCTTCAAGGCTTAGGATATGATATTAGGCTAGTTATGAAGTACAAAGGTTTTTGTTTGGTTTTGGTTGGAATGAATATCATCAAAATGAAGGAAGTATTTTTGAAGGGTAAAGGCGTGAGCAAGTTGAGAGAATGGTTCAGCTGATAGGATAGGTAAGAAACAATGTCAATCCATTGGGCTAAGGAGTCACAAAAGGCCACCTCAATTGCTATTTACACTTGATAAGTATTCAACCAACAATAATAATGAACTCTTCACATGATATTTATAGGTATTTTGAGGAGGTGGAGTAAGAAGGAGGTCTATTTGTTTAATTAACATAGAGTAAATGCTTCTCGGCCTTTGGGAGGCCAAATGGAGAAGTTTTCAGATGTTTTAACTCCGTTTTAATTAATTTTACATTAAATTTTATCTACTTCAGTCACTTTTGTTGACTTTGGAGGCTTTTGATAGGTTGGCAATCAATTCTAAGCTGTCTTTGGAAAAATATCTCTGACTGTGCATTTACTGTGTATTCTTTTGAGGAAATAAGTCTGTAGGTGGCATTTGTGGCTTTAATTGCCTTACTGATGTGGCATTTGGAGGCTCTCTTCATTGTTTTGTGCTAATTTGGCACTTTAAACTTCATTTAGGCCTTTGATTTTGCTTTCGGGCCTTCTTTAATCATCTTTGGGATTTAAACCCTTTTTGCTAGTTGCATTCACCTTTAAAATGTGTTTTTAACCTTAAAACTATGGGATTTAAACCTTTAATCCTTCAATCTTATGTATTAACCCTTTATCTTTAAATATGCGTTGGCCCTTTAATTCTTTAACACTATGTTTGCTAGTGTACAGGTGTCTTCGGCCTACAGAGGGTTTAATGATATAACCAGTGTTCATAAAACATTGATTAAGACCTAGATTTTATACCCCCAATAGCTTATTTTCTGCGTTGATTAGTCTTTATAGGTGGTAATATTTGGCCCTGTGCCACTATTTCTTGCCTATAAGACTATTTTTCTTTAATAACTCACCTTTTAAAACCTACAACAAACCACAAAAAATGTTATAAGAACCTACGAGGGAGGGTTTTGACTGCTTAGGAGGCTAGTGGAGGCAGAGGAGCGGGATATGAGGAGAAACAGTATGCCGGAAGAGGTTTGATGGATGAAACCCATGAAAACTAGGTTTAAAACTGCATTTGGCGTGAAATTGTAGCTTGGTGTTTTTTTGAAAACTACGAATGGTTTGCGCGTTCATAATCGGTGATAAGTAAACGCAATTCCATCATTACGTGACACGCGTCCCCCGGAAAACTGGTGGTTTCACGTGAGTTTGGGTGGTTAAACCCCAAGTGGCAGATTTATGCGAAATGCGATACTGACCGTTGGATGAGGCGGGGCAGATCCAACGGTGGGGGAAAAAGCATGATGGGAAAGGTGCACAGGCGAGGGTCTTAGTGGGAGCCAGGTGGCAGCCGTATATTGGTGGGTGCTTTGCGTAGTGGGTGGTAGGCCCCGACGGGGTTGGGATGTCAGGTTAAAGGAGAGCCATTGGATTTTATAGATCGATGGCAGAGATTTTATTATAGGGGTGAAAGAATATAATTAAGTCGGGAGGATAGGGGGAGAAAGGAAGGCATGGTGGCTATTGATCTTTGAAGATCAACGGCGGGGATGGGTTCGTGGAGTGATCAGGCCGGGAGAAAAGAAAATAAAGGAATGGGGGCTTAGAGCTCGATGCTGGGGACTAAGCTGGAAGGGGATTAAATAAAGGCAAGGCCCGATGGAGGGATAAGGTGATCTGAGGCAGAGAAAAAGGGGTTGGTGGCTAGGATTTTAGCGCCAGGTCATGGGTGCGGGTCATATGATGGATAAGGGGTTGTATTTTTAAGCCCTCAAGGGCTTAAAGCCCGTGTTATACAAAAGGGCACTTTTTAAGCCAAAAGAAGGTTTTCTAACGGTTTTTTGAGGTTTCGATAGACAAAAATAGGATGTTTTAAACCATAAAAAGGATTTTTTATGAGTTTAAAAGGCATTTTTGAAGGTTTCTTAGGATAGTGAAGGGAAAATGAGAAGGAGAAAAGGGGATTTTTCAGGGGAAAATGAAGGGTAAATAGGGTGAACAATGAGTGAAACAGGTTTAGAAAATGATGGAAAATGGCCTAAATTTTTATTTTTTTTGGATATCAACATGGTTTCTTGGTGGATTTTTTCAATGAAAAAGCAGTGAAAATCACTTTTTGAGTTTAGGCAGCATCAGAAGGCTTCAAGAATGAGCAATTTTCTATAAAAATAATCTCTTGAAGGCTCAAGACCTATTTTAGCCATCATTTTCCATGACAAAAATTTACTGATGGCTAACAGGGGGCCCAACCATTGTTGGAATATTCCAATGACCTTCCCATATGTATAACAAAGGGGGAACAGATAGATGATGGAGGAAATCTTAGGATGGATAACATCTCTCATGTTTGTGTTGGATACTTCTTGATGAGCCCTACACATCATGATGGGAGGATTTTTCCCACCACCTATTTGGATCCTTATGGGATCAACTTGGTCATTGAGGAGATTGCATTTCAATATCCCATGCAACGCAAAGACTAAAATCTGATTTGGGAGGATGGTATTCTCCATTGGAGGAGAGCCACCTTTTGACATGATGACAGACACTCACCATGGGTTGGATGGGTGATGTTGATGAGCAAGAGGTTGAGAAACCACTTGTAGATCTATGACACCAGACAACAGGATGCAAGACTGCATTGGTTACTCTTGAAAGAGTTTGGTCATCCTATGACACATTCTATTTCAAAGGGTATGTGGATGGATGGAATTTGGCATGGCACTTACATCATATGGAAGCAAGGAGTTTGGGTGTATTGGAATGATGTGATATCTCTCATATCAACTCTCATGTTGTTGCTCCATGACTTATATGATGATGGTGTGGGGAGGCAACTAGAGCTATTGTTGCTTTGGTTGTTATTAAGAGAGTATGGGCTGATCTTATCGCATACTTTGCATGATTTTTTAGGAGTAGGAGATGGAACTATCATGGTGCAAAGGGGATACTCTTTAGCCTTGGAATATGAGGAGGTGTTTCCACTTTGGGAGGGATCTCTCAGATATAGCAGCATTATGTTTGATGATGACTTTGACATGTGGGATGTCAAAGGGTGGAGCTATGAGATGATATGAGCCTTATTACAAAGGCCAATAGCACTGTCACTTAGGAGCTTGAGCTGTTTGATGGAGTGTTCCCAGGATCACATCACATATGATGCACTAGGGAGGCATGTAGGAGATGAGAGTGATGGAGTGATGGATGGAGACATCTATTACCTTGATATGATCTTCTTGACTTGGATTTTCAAGCATAAGAAGAGAGATCTACATGCAACACTTGTGGGCTTTCTTTCCATGCACCTTGATGCATATAATTCCTTGATGGAGGAGTTCACTTGGGAGGGAATCTAACAGGATGTATATCAACATATGGAGAGATACATAGCCCGGATGATGATGGAGAGGTTGTCATAACCAATTCCCTACTCATTTGGAGTGAGGGAGAACTTTCAATTGAGCCATTTCAGCTCAATGACCAAAGTACATGGTAGAGGATGTGTATTTATGATTCATGATTTGTACTCCTTTATGTTTTATGAGCTGCATATTGTACCAAGGAGGGTCTTTCCTTCTTGTATTTTGTATTGTGATGTACTTGAAGCCATTTGCAGCATTGATGTTGGCCATTATATTTGTGTTTTGTGGAGGATGCCACATGATTTTTGGTGTGCACCATTGGCACCAAGTTGTACTTTCATGATTCCATCTTGTAGGATGATTGTGGTAGCAAACAATTGGTTTAAAAGACACTTGTTACACTTTGTTTTGAGGCAGGCAAGGGATGCACTATGTGGGTTCCATGTATAGGATTATCATCCACCTCCTGGTTGTCCTTTGGAAACTTGCTTTCATTTGTTTATGCTTCCATATATTGATGATGTTCTTATGTTTATGGGAAGCCTTGTGGGGAGAGTGGCACAAGAGTTGGAGATGCCCATTGGGAGTATGATCCTCCATACTTCATATGTTGCATGTTTCAAGAGAAACAATGGTAAAACCATGATTGATACACTACACCTCTTGTCTTCATGTGGGAGGAGCCATTTAGAGAACTTGAGCTTTTGGGAGAGGCACTTCATGGATGTTTTGATTGATGGGGTGACTTGGATCATTCTAGGAGGCCATGATATTTCAGTCCAAGATCAGCAGCAGCCCCATGCATATCATAAGTGGAGAGAGAAGTAGTGTGGGATGGAAATTTTAGTCCCACATATTCATTCATGCAGCCCACCTTCTTTGCAGGAGCCTAAGGTGGAGGAGTTGTTTCATGAGTTGCCATGTTGGAGGGTGACTCACTTTTTATGGATGATAGCTTGAGGATTGAGGCTTCACATGGGGATAATGATTCCCAATATATTTCTGATTCCATGCCTCAAGAAGGCCTCTAGACCACATATTTTTGTTTCCATGTATGTCGCACTTTTTCATGTTGAGAGCCATTTGGAATTTTCACCAAAGGCATACTTTTACACATGGGAGGAACAACTTGAGGACATATTGTTGAGAAAGTATATTGTTCTTGGGAGGAACTTATCACTTGAGGATGCTACAAGGGGAAGATGGGAGGCTCTTCAGTTCTATCCTTGCAGTTGCTTGAGGACAAGCAACATTTGGGAGGGGAGGACTGTAATATTCCTACATTATCATGCAGATATTAGGAATATTAATTTTGCTCCAAACACATACATAGATGAATAAATGGGTAGGGAGACCCATAAATCTTTATAGAAATAATAAAAACCCTCTTAATGGGGAAAGGATCATATTCACAGTTGGATAAAAACACCTTCATGTGTGAACAAGGCTTAATGCATGTAGACAAAGTCAAGTTTGACCAATTCAACTAAGCTAAAATGGAGGATGTGGAACATTAATGAAGATAACTCAGTGGGAATATAGATCTGTTTAGATAGATAGTGTTAGTCTCCTATACCAATAGGTTTCATTTTTCATGATTGTCTTGATTGAAATATGGAATATGTTCAAACCTTCTTTCTTAAACAAAGGTGTTCCATATTCCTGAAAAACCAAAAAATCAAAAAATTTAAAAATGTAAGGAGGGTATACCCTAAAAGAAAAATCAAAGGGTAAGAAAAATAAAATGGTCAAAAAAGTGAAAGAAATGAACCCCAAACAAAAAATAGACCAAGGAAAGTGTGCAAATCCAAATGCCACTACTATTTGATTTTTGTAATAAAGCAATTGTGTGCAGCTTGTCAAACTTTTGCCACAATTCATGAATAGTCAAACTGTTTAAACTTGACTTATTCATATTTCAATTTCATGTTATAGAATAGAGAATAAATATCTGACCAAACAGTTTAATCTTGGCAGATAAGTAGATAGGCAGAGTTATTAAAAGGTGCTCAACAGCTTAATCTGAGCCCTTGGATGTAATAAGGGTAGAATTAGATGGATTTTCTTTGTAAAAAAAAGAAAAAAGATTGATAAGGGTTTGCAAGTCTAAATGCACCCTAATAAAGAAGAGAAATGGTAGTGTCAAGTAGATAGGGTAGGTAGATGGTTGCAAAGTTTTATCTGATGAATGATGCTGCTACATGTTTTTGATCCTTTACTTTCATCACAAATACTGATGCAGGAAATACACTGGAAAATCACAGCAAGCAAAGTCAAAATCATTAACTTCCCTCATCATTTTCCCCTTAAAGTTTTACTAATTTCCCCCAAAGTACGAGGGTACTTGGAGATCAAAAGGGCTCAAGGCATTTCCTTGACTTTTGGAGGGACCGGACCCTCGGCCTAATGATCAAAAAGACCTAAGTGCTTGAGATAATTCATCATTATAATTATTCATCTTTAACCTTGTCCTAAGTAAAATCTTATTTTGCTTAGGAAAATTATGCAAAATTCCATAAAAATCCCTCAAAATAACTTACTATCCTAAGTTTAAGTGTTGAAGATGAGATATTGCAAATTTACTTCAGAAATTGTCACTTTCTTAGATGTGCAAAGTTTTTTTTGAGTTCCCTTGTCCCTTTGTCATATTTACATTTAACTCTATTTACTAAATCCCGAGTGAAAATGCCCTATCCTAAGTATATAATTCCTTTTAAATTAATATCCCAAAAAACCCTCTATTATGTTTTAACCAAAGTATTTACTTCCCAAATATTCATTAAAAACCCACTATACAAGCCCTTTGGTTAAATATATCGTTATACAATAGTCCCGCCCTTATGATAAGTTAACTATATTGGTTATTTTATCATATAATAAAATAAAAAACATATATGTGAAAGACTTTAAACATATGATTTATATGTTTAATACAAAAATATAAACAAAACCAGAAGTTTTATTTTTTAAACCAAAACTTTGGAAAAGCCCCTATGCCACCGTGGCCCATCCACCTGGCATTCCACCCGACGTTTCAAACACAATTAAAACCTCGCCGCGACCCCTCTTTCCATTATATTATGGGATTAATTAGTTATCTGAACTAATTAATAACCTTCCATTCACCAATCAAAAGCCTCCAGGGGTGATTAAATTAAACATTAATTGTTTCAAAAACCCGACGGGCCCGCACCTTAAAACCTTCGCTTACTCCACGTCCCTTTCCACCGTTGGATCGTCCCTCCGCAGATCGACGCTCCACGTCAATTCCGCTACCCATCCTTTGTCAGAGTTTTAACGCGTGGGCGATTGGTGGTATTTGACTAGTCCTCCGTCCACGTGGCAATGATCCAATGGAATCGCTCCCCCCGCGATCAATACCACCTTTGCCAATAAGCGGTGCGGGGACTAAAACTGCTTACCGCCCTGCCCTCCTGCCCCACGTCAGCCTGTACCAACGTGATGTCACTCCTCGAAAAACTAAAAACCCCTCTTTTGACTTTGGGAATAAAACAAAATTGCGTGTTTTTATGTCATTTTCATCGTTTGAATGCTATTGTGCTTTCCGCTACGAATTTCAAATTTCCACTAAAATCCACTGTTCAAATCGATTTCACTCCAGATTTTTGCCAGGCCTGCGTTCAAGTATCCTTCTGCTACCACCTGGTACCTGTTAAAAACTAGCTTTCCTCCAAGAACAGGTATTTATCCTATTCCGCCCCAAACTACAAATAAAACTCTGTTTTCTTTGTTTTTCGCTGAATCAGTGTTTAAATCATATTCCTAAGATCATTCCCTGAGTTTTACGACTGTAAATTGTTCCCCTGAACCTGCAATTGTGCCAATTTCCTTCAGTAAGATCAAAATCACGCCCGGCCTGTGAAGAAAACCAGAAACCTCTGTTTTGAATCCACAAGAACCAAAATGGAGGCCCCGACAGCTTTGAATGTGACTCCACTGAATTCCCCTCACCGAGAGTTAGAATATTTACCTTTGGTAGATAAAGATTTCCAGATTAAAGACTTGCATTTTGATGAAAGTCCCCTTCTGAGTTATTGTCGCTGCAGAGACGATTTTTCAAAGGGGCAAGATGTCATTGGATTGTGGGAATCCAATCTCCCAAGGTATCTCATCCCTTCAGTCATTTTTTTCCTAGAAATCATCCACTATTTCCATTCAAACTATGATCCCACTCAAAGGGCTGTAATAGCTCCTGATTAGAGTGTTATGTTTCCCATTACTCCCCAGGCTATCAATGCAATGCTACACTTTGAACCAGACCAAGAACTAGCACCGTTTTCTATGGAAGAATTGATTGAGAAGACTAGGAAATTAACCCCAGAAAAGCTAAAATCCATGTGCCAGAATTTCATGTTGCCTGAACATCAACCTAAGGGGCCTCCTCCCTATGGTTTTTATTATTTCAATAAATTGGGAAGGCTCATCCTAAATATGATATCTTTTGTCTTGGGATTCAATACCAGTGAATATGTGGATGAAATAACACTGGTTTTACTATCTATCTTTACTCCTGGGCAGCCTCCTGAAGTTAAATATGACTTTGCCTCTTTCATAGCCAATAAGATCCATGATCAGTTCATGAGGCTAGATGATGAAAAAGTTTTCAAATATTCCTCAGTTATTTATCATCTCATTATCTTCTATCAATCAGAAAAGTTCCCTTTCTCTGTTAAAAAGCTTGATGCCAAGGGAAATCCCAGGTCAGTTATATTTTTGTCTCCCATAATTCATTCTTCCTCTGATTCTCCCTATTCCTACACTGAGTTCATTGATCAGTTTGTATATCCTGCAACAACCTTGTTGACAGGAATTCCCCCCCCAAGGCTCAGTAATGAAATAAAGAAGACCTTGCAGCTTTCAAGGACTTATAAAGTTGGATATTGGTATTTATATCAAAACCATACAGTCATCAGAATTTATGGATGTGAATTATATCCATTCAAGTTACCAAGATATGTGCCCATGAGGATTTTTGCCTTGGAATATTTCAGGCAAATGAATAATTCAGATGTGATCCATTTTTGTAGTGTGAAAAAGAAGGCCCAATTAAGGATCAAAAGTCAATTAGGTCCTTTCATCTGCAACTCTAGGGAGGTCGAGCGAGAAGCAGAAAATATATTACAAAGAAAGTTCCAAAGAAGTTTTCGTTGGGTTCCTTATGACCCATTTGGTTTTATTTGTGAAAAGAGATTAAAGAACAAATCATCCCCTTATATACACCACAAGATTCCTGAACTAGAACAATATGCCAATCAAGATGAATGGGTTGAAGGAACACTTGTTGAGGAAGAAAGTGAAGCTGACAAAATGAACAAAATTATGAAAGATCTCGAGAAGAAGTATGACCTAGAATCTTTTGGTCAAGTGCAGGTACCCCACATTGGCACTTCTTCAGCAACAAATCTACAGCAGACATTACAGGAAAGCAGTTCATCAGTTGCAGCAGAACCAAAAGGCAAAGGAAAGGAACCTGAAATCCAGGTCATTGAAACTTTAGTCATGGCAGATAAACCACAAACTTCCAAAGCACCTGAACAAGCCCAAGTTTCTCCCACTCAGGTAAAACACCCTGAAGTTTCAGAATTACAAACTCCATCCAATATGGAGATAGGAAAGAAAAGGAAAGTTCCAGATATTACTCCTCCTAAAGAATCCTCAGGAGTACATCAAGCCAAAAAACAGAAACCAGATCCAATTCCAGATGTAGAGATCATTGATGAAATATTTGATGATGGAAGGGAAGACAGTCAACTAACTGGCACAGTTAGTGAAACAAACACAGGACAGAAAGGAAAAGCTTTACAAAAGCAATTGAGTACTGAGGTATCCTCTTTCAGACCACCAAAAACAGATACAGGGGATATAAAAATAACCTTCATTAATATAAAGGCCAAGAATGATCCATTAAGAATGAAGGTATATGATCAATATCTGAAAATGGCTCCCCATAATCAGGAAAGGTTAATGTCAGCATTTGACATTTCACAAGCCAAAATGATGATGAGCCACTTCAAGTCAAAGGTGCCAAAACCCATGTCAGCAGCCGATTATATTAGAACAAATTTTGAGGTCCTGGCTAAGGATATTCATCCTTTAGACCAGATAGAGCTGCACAAACAAACTGGGGAAATGGTGTATTCCACTCTGACTAATAAGGCCATGGCAGCGCTAACGCTGCAAGATTCTTTAAATAGCACAAGTGCCCAATTGCAAATTGAGAAGGCCTCTTCTCAGGCCAAAGATAATAGAATAAAGTCTCTAGAAGACATAATCATTGGCTTGGGTCACAACCCCAAAGACATTAAAAGTATTGAGGCATTAATAAAGAAGAAAGATGATGACATAGCTGCATTGAGAAAGCAGCTGAAATTTCCAGCCTCAAGGCACCCCCAGACCCAAGAAGTTTTAAAGGGGAATTCACAAGAAGAGGTAATGGAGTTGCTCCTAAATATGACTGAGCGACTAAGTGAAACAGAGAAGGAATTAGAGCAAGCTTTACAGGAAAAAGAAGCTATCAAACAGGCTACAACCACAAGTACTACAATAGCAAAGCAACAAACAGAGCCAGAACAGGTAAACACTTCTGGTTTGAGTTCTGATGAGTTAATAAAACAAATGGAAAGTCTACAATTAAGAGTCACAGAACTTCAAGCCACTAAGTTACAATTAAAAGATTTGGAGCAGAAGTATGATACATCTAAAAATACAGTTGCTGAAAATACCAGGGAAATCAAAAGATTGGACAAATTAGTTAAGGCTTTAGAGAAGATCTTTCATTAGAAAAGCCTTTGAAGGAAATAAATCAAATTCTTTGGGGAAATATAATTGAATTAATAAAAAGTATTTGGCCCTCTATTCAAGCAATTTTTGAACAAAATGACTTGATTAAAATAGCTCAGGAAGAAATAAACAGAACAAGAGATGAACTAAGAGGTAGACCTGAGCAGGCCAATCAACTTATTCAATTTTTGAACACCCGAACGAAGCAACAGTTTGCAGTACTAGGAATTGAAGACAGAACCGGCACTATTTTGATGATAAAAAGAGTTTTCATCAAAAGAACTTTTATGCAGAATTTAGAAAGGAAGTGTGCAGATATTTTGGATGATATTAATGCTTTCAGAGAAAAATTTCAAGTTTTGTTAGACAGTGGGTTACCCAGTCCAATGCTCTCACAGGACCAAATAATGGAATTGGAAACTTATGTCAAGAAAATAGATATCCATGCTCAAAATACAACTGCTAGTTCTAGCAGTTTGACAGAAACAACGTTGCCAACAGGGAGAAATATTTATGACAGGTTGAAGAACTTATTTCATCTTGAGCATGAAATAAAGTATTTTTTTCCTAATGAGCCCACTTTTTACAAACTCACAGAGGCTGATGAGACATTGAGAAAACTTAAAAGGACTATGATACCAAAAGATCAATGGTGGAATGACTTATTGGAAATTCTATGAAAATTATCTTCAGTATGAGAATTTTATCTTTTTACTATTATGTGAAAGATAAAAATGAGCACAGATGAAAGAGTATCAGTTGAACAGGTTAAAGAGTATCCGTAAAGACAAAGAGTATCAAACAAGCAAAGAATTTACTCCAAGGGACAGCACCGAGCCCTATCTCAGCACTTGCCTCCAGGACATCAGCAAAATGAGGAAACAGCACATCAACAGTTACCTATTATTCTATCCATGAGACCATTTGTCTCCTGTTTATTTGTAAATTACTTCTTAGTCATCCTAGATTATTGGCTAGGTTAGTGTGAGATTTTTTCAAGTTTTCTTGTATAAATAAACCCTCAAAGGAAGTATTGAGGGTGGATTCTATTACTTTGCTGTAACATTGAGATTTTCGGAATAAAAGCATTTTGGAGAAATTTATTCGTGGCTTACTGGATGACGATTTGAAGTTCAGGACTTTTTACAGGATTCATGTGTTGGACTGCAGTTCAATAAGTCTTTCTACCCTTTGTCTCAAGTTTTATATCAGTTTATAATATCATTATGTCCATTTCTGAATAATTTACATAAAGGATTGAATCAGAATTTACTTAATTGTACTCTGATTTCATATGTGATTGTTCTTAATGTTTTCCTCTAAATTAGTTATAAGCATGAATTCTTAAATGCTCTTGCTTTGCTAATTTAAACATTGTTGATTACTATAATAAAGAATTCTTCATTTCTCTTTGTTTGTAGTCATCTCATCTCTTTCTTTTGAACATGGTGAAAGATTCTTAGCTGCCTTTCATCCCTTCAAAATCATCCCACCCACTCTAAATTTTTAAGGATTGTTCTCTGTCTAGCTATCTTGCCCTGTAAAGCCATCTTGTGTGTAGAATAGAAATCCAGTAAAGCCATCCTTTGACTCCATAGCCCAATGGACTGAAAACCCTCAACCTTGCCCTTAGTTTGTGGATTCCACCATTTTTCAAACAAACTCTTGGATATATAACTAGCCTAAAACCTTCTAAGAACAAAGATAAATTATAAAGAGAGAGCCCTCTTTGGATGCAGATTGGCTAGATTCTGCATCTGAGGGTTGGTTTGTGGTTACCTCGGGTATACTTTCCTTTTCCACAACTTCTAGGAAAACCTGAGTGATAACATAGTGGCGACTCCACTGGGGAATCTGAATCATTTTATTGATACTATTTTTTGATTTATAAGCTATAGACAGAGTCTGAAGATCAGCCAGGTAGCCTTTGAAATTGCTTTTGCTCTGCAATTGCAAAAGTAAATAAATGCTGCTTCAGTCTATCTCTGATTTAGCTTATATACTGAACCTTAGTTTCAAAATATTCAATCAGATTCTCTAGTTTAATAGATCTTTGAGAAAATTTTAATCACACATCATTATTTCTTGAAGAATTTGTAGAAGTTGTATTTATTCTTTCAATTAAAATCAAAAAATCTAAAAACACATAGTCTAGGAAAATTGGCTTCAGAAAGGATTCGACATACTAGGTCAAACCCTGACCCCAATCCACCACCAATATTTGAAAATCCAAATCTGATTCCTAGGATTCTTAGAAGACAAGGAAGTCAAGAAAGTTTTGAAAGAGGAAGTCAGGAGAGTTCAGGAAGTTCTAGACCACTTTCTAGATTTGCATCTTGTCCTGTGAAAATTATATATATTGATGACATTCCTTTTGACGCACGATTTGAAACATCTTTATTTGTGAATTTTTCTGAAACTGAATTATCTAGATTAGTTCTAGATCGATTGTTCTTTGAAGATTTGCAATACAGATTTGTTTCGCATCATCTTGACAGAGAGTTACATAACTCTATTCAGACTGAACAAACCTTTGAAGAAAGTTCAAACATCTCTGTAATTACTGAAGCATCTCCAAGTTCAGTCACTTTTTCTCAAGCTTTTCAAACACCTGTCACCCCTTCTACTCCTCCATCTCCTCCTTCCAGACCATCAACTCCTATTACCCCACTTTATCTTCCAATGGCCAATCGATACGCCCCTTTACAGCTACCAGCCAACCCTCCTGCTTTGCCCCAAGATTACCAGAGTAAGATCACACCTTTTGATGGATCATGTACTTACACAGCACAACAACACACCAAAAGGATGACTGATTACTTTGAGTTTTATGAGATTGATACTGATAATGTCCGAATGAGAATTTTCGTTCAGAGTCTTACTGGAGAAGTTAGGACATGGTTTAGGGCCCTTGCTCCAAATACTATTGCTGATTTACCAGCTTTATATAGGGCATTTTTGAACAGATGGGAGAAGAAGAAGGATCCTCTTCAGATCCTGTCAGAATTCGAAAAATTAAGAAGAAGACCTAATGAAACAGTACAGGATTACATCATTAGATTTAATGAAGCATATAATGCAGTTCCTCAAAACCTAAGACCCCCACCTGACTCTGTATTAGTCAAATTTCTAGATGGTTTTGACTCTGATATAGCTTATTCCCTCAGGGAAAGAGCTCCCCAAACATTAGAAGAAATGAAAAGCATAATGGTGAGTGTAGAAGCAAATCTGATAGAAAAACGAGCCAGAGCAAGAGCAGAAAGAAGAAAGCCTCTGAATGAAGAACCTTCAGCTTTTGAAAAGAAGCTGGATGCAATCATTAAAGGTATGGAAAGATTAGGAGACAGAGTGGAGACCATTGAAAGAAAATATTCTACTGATAATCAGAATGTTGCAAGAAACCCAAACTTTAGGAGGAATCTGAATCAAAATGTTGGAAAGAATGTTCCTGACCAAAACATTAGGCCACCTTTTCAAGAAAACTTCGTTGAAGGATCAACTTCTGAAGAACCTATAGAGGATGTAGAAATAAACAATGTAACTGATGACAAAAATGAACCAGAAGTCTTCCTATCCCAGGATGATCAAGAAAATCATATCCTTGAAATGTTCCAAACTCATTCAGGTGAGACTTTGATTTTAAGGAAGGCTATGACACAACAATTTATGAGGTTCATAAACAGTACAACTTGAGAAGTAGACGGATTGATGTGCCAGAGAATAGCAAACAGAAAACTGCAAAACAAAATGTCAAAGGTAAAACTAGCATCCCTCCTGTACAAAACACTCCCCCTGTGCAAATTTTGTCTAGAATAACTCTCAACCCTTCAAATCCAATAATTGAAGATGTCTCTGACAACCAACCAAACAACAAACAACAGTCTAATACGTTTCCTCCTATAGGAGATGTAGAAGAATCAGTAGAGGTTAGTCCAGAAACATCTTCAAAACAAAACTTCATTCATGAAAAAGAGAAAAACATTGAAGACCCGAAAAACAGAGAAAACCCAACTGTGCAAAACACTAAAACTCAAACAGAAAAACCTTTCAATCTAGAGGCTGAAATAGGCAAACTCAAGATAGCTGTTCCTTTATCAGAATTGGCTAAACATGAGCTCTATAGAAGTCAAATTACCAAGTCCTTAAATATTAACATTACTGGATTGGATGATTCAGTAAATATTCTTGATGATCAACCCAAACTTCTTTTTGGCCCCGAGGTAAATGGCAAACCAGAAAGTGGAGGAACTCCTCCATTTTATGTAAGCCTGAATGTTCATGACAAGATACTCCATAATGCAATGCTTGATTCTAGAGCATCTCACAATTTGATGCCAAAAGCAGTAATGGAAAGATTGAATATAGATATTACCAGACCATACAAAGATTTGTTTTCATTTGATTCTAGTCAGGTAAAATGTTTAGGTTTGATTAAAGATTTGTGTGTTACTTTGGTACAATACCCTGCTAAATCTGTCTTAATGGACATAGTAGTTGCTGATATTCCACCTAAATATGGTATGTTATTGTCTAGATCTTGGGGTGCTAAACTTGGAGGGTCTATTCAACTAGACATGTCATATGCAACTATTTCAGTATTCGGTCAGCCTAAAAGATTATATAGAGAAACCTTGATGAAGTACTTAGTCAATAGCCATGAGAAGCCTGAAAACTTCCCTGTTTACTCTGTACATTCTGATATGGATTCTTTTATTTTATACAATGCTGAGTTGGATCTCCCTACTGAAATAGAAGCTCCGGAATTGGAAACCATAAACAAAACCACTGTTAAAATTGAAGAAATCTCTGAAAACAAAGAAACACCAGATGATCAAGAAATACCTGAAGAAACTAAACAACTAGCTCCTGTCAAGAAACATTTTAAAAAAATTGATGACGATTATGAACATGAAATTCTATGGCATTTAGAGTTTGATGGCTCAGTAAACAAACTAGGGGCAGGAGCTGGGATTTGGTTACATAATGTTGAGAATAATCATGCAGAGGGTCATGCTTATAGATTGAATTTCAAATGCACTAACAACATGGCAGAGTACGAAGCTCTTTTATTAGGGCTTAAACATGTCAAGAAGTTAGGAGCTATTAGGGTATCAATCATAGGAGACTCCGAACTAATCATTCAACAAATTAAAGGAGAATGTTCAACAAAAGACATGAGACTGAAACAATACAGAGAGACAGTTGTAGAGATTCTCAACACATTTCTACAAGCTCAACTTGCCAAGATTCCCAGGAAACAAAATTTGCATGCTCACAGCCTCGCCATGTTTGCTAGCACATGCAAGTTACCTTTTGACCCTAATCATCAGTTTTCAGCTGAGATTAGACATAGGCCTGCTATACCAGACAATATTTTGAATTGGCAAGTATTTTTTAATAACAATCAAATCAATAATTTTTTGACACTTCAAAATGAGTTTTCTAACTGTAATATAGATGAAGATATAACTATTGATGAATCTGATCAAGAAAAAGAACAAAAAGAGAAATTTCAAGAGAAAATGCAATTCATTTACTGTACCCAACCACATTCACAGAAAAAGACATGCAGAATCTGAAAAATATGGAATCTGATAAGATCATAGAAGATGAGACAGAAATCATCAATTTGAAAGATAATCATTTGCCCAAAGGATTAACTCCTTTGGAAGATCTGTTTGACTCAAATGATATTCCATTTAGACCTAAAATGGAACCTGTTAAGGCTGATATGGAAGAATGCAACTTAGGAACCCCAGAAAATCCTAAAATGGTTAAGTTGTCCAAATCTCTTCCACAAGATCAAAAGGTCAAATATGTTGAACTATTGAGAGAATTCCAGGATGTTTTTTCCTGGAGTTATGAAGATCTAAAATCTTATGATACATCCATCATTCAACACACTATACCTTTGAAATCAGATCAGAAACCTTTCAAACAAAAGCTTAGAAGAATAAATCCTGTTTTATTACCTTCAATTGAAAAGGAAATCAAAAGAATGTTTGAAGCAGGGATTATAGCTCCTATCAGATTCTCAGAATGGGTTTCTAACCTGGTACCAACTAGGAAGAAGATAGGAGAAATTAGACTGTGTGTTGATCTAAGAAATTTGAATAAAGTTTCTTTAAAAGATAACTATCCTTTACCAAAAATGGACCATATTCTTCAGAGGGTAGTAGGATCTTCTAGGATATCTCTATTGGAAGGATTTTCAGGGTACAACCAGATTCTGGTTCATCCTGATGATCAGGATAAAACAACATTTACAACACCATGGGGTACATTTTAATATGTCAAAATTCCATTTGGGCTCAAGAATGCAGGAGCTACATTTCAAAGAGCAATGGATATTGCTTTTGCTAAAGAAATACATGATTTTCTGGTTATTTATCTAGATGATTTAACTGTTTTTTCTAAAACAGATCAAGAACATTTAGATCATTTAAGGCAAGTATTTATAAAGTGCACAAAATATGGGATTTCTTTAAACCCTAAAAAGTCATTATTTGGGTTGGAAGAAGGAAAGCTCTTAGGGCACATTATTTCTAAATATGGCATTAGGATTGATCCAGAAAGAATACAAGCAATTTTACAGATACCTCATCCTAGAAACATAAAAGAGTTGCAAGCATTCATAGGAAAAATTAATTTCTTGAGAAGATTTATTTCTAGTTTAGTTGAATTACTTAGATTGCTTACTAACATGTTGAGGAAAGATTCAAGCATTGATTGGACTGTAGAAGCCAAACAATCATTTGAGGAAATTAAAATGGCTTTAACAAGGACACCAGTTCTTACCAGTCCCAAATTTGACAGAGATTTCATTATTTTTTCATTTGCTTCTGAACACACAGTTGCAGTTGTTTTACTTCAAAAAGATGATCAAGGGTGTGAAAAACCAATAGAATTTTTTAGTAAAGCACTCAGGGATGCATCTTTGAAATACAATATTATGGAAAAACAAGCTTTTGCATTGGTAAAAGCAATTAAAGATTTCAGGGTTTACATATTATATTCTCATGTGATAGCTTATGTGCCTAATGTTGTAGTTAAAGATATTTTGACTCAAGATGGCATTGAAGGTAAAAGAGGTAAGTGGATAGCTACCATTTTAGAATATTATATTGAGATTAAACCAACAAAACTCATAAAAGGTCAAGGTTTGGCACAACTCATGACTGAAACTAATTGCCAAGCCTTAGACATTAACGAACTGGATGACAATCAGGAGATGGCGACTCCACAGATCAGTCAATCTTTCTTAGATTCACCCTGGTACACTGATATAATTCATGTTTTATTAAACCTGCAAGCTCCTCCAGGGTTGTCCAGAACGAAAAGAAGATTTTTAAAAATGACATCTTTGAAATATTGTATTCTAGATAGCACTCTATTTTGGAAAAAATCATGAAGGAATCTTGTTGAATTGTCTATTAAAAGATGAAACTGATAAAGTTCTTAATGAATTTCATGCAGGGGATTGTGGAGGACATCTCTACTGGAAATAAACTGCAGACAAAATATTAAGGGCTGGTTTTTACTGGCCAACATTATTTTCTGATGTTAAGAAATTTGTAACAACTTGTCACAAGTGTCAGATATTTGAGGGTAAAAGAAAGTTGTTACCTTTGCCTTTAAAACCAATTTCCACAGAAAGACCTTTTCAACAATGGGGATTAGATTTTATTGGAGAAATTCATCCCCCTTCTTTAGGTCAACACAGATTGATTTTAACTGCCACAGACTACTTCACTAAATGGATTGAAGCTATCCCATGCAGACAGGCCAATGATTCTGTGATCATAGGGTTTTTAGAAACCAACATACTTTCAAGATTTGGTTGTCCAGAAAAGATTATAACAGATAATGCTGCTGCATTTAAGTCAAAGAAAATGATTAGTTTCTGTAGTAAATATCATATTACTTTAGGCCATTCAACAACTTATTACCCTCAGGGTAATGGACTAGCAGAATCCTCCAATAAAAGCCTTATCAATATCATCAAAAAGTTATTGGAAGAAAACAAAAAGAATTGGCACAAGAAACTGACCAATGCATTGTGGGCAGACAGACTTACAACTAAGAAATCAATTGGAACTAGTCCATATGAGTTAGTTTATGGCCTTGAAGCAAGATTTCCATCATCTTTAGGAATTCCTGTTATGAAATTACTTCAGGAGGCTCAAGTGGAGCCAAATGAAATTCAAAGAAGAATTAATCAAACAATCCACCTACAGCAAACCAGGGAAGAGGTATACCAAAGATCACAAGTCTTGCAGGAAAAGCTAAAGAAAATGTTTGATAAAAGGACTAAAGCAGAAGATTTTCAACTAGGTGATAAAGTCCTAAGATGGGATTCTAGAAGAGAAGAAGAAGGGAAACATGGAAAATTTGATTTCTTGTGGAAAGGGCCTTACATTATTCATGCCTTGCAGGGAAACAATACATACTTTTTGAAAGATGTGGACAATTCAGAAGTTGAAGAAGGACCAGTCAATGGTTGAATACTCAAGCATTATTTTGATCCCATTTACTAGAATGTTTTGATTTTTCTAACTTGTACATAATATATCCTTTTTTTTAAATGCAGTTTGGATTGGATGGTGACTTCTTGAAGTTGAAGCCCGAAGTGAAGGCCCTAAGCTTCAAAAGTTTCACTATCATATGTACAATAAAGCTACCAGAAGAAGGAGATTTCATGATTCAGTTTAAGGCATTTTGAGGCATCTGACCTGCTGTTCTTGACTTTTCACAAGGAAAAGCCATCCCCAAGTGGAGCCAGTGTTAGTCTCCTATACCAATAGGTGTCATTTTTCATGATTGACTTATTGAACTATGGAATATGTTCAAACCTTCTTTCTTAAACAAAGGTGTTCCATATTCTTGAAAAACCAAAAAATCAAAAAATTTAAAAATGTAAAGAGGGTATACCCTAAAAGAAAAATCAAAGGGTAAGAAAAATAAAATGGTCAAAAAAGTGAAAGAAATGAACCCGAAACAAAAAATAGACCAAAGAAAGTGTGCAAATCCAAATGCCACTACTTTTTACTTTGATGTAATAAAGCAATTGTGTGCAGCTTGTCAAACTTTTGCCACAATTCATGAATAGTCAAACTGTTTAAACTTGATTTATTCATATTTCAATTTCATGTTATAGCATAGAGAATAAATATCTGACCAAACAGTTTAATCTTGGCAGATAAGTAGATAGGTAGAGTTATTAAAAGGTGCTCAACAGTTTAATCTGAGCCCTTGGATGTAATAAGGGTAGAAATAGATAGATTTATCATGTAAAAAGAAAAGATTGATAAGGGTTTGCAAGTCTAGATGCACCCTAATAAAGAAGAGAAAATGGTAGTGTCAAGTAGATAGGGTAGGTAGATGGTTGCAAAGTTTTATCTGATGAATGATGCTGCTACATGTTTTTGATCCTTTACTTTCATCACAAATAATGAAGCAGGAAATACACTGGAAAATCACAACAAGCAAAGTCAAAATCATTAACTTCCCTCATCACTTTCCCCTTAAAGTTTTACTAATTTCCCCCAAAGTACTAGGGTACTTGGAGATCAAAAGGGCTCAAGGCATTTCCTTGACTTTTGGAGGGACCGAACCCTCGGCCTAATGATAAAAAAGACCTAAGTGCTTGAGATAATTCATCATTATAATTATTCATCTTTAACCTTGTCCTAAGTAAAATCTTATTTTGCTTAGGAAAATTATGCAAAATTCCATAAAAATCCCTCAAAATAACTTACTATCCTAAGTTTAAGTGTTGAAGATGAGATATTGCAATTTACTTCAGAAATTGTCACTTTCTTAGATGTGCAAAGTTTTTTGAGTTCCCTTGTCCCTTTGTCATATTTACATTTAACTCTATTTACTAAATCCCTAGTAAAAATGCCCTATCCTAAGTATATAATTCCTTTTAAATTAATATCCCAAAAACCCTCTATTATGTTTTAACCAAAGTATTTATTTCCCAAATATTCATTAAAAACCCACTATACAAGCCCTTTGGTTAAATATATCGTTATACAATAGTCCCACCCTTATGATAAGTTAACTATATTGGTTATTTTATCATATAAATAAAAACATATATACGAAAAACTTTAAACATATGATTTATATGTTTAATACAAAAATATAAACAAAACCCGAAGTTTTATTTTCTAAACCAAAACTTTGGAAAAGCCCCTATGCCATCGTGGCCCATCCACCTGGCATTCCACCCGACGTTTCAAACACAATTAAAACCCCGCCGCGACCCCTTTTTTCATTATAATTACGGGATTAATTAGTTATCTGAACTAATTAATAACCTTTCTTCCGCCAATCATGTGCCACCCGGGATGATTAATTAAACGTTAAATATGCCGGGCCCGCGTGATAACCACCCCACCATCTCCCCGTCATTTCAACCGTTCGATCGCCTTTCCGCAGATCTACGCCCCGTATCAATTCCGCTACCCATCCCTGGTCAGCACATTAATGCGCGGGGGATTGGTGGTATTTGACTAGCCACCCATCCACGTGTCGATAATCGAATGGAATCGCTGCCCGCTCATCTAATACCACCTTTTTCCATAAGCGGTGCGGGAACTAACCGCCTACCGCTCGGCCCCCCTGCCCCACGTCAGCCCGTACCAAAGTGACGTCACTCCTCGAAAAACTAAAAACCCCTTTTATGACTTTGGAATAAAACAAAATTTCGCGTTTTTGTGTCATTTTCACCATTTAAACGCCACTGTGCTCTCTGCTACGATTTTCGAATTTTCGTTGAAATCCACTGTTCCATTCGATTTCGCTCCATAAATCCGCCAGACCTGCGTTCAAGCGTCCTCCTGCTGCCGCCTGTTACCTGTTAAAAACCAGCTTTCTTCCAAGAACAGGTATTTATCCTATAAGCACTTCGAACTTCAAGAGAAAGTCTGTTTTCCTTATTTTCCACTGAATTAGTGATTAAAACTCATCACTGAGATCTTCCCCAGAGGTTTTAAAACTGTGCAATTGTTCCCTGAAACTGCATTTGTGTTAATTTCCTTCATTTTAGAAATTGCACCCGGCCTGTAAAGAAAACCAAAAACCTCCGTTTTGAATCCACAAGAACCAAAATGGAGGCCCCGGCAGCTTTGAATGTAACTCCACTGAACGCCCCACACCGAGAATTAGAATATTTACCTATGATAGATAAAGATTTTCAGATTAAAGACCTGCATTTTGATGAAAGCCCCCTTTTGAGTTATTGTCGCTGCAGAGACGATTTTTCAAAGGGGCAAGATGTCATTGGATTGTGGGAATCCAATCTCCCAAGGTATCTCATTCCTTCAGTCATTATTTTCCCAGAAATCATCCACTATTGCCATTCAAACTATGATCCCACTCAAAGGGCTGTAATAGCTCCTGATCAGAGTGTTTTGTTTCCCATTACTCCCCAGGCTATTAATGAAATGCTACATTTTGAACCAGACCAAGAACTAGCACCTTTGTTTATGGAAGAATTGATTGAAAAGACTAAGAAGTTAACCCCAGAAAAGTTGAAGTCTATGTGCCAGAATTTCATGTTGCCTGAACATCAACCAAAGGGACCTCCTCCCTATGGTTTTTATTATTTCAATAAGTTGGGAAGGCTTATATTAAATATGATATCTTTTGTCTTGGGATTCAATACCAGTGAATATGTGGATGAAATAACACTGGTTTTACTGTCTATTTTTACTCCTGGGCAGCCTTCTGAAGTTAAATATGACTTTGCCTCTTACATAGCCAATAAGATCCATGACCAATTCATGAGGCTAGATGATGAGAAATTTTTTAAATATTCCTCAGTTATTTATCATCTCATTATCTTTTATCAATCAAAAAGGTTCCCATTCCCTGTAAAAAAGCTTGATGCCAATGGAAACCCCAGGTCAGTTATATTTTGGTCTCCCATAATTCATTCTTCCTCTGATTCTCCCTATTCCTACACTGAGTTCATTGATCAGTTTGTATATCCTGCAACAACTTTGTTAACAGGAATCCCTCCCCCAAGGCTCAGTAATGAAATAAAGAAGACCTTGCAGCTCTCAAGGACTTATAAAGTTGGAGATTGGTATTTATATCAAAACCATACAGTCATCAGAATTTATGGATGTGAATTACATCCATTCAAGTTGCCAAGATATGTGCCCATGATGATTTTTGCCTTGGAATATTTCAGGCAAATGAATAATTCAGATTTGATCCATTTTTGTAGTGTGAAGAAGAAAGCCCAACTAAGGATCAAAAGTCAATTAGGTCCTTTCATCTGCAACTCTAGGGAGGCCGAGTGAGAGGTAGAAAATATATTACAAAGCAAGTTCCAAAGAACTTTTCGTTGGGTTCCTTATGACCCTTTTGGTTTTATTTGTGAAAAGAGATTAAAGAACAAATCATCCCCTTATATACACCACAAGATTCCTGAACTAGAACAATATGCCAATCAAGATGAATGGGTTGAAGGAACACTTGTTGAGGAAGAAAGTGAAGCTGATAAAATGAACAAAATTATGAAAGATCTCGAGAAGAAGTATGACCTAGAATCTTGTGGTCAAGTGCAGGTACCCCACATTGGCACTTCTTCAGTAGCAAATCTACAGCAGACATTACAGGAAAGCAGTTCATCAGTTGCAGCAGAACCAAAAGGCAAAGGAAAGGAACTTGAAATCTAGGTCATTGAAACTTTAGTCATGGCAGAGAAACCACAAACTTCCAAAGCACCTAAACAAACCCAAGTTTCTCCCACTCAGGTAAAACACCCTGAAGTTTCAGAATTACAAACTCCATCCAATATGGAGATAGGAAAGAAAAGGCAAGTTCTAGATATTACTCCTCCTAAAGAATCCTCAGGAGTACATCAATCCAAAAAACAGAAACCAGATCCAATTCCATATGTAGAGATCATTGATGAAATATTTGATGATGGAAGGGAAGACAGTCAACTAACTGGCACAGTTAGTGAAACAAACATAGGACAGAAAGGAAAAGCTTTACAAAAGTAATTGAGTACTGAGGTATCCTCTTTCAGACCACCAAAAACAGATACAGGGGATATAAAAAGAACCTTCATTAATATAAAGGCCAAGAATGATCCATTAAGAATGAAGGTATATGATCAATATCTGAAAATGGCTCCCCATAATCAGGAAAGGTTAATGTCAGTATTTGACATTTCAGAAGGCAAAATGATGATGAGCCACTTCAAGTCAAAGGTGCCAAAACCCATGTCAGCAGCTGGTTATATTAGAACAAATTTTGAGGTCCTGGCTAAGGATATTCATCCTTTAGACCAGATAGAGCTGCACAAAAAAACTGGGGAAATGGTGTATTCCACTCTGACTAATAAGGCCATGGCAGCCCTAACGCTGCAAGATTCTTTAAATAACACAAGTGCCCAATTGCAAATTGAGAAGGCCTCTTCTCAGGCCAAAGATAACAGAATAAAGTCTCTGGAAGACATAATCATCAGCTTGGGTCACAACCCCAAAGATATTAAAAGCATTGAGGCATTAATTAAGAAGAAAGATGATGACATAGCTGCACTAAGAAAGCAGCTGAAATTTCCAGCCTCAAGGCACCCCCAGACCCAAGAATTTTTGAAGGGGAATTCACAAGAAGAGATAATGGAGTTGTTCTTAAAGATGACTGAGCGACTAGGTGAAACAAAGAAAGGATTGGAACAAGCTTTACAGGAAAAAGAAGCTATCAAGCAGGCATCCATCACAGAAGCTACTACAACTACAGGTACCACAACAACAAAGCAACAAACAGAGCCAGCGCAGGTAAACACTTCTGGTTTAAGTTCTGATGAGTTGACAAAACAAATGGAAAGTTTACAATTAAAAGTCACAGAACTACAAACCACAAAATTGCAGTTAGAAAACTTGGAGCAAAAGTATGATACATCTAAGAAGACAGTTGCTGATAATACCAGGGAAATTAAAAGGTTAGACAGATTAGTTAAGGCTTTAGAAAAAGATCTTTCATTAGAAAATCCTTTGAAGGAAATAAATGAAATTCTTTGGGGTAATATAATTGAGTTAATAAAAAGTATTTGGCCCTCTATTCAAGCAATTTTTGAACAAAATGACTTGATTAAAATAGCTCAGGAAGAAATAAACAGAACAAGAGATGAACTAAGAGGTAGACCTGAACAGGCCAATCAACTCATTCAATTTTTGAACACCCGAACAAAGCAACAACTTGCAAGATTAGGAATTGAAGACAGAACCGGCACTATTTTGATAATAAAAAGAGTTTTCATCAAGAGAACTTTTATGCAGAATTTAGAAAGGAAATGTTCAGAGATTTTGGCTGATATTGATGCTTTCAAAGAAAAATTTCAAGCTTTATTGGACAATGGGTTACCCAGTCCCATGCTCACAGAGGACCAAATAATGGAACTAGAAACCTATGTCAAGAAAATAGAGAGCCATGCTCAAAACACAACTACTAGTTCTATCAGTCTACCAGAAGCAACGTTGCCAACAGGGAAAAATCTATATGACAGGTTGAAGAATTTATTTCATCTTGAACATGAAATAAAGTATTTGTTTCCTGATGAGCCCACTTTTTATAAACTCACAGAGGCTGATGAGACATTGAGAAAACTTAAGAGGACTATAATACCAGACGATCAATGGTGGAAAGACCTATTGGAAATTCTATGAAAATTATCTTCAGGATGAGAATTTTATCTTTTTACTATTATGTGAAAGATAAAAATGAGCACAAATGAAAGAGTATCAGTTGAACAGGTTAAAGAGTATCCGTAAAGACAAAGAGTATCAAACAAGCAAAGAATTTACTCCAAGGGACAGCACCTAGCCCTATCTCAGCACTTACCTCCAGCACATCAACAAAATGAGGAAACAGCACATCAGCAGTTACCTATTATTCTATCCACGAGACCATTTGTCTCCTGTTTATTTGTAAATTACTCCTTAGTCACCCTAGATTATTGGCTAGGTTAGTGTGAGATTTTTTCAAGTATTTTTTGTATAAATAAACCCTCAAAGAGAGTATTGAGGGTGGATTCTATTACTTTGCTGTAACATTGAGATTTTCGGAATAAAAGCATTTTGGAGAAATTTATTAGTGGCTTACTGGATGACGATTTGAAGCTCAGGACTTTTTGCAGGATTCATGTGTTGGACTGCAGTTCAATAAGTCTTTCTACCCTTTGTCTTAAGTTTTATATCAGTTTATAATATCATTATGTCCATTTCTGAATAATTTACATAAAGGATTGAATCAGAATTTACTTAATTGTACTTTGATTTCAGATGTGATTGTTCTTAATGTTTTCCTCTAAATTAGTTATAAGCATGAATTCTTAAATGCTCTTGCTTTGCTAATTTAAACATTGTTGATTACTATAATAAAGAATTCTTCATTGCTCTTTGTTTTTAGTCATCTCATTTCTTTCTTTTGAACATGGTGAAAGATTCTTAGCTGCCTTTCATCCCTTCAAAATCATCCCATCCACTCTAAATTTTTAAGGATTGTTCTCTGTCTAGCTATCTTGCCCTGTAAAACCATCCTGTGCGTAAAATAGAAATCCAGTAAAGCCATCCTTTGACTCCATAGCCCAATGGACTGAAAACCCTCAACCTTGCCCTTAGTTTGTGGATTCCACCATTTTCCCAAATAAACTCTTGGATCTATAACTAGCCTAAAACCTTCTAAGAACAAAGATAAATTATAAAGAGAGAGCCCTCTCTGGATGCAGATTGGCTAGATTCTGCATCTGAAGGTTGGTTTGTGGTTACCTCGGGTATACTTTCCTTTTCCACAACTTCTAGGAAAACCTGAGTGATAACAGATAGAATAAAGCCACATTGAGTGTGGAATAATACTTTTCATGGAGATCCAGTAAAGGTTGATCTAGGCAAGATTGACTAAATCAAACAGTGTTGTAAAAAGATGAGTAAAACTAATGGAGACAACGCAATTTTGGAGGGAGATTCATTGCATGAATATGGAAACCCTAATGAGTGGGATGCAAGGTGAGAAGGCTCACATTATTTATAAGGAGGAGGATGGAATACATATGGGGCTAGCTTATGATTATGATTTTATGATTATATGGTCTGCTTAGACATAGTTTCTTTCTCTGGTTGTTTAGCTAAGATAGCGTGTTGTTTAGCACAAGGTCTTCCTGTTTAGGAATTCCTTCTCTTTCATTGAGTAGCTCTTGGAAGAGTCTTGCACCATATTCTCCACTATATAGATTGATTCCAAGATTCATCTTCCTTTGACAATGCAAATCCTATTGAGGGTTTGCATGTTTTAGAAAGTTGTAGCAAGTGGAGGCTAGATCTTCAGATCTAGGCCATATTAATACTTATTTTCAGTGGAGAAGTCTTCTAATCCATTGGGAGGACAGTATTGAAGGTTTTGAGATATATTTTCATATCTTGGTTGTATGCCAATATTATTTTATCCCCTACAACATAGAATAAGTCCAGATCTCTGTTATTTCTAAAGGAGCTATTGCAGGGTGATTCAGTGCACCATTTGGAGAGCTGGTTTTCTGAGTGTTGGGGATCTGCCCTTCACTTTGGAGATCTGTTGGTGGAGATCCGTTTATTAATTATACCAGATCAGATCTACTTTCCAGATCTGAATATTCCCATAGATCTGCAGTCTTATAACTCATATCTACACTTTGTACTTGGTGTATAACTAAAAACCCCAAGGGGGATTGATAAAAGAGCTTGTATAGTACATGGATCTAGTATAGATCTAGAATTTTGTCCACATACTTGCTCTAGATCTTATTTAAAACCTACTAATGTTGCAGAGGTAATAAAATAACATTTTCATGGTATTCTAGCTTTCATACATGGTTGCAGTCTCTATTTTTGCATGCTTTTCAGCTTTTTATGGCATGGGAGGCCTGTTTAACTATGCAATAGTGATTTTTTTTTTAATTCCTTTCATATATAGTTACTATAATATCAGATCTAAGGGATCCATGAGCTACATTTAACTTTCATTGCATACATTTCTAAAAAATGTGTTATTTTAGCATGCATTGCTGAGCAGTCCCATTTTGGGATATTACAAACTAATTCTAGGTATGAAACCCCAAGCAATGTAGAAATTTTTTTCACATGGACAGTGCCAGCCATAAAGGAAGCTAAATTTTTCAAATTAATCAATACTCACTTGAGAGCCAGTAATAGAAGACTTAGAGATCAAGTGGAATTTAAATCAAAAGCTAAATCAAGTGAAAATTAAGAAGGAACCTCATGAAAACTGTGTTTTTCAGTTCATACGAATTTTTGATTTGATGAAACCAGTGTTATTTTGAGTTTTGGCACATTTATGGTTTTCATTTTGAATTTTTTTTACAAAAATATTCAGTCAGCAATTTCGTAGTGCAAACAGTGTATAAAAAGTGAAAATCACTACAAAACTGTTGTAGCAGCTTTTTTCACTCTTTCTCATAAAATTTTGAAGGGAAACAGTATGAATTATGACCTGAAATTTCCAGGGATGATGTATTAAATGATAATGAAGATAATATTTGAGGAATGAAATAAAAAATTTGAAGGGAAAAAAGATAAAAGAATTGTGCTACAAAAAGCACTACGAAACTGTGTTTTTTTCATAGCGCAGCTCTATTTTAGCTCATTTGAACAGTTTGATGATGGTTTTGGACAGCTGGAACTTAGGGGGGATTTTGGGCAAGTGTTAATTCAGTTTATAACAACAAATAATCTCGAAATGATGAGTTTATGATGGTCAGAGTGTCTCAAGAGTGCAAAGGACCCTATACCTAGAAAATAGGGGACTGATTCCTACTTTGATAGAGGTCAGCATTATGGTCATTAAGATTTGGTGCCAATCATCTAGATTCGACCAGGTGTTAATAAATTTGGAAAATAATGTAATATAATTAAGATAAGGTTGTTATATATAGGTGATTGAGAGTTTGAATCCTATTTGTAATAGGACTGTTTAGTGGATTAGCTATCCTTTTGTAATAAATACCATATCATATGGTTAGGCAAGGTGTCAAGAGTTAGGAGTTTGATGTATCTAGCTATAGATAAGGTTATATTATGTTGTAAATGATCTATAAAAGATCAAGAAGTTGAATCTGGGGAGGGTTGGACATTTTTAGCAAGAGACTGTGTTTATTGTAAGTGACTGGTTTTCAGCTTAATACAGAGTTTTCTACTTAGCCAACTTGAGATTCATAAATATTTCTAGTGTGTTATTGTTCTAATTGCATATTATTACTATCCTATGGTAGTGGTGTTTTTTTATGCTACTAAAAATTCATCTTTGATTCTCTTACTTCCTATATAGACAAACTAACTGTGTTTTTTATTGTTTCACATGTGTGTCTCTTGACTAGAACTCTGATATGCCTTGACTTCCATGCTAATTAGATTGTTTGGTTTTACTGAAACTATTTTGACTCCATAAGCCTAATGTGAAATTTTTGATGTGATTTTCAACCAATATCTATCATTTATCTACTTAATATCCCACATAGAGTTATCCATCTATATTTCTATCAAAAATCATTAACCCTTGAGAGAGCCCTCTTAGCTTGAGGAGGCTAAGCCTCAATCGAAAGATTGGTTTGAAAGAGTTACACGAGATTTATTTGATTAGCAACCTATTAGGTCTAATTTTGTGATAACACCTCCAACTAGACCAAATTTCACAATGAAATCCTCTATCATTGTACCCCAGTGGCGAGTGCGCTAGTGCAACTCCCCGTCTAAATAGCAAGTGTTGGGGATTGGTCATAAGGTGTGAATAAATAGATAGACCCACACATTCCAGGTCCTTTCATTCCATACCTCCATCCACATAGCCAAGTGCTTGCACGGGTCCCCTCAACTAGAAAAGAGCTCCATGGGTGGGTTGATTGGTGGTTCAAATCATGGGATCATCATTTTTCAACATTCATCCCAGTCCTAAAAATCCCCCTTGTGGGTTTCCCACCACCGCGCAGGGGTCGCACACATAGTTAATTCAAGTGCCCAGAATATTTGTTCCTCAGGGAAATCTGCTTCTAATGCTTTAAGAAATTTTTTAACACTACTGAAACCATCTAAGTAAGGTAGCTCACTTACCTCTCAGGAGATGCATTGGAAGCTCTTTGTGATATTAAGGCACCGCAACGTAGACACGTCATGCAACAGGTTCTACCATTTTCTATCTCGCCATTTGAGTCTAAGATACATGAGTTGTCTTTCTTCCAACATTACATGCCATCAGATGTAGGGTTGATCCAATCATCATTTCGGGAAGTCAATTTATAAATATGATCAACATCCTCCTCTTCTTGCATCAGTTCTATATATCATTCACCTTCTGTTGGATCCAGGGGGACTATTACCCGCGTACCATCATTCTTGAAGACCACAATCCTCCTTTTCAGATTGATGATACCTCCCATGTCAATAGCTCGATCTAGTCCTAAGACCACAGGGTGAGAGTTTGCATCATCCACAATTTGGATTACTTCGAAATATGCATAGCCTTTAACTCCTGTGCTATCTACCACAACCTTTGTTAGCCTACCTAATGGAATAATCTTTTTCTAATTAGCCATATGTAATTGAATGGTGGACCACTCCCATTTGGGTTCTCCCATCCTTTAACAAGTTTGTTTGGGTAGGAAATTGGCATTAGATCCTAGATCCAGGATGACTTGTTCCATTTCATACTATCCAATCTGCGCAGTCATATGAATCTCCCGACTAGTCCTTTTCGTGTTCTTATAAATATTATGCACAACCTTAACCTTCGTTATAGGGGCTTCCCTTTTTGTGAAACTGTCTATTAGTACTTGGAGATTCCCCATCGCCTTCTGGTTGCATATTAAATTCATATAGGCTTGAAGGAATAGCTCAACCGCTTCATCTGCCTTTGGATCAACAGAAGTCCTCGAGGTGGATGCTTCATCCCTAGAAAAATCCTTCCTTGCTTCAATTAACGTCTCTTTCTCTTTCTGCTGGTCCAAGCTTTCATTTTTGTCAGAGGCCTTCTTGATTAGCGGCTTAGCCTCAGCCTTTTCTTCTGCTCCTCTAGTGGCAATGCCACTGCACATAATTAAATTGATATTGGGCCCATCATCGCATGGCTCAACCATAACCCATTGTACATTTTATGTAGGCGTCTTATGTGTTTCCTGCATTTTAGAGATCAGTACATGACAATATTAAATTACATGATTGAATTGTCTACAATACCTATAGGATTAGCGTGCAGGGTTCAGGAAGTCTCTTGCATAATGTCTAGCATCCCCATAGTTGTAGAAAATTAGTTTCCCTCTTCCTTGTCATGTGCCTGCACCTATACCTCCTCCCCACCCTCTTGTAGAGGATCCTCCTCACCTAGAGGGAGATGCTGGCAACGGAGGGTTAGCCTACACCCTGTATAGGTTCCCCCTATCTATTATCAAGTCAAACGTTCGACAGTTGTGCTCATCGTGACCCATTAATGAGAAGAATCTACACCATTGTTGCTTCATTTATATGAAATATATGACTAATCATGGGCAGTGTTCTATATCATGCCTTCCTGAGACCCAAAATTCAATGCACCATAGTGTGGGGGTACTTGGCCTAGAAATATCTCTTGGACATAATGAACTTGGTCCCCGAGCTTGCATATAGTCTGACAGCAAAGGGCACCGATCCTTAGTGTGGCCTGATGCCCTGCAGAGTATGCACTAGACATCTGCACTAGCTTATTTTCCTCGATCCCTTCGTAAATTCTGAATTTATAAGTGCATAGCCTCTAACTGGCTCTAGTTCTACAACACCTTAAATTGAGCATTGTCCCTTGGCACAGCTTCTAGCTTCATAGCAATCTCCAGGGATTATTCTTGTGAATCAATCTTCTGCAAACCCATAGGTCCATGCAAATGTGGTAATAACATGGCAATGAACCATTCCTTATGTTTTTTGTCATCATAAACAAATCCTCCATCACTGATGAACTTCTTCAGCCGCTGGTCAACTTCCCACATAGACTCTGTAGGTCCTTTCTTAGTATCTTTCAGCTCTACTATGAGTTGAGAATAGGATTTAGGTTTTCGGAACTGCTACTTTAGGGCATCCTTGATCTCCTGTATTTTAGGATTTTCATGTTGGGTAATGTACCCCATGAACCAATCTAGAGCCTACCCTTCAAAGGTTATTGATATTTTCACTCTTTTCACAAGATCATTATTAACATTCTACATAGCCCAAACTGCATTTGCCTAAAACCAAAATTGATCCATGTCCTCATCCCCCACATCCTTAAAAGTAGGTAGCTTCATATGGGTGGCCATATCATCTTCAGGTGGCGGTTGTGGTGGGGTTTGAGAATTCTTACCCTTGCGCGAGTTTGATGGTGGTGTAGTTGGGGGACTGGTCTCTGCGTGCGCAACCCCACATTTTTTTAGATCAGATGGATCGCTTAGAGGACTGTACATTGATCTATCCCCTTCTTGATTATCCAGATAGTATTTAACACTTCGCATCATGTTTCCACTCTGATCAGGGGTCATTCACTCGGTGTGATTGCATAAGAAACCCTTTTCACAAAATAGCATCTTAATTAGTAGCGGAAATGTTTGCAGGAACTTACCCCTAAATCCTTTGAAAAACTTTCTCTCAGCTTCAGAATAGGACACAAAATGATCAACAGCAAACTCAGTTATAAATCCACCCAAAATAATATCAACCTAGTGGTCTACCATCTAAGTAATAGAGTTATCCTCCTTTTCCAACTGTTGGATTAGTTTAGGGGTCCACTGTGTGACCTGATCGTCCTTCCAACAGGTTTGAAATTATGCTAAAATTTCCAACCACTCCTACATTTCGTGTTCAAAGGTTATGAAGAAGATCTCATGTACTTCTGTAAAAATACTTATTCTTCCAATATTTGGCATATAACTTCTTACTCCTATTTTCTTTTAAGGCAAATTCCTAGATCTTCTTTTCGAACCAATCTTCAAGTTTAGGTTTTAATGGTTTCCAATGACCTCGTGGCATCACCCAATTTCTCTCTAAAATCCTCCCAGTCCTAGCAATGGAGCCATTTTTTGGTTTGAGGGATCTTTACCCAGGTTTAGATTTGAGTTTTACCAACAAACCCCTCTACTACTAGCCCTTCCAACAATGACCTGCTTGCGTAAGTCAAGGTCTCACCCGAAGTAGTATAAGATGATGCTATAAATAGGTTTCTACACCCTAAGAGAGAGAGAGAGAGAGAGAGAGAGAGAGAGAGAGAGAGAGAGAGAGAGAGAGAGGTTAATGAATCGAGTGTCTTTAGATCTAGAACATGTCTGTGCTAAGGATGCCCTAACCAAAAACTGTTAACAATATATTTGAATGAATAATTGATGTGAAGCCCGTAAACCATAAGATAACTAGTTAACAGAAGTAATGTGACAAAACATAACTAAATATATGCATTCATTAGTCTCTAAAACATCACATCCACATGCGCATCAATCAAGTAAGAGTATTCAACACACTTACATAACCCCGAAATCAACATATAGTGCAACCCATAATATAACATAGACATATTCCAATATTAGAAGAAAGGTCTTCTCATTCATTAATGCTTCATATTCCACTTACAGACTCTTTACCATCCCACGCACACAGCCAGCGGGGTCCGCACACAGTAGGAATTAGGGTGTCCATGCACAGAGCCAACAGGAGCCCTTACCCAGACAACTTCTGTACACATATCCAATATTCTTCTTCAGGCTTAATCCAAAAAATTACTTCTAGAATCGATTTGATTCATCTATTTATACTATTTTAGCCTGCGCTACTCTATGGTCCACAAACTGTGGTTTTCAGACTTTTGGTCTATCCTTTGACCCATTTAAATTCATTAGGGGCTTTGACTCTCCCCAAAGCCCCTGTGCCAGACTAAACTATTACAAAATATTACAAAAATATATCAAAATTGCATGCACGGGACCCTGCTTCAACAATGGTGAATCTGAAAGTCACTTAGGGACCTTTTCATAACCATGATATTCAATTAAGTGAGGCTTATATTCAAATTTAAAGGTCAAACTGTTGACTGTGAGGAAGTGCATTGTATTCGTTGCACTACTTCGGAAGCACAACAAATTCAATATTTTCATGATTTTGATCACATCCTAGGACTCTGAATGCATCAAACATGTGAAAGTAATCCTGAAAATCATGATGTAACTATTGGATAACATTTATTCATCACTTTAAATATCCATCCTTGAAATGCATCACCTGTTGTGTACATATGATTGTACCATTTTCTTGTAATAACAAGGATGAAGGGAGTGGTGAGAATATTGTAAGATTGAATGCCTCTATTGGAGGTCCCATTTTGAAAAAATTGGTAATTAAGGCCTTGTTCTTCTGATCAATACGATTGACTTGTCTAGGAGATACATGTACCGTTCATGTATGGTAAACTTTTCATGTTTTATTAAATGAGTATTTTATACCAACATAAATTTCTGATAATTTCGAGGCTCATTTAAAATAAATTTATCAATATTGATACTATTTTGTTTTCCCGTGGTTGTATATTATATCAATATCTTGAAAATTATGTAATCATATTGATCTCTGATTATATTTAAGAAAAGAAATTAGTCAAAGTTATTTCTATTATATTATGTCTCATAATAAATCTCCCCAATCCTTGATGAATCATTATTAGCATTAAATCAAAATAACCAAAACACCACTAATAATAGATAGATTATACATCTCGTAAAATGATTCCTTACCCTAAAATAAGAAATCGGGCCCACATACTGGTCAGAGATCACTGTCCCAAATGAGATATAGTCTAATTATGACTTGCAATCAAATATTCTCCCCTCGTTGACAACATCCTTGTGATAGTCACATTTTACCTGACATCATTATCTGATCTAGTTCTTCATTAATATCCTTGACTCAATTATTATCTTCACTTTCTTGGTAAAAGAAATTAGTTGTATTTTGGACGATAGTGCTAGATTTACATATCTAGGGATGTTGATCAAATATTTTATAGTCTCAACTCTTTATTCTCTATTATAAAGTATTTTATTTTTAGGATGGAATTTTTTCACATACCTAGATGAATTTTTGTGTTGCTAATGCAAAATTTCTTCTTCCTCTTCATGCTTTTCCTACTCTTCCTTTTATAGATATGTTCTTATTGTATCATCTCATTATTCATTTATTTGTGGCTTTTATATGTGTGGCACTAATTCATAAATCCTTACATCTATTCATTCCACTATATTTCTTAATATTTTCTTACAACACTTTTATCCATTGGTTAAGAATAAGTACCCTAAGAAGATTCATTCATCACCACTAGAGAAAAAATTCATGAAGTTATATTCATTTGTCTTGATATAGCACTTTATTCCAAAGGCCTTCATAATATGGACTAAGGTAGGTATACCTTTCCATAGTTTTTAAGGGGTCTTATCACTATTTACATTGAACTGATATCTATTTATATATAGAAATTTTTTTGAGATACTTCTACAAAAAAAGTGTTTGGAACATTTTCTTCATTTGGCATAGCTCTTGCCATCTCTTGTACTCATCTATTCTTTCTTTCAATTATTCCATTATATTTAGGAGTTTTGGATATGGTGTTAGATCCCTGTAATTTGTTATATTGGCGAGACCAAATGTACAGGGGTAACATCAAACCAATCTTTGGAGTCCTAGGAAAACATAGAAGCAATAGAGAAAAAACAAAGATAAGTTGCCTCTAAACAACATTTCTTGGTCTAAATTTTTTTCCCTACTGCAATAGAAAGATGAAAAAAATGATAACATGAGAGAAAATGAACTAAATAAGTTACACATCACCATTACCTCTGCTCAGGGATCCCGCAATTAAGCCTTCTCCATTTTCAAGCAAGCCAAGCCATCCACAAAAACCAAGGCCAAATTTCTCTCCAGTCTCAAATTCTATGTATTAATCCCAATAATCATCCAAAATATAAAATAGGCCTCAATGTTGTATTTAACAAGAAAAGAGGACCAAAACCCTAAACATGGTTTGAAAATGTCATAAATACTCATAAATACCATTTATGTCCAAAGAGACCATGCAAGGCCCAAGGCATAAAATATCTAATGAAATAAATGCAAAATAACTTCTAACACCTAACTTTGGAGTGATTTGCCCAAAAATCCACAAAAATATCAATTTTCCATAAATGAGTGTCTTTTTTTGACTTTTTCACATAAGGGTGCAACAAGGAAGTCCAAGGGCGCAGCGCGTGCACGAGAAAACTAGGTCACATTGAAGCTGAAATTTGAAGGCCTTCTCGATGTCGGAATAAGCTCCATGATGGTTTGTTGGAAAGCCTATCAAGTATAATTTCAAAAAATGCCCTTGGTTTTCTGATTGGAATCAATTATCCTGTTAAAAAATCAAGTCTCCCAGGGCTGATAAAGGCGTAGTGCCAGCGCTGAAAACATGGCAGAAAGGTGAAATTTTGCATGTTTTTGGGCCTTTTGAGGGACCAAAAATGCTCCAAATGATATGAAATTTGGTGTGCATGATGCCCTTGGCCTAAGGACTAAAAAAATGTAGATTCTACCTCCAATGTATGCCCTGAGAAAAAGTGAAGTGCAAAAAGCATTGCGCCCTTAGCCTCAAAATCAGTAAAAAACCAAAATTCTCAAAAACTTGTCAAAATTTGCAAATATCTCCTTCATGGTGTTTGGGATGCCTGTAGAGAAGCATCATCTAGGGTTTCAAGGTTTCATTTTTATTTTTCCTCCTTAAGTTCTTGAATTTTGGCAAGGACTCTTTTGAGCTTGGTGCTTACAATTTGATTTCTCAAGCCATAATGCTTGGCCATATTTTTCTGAAGGCCAAGGTTTCTTTATGTCCTTGCTAGCTGATCCTTCACGTATGTGTTAGCCCTCTCTAACCAAGGCTCCCGATCATATTCAATATCCATGGAAATCAACTCACTTGGAATGATTTGGTCTACCAATGCTAATTCTTGCTCCTTCTCCTTGGCCAAGCCCTTCCTCAAGCCCATTGTTCTTGGCCTTCTTCTAGACAACTGCCCTTCTTCATCTTCACTCTCCTAAAAAACACCCAAGACTTCATCAAGCCTAACCTTGGTCCTTTCAACCTCTTTCTAGGCTCTCATTTCCCTAACCTCATAAATTATTTTTTTTGCCTCCAAATTCTTGTTATCAGTCTCATAATAGTGGATGACATTCCTAGCCCTAGCTAGGTTGGTTTGTAAATTTTTTATTTGGGCATCCTTACCTTTGAGAAACATTCTTGTGACCCTTGCCTCATTCTCATCATAATTGTCAACATGAATGATTTCAAATTCCTACTCAGTCTCATGATGATCTTATTCTTCTTCCTTCATGACCTTCTCTTTGCCTTTGTCCATCTGCTTGGTTGAAGTGGAAGGCATGGCCCCTTGCCTTTTAGAGGCAGCAAACACATGCTTAATTCCTCTTTGAGAATTCAAAGAAAAAGGTTCAATTGTGCTCATTTTTGTGTCTTCACCATGGTTGTCATATTGACTATCATCATCAGTGATGTCCTTGCTATCCTTATGGCTTTCATGGCTGCTTTCCTCATTGGTATCACCATCACTGTCATGGCCCTTCAACCCACTATCATCTTTGTTGCGCTCTGTTTTATCACTGTCAAGATTATCATTGTCATTAGCCTTACTATCATCTTGGTTCTGTGAGTCATCTTCAACATCATTATCATCATTAATTTTGTTGCTTTCTTCATCTTTTCCCTTTGTATCATTTATATATTCCATGCTGACATCACTGCCTTTTTCTCTGCTTGATTCTTCCTCACTGATTTCTGCACTCTTGTTCACCTTATTGACATCAAGATCATCATTATGTTCTTCATTCTCATTGATATCTGCCTCTTCTGACCTATTGCCATCATGCCTCATTTCTTTACTGTATTCTTCTACCTCTTCCCTATTTTCTGCACTTTCATTTTGCTCCTCATTAGTGCTAGGAGCCTTATTGTTTTCACTGTCATGACTGTCACCATTATTTGGCTCACTAACATCTTAGATTACTTCCTTGTTTTCTTCTTCATCATTGGTTTCTACTTCTGATCCATTGACTTGTGCCTCATCAACATTTGTTTCATTGTTTTCTGTCTCCATGCTTTCTGCACTTCCTTCATCATCACTATGAGCCTCACTATTTTTAGACTTAGTGGCCTCATCTTCACTAACATTTTTTGCCTCATATTCATCATTTCCTCATCTTTACTTACATCTACATCCATGTCTTCTTGGCCACTTTCTTAATTTTTGTCCTCACTGCCTTCTGCATTTCCCTCATCTTCTTCACTGGATGATCTTCCTTTGCTTGACTCCTCACTGTTTTTCTCTTGATTGCCAACATCATCACTGCCTTCAGTTTCCATGCTTTCTGCCTCATCACTGACCTCTGCCTCTTCATTTGCTTCTACTTCACTGCTTGATTGATCATTACCGTCTCCTTCATGGTCACTTGATTTCTCATTGCCTAATGCACTGGGAGAGGGTGATGAAGGAGGGTTTTATTGAGGTGAAGGAACATGTGTAGATGGTGAAACATGCTCATCAGGAGATGATGGAGGAGTAAGGATAGGAGGATGAGATGATGAGTGCACATTTTGCTGAGGATGGGGTTTTGGGTTTGCGAAGACCTCATTGGGCAATGAAAACCTCCCATGGAATACCCTTTTTCTCCAATTGATGCATCGCAACCATCTTGATGAGAGAATGGTGAAAGAGGCTCTGCACTTGTTGTGAAGGGTGTTTATTTTGTACAATATAAGACATCTTGTCAAAACTCCTGTAGAGATAGTAGGGCAAATGCAAAATCTTAACCCTAGTGAAGTGCATGATCAATCTGATGTGATAGGAATAAAACCTAGAGAACCTTCCCTCACATGTGAAGTATTTCATAATGACCCTCATCATGGGTGCATACCTCTCAAGAAAATGTGAAAAAGGAAATATAGATTTATTGTAGTCTTCGTACCTAGGTTTGAGGAATGGCTCATAGAGGGTTATGTCTAAACTGGCTTGTTTGAACCACTTTTCACCAACACTAGGTATCCTAGTGGCAATAACAATGGCATTTGATGAAAACTCAAATTTTACCCCTGCAAGACTGACTTTTTTCTCATGTACGTTAAGGATGAAGAGCCTAGTCAGCTCAGGGTGACTTTGTACCTGTTGTACTCTTTCACAAAAATGAAAAAACCCACATTTTGGAAACATGTGATAGTCATAGGAGAGGCATTAAGTTCCATTTTGTTTTTAGGTTCAAACCTGTTAATCCTTCCACCTCTTTGGTGATGCCTTCTTGGCACTTGGCCTTCTTATTCACTACTATTTCCTCCTTCTCTTGATATTTTGACCACTGCTTCTTTTGAAGCAAACCCTAGCTCTGCTTGTGAAATGAATGTGGAAGGGGGTAATGAAGTGGTGATGAAAGGGGAAACTCTGCAAGTGGAGGATGAGAATGAATGAGGGGAGGGGAAAGTTGGGTAGAATGAGAGGCTAAACAACCTGAGTGCAAACCAAAATGATATGTCAAACCCTGTTATGAAACACCTTAGTAATTATGACAATCTGAGATGATGGGGGTATGAAATGTCAATTCTTTGTAGTGTAAGGGACTAATTTGGCAAATGGAGTGAGTGTTAGGTGAATGAGCAACCTCCAAATCAAAGCACTCTCTGTGTGCTCTTAGTATGCATATGAAAGAGTGTCCTTAAGCAACAGTGTTCTTGAGCATAAAACTTAGGTTTTCACTTAGGGTATTCAATTCTTTAACAACCATCACATACTCGGAGAGGAGGTTTAGGACACCCACTTACCAATTAGATATGTTTTAGAGTCCCTTGATGGTAACTTGGAGGCTTTTCTGAGCTGACTTGAGGGTTTGCAGGTGCAGGAGACCCTCCTGGCCAAACATGCCGCGCTGAAATAGGCTATTAGGTCGGGCTGAACGCACAGAGGGTCATGGGAAAGTTGGGTCGGTAGAGGTATTGGGTCAGACTACACGTAGTGCTGAACGGGCTATATGGTCATTCTACATGTAGCATTGTGTGACGGGCGCGTAGTGCCAGAGTTATTCTACCGGGTCTATCAGGCATGCCGGGTGAACACGCAATGTTTGGCCAAACACGCAATGTGTACTCACAGGCACTCAGCGCAGAATAAAAATGCACGAGGAAAAATCCTAGTTGCACAACACATGACTCCAGGCATGCAGTGCCTTCCTGAATGCACAGGTCCGGGTAGACTTGCCTAAATTTGTCTAAAAAACTCACAGTTTCTCTCCTTGATACTTTTGACATTTTTGCAAGTGAACAATGATTTGCTGAAGGGTGGAAAGGACCTTTACAGGCTTAGAAACTTTAATTTAACCATGAAACCTACTTTTCTATTATTTTTCAAGCCTTTGTCACTTTTCATTAATATTCTTTTGTCACTAATTCTCTGACCTTCTACTTTGTAGGATTGCATGAATTATGAAACTTGCTCCTTTTTCTCATCTTTTTCACTAAATTTAACACACTTTGTATACAGGCTGGGTAATATGATGATCTTGACCTTCTTGTTTCCCCCTTGAAGCATACTAAGCTCATTTTAACATCTTCTGGGGGATTTCACACATTAACACCTTCAAAAACTGTCCTTTGGCATGCATTATGAATTCAAACTATGCATTTTACCTTCTTTGGCCACTTCTGATTTGCAAGTGCCATAAAAACATTGATTTTACCTTTTTACTCTTTGGTGATAGCTTGATAGAGACATGAAATTGGCCTTTTATTATCCTGAGGGTTTGATCTATTCATCTTGGCATGACAACGGCCCTAAAAACTTTCCTTTTTTTCCACCTTGAACCTGACCTCATCTTTTGCTCATTTATGCATGGCAAGCTTATTAAAACCTCTTTGAGGTACTTTTCTCATAGAAACACTATCAAAACCCTTTCTTTCTTACATTATGGAGTTGTAATCATGTTTTTTATCCTTTTTGACACTTCTTAGTGTGGGTGACTTGAATACATGGATTTTACCTTTTTTTTTACTCACCTTCTTTACATCTTTATTCTTTGAGATAGTGAGGCATTTCACCTTGGTAAATTCTAGGATGTTACACACAGCAGACCCTTCAAATATTCCTTATGTTGTCATCATGGGGGCCTAACATCATCATTTTACATTTTTGACCATTTTTGGCATGAAAAACTCCTTGGGATGAGTTTGGAATCTTTACAAACATTGATATTTTCAGAAACCCTTTGTTGTCATTATGGAGTCCAAACTTACCCTTTCACCTTTTCTGATCATCTTACCAAAAACCCTAGGTTTCTGGGGTGCTTGAGAACAATTATCAGTGTTTTCTTCTAAGTTCCCTATAGCCCTTTCAAGTTCATTCATTTATGTCCAGTTCACCTCACCTTTTTCCCTATTTCATCCATAATTTCTAAAAAAACTTCTCTTCATGTCTGGATTTCTTGGTGTTCCTCCTTCATGTGATTTGCTACATTGGATCCTTTCTTAGCACACTTCTAGCCCAATCAAGCTTAGAAACCCTGATTCTTCTTGAACACAAACTGCTTCCTCTCTCTTTGCTGTGAATGTCTTTATTGAGGAGCAGGCATTTTACCTTACCCATTGTTTGCTGATAGTCATTTTAATACTCCTACAGAAGTTTCAAACTTCACATTTACCCTTTTCAGAACTTGAACTTGATAAAATAGTCCTCCTTGGAGATTTTCTAATCTTTCTTGGACAACCATTTGATGATATTCTTTTACAGTTGAGCCACCTTCTAGCATAGGAAAATTAGGTCGTAAAACACCAAGGATGACCCTACAACCTATGAAACCCTAATGATGTAGTAGGAGGATCCTTTGACCTTGTCTTTGATTGCAACTTGGTTTGGGGTCTTCAAGTGTAAAAACAGAGTATTTGACAAATTGATGTATTGAAGATCCAAAATCAAATATACTTGATTTATCTAAAGAGCCTACAGATATAGTTTTGAGACCATCAATGCTTGAGGAACCTGGTGAACATGGGAAGGAACAGGCTATTTGGTAACCCTAGATGGAAAGTGGAGGGGTGAGGCAAAGGTAAAATAGAGTGCTGAGGTTACAGGTGGGAAAATAGGATATATATGAGTGGCACAAGCCTACTAGTGGTCCCTTAGGAGTGGTAGGTTAACCATGGAATTTTAAAACAATAGAATAGTGAAAATTTTGGTAGAAGGATAATGAAGGCAGTGAGATTTCTAAAACTCACAATATTCAGGAATCTTGTTTTTAGAAATCTAGAAATGATATTTAGTAATCTACAGATAGTAAAAAATACTGATGACTAACAGGGGCTCCACTTGGGGGGGGCAACTCCTTTTCAGGAGGTGTCCAAGACCTCAGAGCTAAAATCTCTGAGTTTTGAAGACTAGTGCCTTACTTGCACTTTTCATATCATTTCTTCCTTCATTTGCTGATGTTCTCTTGAAGCTATGATCTCAAAAAATCTGAAAACATGATTGCTTCAACCTCATTTCTACCTACCCATCCTACTTTTCCTAACATTTTTTTTCTTCTTTTGGGTGCACTTGTACTAGCAAACCCTTGACATTATTTTCTTTTGAAAGCATAAAAAAAAAATCTACTTGTACCCTTATCACTTCCAAGAGTTCAGATTAGACTAATGAAATCTCTTATTCTCTACCTAGTCTAATCATTTGTCAAGATTAAGCTGTTTGACAGATTTTTCTTTCTCTATCCTACTAACATGAAATTGAAAACATGATCAAAATAGGATTGAGCAATCTGATTTTCCACGAGCTGTGGCATTTGGACAAGCTGCACACAGACATTATTTTTTTACAATCAAAATTATAAAACATGAGGGTTGTGATCTATCATTTGTTATGTATCCCTCTCTTCTTTTTGGTTCAGATTTATGCTTTAGGAACCAGAAATCTTTCCTAATTTAATCTACTAACAAGTCAGGCTTAAATTGTTTGACAAGTCTTCTTTCACTAACCTATCAACATAAATTTAACACATGTTTAGTCATGATTAGGCTAGATGACTTAACAATATTCTTTCTTCTCAACTAGTAGTGGCATTTAGGCTTGCACACTTTCAGCAACACTCTTTTTGGGTATGGGGCTGTACCTATTCTTTTCGTACCCTCTTTTACTTCTTTTTTCTATTTTTGTGTTTTTGTTTTTTTGATTTTTCATCAATCAATATTATGTACAATGAATGAAAGCTTCAAACTAGGAATTTTGACAAAAATAGTGTTTGAGCATCCTGCCACTGAGAGGACCTCCGAATAACTCTACTCCATCCAACTCTTGTAAAAATAAATCATTGTTACCTCTAACTGAATGAATGATGTAAGGAAATTTCCACAAATTTTCAAATTTTCCATGTTTTCCTTTGTCCTCCCTCCTTGAACACTCTTGATATTTGTCTCTTTTAAAGACCTTTCCTAGGTGAATTTGGTATTCCTCATTAGTTTTAAAATAGACAATGATGTCATCAAGGTATATCATGGTGAAGTAACTTAAGTCCTTGGAAAAAGAAGTTTCCATGAATCTTTGAAAAGTAGCCCCCACATTCATCAACCCAAATGGCATTTTGTCATGCATGTAGGCACCCCAAGGTGTTGTAAAAGTGGTTTGGTGTTGAAAAGTTTGAAGTACTATCACCTGATTGTAACTTGAAACACTATCAAGCAATGACATCTTGTTAGAACCTACCCCCCTTTGTAGTGTATGATTTATCTTAGGTAGAGGGTAGCTGTCCTTCGAGAAGGACGTGTTTAGGTTTCTAAAGTCTATGCATAATCTAAACGCCCTTTTTTTCTTTCTTACTAACATAATCTGCCTGAAAGGTTTATGGTTTTCCTTGGGAGGAATCTTACTTTGAATAATGTTTGTGTCATATGGCCTTAAGCCCTCATCACCATATGCAAGAGAATCTTTATATGCTTTGCACAGCTCTATGTATTTTTGTTTTATGTGAGGTGGCAAAGTTTTGGATAGCTTGATCATTTTGGGTTCTTCTATGTTGCCTATGTTCCAGTCTTCTACATTAGGCTCGGTAAAATCCATTTCTAATTTCCTAGTAACCTCCTTAAATTCAAACAACTCTTTTAAGGGGGTGAGACCTCTTGATAGTGATTTGTCTTTGGATTGCAATTCCTCAAGGTCTTTTTGATCTGGGTCCCTAGAAAATTTTGCCTCATGAAAGTGTTCTAGAAGATTTATATCAGTATTAGGAAATGGACCTATTTTTGATGTTTCAAGTTCAGATTGGCCATTACGTTGTTGTTCAGGGCTGCTAGAGTTTTGACTGTCAAGTTCTTCATTCAGTGTTTCATTTGACTGTCATGGTAGGCCTAGATCTTTCTCAATTTCATTTACTTATTCATCAAGGTCATCTTCATTATAGAAGATAAATGAGTCAAGGTCTGAATGGATGGAATAAAGATGAGTGTTGTTTGGCCTATCTTGGTTGCTAACCATATATTTCATGTGTGATTCTCGGTAAAATTTCCTTGTTTGGTAAAAAAATAGGATGGTAGCATAGGACATGTCCATTTGGAGATTCCCTTGAAGTCTGGCTCCCCATGACTTGGATAAAAGCATGCCATACTTCGGGGGAATGTCAGAAACCACTATGTCCATGACTAGACTCTTAGCAGGTATTTGTGCTATATTGACACATAGATCCTTGATTAGACCCAAACATTTGACTCTTCTTGAGTTGAAAGAATACAATTATTTGTAAAGTTTGGTTATTTCGAGGCCTAATCTCTCCATTACCACATTGGTCATGAGATTGTGTGAGGCACTGGAGTCTAGCATAGCATTGTGCAAGATTTTTTTATGAATGTTTAAGCTGACATAGAAAGGAGGGACAACTCCCTCTTGATATTTTCCGTCTACTTCAGGTCCAAACAACAGCTCTGGTTTGTCATCATTTAGGTTCAGAGTGTTGGTGTCATTTCCTATGTTCAAATATTTCAACATTTTGGACCTATATACATCCTGAGTTACTAGTTCAGCAAGGGGTATGGTTATTTTGATTTTGGCAATTTCATCCTCAAAACTAAAAGGTGCTAGTGTTTTTGGTATATTTACATGATTTTTGTCACACATAGTCTTTTGAGCAACCTTGGTTTGTTGATTTTTATTAGGACTGTCATTTAGAGAAGTTTTACTAGGGCCACTAGTTGATGTACTAGGGAAGCTTGGGTCACCATTTTGTTGGTTGGTTTTGTATTTGTTTTGATCATATTTTTTAGCCATGGTGTTGGTATTTTCTGTTGTCCTTTTCAGTATGTTTTCAAGTGTCTTCTTGACACCTGTTAGCTCCCTGTAATTTGCTAGATTTATTGAGATACAAATTGACAAGGGTAACATCAAACCAAGCTTTGGAATCCAAGGACCTAGCCTTCCTGGATTCAGAGATGGATCTCTCAATGTGCAAATATGTGTCTTTTTTACTGATTGGGGTTGATTTTAAGCTAGATGTTAAGTGCAAGGTATTTTGATTTTTTTTTTTGGTTGAGTATGATACTTTGATAGATTTTAGATAGGGAACATGGAAGATTGTTAAGTCATTGAGCAATGGAGTCTAACAAGGTCCAGATAAGTTTGTCAATGGTGTTAAGAGCATTTTTAGGGCAATTTTACTTGGTTGGTGGATATTTTAAGGTTATGATGGATTTATGAAATGGACATAAAGACTGAGAACAAAAAAATAATAAAGGGTTGAAATCAAATCCTTTATATACTTGTAAACTGAGGGAGTTAGAAAATTGACAAGAACAAAAAGAGAATCAAATGCATAAGAAGAACCTAATCCATTTGATTTCAGTTTGAAAACAAATAATTAACCAGGACAAACATTTGATTCCAAGAACAGAAAATTTCAAAGGCAACAATATGCAGGGCTAACCATAAATCACAATTGATGCTAACTGATCTAATTTATTCAAGAAATGGACAAGTTAAGAACTTTGTTAGAGAGCAAATAAATTATTTCTCTAATGTATCTTAGCAGAAGAAAACATTAAGGAAGTGAAGGACAAACAGATTTAAGGTGCCATTAGAAAATATTTCTTAATCTAAATGCTTTGTCCTACTACAACATAGCAAGATGGAAAACATAATGGAAAACTATAAAACATAAACAAAAGGAAAACTTCATCATCAACCAAGCCTATGGATCCTGCAAGCAATCCTTCTCCATCAAAAAGCAAATTAGATCATCCATGAGTTCCAAGACATAAATTTCTCTTCAAAAACTTCAAAGGACTATGTATTATTCCAACATCACTCATCAAAATCCAACATTTACAATGAGTTCCAGTGCAGTATTTATACTGCAAATGAGAAGGTGGAACTTTTTTTAGGGTTCAAATGTCATTTATGACAAAGTAAATATGTTCCTGACCTTGATAACCATGCAAGGCATAAGGTAGGAACATAAGTAGATACCTCTCTGTTTTAATAACTCTTTCTTTACTTTCTAAGGATAAAATAGGTGAAAATATTTACTTTAAGGCTTTATCATTATCTTTTAAAATAACTGTCCTGACAGTTTAAAATATCTTCTTTAGTGTAATAACTACCAATTTTCCCTTTGGGACAGAAAGTAGGTGAAAGGTTTCAATTTGATTTATCAAGTGAGTAACTACTCTGTGTTGATTTATTCGAGGCTACTTTAGCCTAAGTTTCTTGATTTAATTATGAAGTTTCTCTTTAGGCCCTTTAGCCTTGATCCGTTATTTAATTAATCTTCCTTGCTATCTATGCTTTGTCATTGTTTAAACAATTTGTTATATTTCTTTATCTTTTGACCTTATACTTGGCTTTTATCCCTAATCCCTGTTTTAAGCCTTTATCTCTGTTTCCATTTAACAATTGTTTTATTCATTAATCCTTTATGCCTTTAAAACCTTGATCAGGATTTAACCCTCTATTTTAAGGCTCTGATTTCACCTTAAGCCTTTATAATCATCTTTTGCTGACTTTTTCCACTTTCAGACTTCTTCAAACCTTTGATTCATCTGTCTTTAACTGTGTTTTCTTCTTTAATATGCCAACTAAGCTTTTAATCTTTTGTCTGCCTCTTTGATCCCCAAACTTCATTAATTTTCTCTGCTTCTGCGTGTAGGAGGCTTCTTTAACGTGTTAGAGGGTTTAAAAACGATCAATGCTCATAACGCATCGATCAAGAATTGATATAAAACCCTTGATCACTTTATTCTTTGTTTACAGAGCCTCAGATCATCATCTTGAGGCCTCAGTCACTGAATTTGACTGTGGAATGACATTTCGGCCTTTGTCCACCATTAAGCCTGCAAAAATAAACAACATTTTTAGTTTAAAACCTGCATTTTTCATGGATTAAACTGATTCAGGAGTTCGAGGCATTGGAGCGATGTATAGAGGAGCATGATATGCATGGATGAGAAAATTCCACAAATGAAACCATGAGGGATAACGTTTAAACTTGAATTTGGGGCGAAAAATGAGAAAGGTGGTTTTGGGAATATCACCGGCGGTTTTCGTGCTACCAATGGGTGGTAAGTGGTAAAGCACAAATCAAACGCGATTCCATACATATTTTTCCATGTGTCCCGCCAATATCACCCATTTCGTGTTGATTTGGGTCGTTAAAACCTGGAGGCGAAACGAACGTGAAGTTGATTCTGGGCCGTCAGATTTGGGAGCTCCAGATCTACGGTGGAGAATGGAGCGCGATGGGGGAAGTTCTCAGCGGATGGGAATGGAGGCCAGGTGGCTGACGGAGATTGGACGGGAGGCAGAGTAGTGGGACCGGAGGTGATGTGACAAGTTTTTCGGGTAGCAGAATGGTTGGGAGTGGGGTGATGGCGTGTGGGCACGCGATCACCATTGGATCTAAGGTGATCAATGGCAAGGATCGCTCCAAGAAATAAACGTGTGAGGGGGGTAGTTAAGAGGAAGGATAAATGGTGGGAGCATGATAGCCATTCGATCAGGGCTGAGGACCTTTGATCTACAGTCGAGATGGCCCAAGGAAACAAAATATGAAGGAATGGTTGGGAAGATGGGTAATACGAAGGGTGATGATCACCATCGAATCCAGATGATCCACGGTTGAGATTGTCTCAGAGAAAAATGGATGACGGGGGTCGGGGAAAAGGAGGAGAGTGTTGTCAGCTATTGATCTTGGTAGATCAATGGTGCAGATCGTATCGGAGGTTGAATCATCGATGGAGGAAAGGGAAAGTGGAATGAAGAAGAAACGTAATTTTCCGATGTGTCGATGGGGGCTAAGGGTAGGTGCTGGGGCACGATCTGGTTGGTAAAAGGAGGACCGGGGGCAGAGATGAAGAGAGGCCAAGGTCTTTAGTACATGGTTATGGGCCTTGGTTATATGAGGAATAGGGGCAGAGGATTTAAGCCCTCAGAGGATCGCATCGGTGGGGAAAACAAAGAATGGGACCGGCGAAATGCCAAAATGCTGAAATGCCGATAGTCCTAGTGCTCTGTCATGGAGCAGGGTCACATGGAAGAGAAGGAGCTAGGGGCTAAGCCAATGGGGCTTAAAACCTAATGTTTAATAGGGTCAAAAAATAGGCCAAAAATGGGTTTTTAAGGCCTAAAACAGGGTTTCGATAGTTTGTAATAAGTTTTTTTTTAACCCAATGAAGGAGCTTTGATGGTTTAGAAGGGTTTTAGAAGGGTTTTTAGGGAAACGAAGGGTAAATGAGAAGGGAAAGAAGGGAAAAAGGGGGGAAATGAAGAGTTAATGAAGGGGAAGTGGTCCTTTTTTAAAGGGGGGAAATCACTGTTGGGATAGGAGTAAATGAGTGAAAATTGCCAAAGGAGATGGAGATAAAAAATGGAGAATATAGCCTGAAACAAGTTTCCTTTTGAAACAGAAGGTGATTTTTTTAGAAGGCATAGATGAAGATATTCAGTGAACTGATAGACTTAGGATAATGATGGTTGTGAGATTTATAGAACTCATAATGCTTCTTTGAGATATTATTTCCAGAAATCTAGGATTGGTAATTTGGTCATCTTTGGACAAAGTAAAAATTATGGATGACTAATAGTGGCTCCACTTGGGGAGGATAGCTTGCTTTTTAAGGTGTTCAGAACCTCGGTTATCAATCTTCTGGCTTTCAGTAGACCAGTTTCTTATCCATTGGGCAGAATTTCTTCCTTCCTCTATTGGTTCTCTTTGGATTTGAAAAACATTTCAGCAATTTGCAGGATATGACATTCTTCAAAGCAACATCACTACCTACCCAATCCTACTTGTCCTAGCATTTTTTCTTCTCTTGAGTGCATTTGAACTATCAAAATTTTTGACTTTTTTTTTTTTAAACAAAAATAAACTATCTAATCCTATCCTTATTTCTTCCAAGTGTCCAGATTAAACTGTTGAACTCTTTATTTCTCTACCTAACTATCTATCTGTCAAGATTAGGCTGTTTGACAGATTTGCATTCTCTATATTCTAAAACAGGAAATTTAAACACAGTCAAATTAGGATTAGACTGTCTGATTTGCTATGGTATCTATGGCTCTATGTACAAGCTGCACATAGACTTTATTTGCAGAAAAATAAAACAAAATTGTGAAGGCTTAAGATTTGAAAATTAAGAACATCCTTCTTTCTTTCTTGGCTCAAGTTTTGATCTATTTAGAGCCATAATTTTTTTCTTTTCTTTGGTTCAGATTTTTATCATGTTTGAACCATTCTTTCCTATCCTAATCTATTCTACTGATAAGTCAAGTCTGAAATAATCTTATCAATCGGTGCTTCTACTAACTTATCAACATAAATTTAAAGTATGTTCAGCCATGATTAGGCTAGATGATTGAATAATATATCGTTTTAATCAACAGTGGCACTTAGATTTTCTCACTTTCAGAAAATTCTCTTTTTTGGCTATGGGGCTATACCTTGCTTTTGAATCTTCCCTCTTTTATTTTTCTGTTCTTTTATTGCTTTTGTATTTTTCATGATTTCAAAACATTCTAAGACTAAGAAGATGCTCAAAGGTTGAGCTTATTTGTTCCTATCTAACCTAATCTAACTTTACATATGATGTACCTTTATCAGGTGAACTATTATTTCCAGTATAGCCAGTCAAGTAAGTGACTAGATAATTTCCTTTTATTCCACCTCTTAGGTATGCTGGCAGGCCACTCCCACTTTGTCTTCTTATGAACAGTAGCACTCCAATTTTCCTTTAAGCTTTGCCACAAACTGTCCTTGGCATGATTTATTCCCCTTTTTAAATTTTCTAAGGAAACAACAAAGGGGTCCTCAAATAATAGCTGGCCTAGAGGATTCGAGAAATAGACCTCATTTAGGATTACTCCCTCCTTCTCTTGAATAACCTTGAGATCATTTTGAAAAATAATCTCTTCTCCTTATTTATGACTATTTGATTTGACAACTTCAGAATGAAATGTTATGCTGCTTTCAAGAAATCTTGGTATGCCTTGATTGAGTGAGCTAATTTCTGTTTGAGAGCCATAATTTTGATGAGTAGGAGCATTCCTTGGTACTGGGTTTTCTTGAGAAGGTAGTCTAGCATCAGCATCAATATGTTTTATAGCTTCTGTATGAGAAAAGGCATCAACAAATAGGTCAGCAGTAAAACATATAGATATATCCTCTTTACATAAAAGTTTGGAAGTTGGTTATATGTTTAGGATCTTATTATTTTCTTCTTCAGTTAAAAGGGGAGGTGACTTTCTCTTTCTCTGGATAGAATCATGATGTTTTTCTTCCTTTTGTGACTGCTCATAGGGTGGAATGTTTTCTTAAGGAGGTTTTCCAATTTTAACAACAATATGTTCCTTTTTTTCTTTAGTAGGTAAGGCAGTACTGGATAACATCTGATCTATTTCTTTTTCAGTTAAAGGAGGAGGCCTCTTCTGTTTTCTTTGGATTGGGCAATAATTACTTTCCCTTTTTTGTGGAAGTTAATCTTGTGGCTAAATGTCCTTCTGTATTTTACAAAAAGGGGCAGATGGATTGTTATTTTTTTCAACCTTTTTAAAGAGCTCTTGTGGATCCTCTCTTACTTTTTGATGGATTTCATCCTTGATCAACTCTTCTTGGCCATATTGATGGTCACTTTGGGTAAGAAATGAGTGGATATCCTCTAACAGATCTTCATGATGCCAATTTCCCAAATCTCCATCAATGCTGACAAGGTGTTGTATGAGATCTTTAGATTGATCACAACAATTTTCAATCCATGATAAAGATGAAAGCTTATCTCTATATTTTTCATAAAAAACTTGGTGCATGTCTCTTATAGAAAACAAGCTCCTAGGTTCGAAACATTCATACCAATCCCTTACCTTACCTTCTAATGTTTCCATGAACATTTTCATAAGACAGTCCTCATGCCATTCAACTTTTAACCTCCATAAATGTATATGAAACTTGATGATATGTAACAAGGGGTCATCAAACTTTTCATTTGGAAAAATAGGCAGGTTTTTCATCCAATCTATTTGAGGCATTTTGTGTGGGAATCCAGGGATATGATCTCTGTTCATTAGAGCATATCTCCTTTGTATCCTTGGATCCATGTTTGTAAATCAGAAAGGGTCACTGAATCTTTTCAACCAGTTTAGAGTCTTCTACCAGTGGAATCATTAGGTCTTTTGGAGGTTGTGGAGTCGCCAGGTGGAAGATTTGAACTTTTTTTTCCACCAACATTATGATTAGATTTGCTTAATGCATTCCCAAGGGAGTTTACAAGGACTAGTGAAGTAATAGGCCTACTAGAGGCCAGTGGAGTCGCCAGGTGGAAATTTTTAGCTCTTTTGGAGGTAAAATATTCTATGGTCCACCACCAATGTTTATTATGAAACCAATATGAAATGTTTTTGGAATTTTCTGAGTTTCTATGGTTGTTGAAGGACTAATGAGTCTATAAGAGCATGCTAGGAAACTATGAACTTAGAAGTCCCGCCGTGATCGCCACTATGTTAGCTCCCTGTAATTTGCTAGATTGATTGAGATACAAATTGACAAGGGTAACATCAAACCAAGCTTTGGAATCCAAGGACCTAGCCTTCCTGAATTCAGAGAGGTATCTTTCAATGTTCAAAGATATGTCTTGTTTACTGATTGGGGTTGATTTTAGGCTAGATGTTAAGTGCAAGTTATTTTGATTTTTTTTTTTGGTTGGGTATGATATTTTGATAGATTTTAGATAGGGAACATGGAATATTGTTAAGTCATTGGGCAATGGAGTATAACAAGGTCCAGATAAGTTTGTCAATGGTGTTAAGAGCATTTGCAGGGAAAGTTTACTTGGTTGGTGGATCTTTTAAGGTTACGATGGATTTATGAAATGGACATAAAGATTGAGAACAACAAAGTAATAAAGGGCTGAAATCGAATCATTTATATACTTGTAAACTGAGGGAGTTAGAAAATTGATAGGAAGAAAAAGAGAATCAAAGGCATAATCAGAACCTAATCTATTTGATTTCAGACTAAAAACAGATAATTAACCAAGACAAACATTTGATTCCAAGAACAAAATATTTCAGTGGCAACAATATGCAGGTCTAACCATAAATCACAATTTATGCTAACTCATCTAATTTATTCAAGAAATGGACAAGCTAAGAACTTTGTTAGAGAGCAAATAAATGATTTATCTAATGTATCTTAGCAGAAGAAAAAATTAAGGCAGTGAAGGAAAAACAGATTTAAGGTACCATTAGAAAAAATTTCTTAATATAAATTCTTTGTCCTACTGCAACATAGCAAGATGGAAAACATAATGGAAAAATAGAGAACATAAACAAAAGGAAAACTTCGCCATCAACCAAGCCTATGGATCCTACAAGAAATCCTTCTCCATCAATAAGAAAATCAGATCATGCTTGAGTTCCAAGACATCAATTTCTCTTCAAAAACTTCAAAGGACTATGTATTATTCCAGCATCAGTCATCAAAATCCAACATTTACAATGAGTTTCGGTGCATATTTATACTGCAAATGAGGAGGTGGAACTATTTTTTAGGGTTAAAATGTCATTTATGATAGAGTAAATACATTCCTAGCCTTGATAACCATGCAAGGCATAAGGTAGGAACATCTATCGATACCTCTTTATTTTAATACCTCTGTCTTTACTTTCTAAGGATAAAACAGGTGAAAATATTGACTTTAAGGCTTTATCATTATCTTTTACAATAACTGTCCCGACAGTTTAAAATATCTTCTTTAGTGTAATAACTGCCAATTTTCCCTTTGGGACAAAAAGTAGGTGAAAGGTATCAATTTGATTTATCAAGTGAGTAACCGCTCTATGTTGATTTATTCGAGGCTACTGTAGCCTAAGTTTCTTGATTTAATTATGAAACTTCTCTTTAGGCCCATTAGCCTTGATATGTTCTTTAATTAATCTTCCTTGCTATCTAAGCTTTGTCATTGTTTAAACAATTTGTTATATTTCTTTATCTTTTGACCCTATCCTTGGCTTTTATCCTTAATCCTTGTTTTAAAACTTTATCTCTGTTTCCATTTAACAACTGTTTTATTCATTAATCCTTTATGCCTTTAAAAACTTGATCAGGCTTTAATCCTCTGTTTTAAAGCTCTTATTTCACCTTAAGCCTTTATAATAATCTTTTCCTGACTTTTTCCACTTTTGGACTTCTTCAAACCTTTGATTCATTTGTCTTTAACTGTGTTTTCTTCTTTAATCTGCCAATTAAGCTTTTAATCTTCTGTCTGCCTCTTTGATCCCCAAACTTCATTAATTTTCTCTACTTCTACGTGTAGGAGGCTTGTTTGATGTGTTGGAGGGTTTAAAAAGGATCAATGCTCATAAGGCATAGATCAAGAATTGATATAAAACCCTTGATCACTTTCTTATTTGCTTACAGAGCCTCGAATCATCATATTGAGGCCTCAGTCACTGAATTTGACTGTGGAATGACATTTCAGCCTTTGTCGACAATTAAGCCTGAAAAAATAAACAACATTTTTAGTTTAAAACCTGCATTTTTTGTGGATTAAACTACTTCAAGAGTTTGGGGCGTTAGATCGATGTACAGAGGAGCGGGATATGCATGGATGAGAAAATTCCACTTGCAAAACTAGGCGGGATAGCATTTAAACTTGAATTTGGTGCGAAAAATGAGAAAGGTGGTTTTGGGAATACCACTAGTGGTTTTTGCAATGCCTATGGGTGGTAAGTGGTAAAGAACAAATCAAACGTGATTCCATACATCGTTTGCCACGCGTCCCACCAAAACCACACATTTTGCATTGATTTGGGTCGTTAAACCTTGGAGGCGAAATGAACGCGAAGTTGATTCTAGGCCGTCAAATCTAGGAGCTCCAAATCTACAGTGGAGGATGGAGCGGGATGGGGGAAGTGCTCGGTGGATGGGAATGGAGGCCAGGTGGTAGATGGAGATTGGATGGGCAACAGAGTAGTGGGACCGGAGGTGATGTGACAAGTTTGTTGGGTAGCAGAAAATTTGGGAGTGGGGCGATGGTGTGTGGGTGTGCGATCACCATTGGATCTGAGGTGATCAATGGTGGGGATCGCTCCAAGAAATAAATGGGCGAGGGGGGTAGTTAAGAGGAAGGATAAATGGCGGGAGCATAATATTCGTTAGATCAGGTCTGAGGGCCTTTGATCTATGGTCGAGATGGCCCGAGGAAACAGAGGATGAAGGAATGGTTGAGTGGATGGGTAATACGAAGGGTGATGATCACCGTCGGATCCATATGATCCATGGTTGAGATTGTTTCAGAGAAAAATGGATGACGGGGGTTGGGGAAATGGAGGAGGGTGCTGTCAGCCATTGATCTTGGTAGATCAATGGTGCAAATCGTATCAGAGGTTGAATCATTGGTGGAAGAAAGGCAAAGTGGAATGAAGAAGAAACACAATTTGTCGATGTGCCGATGGGGGCTAAGGGTAGGTGCTAGGGCACGGTCCGGTTGGTAAAAGGAGGACCGGGGGTGGAGATGAAGAGGGGCCAAGGTCTTTAGCACATGGTTACGGGCCTTGGTTATATGAGGAAGAGGGGCGGAGGGTTTAATCCCTTGGGGGATCGCATCGGTGGGGAAAACAAAGAATGGGACCGGTGAAATGTCGAAATGCCAAAATGCCGATAGGCCTAGTTCTCGGTCATGGACTGGGGTCACATGGCAGAGAAGGAGCTAGGGGCTAAGCCAAAGCGACTTAAAACATAATGTTTAATAGGGTCGTAAAATATGCCAAAAATGGGTTTTTAAGGCCTAATACAAGATTCCAATAGGTTAAAATAAGTTGTTTTTAAACCCAATGAAGGAGTTTTGATGGTTTAGAAGGGTTTTAGAAGGTTTTTTAGGGAAATGAAGGGTAAATGAGAAGGGAAAGAAGGGAAAGAAGGGAAAATGAAGAGTTAATGAAGGGGAAGTGGTCCTTTTTTAAAGAGGAAAATCATTGTTGAGATAGGAGTAAATGAGTGAAAATTGGCAGAGGAGATGGAGATAAAAATGGAGAATATAGCCTGAATCAAGTTTCCTTTTGAAACAGAAGGTGATTTTTTTAGAAGGCATAGATGAAGATATTCAGTGAATTGATAGACTTAGGATAATTAATTCCATGATATTTCTAGAACTCATAATGCTTCTTTAAAATATTATTTCTAGAAATCTAGGATTGGTAATTTAGTCATCTTTGGACAAAGTCAAAATTATGGATGACTAACAACACCAATTTCTAGTTTCTTTTTCATGGATACATCTTGGTTTTTCTTAGTCCTAAGGTGATATTTCCTGTGAATCTCAATTATGGCATTTTCAAATCCCAATTTGTACTCTTCAGAATCCTCATAGTGTGTTTTAGTTTGATTTGGGGAAAAGAACCCTTGTTCTTCTTCAGTGAGAAAAACATCACCGTCATTATCAGAGCCTATCAAGTTTACATGGTTTTCTTCCAGCTATTCAGTCTCTCTTTCCTCTTCATCTACATAGTTGTCTTGGAAAGGAGGCTTGATTTGTTGTTCATTGTCTCTTTTTCTATTTTGGGGAGGGTCTCTTCTAAAGTTCTGATTTCTATTTATGTTTTAGGGATTTGGTTGGTTTTCCATAGGAGGTGCTATTTCGTTCAAGTTGATCCTCTCCGTAATTATTTCCATTACCCTCACTATATTTTCAGTCTTGGCATCATATGTGGAGGCCATGGTTTCATCTTTGTATGTGACCTTTTCTGACCTCATCCTAGCCCTCTTTTCAATCAAATTGGCCTCTACAGTCATAGCTCCCCTTTGCATGTCTTCTAAAGTTAGGGGATCTCTCTGTCTTAGTTGGTAGGACATGTATGGGTCAAATCCTTCTGGAAATTTCACTAAGGCTAGGCCTTGTAGAGGTTTCATGTGAGGCAGGAGAGCATTGTACAAACTGTTGAACCTATTGCAATAATATTGGACACTTTCCCTGACATTTATCTTAAGGTTGTTATATTTTGAGAGGATTTGGAGAGGGTTTTTATTAATCTCCCAGTTGTTTATGAATGTCTAATAGAGGGAAGGGAGATCATGTATGTTGTTAGGAGTTAAGTTTTTGAACAATTTTTTAGCTTCTCCTCCTAAGCTTTGGGAAAAAATCCTCATTTTTATGGTCTCCTCTTCTATCTCCTGATAGTCAAAGGCATCATTCATCCTATCTACATGCTGTTGGGTAGTGGTAGATTCAACTCCGTTAAAGTGAGGAGTTTTGGATTGGTAGTCTTGAGGCATGGGCACTAAATTTTGGGGTAGAACCAAGGGGGAAAACCCTGCTACCATGACTGGAGGTAAGGGAACCCATGGAGGGTTTGTGAGAGGAGGTTGAGGATGAAGTGGATTTGTTTGCACAATGGGTGTGTGAATGGGGGTGGTAGATGTACTTGGACCAGCAAACTGAGATTGACCATATTTGGAATGGAAGGAGCCAAAGTTTCGGAGAAGCTGAAAATAAGGAGGAGTGGAAGGAGAGGCTACTCTACTAGGAATCTGCAACAAATCTATGGGCTCAAGGTCTATCTAGTCTATCACACTCTCAGACTTAGTTCTAAATTTTTTTTTTCTATGGTATATGTCAAATTAGGGATCTTGCAAGGCTGTGAGGTTTTCACAGACATAAATTTCTTTGTGAATGGTCCTAACAGTAGTGGAATCTTGGGTCTTAGAAGTTTTCCGCAAATATTTTGTGGGTCATCAACTATGGTAGGAGGGTTAGGGTGAGGGTGAGATCTGGTGCTCATCCTTTGCAAAGCCAAATTTCAAACTCAATAATGTAGAGAGGCTGAAGTTTTGGAGTGTCTTGAAAACATACCTATTTGCAAGGATACTAAGCTCACATAATGATTGACTGGGTTATAGACTGTTATGACTTATTAGTGTATTCCCAGATGAGTCTATGAGAACTAGTGAAGTTATTAAGTCTACTGAAGGCTAGTGGAGTCGCCAGGTGGATTTTTTTTACTTTTTTGAGAATATGTACTTGTGGTCCACAACCACCAATTGACAAAAACCAACCTAGAGATGTTTTTTGGGTTTTCTGAGTTTCTTTATACAACACTAAGGTTTTTAATGAGTGTCCTCTAGTTGAGTCATCATTTTTATTGTATGGTGAATCAATTAGATAGTGCTCTTTGCTAACAATTGATTTTATAAGTCTAACAGGGATTTGAGAGTTCTTAAGGTGTACTTAGGATGTTATTTACTCAGAAGTTCCCACAGTGATCGCCATTATGTTAGGTACTCATAATTTGTTAGATTGGCGAGACCAAATGTACAGGGGTAACATCAAACCAATCTTCAGAGTCCTAGGACCTAGCCTTCCTAGACTCAGAGAGGGCTCTCTCTATGTTTGTGTAAAAGATGTAACTTAATAGCTTTTAGGGTTTTGATTTTATGCTAGTTATTAGGTTTAGGGTTTTTTTCTCTATTTGGTAGGTTGGGAAGGTTGTCAAGTAGTTTATATAGAGTGAGAGATTGTTAAGTCATTGCGCTATGGAGTCTACAAAGGTCTAGGGTGTATCACAGGGAAAATATAAAAAATTCAAATGGATCTAAAGGCTTTATGTGAATGAAATGAACATCAAATTTGTGAACATAGTAGGTGCAAAAGGCAAGCTAAGAATCCTTAAACAAATACTTTTAACAAGAATGGTCTTTAATACTACTAAGCATGAAGCAATAATCAAAGATAGGGCATACCAATAACTTCTTTGACTAAACCCTAGTAAGTAAGCATGAAGACAACAATCCAGTTAACTATAGAAGGCAAGAAACTTGTAAATCTTCTAGTGATTTCACCTTCAAGATTATACAACATTTAAGATAAACACATAGCATAGATCAAAGAAGAGGGAACTCCTAACATCATTCATCAATCTATAAATTCCTCCAAAGAAATTATATAAGATGAGAAAAAGGGCATGGAAAATCATAGACCTCTTTAGCTAAACCTAATAAGCAATACTTCAAAGTAAAAGACCTTAAAAACAATGTTTAAGTAATGACACAGAGCAGGGCTAACCATAAAACTACTTTGAAATTTTCTTCATTGAATCACCTTTAAGATAAACAAGCACAAGTGGATCTAAAGAGAAACTAATAATTCTCTAAACTGATCTAGCAGAGGAAAAAATAGAAGCAATAGAGAACAAACAGAGCTAAGGTGCCTCTAAACAACATTTCTTAGTCTAAAAATTTTGTCCTAAAGCAATAGAAATATGAAAAAAAATGATAAAATGAGAAAACATGAACTGAATAAGGAACACATCACCATTAACTATGCCCAGGGATCCTACAAGTAAGCCTTCTCCATTGTTAAGCAAGCCAAGCAATCCACAAAAACCAAGGCAAAATTTCTCTCCAATCTCAAAGTCTATGTATTACTCTCAATAATCATCCAACATATACAATGAGGCCTCAATGCTATATTTAACAAGAAAAGAGGACCAAAACCCTAACTAGGATTTGAAAATGTCATAAATACTCATAAATACCATTTATGTGCAAAGAGACCATGTAAGGCCCAAGGCATAAAATATATAATGAAATAAATGAAAAATAACTTCTAACACATAAATTTGGAGTGATTTGCCCAAAAATCCACAAAAATATCCATTTTCCATAAATGAGTGTATTTTTCTGACTTTTGCACATAAGGGTGCAGCAGAGAGGTCCAAGGGCACAACGACTGCATGAGAAAACTGGGTCACCTTGCAGCTGAAATTTGAAGGCCTTCCCGATGTTGGAATGAGCTCCGTGATGGCTCGTTGGAAAGCCTATCAAGTCTAATTTCCAAAACTGCCCTTGGTTCTCTGATTGGACTCAATTATCCTGTTCAAAAATAAAATCTCCCAAGCCTACTAAAGGCACAGCGCCAACCCTGAAAACATGGCAGAAAGGTGAAATTTTGCATGTTTTTGGGCCTTTTGGGGGACCAAAACTGCTCCAAATGATCTGAAATTTGTTGTGCATGATGCCCTTGGCCTAAGGATTCAAAAAATGTAGAGTTTAACTCCAATGGATTCACTAAGAAAAATCACAGCGCCAAGGGCGATGCACCCTTGGCCCTCAAAATCAGTCAAAAAACCAAAATTCTCAAAACTTACCAAAAGTTTGCAATTATCTTCCTCATGTGGTTTGGGATGCCTATAGGGAAGCATCAGCTAAGATCTCAAGACTTTTCTTGTCTTTGGCCTCCTTGAAAGCTTGAATTTTGGTAAGGGCTCTTTTGAGCTTAGCCCTTGCACTTTGATTTCTCAAGGCATAGTGCTTCGCCATCTTTTTCTGAAGGCCAAGGTCTCTTTGTGTCTTTGCTAGCTGATCTTCCAAGTATGTATTAGCCCTCTCCAACCAAGGCTCCCGATCATATTCATACTCCATGGCAAGTAGCTCACTTGGAGTGAGCTACTCTGCCAATGCTGTTTCTTTCTCCCTCTCTTTGGCCAAGGCCTTCCTGCTAAGGCCTTCCTCCAGGGTAAATTTTAAGGATGGAAAATTATTTTTAAGTTTAAAAAATTGGCGAATATCACTAGTACCTAATATGCAAACTATAAAAAATTTATTGATGTATTTGTAAAATTAATGAAATTTATAATGATTTTATATATACTCTCTATATAATATTGGCGATTTTTAATGTAAAATAATTTTACATTATAAAATTTGGGCGAATCATTTTTATAAAAAAATGGAAATTGGTGAATCTTTTTTTTGAAAAATCATGGAAAATTAGCCCACCTGCGAATATTATCCCCTAAAATTTTCCATGCCTTCCTCAAGCCCATTGTTGTTGGCCTTCTTCTAGACAAATTCCCTTCTTCATCTTCACTCTCCTCAAAAATGCCCATGACTTCATCAAGCCTAACCTTGGTCCTTTTAGCCTCCTTTTGGGCTCGGATTGCCCTAACCTCATAAATGGCTTTTTGTGCCTCCAAATTCTTGTTCTTAGTCTCATAATAGTGGATGACATTCCTAGCCCTAGCTAGGTTGGTTTTCAAATCTTTGATTTGGGCATCCTTACCTTTGAGAAGCATTCTTGTGACCCTTGCCTCGTTCTCATCATCACTATCAACATGAATGATTTCAAATTCCCACTTAGTCTCATGTTGATCTTCTTCTTCTTCCTTCATGACCTTCTCTTTGCCTTTTTCCATCTGCTTGGTTGAAATGGAAGGCATGGCCCCTTTCCTTTTGGAGGTAGCAAACACATGCCTCCTTCCTCTTTGATATGTTGAGATTGCAACAAGATGATGAGCTTAGTGGAAAGGAGTCGCCTTCACTAAGTGGGCCCGCAGGCTATTTTTTGGCGCAAAGTCTATTTTTAGACATATGGATCATGGTCTATGAGTCGCAGGATGTTATTTGTGGATGATTGGTCGAGTTGGTAAAAATAGATGGACCTCTATTTTTAGACATTGGGTGGTTTCTATTTTTAGACTGCCGGGCTAAAAATAGAACAGTCAAATATTATTAACCCTTAATAATATTTAGACTATAAACATTATCTTATCCTCTTGAAGCACTTCATTTATTCTGATGTGTACATAAATTATAGAAGGAAATACGCTTTTCCTAAGGTTTAGTTGAGCTATTGCATGGTTGACCTCGCTAGAACTCATGTGGCGCGTTTGGTGGAGTTGATGAGACAGCTTGGTGGAGTTGTGTTCGGTTTAACTTAGTTGAACTAGTTGTATTTAGTCTAACTGGAAAATACACTAGTGATGAGTGGTGTGAATTAGTTATTAATTAATTCACTAATTATTAACTCATAAATCAACTAAAAGAATACATCATTAACCGCAACGATGGACAGTTCAGTGGAGACCAGTGTTAGAGGTGGGTGAAAGGGTGAGTGTGACTATCAGTTGTGACTATACCTGTGCATGAGATTTTCACACACATTGATTGAGATTGCCAATGAGGATTGTGCAGTATAAGCTAGTGGGATTCAAACTTGGATCTCATCATTATTCATCTTGGATTGCACAGTAGAGGCAGGAAAATAGGTGGAGGAGATTTGAACTTGTGACTTGTTCATATCTGAGCTAGTTTGTGTGTAGCATGTGAGATAGTGATGAGAGCTGTGAGGAGCTTTGTGATATGTATTGTTACATGTTATCTATCATTATAATATACAGATAGTTGGGGGTTTTCCGCTGTAATCTTTCCCCATTACATACTGTGTTATATGTGTGCTTGATTATGTTTTAATGTGCGCATGTGACTGCTTCTAATTCCGCAAATTGATGATCAATGGTAGAAGAGGTTATGTATTATGCATGAAGCTCAAATAGTGTGTGTAATCAGGATAATCCTCGATGAATAATTAAGCTATTATTCAATTCTCTACATGGTATCGCAGCGAAATTGATCATCGGTTCTATTACAAGATTACAATTTATTTCAGTAGACAGAGTCTGTAAGCGGGCCAGGTAGCCTCTGGATCCATCCTTTCTTTGAAAGGTGATATATCCAGTAAATGCCCCTACAGTCGATCTCTGTGCTAGAAATAATTTGTTCTCACGGATCAGAAGCGGTTGAGTTTTGAGCTAGTGGAATTCGAATTTGCAGCAGAGTTTTTTTTCTTGGTGTCGAAGTTGAAATGTCTTTCAACGAATTGCGATTGGAGTATGCCCTTGAGGGCAACTCGAATTATGTTGCATGGAAGGACAAGATGGAGGCGGTGTTAGATGACAATGGGTTGAAGGAGTTCATAGATGTTGAAGTCCCAAAGCCTACTGATGCTGCTCAAGTTGAGGATTGTCAAAAGAAGATGGCAAAATGTCAAAGGATTCTGTTGGAGGGCATGAAGGATCACATTGTATCCAACCTGCATGGAAAAAATTCTCCATACTTGATGTGGAAAGTGTTGACAGATTTATTCCAAAGCAAGAGCGACCAGAGGAAGTTGGCGCTCAAGGATAAACTCAGAAACATAAATATGGAGAAAGGCGATAGTATACCCAAGTACCTCACGAAGTTCACCCAATGCAAGGATGAGCTAGGAAGTGTGGGGGTGACTGTATATGAGGAGGACTTGGTGGACTTGGCTCTCCTTGGTCTTATAAAGGGCTGGAATTCCTATCAGGACTCTGTCAATGGTCGGAAGAAATTGCCAGGATGGGAGCGACTTTGGTCGGATCTCATGCAAGAGGAGATAAGGTGGAGTACCAGGGATGGACCTTCATCAAAGGCATCTGATGAAGAAAATTGTGCTTTGGCTGCCAAAGAAAAGAAGGGGAAGAGCAAGAAAGCTTCTCAGTCTAGTGCGAAAGGAAAGAAGCAGGACATGTCCAAGGTGAAGTGCTTTCACTGTCACCAGCACGGACATTATGCCACAAATTGTCCGCAAAAGAAGAAAAATAAGCATGCTGCTGGATCTACAGCGGGAGAGGCCTTAGCCTCGCAATTTGAGCTGGATTTTTCACTGATCGCATGCTTGGTATCAAGTGTGATGGGTTCAGTTTGGTTCTTGGATAGTGGTGCATCTTTTCACATGACAAGAGATCAAGATTTGTTTTCAGATCTGGATGAGAAAGATCTTGGAGTGCACATCGAGATGGGCGATGATGGTAGATACATTGCGACCGGTATCGGTACCATTTCCATTGAGAGGGAGTCTGGTAAACCCTTCATATTGAAGGATGTGATGCATGTTCTAGGATTGAAGAAGAATCTTATCTCTGTGGCGATGTTAGAAGACAAGGGGTATGATGTTCTCTTCAGCGAGGGAAAGGCTTTCCTGCGCAGTAAGACAACTGGAGAAACCCAGAAGATAGGGCTCGAGTCAAGAACCTTTATCAGTTGCAAGTAGATGGTTGTGTAGCAATGGCATGCAAGGCGGAAGGAGTGGTGATCCGAGATGATGGCGAGTTGTGGCACCGCAGATTGGGCCACCTTCACCATGGAGCTTTGAAGATACTGCAACAGATTTATACTGGGCTTCCTAAGGGCACTCTTGCGCAGTCAGATCAGTGCAAGGGGTGTACCTTGGGAAAATTTGTGAAAGCCACCTTTCACAAGAAGGATAGTCGCGCCACGACGATCCTTGAGAGAATCCACACAGACGTGTGTGGACCTTTCTCAGTAGCTTTGAAAACAAAGCACAAGTACTATGTGATCTTTGTTGATGATTTCTCTCGGAAGTGCTGGATCTTCTTCATGCAGAAGAAGAGCGAGACATAATCAAAGTTCTGTGAGTTCAAGGCACCGGTTGAGAAGGAATCGGGGAAGCATGTGAAGGCTCTTAGGAGCGACAATGGTGGTGAATTCATCTCTACTGAATTCAAGGACTTTTGCAGCGCAGAAGGGATTCGGAGAGAGCTCATCGCACCCCATAACCCACAAAGAAACGGGTTGTCGTAGTGGAAGAACAGAACGATCGTGGGTGTTGTACTCGGCAATGTTGCATGACTGTGGCCTACCCATTCACTTGTGGGCGGAGGCATGCAATACCGTAGCATATGTGCAAGTAATCATTGTTCTCACAAGATACTTGGCATGAGTACACCCGAGGAGGCGTTTTCTGCAAGAGGCTCTGATATTTCCTATTCGAGGATTTCTCGGGTTCACCGTTTTTGCATTCCATGTGACGAAGGACGCCAGAAAGAAGCTGGATCCGACCGCAGAGGTTGGGATATTTGTGGGGTACACTGATACGCCCCACAACTATCGTGTGTATTTTCCAGACAGTCGCAAGACTGTTGTGCAACGGGATATCAAATTTCAGGAGGAGAAAGCCATGAAGTGTTTGCTTGAGAGGGAGCCACACTTGCATGCAGATGAGGAGCTATTAGTTCCTAAGGATGAGCTTCAGGATGTGGATCAGCCACAAGAGGAAGTTCATGAAGTGGTAGAGACCACTCATGCAGCACCAACCATCAGAGGGCGGAAGCGTACTATATAAGCTGAGCGACTGGCTCAAGATGTAGAGAAGGTTGTAGGACCACCTACAACACAGCATAGATAGAGACAGTCACTAAACCGATACACTGGATACATGGCTCTTGTGAGAAAATGTGTCATGACAGAGCCATCCTGTTTCGAGGAAGCTGTGGAGGACCCCACATGGGTAGATGCCATGGTGGAAGAGTATGATTCGATTGTCAGAAACAGTGCATGGGAGATTGTCCCAAGACCGGAGGGGAAATCAGTGGTGGGTTCGAGATGGATCTACAAAGTGAAGTAGGCAGCTGATGGGAGTGTGGAGAAGTACAAGGCAAGATTTGTTGCCCGAGGCTTCTCACAGATAGAGGGGATTGATTATGAGGAGACCTTTGCACCTGTCGCAAGGTATTCTTCCATACGGATGATTCTTGCTCTCTCAGCGCAGATGGGGTGGCACATTCATCAGATGGATGTGAAGACTGCATTCCTCAACGGAGTCATTGAGGAGGAGGTGTACATAGAGCAGCCCGAAGGTTTCGAGATCTTAAGCAGCGAGTCGCATGTGTGCAGGCTCAAGAGAGCGTTGTATGGGTTGAAACAAGCACCTCGTGCTTGGTACACACGGATAGACAGTTATTTCACCGGACTTGGATTCTCCAAGAGTGAGGCGGATCCTAACCTATACCAAATTGTGGTGGAGGGTAAGTTGTTGATCATTGTACTTTATGTAGATGATTTGATTTTGACAGGTGATGAGCTGTTGATACTTTCATGCAAGGAGGATCTTACTAGAGAGTTTGAGATGAAGGACTTGGGCCTCCTTCATTATTTCCTGGGATTGGAAATTTGGCAGCGCAGTGATGAACTGTTTGTTTCTCAGGATAAGTATGCCCAGGAGATACTGGAGAAGTTCAACATGCATGGCTGCAAGCCTGTTGATACTCCTCTTCCTAGTGGTTGGAGGAAGGAGGATGCTACTTCGGTGGAGGTAGTGGATGCCACTATTTATCAACAGTTGGTGGGGTCGCTTATGTATCTGGTCAACACACGACCCGATATATGCTATGCAGTTAACCAGCTTTCACAAGCTATGGTTAAGCCTACCAAGCTCTTATGAAAGGCAGGCAAGCATGTATTGATTTATCTCAGAGGCACATCGGGATATGGATCATGGTACAGACAAGAGGATCAGTTGAGGCGGCATGGCTTCATGGATTGGTATCATCATATCAGAGATTGTGTGCAGCGGAAGGTCATGTTACTTTCATACATTCCTACAGAGGATCAGGATGCTGATATCTTGATGAAGGCGCTCACCAGGAGAAAACTCGAATACCACAGGGGCAGGATAGGGGTTGCAGATAATCCATATATTGTTGAGAGGGAGTGTTGAGATTGCAACAAGATGATGAGCTTAGTGGAAAGGATTCGCCTTCACTAAGTGGGCCCGCAGGCTATTTTTTGGCACAAAGTCTATTTTTAGACATATGGATCATGGTCTATGAGTTGCAGGATGCTATTTATGGATGATTGGTCATGTTGGTAAAAATAGATGGACCTCTATTTTTAGACATTGGGCGAAATATATTTTTAGACTACCAGGCTAAAAATAGAACAGTCGAATATTATTAACCCTTAATAATATTTAGACTATAAACATTATCTTATCCTCTTGGAGCACTTCAGTTTGATGCTTGGATGTGGCACATGCAGCTGATAGAAGGAAATATGCTTTTCCTATGGGTTAGTTGAGCTATTGCATGGTTGACTTCAGTTAGAACTCATGTGGCAGAGTTTGGTGGAGTTGATGAGACAGTTGATGGAGTTGTGTTCGGTTTAACTTAGTTGAACTAGTTGTATTTAGTCTAACTGAAAAATACACTAGTGATGAGTGGTGTGAATTAATTATTAATTAATTCACTAATTATTAACTCATAAATCAACTAAAGAATACATCAGTTAACTGCAATGCATGGACAGTTCAGTGGAGACCAGTGTTAGAGGTGGGTGAAAGGGTGAGTGTCACTATCAGTTGTGACTATAGCTGTGCATGAGATTTGCAAACACATTGATTGAGATTTCCAATGAGGATTGTGCAGTACAAGCTAGTGGGATTCGAACTTGGATCTCATCATTATTCATCTTGGATTGCGCAGTAGAGGCAGGTAGACTTGTGGAGGAGATTTGAACTTGTGACTTGTTCATATATGAGCTAGTTTTGTGTGTAGCATGTGAGATAGTGCTGAGAGCTGTGAGGAGCTTTGTGCTATGTATTGTTACATGTTCTCTATCATTATAATATACAGATAGTTGGGGGTTTTCAACTATTATCTTTCTCCATTACATACTGTGTTATATGTGTTCTTGATTATGTTTTAATGTGCGCATGCGACTGCTTCTATTTCCGCAAATTGATGATAAATTGTAGAAGAGGTTATGTATTATGCATGAAGCTTAAATAGTGTGTAATCAGGATAATCTCGGTGAATAATTCAGCTATTATTCAATTTTCTACATGATAAGTAAAAGAAAAAGGATCAATTGTGCTCATTTTGGTGTCTTCCACATGGTTGTCATCTTGACTATCATCATCAGCGATTTCCTTGTTGTCCTTATGGATTTCATGGCTTCTTTCCTCATTGGTATCACCATTACTGTCATGGCCCTTCAACCCACTATCATATTTGCTTCTCTCTGTCTTATCACTATCAATATTAGCACTATCATTAGCCTTACTGTCATCTTGGTTCTGTGAGTCATCTTCAACATCATTATCATCATTACTTTTTCTACTTTCTTCATATTTTCCCTTTGTATCATTTATATATTCCATGCTAACATCGCTGCCTTTTTCTCTGCTTGATTCTTCCTCACTGAATGCTGCATTATTCTTCACCTTATTGACATCAAGCTCATCATTCTGTTCTTCATTCTCACTGATATCTACCTCTTCTGACCTATTTCCATCATGGCTCATTTCTTTAATGTCTTCTTCTGCCTATTGATTGTTTTCTGCACTTTAATTTTGCTCCTCATTACTGCTAGGAGCCTTACTGTTTTCACTGTCATGACTGCTACCATTATTTGGCTCACTTCCTTGCTATCTTCTTCATCATTGGTTTATGCTTCTGATCCATTGACTTGTGCCTCATCAACATTTGTTTCATTTTTTTCTGTCTCCATGCTTTATGTACTACCTTTGTCATCACTATGAGCCTTACTATTTTTAGACTCAGTGGCCTCTTCTTCACTAACATTTTCTTCCTCATATTCATAATTTTCTTCATCTTTATTTACATCTACCTCCATGTATTCTTGGCCACTTTCTTCATCTGTGTCCTCACTGCCTTCTGCACCGCCCTCATCTTCCTCACTAGCTGATTTTCCTTTACTTAACTCCTCAATTTTTTCTCTTGATTGCCAACATCATCATAGCCTTCAGTTTCCATGCTTTCTACCTCATCAATGACCTTTGCCTCTTCATTTGCTTCTACTTGAATGCTTTATTGATCACTACCCTCTCCTTCATGGTCACTTGATTGCTCATTTTCACTTTCCTCATTTCCTGATGCACTGGGAGAGGGTAATGAAGGAGGGTTTTCTTGAGGTGAAGGAACATGTGTAGATGGTAAAACATGCTCATCAGGAGATGATGGAGGAGTAAGGGCAGGAGGATGAGATGATGACACCACATTTTGCTAAGGATGGGGTTGTGGGTTTGTGAAGACCTCGTGGGCAATGAAAACCTCCCATGGAATAATCTTTTGCTCCAATTGATGCATCAAAACCATCTTGATGAGAGAATGGTGAAAGAGGTTCTTCATTTGTTGTGAAGGGTCTCTCTTTTGTACAATACAAGACATATTGTAAATACTCCTATAGAGATAGTAGGGAAAATGTAGCATCTTAACCCTAGTGAAGTGCATGAGAAATCTATTGTGATAGGAATAAATCCTAGAGAACCTTCCCTCACATGTGAAGTATTTCATAATGACCCTCATCATGGGTGCATACCTCTCAAGAAAATTTGAAAAACGAAATATAGATTATTGTAGTATTTGTGCCTAGGTTTGAGGAATGGCTCATAGTTGCTTATGTCTAAACTGGCCTATATGAACCACTTTTCACCAACACTAGGCATCCCAGTGGCAATAGAAATGGCATCTGATGACAACTCAAAGTTTACCCCTGCAACACTAACTTTTTTCTCATGTAGTTTAAGGATGAAGAACCTAGTCAACTTAGGGTGACTTTGTACCTGTTGTACTCTTTCACAAAAATGAAAATACTCCACATTTTGGAAACATGTGACAGTCATAGGAGAGGCATTAAGTTCCATTGTATTTTTAGGTTCAAACCTAATAATCCTTCCACCTCTATGTTGATGCCTTCTTGGCACTTGGCCTTCTTATTCACTACCATTTCCTCCTTCTCTTGACATTTTGACCACCGATGATTTTGAACCAAACCCTACCTTTACTTGTGAAATGAATGTGGAAGGAGGTAATGAAGTGGTGATGAAAGGGGAAATTCTGCAAGTGGAGGATGAGAATGAATGAGTGGAGGGGAAAATTGGGCAGAATGAGAGGCTAAACAACCTGACTGAAAACCAACTGATATGTCAAACCATACTGTGAAAACACCTTAATAATGATGAAAATATGAGATGATGGGGGTATGCAATGTCAATGTTTTTCAGTTTAAGGGACTGATTTGGAAAATGGAGTGAGTGTTAGTTGAATGAGAAATCTCTCAATCAAAGCACTCTCTATGTGCTCTGAGTATGGAGATGAAAGTGTGTCCTTAAACCATGGTGTTCTTGAGCATAAAACTTAGGTTTTCTCTTAGGGTATTCAATTCTTTAACAACCATCACATGCTTGGAGAGGAGGTTTAGGACATCCTCTTACCATTTAGAGATGTTTTAGAGACCCTTGATGCAAAATTGGAGGCTTTTATGAGCCAACTTGAGGGTTTGCAGGTGCAGGAGGCCCTCTTGGCCAAATGCATAGCGCTGAAATAGGTTTTCGGGTTGGGATGAACCCACAGCAGGTCACAGGTGATTCAAGTCGGCAGAGGTGTCGTTTCAGGTTGCACGCAGCAGTAAACGGGCTGTCGGGTCGGGATGCACGTGGTGTTGTGTGCCGGGCGCGCAGCACCAGAGTTATTCCACCGGGTCTGTTGGGCCTGTCGGGGGAATGCACAACATTCGGACAAATGTGCAACGCATACTCACAGGCGCACAACACAGAAGAGAAATGAACGAGGAAAAAGCCCAGACACGTAGCACATGACTCTAGGCATGCACCGCCTTCCTGAATGCACAATGCCGAGTATACTTGCCCAAATTTGCCTCAGAAACTCACAGTTTCCTCTCCTTGATACTTTTGAATTTTTTGCAAGTGAACAATGATTTGCTGAAGGGTGGAGAGGACCCTTATAGGCTTAGAAACTTTAATTTAACCATGAAACCTACTTTTCTAATGTTTTTCAAGCCTTTGTCACTTTTCATTGATATTATTTTGTCACTGATTCTCCGACCTTCTGCTTTGTAGGATTCATGAGTTATGAAACTTGCTCTTTTTCCTCATCTTTTTCACTAAATTTTAACACTGTTTGTATGCAGGCTGGGTAAGATGATCATCTTGACCTTATTTTTTCCCCCTTGAAGCATAATAAGCTCATTTGAACATCTTCTGGGGGATTTCACACATTAACACCTTCAAAAACTCTCCTTTGGCATGCATTATGAATTCAAACTATGCCTTTTACCTTCTTTGGCCACTTTTGATTTGCAGGTGCCATAAAAACATTGAGTTTACCTTTCTAATCTTTGGTGATAACTTGCTGGAGACATGAAATTGGCTTTCTGTTAGCTTGAGGGTTTGATCTATTCATCTTGGCACAGTAGCAACCCTAAAAACTTTCCTTTTTTCTACCTTGAACCTGACCTCATCTTTTGCTCATTTATGCATCACAAGCTTATTAAAACCTCTTTGAGGAGTTTTTCTCATAGCAGCACTGTCAAAACCCTTTCTTGCTTGCATTATGGAGTTGTAATCACGTTCTTTATCTTTTTTGACACTTCTTGGTGTGGGTGACTTGAATACATGGATTTTCCCTCTTTTTTTACTGACCTTCTTTACATCTTTATTATTTGAGACAGTGAGGCATTTCACCTTGGTAAACTCTGGGATGTTACACACAGCAGCCCCTTCAAATATTCCTTTTGTTGTCATCATGGGGGCTTAACATCATCATTTTACCTCCTTGACCATTTTTGGCATGACAAACTCCTTGGGATGACTTTGGAATCTTTACAAACAATGATATCTTCATAAGCCCTTTGTTGTCATTATGGAGTCCAAACTTACCCTTTCACCTTTTCTGATCATCTTACCAAAAACCCTAGGTTTCTAGGATGCTTGAGAACAATTAACAGTTTTGTCTTCTAATTTATATATAGCCCTTTAAAGTTCATTGATTTATGTCCAGTTCACCTCACCTTTTTCCCTAATTCATCCATAATTTCTGAAAAAAGCTTCTCTCCATGTCTGATTTCCTTGGTGTGCCTCCTTCATGTGATTTGCTACATTGGACCCTTGCTTGGCACACTGCTAGCCCAATCAAGCTTAGAAACACTGATTCTTCTTGAACACAAACTACTTCCTCTCTCTTTGTTGTGAATGTCTTTATTAAGGAGCATGCCTTTTACCTTACCCATTGTCTGTTGATAGTCATTTTAACACTCCTACAAAAGTGTCAAACTTCACATTTACCCTTTGTAGAACTTGAACTTGATAAAGTAGTCCTCCTTGAAGATTTTCTGATCTTTCTTGGACAACTATGTGCTGATATTCTTTTACATTTGAGCCAGCTTCTAGATTAGGAAAAGCAGGGCTTAAAACACCAAGGATGACCCTACAACCTATGAAACCCTAATGACCTAGTGGGAGGATCCAATGACCTGGTCTTTGACTGAAACATTGTTTGGGGTCTTCAAGTGTAAAAATAGAGTATTTGATAAATTGATGTATTGAAGATTCAAAATCCAATGTACTTGATTTATCTAAAGATCCCACAGAGATAGTTTTGAGACCATCAATGCTTGACGAACCTGGGGAACATGGGAAGGAACAGGCTGTTTGGTAAGCCTAGATGTAAAGTGGAGGGATGAGGCAAAGGAAAAAAAGAGTGCTGAGATTACAGGTGGGAAAATAAGATATAGATGAGTGGCACAAGCCCATGATTGGTCTCTTAGGAGTGGTAGGTCAACCGTGGAATGGTAAAATAGTGGAATAGTGAAAAATTTGGTATAAGGATAATGAAGGCAGTGAGATTTCTAAAACTCACAATATTCAAGAATCTTGTTTTTAGAAATCTGGAAATGATATTTAGTCATCTACAGATAGTAAAAATTACTGATGAATAACGTATGGATTATTGTGTTCTAATTCCATTATTTTGATAGAATTCATATAATTCATATGAGGTAAACTCGCCTCCTCTATCAAATCTTAGGTGCTTGATCTTTAAATCCATTTCATTCTTAACTTGAGATTTGAATATTTTGAACTTACTAAAGGCTTCTAACATTTCTTTAAGAAAAATTATCCATGTTTCTCTTGTATAATCATTAATAAAGAGCATGAAGTCTTTCACCTCTTAAGGTATAGGTTATTTTAGCTCCACAAACATCTAAATGAATTAACTCCGGTAGTCTAGTTGGTGAATATTCTTTCATCTTGAAATGAACCCTTCTCTTCTTCCCAAAATAATATGGCTTTCATATGGAGTAATTTGGCTTTGATATCTTAGGAATTCCCCTTATTACTTCTTCCTTGCTTACTTTTACCAATTTATCAAAATTGATACACCCCATTATTCTACGATATAACTAGCTTCCTTCCACTTTGCTCGTGCAACAATTTTATTTTCTCCCATAAAAAACATACGCATTTCTAGTAGTTATAATTTATTTAACTATCACTTTACTGGATTCAACCTTCCTTATTTCACATCCCTTAGAATGAAATTTTAGGTCACATTGTTGGTCATTCATTTTACTAACACTCACCAAATTGTGTTTAAGACTATCAACCTATAAGACATTTTGAGCCTTATCCCTTCCATTAATGCTAATAGTTCCCCTACCTTTTATCTTAGCTGGTGAATTATTTCCAAAAGTGACACTTCCTCCATTTTCTTCTTCTAAATATAAGAATTTACTCTTCCCCCCTATCATATGTTTGAGCGCCCATTATAAATGTACCATTTTCCTTCTTGGTTATGAGAATATAATGAAAATACATGTACTTCATATATTTCTTGCTTCATTTTCCACTTTTTAGTGTTTTATTAATGTTGGATCTACTTGGTAAATTGTTTCCTAGGAGGATTTATCATTTTTTCAGCAATCCCTTTCCTTCTGTAAAAAATTATTGCATTTATAACATTCAATTTAATATAGGAGAGGATAAAATTCATTGTTATTGCCACCATAGGAACCTGGAATTCCTAGATCTAAACAATAAGAACTTACTAGATCTAATTTTTTTTCTCTAATATATCTATGAGGTCTACTGTTTATAGACTTATGAACAAATTTATGACATGAAAAATAGTAGCCGTAAAAGAGATTTTGGTACTTGAAAGTGTATGTCCTTTGTGGAGGAGTGGTTCTACTAAACCATTTATGTATTTCTTTTTTATTCCTTTATTTTCCATTATAATCATCTGTGGAGCTAATGGGTTCATTTACTTGTTGTTTATTTTTTTGTTAGTGCCTCTATTTTCATTAATAAACCATCCTTTGAGTGCATTCACATAACTAACGACCTCTCTTTTTTATAGGGACTTTGTGCTTTTCTCTCCTTTCAATATCTCATAGTGTTTTGTAACCTAGTCTTGTCTTAATTATTTGTGATCTCCAATTACTAAGGATATTGTTAAGGGTTTTAGAGCCCTTTAGAAATCTTAATTTTAGATCCATTTGAGCTCTAGATTTCTTTAGATATTTTCTTAGGTAAACTACCTATGCTTAAAGCCTCTCACAAATTTTCTCACATTATGCCAATTGATTTGAAAGGATTTTTTATTTTCTCTTTGTTGGGTATCTGTTATGTTCTTTCCACTAGTAGTTGCATGATTGGGTGGTTCACAAGGGGGGCAGCAGTGCCCCGAGAAAAAAATTTGTACCCTATTTTTCGGTGGGCAGACTCGCCCATGGTTTTGTGCATGGTTTTGCACATGGTTTTGGGGCAAGATGGTGTTCGGCCCCTGGTATTTTGTAGATCCAATCAAGGGAATTGTGGTTATGTTCTAATCTAGGGTTAATGGATTGGGGTTTATGAATGCCTTGACATGTAGATATATCTATGTTATAACACTAAAAGGAATAGAATGAAAAATCAAGCCAGTAGTCTCGATTTGGTATCTAGGGGAAAATATCCGTGTATATCTGTTTTATGTTTTATTCCCTTTCTATTGTTTATTTTCTATTTTTAAGATTCGTTTGTAGATAATTTTTGTACAGGGTTAAAACCTACATTTGGTATTAGAGTTGTTTCAGCTTCTAGGGGACACCTTTGGTGTTGAGGGGTTTTTTGCTTGGGTCTGTGGTAGACCTCGTTCAGTGGGAGATCTAGGGGATCGATTCTTGCAGTGTAATAAGATGGTGAGTAGTGGAAAGATAGAGATAGAGAAATTTAATGCTCAGAGTTTTGAGTTGTGGAAACTCAATATGGAGGATCTACTAGTGGATAAAGATCAGTCGATCTCGGTAGATCTAGGTACTAAACCAACGAAAAATTTTAGATGAAGATTGGAAGAAATTGGATCGGAAGGAAAAGAGCATAATATAGTTTTGTATCTTATATTTGGTATCATTGAATGAACCTTGGGAAGGTACAACGAAGAATTTGTGGGATAAGATGTAATATTCCAAAACTATCTTGTAGCTAATTGGAATATTAAAGTTTTGTTTTGTCACTTAGATAGGTGAATAAGGGGGTAGGGAGATCAATAAATCTCTTTATAAAGAATAAAACCACTTCTCATGTGAATGTGGATCATCATTTCTGCTTATAAAGCACCCTAAGTTGTGAACAGGGGCTAGAGCATGTGGAATAGGTCAATATTTACCAAATCAATAGTGTTGTTATGGAGATTATGGAGGATTAATGGAGGACAACACATTCATTTAGAGGAGTGTATGCATGAGAGTAAATACTTTAATGAGGGGGACCTAGGGTGAGGAAGCTCACCAAGCATAAAATGAAGAGGATGGTAGCATTAGAAGACATGAATTTGTATTATTTATTTTGATATTTTTAGATCTAGATTTGTCATGTGACGTTTTTATGCATGCTTTCGTTGTTTAGTAGGGTTTGATGTACTATTTAGTACAATGGTGTTTCTGAGCAGAAATCCCACCCTCATCCTCTAGGGACTTAGAGTGCTTACTCAAGATAGGTTACCTTAAGATGCATTATCACTATCTGGCATTTGGCCAAGCTTCAACTTTCTTCTACAACACAATTTCTGTTTAGACCTATGTTGTGTTGTAGGGGTGTAGCAGTGGAGGGTTGTAAAACCCCATTTCTGAGCTAGTTTTCCATTGGAGGGATCATCCTTTAATTCGGGAGGCTTGTGAGGAAGTCCTCAGAGAATCATTTCCATATTTGGCAGGATGCCAAGTAGCTACCATTAGCTACAATGCAATTTCCCTCAAGGAATACATTATTTTAAAGAGCAGCTGCAGCAGTGGGTTTATTGCCCTAGTTGGAGGAGTCTTTTTTCCTTTGAGGGGATGAGCCCTTCATTTAGGAGATTTATTGGAGGAGAATAAGCCATTGCATATTTCATGTCAGCCACCTCCTATCAGTGATTCATTTGCAGTGATTATTCAGCCCTAGGGCCATATCTGCTATTTTTGTATAGTGTGTATTTCTGGAAACCTTTTCTGGGTTGTCTTGGAAATCTGTTTTGAAGCATAGATCTCTAGTCTTAGAAATTTTGGAGCATTGTATCAGTAGAAATATATGTTTCTATATTTCAGCTATTACTCTCATAGACAATGAAATTATATCATTCTAGCATTTTATGTATTAGCAATTTTTCATATTAGGTGTATTCTTTCATGGGAGGCTTGTTTGCTCAACTTGAGTGATATTTTCCTAAAGATATTGTACCTATTTTTTTGTTATAATAATAATGGAATGGATCTATGGTTCTCTCATGTTTTGATCCATTGATATTTCTGCATATTTCCAATTTTATGTGATATATTGTTGCTTTTCCTATTTTGGAATATTATAGTGATATCAGAGCATAATCTTGGCTCATCCTGTGTGAAATTATAACTATGTCATCAGAAGAAGAAGAAGCTTCTCACAGAAAGGATAATATCTATAAACAAAGCAAAGGAAAGACTCCATCATCAGGAGAAATGAAGGGAAAGGAGTTATCAAAACTTCTCCAAATTATGCAGGGTATTAAGAGAGACATCAAAGAGATGAGGATGGAAAGATATAGAAATTATCCAAGAGGGTTTTCATGTAAAGAAAGCTATAGTATTCACCTAATGGGTGTGAGCACTCAGCCTCACAATATCCACAACGTTGTACCATGCCTACATTCTTAGCAAGAGAATAAGAAGAAAGAGGAACACCAAAGGAGGAGACACTTGGTGAGTATCTCCAAGAATATGAATCTCAGTCTATAAGATTCAAGTAGAATCTAAATTTCCAAGGGCTATGCTAAATCAAAGAAACGAGAAGACCCAGTAACCACAATAGAAGAAAAGGGTGCATGCAACACACTTTGGGTAGATTATTTTTGCCTACTTTTGATGGGTCACCCAAGTGCGCAGCTAAATCTTGGGTAAAGAAGCTAGACACATATTTTTAGCTACATCAAGTTTCAGAAGAGGAGGCCATTAGAGTAGTAGTGCTATAACTTGAAGGTAAGGCTTATGATTTGTGGTTTTATGAATATTCATCATTAATTCATGCAAATATATCTACTTATGAAAAATTCACTAGGATGTTAGTGAAAATATTTGATCAAAAACATTCTGAAACTTCCTTGGATGAGTTAGTCAAACCCAAGAAATTATAACCTTTCCATGAGTTGGAAGGATCCATGAAACCAACTACATTTTAGAATATTGTTAATGGGGTTAAATATTTGCAAAAGTATTTTCCAAGGGAAAATTCCCCACTTCGGCAAGAACTTTGATCTCAAGAGGAAGACATGAAGATTCCTCCTTCAAAAGGAGATCAAGACAAAGGTTCTCTTAATGATGTTAAGGTATTATCCAAAGATGAGGAGGAAGGAAGGGAAGATCTGGAGGGAGATATTTGCATTGTAAAATCAGGAGGAGATCCACAACCATATGGAGATGGATATGAAGCAGTTTCTTCAAATAGAGTGGTTCTTGTATCTTTGCAAGAAGTTCCAAAGGATCTCACAAATGAAGATCAGAAGCATCATGTGCATATGTTGATAAGCAGTGAAACGAAAAAATGAAGTGTGTTCCGACATTGACCACAATTATGGGGACATACACCATGATATATCACTTCTTTGTGATTAAGACTCTTGACACCAATATAACATTAGGTGTGTGTTAGCTTGAAGGGTCTCAACCAACGTTCAACTTGAGGTTTTGCCAACAAACCCCTATACTACTGGCCATTTCGGTAATGACCTTCTTGCATAGGCCAAGATCTCACCCAAATTAGTATGGGAGGGTGCAGGAACCAGGTTTTTTCACCCTAAGAGAGAGAGAGGGAGCTAATTGAAGGGGGTCCTTCCAGATCTATCAAATCAGTGCTCTATACCAAAACCCTTTAACTGCGTGCCAACAGAATACTTCTAGCAGAGCCTATAAATCATGCAATAGTAGATAAACTATGCCAACAACAATTAAATCTAACCAGATCTATGCATTTATCATCATATATAGCACGGTGGTATTCTACGAGATGTCCACTAGTTTCTGGAGGTTGAAAATGTCCGTAAAGAATGGTGACACACCGTCGAGATATGGTTTGTGGGCCCTTAGTCTTACCCTTTTGACCCATTACAATTCGTTGGGGGTTTTGACCCATCCCAATCCCCCTGTACTAGACAAAGTATTAAAAAACTTCAAAAAATTAAGGCTAAGAAACCCCGTTCCAATAGTCCCCCAAGACAATATTTTAACTCGTCCCAAGTCACAGTGTCGGTGGGGTCTTCATCCTGTCCTTGAGTTGCTCCATCGCAACAATAAGTAGGAGAAAAACGTGAAGGCTCTGCACGGTGGTATTCTACGAGATGTCCACTAGTTTCTGTGAGGTTGGTCCTTCTGTAGCAATGGTGACACTGTCGAGATATGGTTTGTGGGCCCTTAGTCTTACCCTTTTGACCCATTACAATTCGTTGGGGGTTTTGACCCATCCCAATCCCCCTGTACTAGATAAAGTATTACAAAAATTTTAAAAATTAAGGCTAGGAAACCCCGTTCCAATAGTCCCCCAAGACAATATTTTGACTCGTCCCGAGTCACAGTGTCGGTGGGGTATTCATCCTGTCCTTGAGTTTCTCCATCGCAACAGTAAGTAGGAGAAAAACGTGAAGGCTCTGCACGGTGGTATTCTACGCGATGTCCACTATTTTCTGCGAGGTTGGTCCTTCTGTAGCAATGGTGACACTATCGAGAGTCTGGTTCAATTGTCGCACTGCCCCATCTAAGTCCTGCGATAGCTTGAGGGCGTCATCCGACCAAGGTGTTAGATGGTCGCTGAGTACCTGTTTCTTTCACCAGAGCCCCATAGTTTCAGTGTGAAGCTAATGGCTAGTCTGAAGGCGGGCTAAGCTCTAGGCTAGAACAAGGGTGGGAATCATAGCTTCCAGCTGCTCAAAGTCTTTCTCCTTCTGAGTTAACTCTTGATTTATTTCTCGAAGGAGAGGATCGTGATGCACTTGGGACCAGAATTCCATATAATTTTCAAGCAAAGTGATGCCCTGGATGATCTACGTTGTAATAGTGGTCATGGCTTCTGTAACCAATGCAGCTCACTGGGTGCGTACTTTTGGAGGGGTCTCAGGCAGGAGCTTTTCCTGTAAAGATGCAAGATGAAGTTCGAACTCATCCTTGACAACCTGCACCTTAGTGTCAGATGCCTTCAGGGTAGTGACCAATCCTTTTACCTTGGATTTTGGTTCAGGAGAGATAGGAATGACTTATGGCATGTCCTCACAGAGTCTGTTCATTAGTTGTTCTAAGGAAACTTGTTGCGCGATGGTGGTGAAGTGCATGACCTAGATTTGGGTGGCTTTGATAGCTTGAGTCATAATGGTTTTCTCAACCTTGCTGAGGTGCTACTGTACACAAAGTTCTCGGTGCTGGATTTCGCTGGTGATGGTGGTCAATAATTCCTGCAGCTGTGCACCAGCTAGTTGACCAACCTTAAGGTCGATGGAGGAGCATGCCTGTACTTAAGTGCATAATTCAACGAGTTCCAAGATAAAGGCAACACCGGGGAGAGGGCAGATTCGGCTATTTGCGATGGTTTCGAGGGCTGTAATGGGGACCAGCTAGCCAACACAAGTCTACCTTGCTTGATCCACGCTCGTTTGATTCTGCCTCACTTGATCCACGCTCGCTTGAAGGGTGTTCGCTTTGAGCTAGAGGGTTTGCAGCTCTATTTGCAAGACTTCTACAGTGGCCTTGTGTTTTTCTTCCCAAGTAATCCATCGATCAGCAGACGTAGTGATGACAACATTGAAAATCTAGTCAAGGTCATCCTCTATGAGGGTAACCTCCACATTGGTGTCAGTCTTACTAGCCTTACGCTTCTTTCTAGGCCCCTAGGAAAATCTGTGGGGCTGCTTATGACTATGCAAGATAGACATACCTGCATCATCAACATCGTTTATGTTTTGATCTTGCGGGGAGTCTGGCTTTGGCTACGTGGTGGTGCTTCTAGGGGTCGCCTGCAGTGTGGAGGTTGGAATAACTGACTCTGCTATAGCACCGAGTGAAATGGTAGGTTTTGAAATTGCGTTGTGGCCAGATGTTCCTGCTACATCTAGGTGATTTGGCGGGGCTGCGACCTTCCACTCTGGCAACCAAGTGGCAATTATCTGTTAAATTTCAGCCTCGGTAGTCATATATGGGAGATTATGCCAAGTGTGATATTTATGGGCCCAAAGTTGCACATTGTGCATGGTTACTTGAAATTATGCAATATTCTTATACTTGCCATATATTTTTGAGGACATGTGCGGTTGGGAATCAATGGCCACAAAGATAGCCCCATCGTAGAGTATCCAAAAGGACTTGTTTCCCTCAACCCACTTAGGGTCCTTTGATTCCCACAGATTGGAAAACTGTGCCCCCTCGCACATGCAAGGCTCAAGAGGGGGGAATATTGCTTCTTCTGGGGTCCCCAAAGAAATTAAGATGATTAGCCGGATTAACCATGAGTAGTAAAAATATTTTCCCCGCTCTTGAGCATCGTGCATGTTGTTGAGAAATTCTTCAACTAGGTACTGGGACCAATTATAGCAGACTCCCTTTTTGCACTGGCCGACGATTTGAATTACATGATCAGGGGCAGTCGCTACCTAGAATTTCCACATCAATTTGAAGGAAAGAAGTAAAGTGCCCATATGTGTCCCTGGGTCATTGATGGTATCAATCAGGAAGCCCCACTTGTTGGGTGTGACATTGTACTTGTCCCAGACAGCTTCAGCAATATGGTGTTCAAATTTCTTGCTCATTTCGTCCATAGGATTGGGCCCATTCAAAGGGAGGCCTGTAATGGGTGAATGAGAGCAACATCAATCAGTATGCGGCCTTGGAGCCACAAGCATCCATCATAGGCAAGTTCTAACAGTTGGCGAACAACAAGGTTGGTTATGTTGTAATGACCAAAATGGGGAATGTGCAACAAGTTCAAGATGCCTACGCCAGCTAATCCCTTGATCCAAAACATTGGCTCGACTTTGAGCACACCATCTTCGATAACCTATTCCAGTTATAAGTGTGGAGCTAACAAAGGAAAAGCATCCAGGTTCCCCAGGTCATGGTCATTGAACTTTATGTGAGGGAGGTGGCCAAACATATCTCCCAGTGGGGGCACTTCTTCTGGGACCAAAGGCACCTGAAGATAGGAGCAGACGACATCCATGTTGGGCATACGGGCTGGTGATCTTTTTGGAAGAACATAAGGTGCTAACCAGGTCAACAGAGTCACCTGTAGGCCTTCTGCTATGACCGCCATCGAGTTTGGAGGTGCAGCAGGCGATCACTTCTTAGACACTTTCCGGGGGGGGTGCCGAATCCGAGGGGATGTACGAGGCTTCCCACCAGCCCATTTAATTTGTTTTACCTTTCCTTTTTTGTTCCAGTGTGCTGAAGTTGAGACGATTTCTTCTGCTGCGGGGGTTACCTCTTGGACCTCATCAGATTCTATTTCTTCGGATGTTGTTTCAAGTGGAGGTGCATTTGGGTTGGTAGTGGTCATCCTTGCTTGGAAGATGAACTCAACGTTTCTACTATTGGATGGTAGATCTTGCTTAGTCATGCAAAAAGTAGGTAGACAGATAAAATGGTATATATCAGAGTGGCTAAGGTGCGATAATCATATGTAGTAATTAAATCCCATAAAAAAAATAGTCCTCATCTTATAGCTTTCACAAGGGAGAAATGGTTGGTGGATCCTTAATTTCATTTCATCATTACGGGAATGGTAAAAATTACTCTTAAATCGCCGCAATTGCCAGCTACCTACTTCATCAAACGGTAAGCGTGGTTTTCCATGCTCCCGCTCCATTCCAATGGCTATTTTTTTCCACTGCCTATAAAACATGTGTCTGTCTCGCACCTACCCACACTCCCAGTTCCGTGCACCATCCCTATGCATCCATTCCTGTGCACCATCCCTGTGCATCCATTCATGCACACCATCCCTGCAAGCAATGTCCATGGTCTAGCTACTCCAGCCATATATTCATTTGATTGGTACCGAGGAGTCTCGAGATGGCTTCAATTGAATCCCATTAACATAGCCTGGTGGGTAATCATCGCACAGTGTAGCCAATCTGACTGCACCGCTGACTGTATACAGACCTAACCAGTGCCATCAAAACTTCTCCAAGTGTTTCACAAATTAGCTATCGTACAGTAGGACCAATTCTCCCTCTGAAAATACCTTCTTCCAAATATGTCGATCATGCCACGGTTTCTCCCGCTCCTTCTAAACCTGTTGGTGGAATTGGGCGATGAATCGGTCTTCTTCCAATGCTACCAGATATGCTAGTCATTCCTCCATAATATCTGGGTCTGCCATATTTGTGAAGGCTGAGATGCACAAGCTGGGAACGATGTATTCCATAGGCATAATAGCTTCCTTCCCGTAGACCATGCAGAAGGGTTTTTTTCCCGTCAGCTTCTTACACGTAGTTCTATAGGCCCAGAGTACAATGGGGATGTGTACATCCCAATATTTTCATTGTGCATTACAGACCTTGGTGTGCATTTTTTCCAAAATTTTGTTAAATGCTTCTATGCTTCCATTCGCCTATGGATGATATGGGGTGATTTTGGCATGGTGGATCTAGAATTCCTCATTCAGAGCCTTAATTGTTTCATTAATGAAATGTGTACCTCTATCACTCATCAGAACCTTAGGCACCTAAACCTGGTCAAGATATTTTCAAAAATGAAGTGCACTGCCATGTCTACAGTGTAATCCTTGATAACTTTGGCTTATGCCCACCTAGTAATGTAATCTGTGGCTATAATGATATATCGAGCACCTGTCTTCTTACCAGGGCAGTTAATGGGGCCTACAAAGTCGATGGCCCACTTGTCAAATTCCTACAGGGACATCTGTGGTTGCAGGGGAATCTCATCCTGGTGTGAGGGTTTCCAGGTCCATTGGCATGCGTCACAGGCCCGACAATAAGTATGAGCATCCATGTGTAGTGTGGGCCACCAGAGTCTGGCTCGTAATATCTTCTACCCAGTGGATTTACCTTCGTAATGTCCCACCGCAACTTCTCTGTGGGCTTCGGTTAGGATAGCTAGTCTTTCATGTTGAAGGAGATACCTTCACAGTACCTCATATGCTCCCAACTTGTAGATATGTCCTGCAATGATAGTGAAGTCAGCTACGTGGGCGACCAATTCCTTCCTCTGGGGTATCGAATAATCATTGGGGGCTTTTCCTGTGGTCAAGAAGTGGACAATGTCAGCAAAGTGCTCATAAATTATCTTGATAGAAAACATCTGCGCATCATTCAATCCATCATCCAAGTTAGTCAGTTCTTCTCCAATCTCGATTATGGACAAATGATCTAGTCCAACTTTCAATATTCTTGGCTTCACAATAATTTCAAAATCATACTCTTGAAAAAGTAACAACCACCGACAGATTTCCCCCCCCCAACACAGGCTTGTTAACTAGGTATTTTAAGGCCGAATGATCTGTGAATATTTTGAAGTGCTCTCTAAGTAAATAGTGCCTGTATTTTTGTAGGGAATATACCATTTCTAGCCCCTCCTGCTCTGTGGTAGAATAGTTACATTGTGCCCTTGATAGCTTCCTGCTAGTGAAGGCCACGCATACTTAGAGAGCACGTGATCGTAATCACGTTTTTTATGTATTTCATTTTTCGTGTAGTAGGACCCATCGAAAGTATGCAACATGGGTACTCCTTGGATGAGGAATTAAATTTCGCATCCAACGAGTACTCCCGCTCGAAATTTGAGTAAAAAATTTGGGAGATAAGTTGAAAATATGAGTTGAAAAAGTAGTTTTTCCATTTTTCCCTCTAAAATTTGACGATGTCATCAAATCTTATTTGATTTTTTCACTATTATTTTATAATTTCCTTAGGAGGCCCATTTTAGACCTCAAAATTCCCCTAATGAAACCCTTGCCAGGTCATCTTTACATTGTACAAAAGAGGCTAGATCTCTGTTTTATCTATGCTTTGGCTAAATAAACTATAGATATATTTTATAAAACATATTGCTATAGAAAACCTCTTGTAATTACATTTTTCTTGCTTATATTTTTCTATATGGGTTAAGTCATGGGTTTTCAGTGTTTTTAAGACATATAAGAACCGGGATGTCTGTTTAACTTAGCTAGAATGATTTGTTTTAGCTCCCATTCTATATGTTAGATGTATATTACATGAAATAAGGGATCCAATTTAGATTTCTCACATTTGTAGCGTTATTTTCTGGAAATAGCATTTTTATGGTCCAGATCACTACTTTTCCCCACTTGGAGATGACATATGGAGACATAGTTTTGCTGATATGCTCATAATCTAATGAATATGTGTTTAATACACATATAATAAGTATATTGACACACATTGCGTTATTGTGTTCAAGTATTGCTGGATCTCCAACTTTAGAATATCTTAAGATATTCTCATTATTGTAAAAGTTCCCTATTTTGGGATATTATAGTGGTATCAGAGCATAATATTGGCTCAGCCTGTGCATCCAAGAAATTATGCCATTAGGAGGAGAAGCTTCTCATAGAAGATAGAAGTTGTGCAGAAGAAACAAAAGAATAACTCCATTATTTGGAGGAATGAAGGAAGAGAGGGTCTCCCTGCTTCTTTTCCAAGCTATGAAGAATATCAAAGAAGATCTCAAGGATATGAAAGGTGAGGAGTGTAGAAGATTTCTGAGAGGGTTTGAAGTAAGCCCTAGCTATTCACTTAATGGGTGTGAGCATTCAGCCACACATCCAGATCCATAGCACAGTCTATTGCCCACATTTACTGCAAGAAGGATGGAGGAAGAAGATGCACCAAGGGAGGAGACCTTGAGTAACTATCTTCAGGAGTATGAATCTCAATCATGGATATTCCAGGAGCACTTGGACTTCCAAGGGTTTTGTAAACTCAAGGAGGTAATATCCAACAACCACAAAAGAAGCAAGAGAGGTATAATTTTCCTATCTCACTTTGATGGATCAGCAGAGTGCACAGCCAAAGCTTGGGTAGAAGAGCTAGATTCCTATTTTAAGCTACACCAAGTTTCAGAGAAGGAGGCCATCAGAGTAGCAGCACTGCACCTCAAAGGTATGGCCCACAATTGGTGGTTTAATGATTCTACTTCATTTTTTCATGCAAATGTAAAAACTTATGTTGGATTCACTAAGGAATTGGTGAGAATATTTGATAGAAAACATTTTGAACCATCATTTGTTGAAAAAAAAAACTCAAACACTTTGCATGAGTTGGAGAGACCTATTAAACCAACTCCACTCCATATTTTTAAGGGGGATAAAAACATGTATGATAGTTTTCCAAGGGAAAAATCCCCACTTCTTGAAGAGCCCTCTTCTATTTGTGAAGACATGGATTTTTGTCCTTCAAGAGATGACCAAGATCAAGGGTCTCTCATTGAGGATGAGGCATTCTCATATATGGAATAAGAGGAGAAGGATAAACATCAAGGGATGATGAGCATTCACCCTTATCTATTTCGGGAGGTTTATGCAAATAAGGAGGGGACTGCACTGCGTAGTGAAGAGAGGGACAAACCAGTCCACTCATACATATAGTCCACTTCAGATTTTGATGTCTCACTACATGGTGGCATTCCAGCTGGGAAGCCACTAGATCTAGAGTTGATGAGAGACATCTTGTCTTTGGGTTCACCACTCTTGGATTTTTGATAGGTGAAGAGTTTGGAGGAATACTTTAGCATGGAGGATGTCAAAGTATCAGGAAGCAACATGAGGAGAGCTTCACATGCTAGATCACCAGCGCAGTCTCTTAGGAGGATTGATCCATATTGGAGGTCTCAACTCTTGGTAGAGTACTCCAAGGATCTAGGTGCATGTATGATACTTGATGACCCAGATAGAGGTGATGAGTACATGGTGGATGATGTGGTCATCTATTCTTATGGTAGAGTCTTCTTGACTGGAGCTTCTAAGCTCAAGGAGAAGTTGCTTCATGCAGCATATGAGGACTTCCTTTCCATGCATTATGATGCATATCTTTCTTTGGAAGAGGAGTTCACTTGGGAGGGTATCCAGCATGACATATTTCAGCATATGGAGAGATGCATAGCCTAGATGGTGATAGAGAGGAGGTCACAACCACTTCCCTACTTTTTAGAGGTGAGGGAAAATTTCTGGTTGAGCCATTTCAGTTCAAGGTCTCAAGTACATGATGGAGGATGTACAATTTCACTTTATGTTTTGTACTTATTTTATTTTTATGAGCAACATGTTGTAAAAAGGAGGATTATCCCTTCTTGCATATTAGATGATGATGTACTTAGAGCCACTTGTGGCATTATGATTGGCTATTTTTTTGGTGGTTTGTGGGGGAAGCCACATGATTTTTGGTGTGCACCTTTGACACCACATTGTACTATCATGTTTTTATCTTATAGAATGATTGTGGCAGCAAAAAAGTGGCTGAGAAAGAACTTTTTGTTCTTTGTTTTGAGGAAGGCATGGGATGCACTGCGTAGGTTCCATGTGTGGAGCTTTGATCCACTTTCCGGTTGTCATATGACAAATTGTTTCCAATTGTTTTTGCTTCCATGTATTGCTAACATTTTAATGTTCATGAGAAGCTTTGTTTGGAGAGTGGGCTATGAGTTGGAGATGCCCATTGGGAGTATGATCCTCCCTAATTTACATGTTGTATGTTGCAGGAGGAGTAGTGGGCAAGCCATGATTTCCACATCACATCTCTTGTCTTCTTGTGGGAGAAGCCATTTGAAGAACCTGAGTTCTTGTAAGAGGCACTTTATGGCTGAATTGTTTGATGGGGTATCTTGGGCCATTTTTGGAGGCCATGAAATTTCAGCCCAATATCAAAAACCCCCCTATACTTACAAAAAATGGAGAGAGAAACTAATTGGATGGGAAAATATAAACTCTCCATTCATCCCCTACACATTGCATAGAACTGGGGTTGAGGATTTCTTTGATGAGCTACCTAGAATGGCTCATTTCATTTGGATGATAGCATGGGTGAGGGAGTCACTTATTGGGAATAATATTCCCCATGTTGATCATCACTCCTACCTTGTGGAGGCCATGAGACAACAAGAAGGTTTCCACTTACACCTTCCACCTTTTCATGATGTGATCCATTTGGTCATGCATCTTTGGGAGGATACATTGGAGGGAAGATTTGTTGCAGATTATCTTGAGTAGTGGTGGGGACTATTGATGAGGAGGCCACAAGAGGAAAATGGGAGGAATTTTTCTCTCTCTATACAGTTGCTTGAGGACAAGCAACATTTTGGAGGGGAGGACTGTAATGTTCCCAAATTTTAGCATGAAGCTAAAAGGAACATTATAGTTAGCATTAGATGAATAAAGTTGGTAGGGAGGCCCATTAACCTCTTTAGAAGGGAAAATAACATTCCTCATGTGAAAAGGGGAGGAATAAGTAGCTGGATTTAGCACCTACCGGTGTGAACAGGATTGGATCATGTTGATTTAGTCATATTTGACCGAGTCCACATGCACTATCTAGATACATTGTATCTCCATGATGGACTGTGCAGTTTTAATGGAGGACAACTTGCATGAGCTAGGTAGCACATATGGATGGGACCCATTGTGGAGAGGAGCACTTGCTATATATGGAGAGGAGGACAGCCATTGTATTCATGCTTGGATTATTATTTAATTTTGTCTGTTGAGACTTTTCTTCCTCTTGCTGTTTAGCAAGGTTGCAGTGTTGTTTAGCACAAGGGTGTTCCTGGTCAGGAATCCCTACCTCATCCTCAGGGAAGGAGAGTTTCTTTGGGCTACATTTCCTTATTCTAGAATTTTTTCCAAGCTACCTCCTTCAGCTACATCGTAGTTTCTATTTAGAGTTGGGTTGTGTTGCAGGGTGCTGCAAAGGAGGATCTCTTTGAGTCATTTCTGGGCTTGTTTTTCAGTGGAGAGCTTGTCTATCCATTGGAGGATCAGTAAGCAAGGCTCTCGGGCATAATTTCACATATTGACACTTGGCCAAAACTTCTATGCACTTCTACAGTGTAGTCCCTTGCAGGAACTGCGTCATTTTTCAGAGAGTTGTTGCAGCAAGGTATAATACCTTGATTTTTGGCTAGTTTCCTAGAGAAAGGGCTAACCCTTCTCCTGGAAAGCTAGGAAAAAGGGATTCTCATCCCTATTGTAATTTATTCAACTATATTCATGTAATTTTTTAGGGGAATGCAGTATTTTGTAGCTGAATATTTAGATCTACTCCTTTTGTACGTAAGCTTCCAAGAAACCCTTGCTGGGTTATCTTTACATTGTATAAAAGAGGATAGATCTCTATTTTCTCTGTGCTTTGGCTAAATAAACTCTATATCTATTGTATAAAACATATTTCTATAGAAACCCTCTTGTAATTACGTTTTTATTGCTTCATATTTTTCTGTATGGGTTAAGTCATGGGTTTTTAGTGTTTTTAAGCCATATAAGAACCGAGAGATCTGTTTAACTTAGCTAGAATGATTTGTTTCAGCTCCCATTCTATATGTGAGATGTATATTGCATGAAATAAGGGATAGAAGTCCCATTTCTCACAGTTATAACGTTATTTTCTGTAAATAGCATTTTTATGGTCCAGATCACTGCTTTTCCCCACTTGGAGATGACATATGGAGACATAGTTTTTTCTAATATGCTCCTAATCTAATGAAGATGTGTTTAATACACATATAATAAGTATATTGACATAGATTGCATTATTTTGTTTAAGTATTGTTGGATCTCCAACTTTAGAATATCTTAAGATATTCTCATTGTTGTAGAATTTCCCTATTTTTGGATATTAAAAAAGATGGCAAGGGAATTATTTAATCCTAAGTTCATGATATTATACTAAAAGGAGCCCCAATCCATCGCAAAAGTTGTCTTGCTGCGATACTCAGGCGCAATATGTATCTAATGGTACCCTGAGAATCCATCAGTAAAGGAATAAGCCTCCTGACACCCTACGTTATTGAGGATTTCATCAAAGAATGAAGTAGGGAATGGATCATAGACACAGGCATCATTTAACTTACGTAGGTCGATGAAGATCCTTATTTCTCCTTTATTCTGCTTCTCCTAGAATACCATGGGGCTTACCCAATCTGACTGCTCTACTGGTTCAATGATACGGGCGTCCATCATTTTCTCGATTTCCTCCTTAAATTTTTTCTTGTATTTTGGGTTTAGGTGATAGGGTCGTTGTTTTTTTGGCCACACATCAGGCTTCAATGTAATCCTCATGAGTCCCATATCTCCTATGATTCCTTTAATTTAAGAGAACTTGGTCGGGAATAGGTCTTGATATTCCGTTAGCAGCTCAGAAAAGTTTCCCACCATGCCATCATCCGAGTAATCCCCATTATTATCCATCTTGGGTTGTTCTATCGAGCCAATATTGATTTCTTTTAGTTTCAGAGGTTTGGTGACATTGATTGTTTGCAGGAACGGGCTAACAATAGCCTGTTCCCCCTCTGATTCTTTGATCATAATATTCCGAGGATCTTCATCGCTTTCTTCTATTGACAAATTTCTACAGTCTATGATATTTTGCAGTTGTGTATCCCAAGCTAGAGTAGTACGTTCTTGCTCAGGGTGGGATCCACCGAAGACCAGAGTGTCTATATCCTGAAATGCTTCATCAAGTTGCTAAGTATCTCCTGTTAGTCCAAATGTCCTTATAAATCCTTAGCCATCATAATCCAATTATTGGTGTGTTGATGTAGTTCTACGTCTAAGTACCAGGAGGTGGGGATTAGCCCCAATTTGTGAAAAAATCTGCAAACCCATTCATTCCATGTGTCCCGATTCCATACTTCTAGCTAGCGAGTTATGTGCCTACGCAAATCTCCATGTCCCATGAAGATTTCTATTGTTGGATTAGTTGTTCTATGGAATTAGAAGGTTAACATCCTTCAACATTCTTCCCAGTCTTGGAAATTTTATTTATGATTTTCCCACTAGCGCGTAGGGGTTGCATGCATAGCCAAGTCTAGGGCCCAAAACCATTATTCCTTAGGAACGCTTGCCTCAATTGATGCAAGGAAATTTGCAATATTACCAGAGCCATCAAAGTGGGGTAGTTCTCTTACCTCTGAGGAAATACATCAGAAGCTCTTTGTGATTTTAAGACATCTTAGAAAAGACATGTCATGCAGTCGACTTTGCTAGTTTTTGATCTCTTCGTTTGAGTCAGACAAGCAGTCGCTATCTCTTTCCCAATGTAGCATGCCATCAGCCATGGGGTTGATCCAGTTGTCATCCCGGGTAGTCAATTTGTATATGTTATCGATATCTTCTTCTTCCCATATTGATTCAGTATATCGTTCTCCTTCCGCAGGGTCCTCTTCCTCCTCCCCTTCCTTGTGCAGGGGATCTCCCCCATCCCGAAGGAGATAGTGGTGATGAGGGGTTGACTTGTATTGTGTATAAATTTCCCCTACCTACAATAAGGTCAAGGGTTGGGAATTTTTTCTCATCATGTCCTACAAACAAGCAGAATCTGCACCACTGTAGTTTCAATTATGGTACATAAGCACCCAATCGCGGGCATTGATCCGTGTTGTGTCTTCCTGCCACCCAACAATCAGCACACCATAGCATAGGACTACCAGGGCCAGTCATTTCCCTAGGTCGTAGAGGGCTTGGACCCCCAACCTGCATGTATTCTGATAGTAGGACATTGATCCTAAGTATGGCCTAGCCCCTTACAACGTATGCACCAAATGTCTGGGTGGTTTCCTTACCATGATTTTTTTGCAAGCTTTGAATTTTTAAGTGCATTACTTCCAATTGGTTCTTGGTTTGGAGAGTTGTGAACTGTGTATCATCTGTTCACGTAGCTTCTAAATTCATGGCTATTTCTAGCACTTCCTCCTAAGAGCCAATATTTTGTTGTCCCATGGGCCCACACAAGTGTGGTAGTATCATAGCGATGAACCACTTTTTATGTTGCTTATCTTGGTAGATAAATTCCCCATCATTGATAACCTTCTTCAACCATTAGTTAGCCTCCCAGACAGACTCTGTAGGTCCTTGCTTAAAGTCCTTTATTTCGACTACACATTGAGCGTATGACTTAGGCTTCCGAAATTGTTTTTTTAGGGAATTATTAATATCCTACATGGATGTAGTCGTGTGTTGACCAATGTATCCCATGAACCAATCCAGTGGCCTTCCTTAAAAATTTATGGATATCTGTGCCCGTTTGATAACATCACTGTTTATGTTTTGTGCGGTCCATGAAAATTCGACTACAAACTAGAATCGATCCATGTCCTCGTTCCCTATGCCCTTGAAGGTTGGCAACTTCATATGCATAGCCATGTCATCCTATGAAGATGGCGGGGGAGGTGTAGGAGATTTTTTACCCTTGTGAGGATTCGATGCAGGTGTGGCCGGTGGGCTATTTCTCCTTTGCGCAACCCCTTCTTGGTTATGATCACATGACTCCCTTAAGGGACTATATACCGATCTATCTCCTTCTTGATTAACCTAGTAGTATTTACCACTTCGTTTTGTGCTCTCACTCTGATTGGGGATCATTCAATCGGTGTGGCTACACAAGACACCTTTTTTGCTCAATAGTATCTTAATCAACGACGGAAAAGATCTTAGGAAATTACCTCTAAATCATTTGAATAACCTCTGTTCTACTTCTGAACGACACAAATTGATCAAAAACAAATTCCATCATGAATCCACTCAATATATTGTCAACCCAATGATCCATAGTCCTAGTAATATTGTTATCAGTTTTTTCCAATTTCCAGACCAACTCGGGGGTGCACTGTGTGACTTGATCATCCTTCCAGTAAGTATGAAACTCTGCTAGTTGGGCTAACCACTCTTGCAACTTGTGTGCGAAGTATACAAAGAATATTTCATGCACTTCTGTAAAAATATACCTATTTTTCCACTCTTCTATGGACAACGTTTCACTCCTATTTTCTTTTAGGGAAAACTCCTGAATCTGCTTTTCAAACCAATCTTCTAACTTAGGGTTTAAAGGCTACCAATGACCCCGTGGCATTACGTGATATCTCTCTCAAAATTCTCCCGGTCCTAGAAAAGGAACCATTTGTTGGCTTGAGGGGTCCTAACCTAGTTTCGACTTGATTTTTTGCCAAAAAACCCCTATACTACTGGCCCTTTCAATAATGACCTGCTTGCGTAGGCCAAGGTCTCACCCGAAGTAGTATGGAAGGGTGTTGGAACTAGGTTTCTACACCCTGAGAGAGAGAGAGGGAGTTAATTGAAGGGGGTTCTTCCTGATCGATCAAATCAATGCTCTATACTAAAACCCTTTAACTACATGCCAGCGGAATACTTCTAACATAGCTTATAAATCATGCAATAGTAGATCAACTGGGCCAGAAATAATTAAATCTAACAAGATATATGTATTTATCATCATATATACTATCGCATCCACGTGCGCCTCAATAATCATCAGTTTGCAATGAAAAAATAAAAATAACACAGTCTGTAGCCATGATCAGAAAACATAAAGCTTCAGTATCCAGAAAAAGGTCTTTTTATTAATTACCGTTTAGATCCAGGTTACAAACTCTATCTACTAACCCATGCACATAGCTAGTGGGGTCCGCACACATTAGGACTCAGGGTCTCTATGCACACAACCATCAGGAGCCCTTACCTAGACAATCTACCAAAAATTCACAACTTTGTATCTAGCCGTCTTACTTCTTCTTCCCTCTAGACTCGACATATTCATCTATTTATATCATGCTAACCTGCGCTATCCTATGGTCCACATACCATGGTTTGCTGACCCTTGGTCTTACCCTTTTTATCCATTACAATTCGTTAAGGTTTTTGACCCATCCCAAAACCCCCTGCGCTAGACTAAGTATTACAAAATATTACAAAACTGGACAAAATTGACGCTAGGAAACCCTGTTCCAACAATGTGCATGGGTTGATTACATTGGAGAAGGATGCCTTAGACTGTGAGATCCTGAAAATCAAAGGAGGAGATGAGAAGGATGGCCAACATCAAGTGATAGGGGACATACACACCCATTCATTTCAAGAGGCTTATGCTCAGAAGAAGGAGGTTGATTTGCGCAGTGATAACAGGGACAAATCAGTCCACTCACATATGCAGCCTAATTTAGGCCTTGATCTCTCATTAGATGTTGGAATTCCACCAAGGAGACTGCTGATTGGAAGATTATCAAATATTTCTCCCAACATGGTGCATCATTTATATATTTGGCTAAGGAAAGTGCCTTGGGAGGAGCTAGCACAGCTCAGATAAACTTTGATGGGTTCCAAGGAGGGATGAGCAATTTTCTGATATGGACATTGCCATCTCCCACTCAGCTATTTGCACTAAAATATGATGATTCAGGAATCTTTGATGGCACAAGCATGGTGTCAAAGGGCTACTCCATAGCCTTGGTGCAACAAATGATACTTCCACACATGAGGAAGATTTCTGAATATGATAAGAGGTTATTGACACTCTTTCATGCATTGTTATGAAACCAACTCCAAAAATAGAAGAAAAGAGAGATCAACACCTTGGAAATCAGCCACTTCGTGGAGGAAACCTCCAATACATTACATAAATGAAAAATTATTGGATGATACAAACGAAAAAATCTCCTTCTATATGTAGGAGTCATGGGGTCACAATATAATCCTAGCCAACCTAAAAATAATAATGTAAGGGAACAATAATAACGATATGGGGGTTACATCGGTACGACAATAACAATAAGGGAGCTAAAGTAATAACAATAAGGGACTACACTAGTAATATGGGTACCTAACATGCCCCTCTCCTTCAAAAAATTATTGTCCTCAACGCTTGAGTAGGTCAGGATTCTTCTGTATAAAATTATCATCCTCCCATGTAGAATCTTCAGTGGGAAAGTTCTTCCACTTGATGAGATACTCTAAAATTGATCGATTTTGCTGCTCTCGTGTTCTTGTTTCCATGACTATTTCAAGCTCCAATATGATTTTCCCTTCCTCCTTAAGTTCTGGTAATATTTCTTGAACTAGAATTTTGTCACCTATAACCTTCTTTAAGCATGAAACATGGAAAACTGGATGCACTCGCGAAGAAGCAGGAAGCTCCAATTAGTATGCCATAGTACCAATATTTTGCAACACCTTGTAAGGACCATAGTATTTTGGCGATAATTTATTATCCTTAATAGCTTCCTTGAGGGAAATTTGTTTATATGCTTGTAGCCGTAAAAATACCCAGTCTCCTACATCAAAAATTCTCTTGGTGCAATGTTGATCTGCATGTTGTTTCATTTGATTTTATGCCAAATTTAGTTATCCTTTAAGAGTTGGAGAAATTATTGTTGATGCTCGATGTGATCTTCCACTTCTTGCACCTTATAATTTTCTCTTAAAGATGATTTGATGGACGGTGGATGATATCCATAAAGTGCCATAAATGGGGTCGTTTTTGTTGCAGTATGGAATGAAGTGTTATACCACCATTCAGCGAGAGGTAACCACTTGACCCATTGTGTTTGTTTATCAGATACAAAACAACGAACATAACCTTCCAAACATTTTCTCACTATCTCAGTTTGACCATCGGATCGAGGATGATAATATGATCTATGAGCTATTTGAGTACCCAAATAAAAAAATAATTACGTCCAAAAATTTCCAGTAAAAATGGGATCTCTCTCGCTTACCATAATCTTTGGGTTTCCATGTAGCTTTTGAATTGTTTCCATAAATAAAGTAGAAAATGTACTTGCTTTAAATGGATGAGATAATGCAAAAAAGTGTTCATCCATGGAAAGTCTATCAACTACCACCATGATGACACTTTTTCCTTCGAAATTAGGTAAACGTACGATAAAATCCATTGAAATCTCCTCCCAATGTTGAGTTGGAATGGATAAAGTTTGTAGAAGACTCACGGTCTTAATTGTCTCCACTTTATTTTGATGGAAAACCAAACATTTTGCCACAAACCTTTGAATATCAGATTTAAAGCCATCCCAAAAAAATTCTTTCTTCACCCTGTGGTAAGTTTTTAAAACTCCCGAGTGTCCTCCTAAAGGAGAAGTGTGCAATTCCAAAAGAATATTTTGTTTTAGTTGGGAATTATTACAAATATATAAGCGATCTTTGTACCATAAGGAATCATTTTTCCAACTAAATGTATCAGATGTACTAGGATCTTGCTGCAACTTTTGAATGAGTGTCCACACTTATTCGTCCTTCTTCCATTCGTCCCTTGATTCGGTTATCCAATATGGTTGGACAATATAAATTTCACAAATCAATGCTTCCACCTCTTCATCCTTTCTTGAGAGTGCATACACAACAACATTTATCTTCCCTTTTTTGTAGATGATTTCAAAGTCATAACCCAACATCTTTGTGACCCATTTTTGCTGCTCTTCTGAAGATAGTCTTTGTTCCAAAAAAAAATTAAGACTATCATGACCAGCTTTCACCTTGAAGTGCCTTCCCATTAGGTAAGGTCACCATTTCTTTAGTGTATGTAGTATTGCCAAAATTTCCTTCTCATAAATATATTTCTGTAAATAGTTCCCTTTGATTGGACAACTTTCAAGAGCAATGGGTCTTCCTTCTTGCATTAAAACAACACCGATTCCATTTCCTAAGGCATCACATTCCACATTAAAGGTTTTTGTGAAGTCTGGCGTAGCTAAGACTGGTGCTAGGCACATTGCCTCTTTAAGATGTTCAAAGGCCTTAGTTGCTTTAGGAGTCCATGAAAATGCATATTTCTTCAATAATGTTGTTAGAGGTGTTGTTATTATCCCATAATTCTTAAAAAACTTGAGATAATACCCTGTTAACCCAAGAAATACTTGTAACTACTTTATGGTTGTGGGGACTATCCATTCCTTAAGGGATTTAATTTTGTTAGGGTTTACCTTAACACCCTCGTGAGATAAAATAATGACCCAGATATTCCACCTCTTGTAATACAAAGAAATATTTAGATTTTTTTGCATATAATTGTTTCTCCTCCAATAGTTTGAGCACCCTGTCAACATGTTGAATAGGATCCTTCCAAGACCTGCTGTAGATTAGTATGCCATCAAAAAAATACTAGCATAAATTTTCTAAGGAAGGTTTTTAAAATGGAATTCATCAACCCTTGGAATGTAGAAGGTGCATTGGTAAGGCCAAAAGGCATGACCAAAAATTCATAATGACCCTCATGAGTTCGAAATGTTGTTTTCGGAATATCTTTAGTCTTCATTCTAATTTGATGATATCCTGAACGAAGATACCACTTGGTAAAATAAATTGTGCCATATAATTTATCCAACAATTCATCAATCACAGGAATGGGAAATTTATCTTTAATAGTGAGCTTATTGAGATCCCTATAATCTGGACACATGTGCCATTATCCATCATTCTTATGCACCAATACTATTGGAGCAAAGAAAGAACTTTGACTAGGTTGAATTATACCAGCCTCGAACATTTCTGCAATCATACGTTCAATTTCTCTCTTTTGGACATAAGGATATCTGTAAGGCCTGATGTTTGGAGGAACACTTCCTGGAATCAAATGAATAGCATGATCATGATCACCAATAGGTGGGAGTCCTTTGGGAGTTCCAAACACCTTGGAATGATTTTCTAAGACTTTTTGGAGATATGGAGAAATATATGATTTTGATGTTGGAACTTCTAGTGAGCATAATTGTGCAATTACGCCTCGTTGTTATTTCTTTAGAAGATTTTTCATGACATTAGAGCATATTATATTTCCCGGATTCCCTGCAATACCCCGTAATTCAATTTTATTTCCTTCCAAAAAACATTTCAAGAAAAATTCTTGAAAATTAAAAGCTACCATCCCCAAAGATTGTAGCCATTGTACTCCTAGTACAACATCAACACCTCCCATTGGAATGGAAAGCATTGGAATATTCAATACATATTCCCCCATGGTTAGCTCGATATTATGGAATTTTCTAGAGAAATTTATAGTTCCTCCATTTGCAACCATCACTTGACATTATGGTGCTAATTATAGGAAACAATTCAATTCCTTGGCTACCTTACAATTAATAAAATTATGGGTACTACCTGAATCAATCAACACTGTTACCTTTTTCTTCTTTATATGTCCTTCTATCTTGAGAGTTTAAGGAGTGGTAATTCCTTCCACTGCATGACATGATATGGTCAGACTCATTTCTTCTTCTTATAGGGTTGGTTCCTGGTGTATATCCTCTTCTTTTGAACTTTCTTGTTCATTTTCTTCCTCCTCTTCACAATCTATGTAAAATAATTTCTTCTTAGCACACTTATGAGCTTTAGTGTATTTGCTATCACAACTGTAGCAAATCCATTTTACTCTTTTTTCTTCCAATTGTTGTGGTGTCAAACTTGTAGGTTGTGGAAGTATAGGAGTAGCAACATTTCCATATTTATAGATGTGAATGGTACGCTTCCCTGTCACCATAATTTTACATTCAATTTTTCTTACCAAACTGAATTCCTTCTCCAATGAATTAGGTTCCCAAACATGAACTTCATGTTGGATGTTATCCTTTAAAGTCCCTATGAAGACATCAACCCTGTGTTACTTTGGAATATTAGTTACCCTTATATTCAATTTTTGGAAGTCCTCAATCTACTCCACCACTAAACCCTTTTGTTTGAGATTTATCAATTGCCTAAAGAAGGTGTTTCCCCTTGTATCCTCATAATGTGCTATCATTTCCTCCGTAAAAATTGACCAAGTGACAATTTCCTTACGGGAGAAAAGCCATCGATACCATACAAATTTATTTTGTTCTAAATGTAAAGTTGCAATGTCTACCTTTTGTGTGTTTCACACATTATTGAGATCAAAATATTTCTCCATCTGTAGTATTCATGTTACGGGATCCTTGCCATGAAACTTCCTCGTATCCATCTTTGGAATATGGTGGTTCTTTCATCCAACATTATAGTTTATGAAATCACGATTAACATTTATTTTTTTCTTATCATGAGTTTCCTCTACTATATTTTCTCCATTAGGAAACATTTCTTGTATTAACTTTGTCAAACCTTCCATGCCTACTTTTAGATCATTCTTCATGTTTTCCATGTTGTCTTTCATTTTTTCTTCCATGTCATCCATCTTAGCTTCCATGCCATCCATCTTAGCTTCCACGCCTTTCTTCAAACCATCCATCTTCACTTCCACGTCTTTCTTCAAAGCTTCCATTTCATTTTTTGTTTCTCTTTGCGAGAGCGAAATTTGGTGCACTTGCTCTTCTAATTTTGATAGATCATGTTGCAATTCTTCAGCTTCATGAGTCATAGTAGACTATTCTTAGGGCTTAAAGAGTGTTGAATTATTTTTAGGAGGCATTTTAGAACCCAATATTTCTATCTATGCTCAATATTCCCTTGGAATCACTTAAACCTAGCTTTTCAAACAATACTTATGCAATTTGAAAAAAAAATACACACATTTTTCTTTCTTTTGAGGAGCTCGATATTGAAACTGAATTACCTTTGTAATTTAGAATCTTCAATATCTAAAATTATGTCTTGTAGTAGCCCTCTGATTCTTATTTTTAATTCCACAGGTTTGACTTGATTTGGATACTTCAAGGAAAAGTTATGCCTAATTTCCCACAATGACCTAATTATGGACTGGTTCAATAGAGCGCACTTGTATGATGTGCCACGTCTCATTGTTTCCTGGTTCAGCTCTAAAATTGATACACATGAAACTATAGTTTGTGTACTTACGGCCACTTTTTATAGAATTCCAATCTGATACTTAGAGAGAGAATTATGATGATTTTCTCAAGGTCACCTCTTTGAGATGAAATTCGGGAGCCTGAAAAAACCTTAAATTATACAGATCCTATCCCCACAAATATTGCAAACCAAGATTTGAAATTTTTATAGGAAGTTCCTCAGGATTTAAAATTCTCTCGTTAAAATTTCCATCATTCGAACCTTATTAGAAAAAAATTTATAGCGACAATTCCATGATGACCTGTTTAGGTGAAATTCGGGAGCCTAAAAAAACCATAAATTGCATAGATCATATCTCCAAAACTATTGTGAACCAAGATTTGAAATTTCTACACAACGTTTCTTAGGATTTTGGCTTCATTCTATAAAAATTTCAGCTTCTGAAACTTCGTAGAAAAATTTTATAGCGAAAATTCCACAATGACCTATTTGGAGCAGCGAAACCCTAGAATCCAAAGCTCTGATACCAAATGTTATGAAACAAGCTCCAAAAATAGAAGAAAAGAGAGATAAACACCTTAGAAATCAGCCACTTCGAGGGGGAAACCTCCAATACATTACATAAATGAAAAATTCTTGGATGATACAAATGAAAAAACCTCCTTCTATATATAGGAGTCCACGGGGTCACAATATAATCCTAGCCGACCTAACAATAATAATGTAAGGGAATAATAATAAAAATATAGGGGGGGTAAGAAAATAATAATAAGGGGGCTACACTAATAAAAATAAGGGAATAAACTGTTAATATGGGGACCTAACATGCATTGGCCAAACTATGGAATTTTGGGATGGGTAATACCTTCCAAGAGGAGGTTGACCTCCATGTACTTCAATCTTGTCTTTGGAAAGATCAGCTGCAAGGGAGGCAACAAAAATGGGGTAACAATACTTGAATATGTGGCTTGGGCATTAAGCATTTCAAATATGAGAACTATGAGGTGACATGTGCTTCATTTTAGAATTTAAGAACACTGTTATTATTGGGGAGAATAGATCCATATTGGGAGTCCCAACTATTGGTGGAATATTTCAAGAACCTCTTCACATGTAAGGTTATTTATGGGAAAGTGATAGATCGGAGATATAGAGTGGTCAATGGAATCATTTATTTCCATGATCAGCTCTACTTGACTAGAGACTCCAAGATCAGGGAGGAGATTCTACATGTAGCATATGAGGCACTTTTTTCAGGGCATGTAGATTTCATTGAGACTTATGACACCCTCATGGAGAGATTCTATTGGGAGGATCTCAAAGAAGATGTGCACCAACATATGAGGAGGTATGTAGCTTGTTTGATGAAGGAGGAGAATAACAAACACCTTGCAAGGTTGTTACAGCCACTTCCCCTTTTTATGGAGAGATGGGAAGGCTCATCTATGGACCTCTTCACCAACTTGCCAACCATATATGGTGAGGATTGTGTCTTGATTTTTATTGATAAAATAACAATGTATGTAAATTCCTTTTCCATACATTTGCACCACATTACTCCACAAGAGAGCAAGCCTCTCTTCGGATTTCATGGTCCTTTTGGGACTACATTCAGTTATGGGATTAGCCACTTTCTAGAGGACTTTGGGCAAGACTTGTTTTGCTTGACTCATATTCAGTTAACACATAATGTCTTTTACTATTTTCAATATTTTGAGAAGCTTATGGCAACAAGAAAGTGGTTGGATGGCCACTTATCATATCATGTTTCAAGACAGCTAGAAGCAGAAAAATTATAGTCTCACTTGAGGGACTATTTTCACCATCCAGCATGTTATATGACACTTAGTCCATTTTTCTTTTGGAGCCCTTATGGTGATGACATTCTATTCACTATATGTGGGATGGAGTGGGAAAGAGAGGTTCTTGGAACCAAAGAGTGGGATCATGAGATTCCAAGTACCTTTTGGCTTTCTAAGGAATATATTATTGAAACCTAAGATCATAAACTCCATATTTATCATAAATGGAGAGAGAGACAACGTGATTTGAACAACTTGATCTCTCATTTTCAGCCATGCAGCCCCTATACATTACAAAAGAAGTGGATTGGTGTTTTTTTATATGAGATAGCAAGGATGCCTCACTTTTCTTGGATAATAGCATGGATATTGGAGATTTTCATTGGGATTGAGGCACCTGACATTTACCATCTTTCATGCCTTGAGGATGCCAATGGACAGCATATAAATTTTTCCATATATGTCCCACTTCTTCATGATGAGATCTATTTGGTTTATCTACCAAAGGCAAACTTGTATACTTCAGAGGAGACATATCCATTGGAGGTTTTGTAATATCCTTGCAGTTGCTTGAGGAAAAGCAACATTTTGGAGGGGAGGATTGTAATATTCCAAAATTAGTTTGCATCTAATTGGAAAATTAAATTTTTTTTTTGTCACTTAGATAGGTGAATAAGGGGGTAGGGAGACCCATAAATCTCCTTATAAAGAATAAAACCACTTCTCATGTGAATGTGGATCACCATTTCAGCTTAATAAAACAACCTAAGGTGTGAACAGGGGCTAAAACATGTGGACTAGGTCAATATTTACCAAATCAACAACGTTGTTATGGAGATCATGGAGGATTAATGGAGGGCAGTGTGGTCATTTAGGAGGAGTGTATGCATGAGAGTAACTCCTTTAGTGAGTGGGACCTAGGGTGAGGAAGCTCACCAAGCATAAAAGGAAGAGGATGGAAACATTAGAAGACATGAATTTGTATTATTGATTTTGATGTTTTTAGATTTGGATTTGTCATGTGACATTTCTATGCATGCTTTTGTTGTTTAGCAAGGTCTGTTATACTGTTTAGTACAAGGGTGTTTCCGAGTGGAAATCCCACCCTCATCCTTGGGGGACTTAGAGTGCCTACTCAGGAGAGGTTATCTTGAGATGCATTACCACTATCTGGAATTTGGCCAAGCTTCAAATTTCTTCTACAATGCAGTTTCTATTTAGATCTGTGTTGTGTTGCAGGGGTGTAACGATGGAGGGTTGTAAAACCCCATTTCTGAGCTATTTTTCCATTGTAGGGATCATCCTTTCATCCGGGAGGCTTGTGAGGAAGTCCTGGAGCATCATTTCCATATTTGGCAGGAGGAAAAGTAGCTACCATTAGCTACAATGCAGTTTCCCTTAAGGACTATGTTATTTTAAAGAGCAGCTACAACAGTGGGTTTATTTCCCTATTTGGAGGAGTTGTGTTTCCTTTTAGGGGATCAACCCTTCATTTAGGAGATCTATTGGAGGAGGATCATCCATTGCATATTTCATATCAACCACCTCCTATCAGTGATTTAGTTGCAGGGATTATTCATCCTTAGGGCCAAATCTAATATTTTTGTATAGTGTGTATTTTCGAAAAACTTTTTTGGGTTGTCTTAGAAATATATTTTGGAGCATAGATCTCTAATATTAGTACTTCCAGACCATTTTATCAATAGAAATATATATTTCTATACTTTAGTTGTTACTCTCTCATAGACAACGCAATTATAGCATTCTGACATTTTCTGTATTAGCAACATTTCATATTTAGGTGTATTCTTTCATGGGAAGCTTGTTTTCTCAACTTGAGTGATATTTTCCTCAAGATCTTGTACCTATTTTGATTTTATAATCATAATGAAATGGATCTATGGTTGTTTAATGTTTTTATCCCTTGATATTTCTACATATTTCCAATTTTATGTGTTATATTGTTGCTTTTCCTATTTTGGAATATTACAAAATTTAGGGACTTTGTACCAATCTAAGTCTTTGGTGAATAATTTTTTCTTGCGGAAAACATTGTATACCCAGAGGATGAAGGATGGAGACTTGGAAAGAGCATATAAAATCCTTCAATACTGTGGTAAGTGAGTTGTAATTTATGGATATTAAAATATTAGATGAAGATAATTGCATCAGTTGGTTGTGCTCTCTACCAGATTCATGGGACAGTCTGGTTATTGTAATAGGTAGCAATAAAACTACCTTGAATTTTGATGAAATTGTCTCAGCCTTCCCATCGGAGGAAATGAGATGGAGAAATATGGAGGGCCAGAATGGATATGCCTTATCTATATGAGGAAGGTCCCAAAACATAAATAAGAATAAGTTTTCAAGTGGGAGATCTAAATCTCCAGGAAATTTTGTAAAGGTGCGTGAAATGCAGAAAGGAAGGGCACTAAAAAAACAACTGTAGATCTAAATCTCCTAACAAAGGAAATCGATCTGATGATGCTCCTTCTATAGAGGCAAAAACCACCTCAGATGAAGGCAGGGATGTGTATTTGGCTTCTTCTTCAAATACACATGTAGATCATGAGGCATGGTTTATTGGCTTAGGTGCATCTTTTCACTTCACTCCCCATAGGGAGTGGTTCTGCGAGTATGAGAAGTATGATGGTGGTGATGTCTTCTTAGGGGATGATAGGAAGGCCAAAATCATTAGATGTGGAAAATTCAAGCTGAAGTTGCAAGGTGGAAGGATTAGAACACTTCCTGGTGTTCTATATATTCCTTCATTGGCCAGAAATCTAATTTCTGTAAGAAAGACGGATGATGCAGGTGTAAAAACAATGTTCGAGAAAGATACATGAAAGATGGTTCAGGGATAATTGGTATTAACGCAGGGATTTTGGATTGGAACTCTGTAAAAGCTTCATGGTAGCACTGTTATTGATGGGTTCAATAGTTCTGTGGGTACTGAAAGTGGAGCGGAAAGCCCAGCCATGTCTGGAGAAAAGATGATGCTATTGCATCAAACACTTGGAAATATTGGAGTTAAGGGCCTTCAGATACTGCATGGTAATGGTATGGTAGAAGGTATGTCCAATTTCTCTCTGGATTTCGATTTTTGTGAACATTGTGTATATGGGAATCAGAATCAGGTGAGTTTTCCTTCTGGTGCTAAGAGGGCGGACAAGATATTAGAGCTTGCACACAGTGATGTGTTTGGACCTGTGTTGGTTCCATCATTGGTTAAGTCTGTGCACTATGTTTCATTCATAGATGACTTCTCAAGGAATACATGGATATATTTCTTGAGGAAGAAATTTGAATTCTTTGACATATTTAAAGAATTTGAGACTCTAGTAGAAAACCAGACAGAGAAGAATATAAAGGTGTTGAGGACAGATAATGGTGGAGAGTTATGCAAGAAGTAATTTGAAGAGTTCTGTAAGAAGCTTGGTATAGCATGAGAGACCACTACTCCATACATGCCTCAGAAAAATGGAGTTGTCGAAACAATGAATAGAATGTTGATGGCAAATGCAAGAAGCATGCTTAGTGATACTGGGTTAGGACAATAATTCTGGGCAGAGGCAGTGGAGACTGCATGTTACCTGGTTAATAGATCACCTTCATCACCGTTGGAGGATAAGACTCCACATGAGGTATGGACTGGTAAGAAACCCTCTCTTTCACACCTGAGGATATTTGGATGTGATGCATATGTACATGTTCCAAAGGAGAAAAGGACCAAGTTGGATAATAAATCTGAAAGGTGCATCTTTATTTGGTATAAGGATGGTTTAAAAGGTTACAAGCTTTGGAACCCAAAGAAAAGGAAGGTTATGTACAACCGAGATGTGGTGTTTAAAGAGGTGAAAGATGTTGCTAAACATGAAGTCGTACCAGAGGAACCTGGGAAGATAGAGTTTGAGATAAAGGAGGTTGAATCAGACTCTAAAATCGAACAAGATTTAGAAGAGGAAGATCCCCAAACTCCAACTATAACAAGACCAGTTTGGGAAAGAAGACAACCTGAAAGGTATAGTCCACCCGCTTTTTGTTCAAAATTTTCTTTAACTATCACTGATGATGATCGTAGAACTGTCAGGGAGGTAGTGGATTCAAAGGATGGAAAACTCTGGAAGGAGGCCATGGTTGATGAAATGGCATCCTTGCATAAAAATGATTCATGGGATCTGGTGGTGTTGTCGGATGGAAGGAAGCCCATCGGGAGAAAATGGGTGTTTAATAAGAAGATGAATGTAGAAGGAAAGGTGGAGAAATAAAAATCTCGGTTGGTAGAAAAAGGTTATTCCCAGGTGTCAGGAATTTATTTTGTGATATTTTTTCTCCTGTTGCCATGGTTACTTCTATTATATTACTTTTATCTATTTCTTCTACATTTGATTTTGAGGTAGAACAGATGGACGTGAAGACAAGATTTCTTCACGTGGATCTGGAAGAGGAGATCTACATGAAGCAACCTGAAGGCTTTATGGTGAAGGGTAAGAAATAACTTGTGTGCATGTTAAAAGAGCCTCTGTATGTGTTAAAATAGTCACCAAGGATGTGGTATTAGAAATTTGAGACCTATATACGGGGACCATGTGGGTTAAGTTCAAGTTCAACACACTAACCTCTCACTAGTACCTCCATCGGTTGGAACTAGTTAAAGTGACTTTAATTCAACTAAACTGAGTTAATTAATTACAACTAGAAATAAACTCAACCAGGGCTCCTATTTTGTAGGATCCACTCTACATGACTCAAGTTATACCCTCAACTCAAATTAACTGAACTAAATAAGTCAACCTAACTTAGTTAACTCGTACAAGTTGTCATGTGATGTGGAATTACAATTTTATTCTAATTTAATTCAAGGGAAGTTTAAATTAGAATCTTTCTTGGTTCCATTTTCAACATATTATTGTGATTGAATTTTTTAAATAGTGTAAAATTTTACTATACATATTCACACCCCCATATCTTAGTATGATTGTGAATCCAATGGTTGGTATTAGAGTTATTTCCTTCATAAATAGTTTAATCGATGACAGGTATATCTTAAGGAAATCAATGGTCAGTCAAGATGCATTATTTTCAAACATAGATCTTCTCTTTATTCTAATGAAGAATAAATAAATCTTCAATGGGTGTTATTATTAAAATAAAATGAATTGAAAAAACCCTGATAAAGTAGATAGACGACAAGAAAAGGAGTTGTGAAAGGCTATGAGACGAAAATAGATATTCAAGAAAAGGGATATCTCAAAAATTTGAAAGACAAACTCAAATACAATTGAGGAAGCAATAAGCCTTGTGAAGACACTACTTGAAAAGTTAAAGAGTGTAGGTTTTAACCATGTACAAAAATTATCTGCAAACAAAACTTAAAAACATAAAATAAACAATAACGAGAGAATAAAACATAAAATAGATATACACATATATTTTCCACTAGATCCCAAATCGGGACTACCAGCTTGATTTTTCATCTATTCCTTTTAGTGTTACAACACATATATATACATGTCGAGGCATTCATAAACCCCAATCCATTAACCCACAATTAGAACATAACCATAGTTCCCTTGACTGGATCTATAAAATACCAGGGGCCGAAAACCATCATGCCCCAAAACCATGTGCAAACCCATCCACAAAACCATGGGCGGGTCCGCTCATTGAAAAAGAGGGTCCAAAAAAATTTTCTAGGGCATTGCACCGAACCCGGAATAGGCAGAGCTTCTACCCCCTACTATGCTTGGCACAATGTAAACGGGGGGCTATAACACCCCATATGGCCCCCCGTGCGTGCGACTAATCATGGAAATAATATGACACATACTCAACATTCTCCCACTTGTTTTTTTCTTTCCACAGGTGGCCATAGGAGAGCTTAGTCATTAGTCCAGCTCTGTAACACTCAATGTTTCTCTACACCAAGAGAACTTCTGAGTGCTCACAGACTTTTTCAATGCTTCTGCAACATTATTTAAAGTGTCCAACTTTACCAACAACACCCTTTTATCCTCAACCATACCTCTCACAAAGTGATATTGAACATCAATGTTCTTTGTCTTTGAATGATAAATAGGGTTCTTAGCAAACAAAATTTCATTTTGGCTATTGCAATTTATCGTTATAGCTCGCTGCACCAACCCCATACTTGAACTAAATATCTGCAACCAAACTACTTCCTTGCTTGCATGAGTGGCTGCCATGCATTCTGCCTCTATAGTTGAAAGAGCCACTACAAATTTTCTTTTACTCATCCAACTGACTACACCTTAGAATAGGATAAATGCCTACCCACTTGTAGATCTTCTTTGGTCCAGATCTCCAGCCCAGTCTACATCTAAAAAACCACAGATGTCCAAAACTCTGTCCAATACTGGTCTTCCCTAGTAGCAAAAACCATAATCACTAGTTCCACGCAAATATCAGAAAACATGCTTCACTTCTATACAATTATCCTTCCCTAGTTTTTATATAAACCTACTCAATACTCCCACTGCATGTGCAATGTCTAGTCTAGTACAAACCATTGCATACATCAAGCTACCCACTCCACTTGCATATGGAACATGAGACATATACTCCTCCTCTTCTTGTGTCTTGGGACACTATTCATAATATATCTTTACACCTACAGGAATAGGAACCTTCACCGGTTTACTATCCTGTATATTGAACCTCTACAATATAGTCTCGACATACTTCCTCTGGTTTAACCAGAGCATCCTCTTTGCATGATCTCTCTTAATTTCCATGACCAAAATATAGTTTGCAGCACCAAGACCCTTGATGTTGAATTTGGGGAACAATTTGGTCTTCAAATCTTCAATAATTTCTTTGTCATTTCCAATGAGAAACATATCATCCACATACAAGACCAAATAAATAACATGGTCACCAATTAATTTAAAATAGTGGTCACTGTGTCTATTTTAAATTAATTGGTGACCATGTTATTTATTTGGTCTTGTAAGTGGATGATATGTTGCTGATTGTAAATGACAAAGAAATTATCCAATATTTGAAGACCTAATTGTTCTCGAAATTCGACATGAAGGATCTTGGTGTTGCAAACTATATTTTGGGCATGGAAATTAAGAGATATCAGGAAAAGAGGATGCTCTGGTTAAACCGAAGGAAGTATGTCGAGACTATATTGCATAGGTTCAATATGCAGGATAGTAAACCGGTGAAGGTTACTATTCTTGTAGGTGTAAATCTATCTACTGAAAAGTGTCCCAAGGCACAAGAAGAGGAGGAGGATATGTCCCGTGTTCCATATGCAAGTGCAGTGGGTAACCTGATGTATATAATGGTTTGTAGTAGACAAGACATTAAACATGCAGTGGGAGTATTGAGTATTTTTATGTCAAAACCAGGGAAGGAGAATTGAACAATAGTGAAGCAGGTTTTCAGATATTTGCGTGGCACTAGTGATTATGGTTTGTGATATTACGGAAGACCAGGATTGGACAAAGTTTTTAACATCTGTGGTTTTGTTGATACAAACTAGGTTGTAGATCTGGAGCAAAGAAGATCTACAAGTGGGTATGTATTTAGCATGTTTGGAGGCGCAGTCAGTTGGATGAGTAAAACACAGTTTATAGTGGCTCTTTCAACTACAAAGGCAGAATGCATGGAAGCCACTCATGCATGCAAGGAAGCAGTTTTGTTGTAGATATTTTGTTCAAGTATGGGGTTGGTGCAACGAGCTATAACGATAGATTGTGATAGCCAAAGTGCAATTTTATTTACTAAGAACCCTGCTTATCATTTAAAGATAAAGCATGTTGATGTGCAATATCACTTTGTGAGAGATATGGTTGAGGATAAAAGGGTGTTGTTGGTAAAGGTGGACACTTTGAAGAATGTTGCAAATGCATTGATGAAGTCTATGAGAACTTAGAAGTTCTCTTGGTGTAGATAAAAATTGGGTGTTGTAGAGCTGGACTAATGACTAAGCTCTCCCATGGCCCTCTGCGGAAATAAAACAACAAGTGTGAGAATGATGGGTATGTGTTATATTCTTTAAATGATTAGCCACATGCGTGGGGGGGGGGGGGTCATATGGGGGGTGATAGCACCCCCCTGTACATTGTGCCGGGTGCAGTAGGTGGGATAGAAGCCCCCCCTGTTCGGGGTCTGAGGCAGTGCCTTGAAAAAAAAAAATTGGACCTATCTTTCATTAAGTGGACCTGCCCATGGTTTTGTGCATGGGTTTGTGCATGGTTTTGTGGCATGATGGTTTTCGGCCCCTGGTATTTTGTATATCTGGTCAAGGGAACTACAGTTATGTTCTAATCAAGGGTTAATGGATTGGGGATTATGAATGCCTCGACATGTATATATATGTGTTGTAAAACTAAAAGGAATAGAATGAAAAAATCAAGTTGGTAATCCCAATTTGGGATCTAATGGAAAATATTTGTGTATATCTATTTTACGTTTTATTTTGTTGTTATTGTTTATTTTCTATTTTTAAGATTCATTTGCAGATAATTTTTGTATAGGGTTAAAACCTACACTCTTTCCCTTTTTAAGTAGTGACTTCAGGAGGATGATTGCTTCCTCATTTGTATTTGAGTTTGACTTTTCAAAATTTTGAGATATCTCTTTTCACAACTCCTTTTCCTGTCCTCTAGCTACTTTATCAAGGTTTCTTCAATTCATTTTTCTTTTAATAATAGAACCTATTCAATATTTATTGATTCTTCATTAGAATAAAGAGAAGAGCTATGTTTGAAAATAATGCATCTTGACTGACCATTGATTTCCTTAAGATATTCCTGTCATTGATTAAACTATTTATGAAGGAACTAACTCTAATACCAACCATTGGATTCACAATCATACTAAGATATGGGGGTCTGAATTTGTATAATACAATTTTACACTATTTAAAAACTTCAATCACAATACTATGTTGAAAATGGCACCAAGAAAGATTCTAGTTTAATCTTCCCTTGAATTAAATTAGAATAAAATTGTAATTCCACAACACATGAAAACTTGTACGAGTTAACTAAGTTAGTTTAAATTATTTGGTTCTATTAATTTGGGTTGAGGGTATAACTTGAGTCATGTAGAGTGGATCCTAAAAAATAGGAGCCTTGGTTGAGTTTATTTTGAGTTGTAAGTAATTAACTCAATTTATCTGAATTAAAGTTAGTTTAACTAGTTCTGACTGATGGAGGAACTAGTGAGAGGTCAGAGTGTTGAACTTGAACTTAACCCACATGCAGTGATCAATCATATAATTAATAATTCATCCATAAATAACTCATGCTTGTCATATTAGAGAAAGACCCAGTGGAGATTAGAGTTCAAGGGTAGTGTACTATCAGTTGTATAATCATCCAAATTGTACAGGTGGTGTATGCAGTGAGAGGAAGGCCCTTGATGTGTTGTAAAATTCATATTGATAATTTCCCTAATTAATAGGGGCTAATTACCAAAGGAAACATCGGAAGGAAATGGGGATGAAGGCGGGCATAAATTTGGTTAAGTCTTTGCTTAGGCTTGTCTAGGAAGCATCAAAATAAATGGAGACAGTGTAGAGGTTTCTCTGGTTGGAGAAAAGAATTGTGATATTCTCATATTTTATGACTTAAAAAATATACAGATAACAAGGTTTTTAGTTGAGGATTTCCCAAGGAAATCATTCTGTAATGTGTGACTGAAATTATTTCTCTTCTATGCTTTGTGATTTCACGATTGTAGTTAGTTTTCGCAATTAGTAGAGTAGATTCAAGTATATTGTTTTAGCATATTACAATTAGCAGTTTGCATCTACGTGGATTTTATACATGGTATGAGAGTTGACATCACTATAGAAGAGAAGAATAAAAGTTTATACCCACAGGAGGAACAAGTTTTTCACATTTCTTATCCAGAGCTACCAACAGGATTAGGATGTCATTCTATGGTCTGAGTCTCAGGTATGCCCTTGAGGGTAGATCAAATTACATTTCTTGGAGAGACTAGATGGAAGTAGCCTTGGATTACAATGGATTGAAGGACATCCCGAAACCAACTCCAGCTAACGTACGGACTCTATCAAAGTGGAAGAAGTGTGTTACAAAGGCGAGAAGGATTCCATTGGAAGGTGTTCGAGATCATATTGTCTCGAACCTCTAGAAAGAGGAAAATCCATTTGCAATGTGGAAGGATTTAACATATTTTTTTTAGAGAAATAGTGACCACAGGAATTTTTCACCGAAGGACAAGCTGAAGAAAATCAAGATGGAGAAGGGAAACACCATACCAAAGTACTTAACCAAGTTTACTCAATGCCGAGATGAGCTTGGAAGTTCTGGTGTTATAGTTTTCGAAGATAATATGGTGAACCTAGAGCTTCTAGGCCTTCCTAAGTGCTCACACAACTACCAGGGATTATGTAAATGGGAGGGAGAAGCTAACAAAGTGGGATTGTTTGTTGTCTGACTTGGTGCAATAAGTGATTCACTGAAACACTAGAGATTGATCCTCATCAAAGCATGATGATGAGGTTCCTTTACTGGAAAGGTAAAGAAAGGGAAAGGGAAGTCATCCCATTCCAAATCAGATTCTAGTCAGGAAGGAAAGAAGAATGACTTTTCAAATATTAAATGTTCTCACTATCATGATATGGGACACTATGTTACGAAGTGTCTACACAAGAAGGCCGATAAGAAGCCCCCAGGAAGAGTAGCAGATGAAGCACTTTCTTCACAATTCAAGTTGTATTTCACCCTCATCCCATGCATGGTGTAATCATTGATGGGTAGTGTGTGGTACTTGGATAGTGGAGCCTCATTCCATATGAACGAAAATAAAGACTTCTTCAATGACTTGGAGGAGAAGGACATCCAGACACACATCGAGATGGGATATGATGGAGGGTATAACACAGCCAACATCAATATTTTTACTTTCTAGAGAGATTCTAGTTCTCCTCTCACATTAAAAGATGTCATGTATGTTACTAGTTTAAAGAAGAACTTAGTTTCAATTCTATGTTAGAAGACCATGGCTACGATGTGATATTTATTAAAGAAAATATGTTCCATCAGACACAGCCATGGGACAAGTGAAGAATATAGGGGTTTGGGTAAGGAACCTCTACAAATTGGATGTAGAATATTGTGTTTCCTTAGGCACAAAAGCAGAGAAGGTGGAGAGCCAAGACATTGGTGAGTTATGTCATAGAATATTGGGCCATATACACCATAGAGCTTTGAAGATTATGCAACAGATTTCTATAGGACTTACCAAGGGTGCAATTGAGTATCATGATACATGTAAAGGGTAAACATTGGGGAAGTACACCAAAGCCACCTTTCTTGATAATGACAGTTGAGCATAAGAAATCCTTAAAAGAGTTGACTACTATGTGTGTGGACCGTTATCTACAGCCTCCAAAGAAAAGCCCAGGTATTATGTGATTTTTGTAGATGATTTTTCACACAAGTGTTGGATATTCTTCATGTAGAATAAAGACCAGACGTTCTCAAAATTTTGTGAGTTCAAAGCACTTGTTGAAAAAGGAACAAGAAAGAAAGTGAAGTCTCTTAGGATCGAAAATGGTGGAGACTGTTATCTCCCTGTAATTTCAGCAGATTGGTGAGACTAAAGATGTAGGGAGGACATTGGAACCACTTTGGGATTCTAGGATCTAGCCCTCCTGAATCTAGAGTGGGATCTCTCTAATACGTGCAAATATTGATTTATATTTAAGGCTTTTGGGTATGATATTAGGCTAGTTATTAAGAGCAAGGGTTTTCTTTTTTTTTTTTGGATGGTTGAGCAAGATTTTTAGTTGAGTGGAAAGTCCTAAAATGAAATAGCTTCAAAGGGTTGAAGATGTAAGCAATCAGAACAAGTTTTGGCTGATAGGATAGATATGACGCTGGTTTTTAGTCCATTGGGCTATGGAGTCATAAAAGGTTTTAATTGTGCAACAATTTCAAGAGTGGTCTAAGGGGCAAGTCATATATATCACAAGATATTTTTAGATTAAATGATGGAATGGAACAATAAAAGTGTTGAAGGGGTGGAAAAAGACAATAATTTCAACTAGGATTTATCAGTCTTTCCAAACAATAAAATTCTTTTAAGTAACTATTTAAAACCAACCAAAGGACAGGGCTAACCATAGACTTCTTTGGACAAGCTTGTATTAAAGCTAACTTATCAGACAAAAAATCCATTAATCCACATAATTATTTTCAAAAGGGATGAAAAAAGATAAGAAAACAAAGTGCAGCCTAAGATCAGATAAGATACTTTTAAATCTAAACTGTTTTCAGCATACTCTTAGGGAAACTTATAGAACTACCTTTGGAGAAAGAAACTAGAAGACAAGGAAAACCATAAACTTTTCTAGTCTAACTCTACTGAGTATATAATGAAAATAACATTCAAGAACTTCATTCCAAGCTTTGCACATCAAGACAGGGGCAAACCAACATTCCTTGATAATGTTTACACTTAACTTAAGTCATTCTTAAACACACAATTTGGAGGAAAACATAAAGATAAAGCTTATCAGTCATAGAAGGGTACTGTAAACAGTAAATCCTAACTCTATGCTTGATGTTATTTATCAGAGAATAATTGACAAAATGGCATACATGAAAGGAAAAAAAGTAATAGTAAGAAGCACTTCACCAATGATATAGACCAGGATCCCAAGAATCAGCTTGTATATTGATGTCAATCCAATTACATTCTTCAAGTCCAATGTTTCAGTACAGTAATCATCTTCTCTTCTCAGCCTAACTTATTTGATCACAAACAGAGCTTCAAGAGCCTTTGGACACTATTTACATGTAGAAATTTTTGAGCACAAGTATTATATCAAAGTTCAGCAACCAACCCTTTATAAAGAGCTCCTCAAGAAGATTTTATAGGGAAACGAGGAGGTGGGATGAGAGAAAACACCTATAAGCTAAATTAATACAGTTTAATGATTCTCGGCCATTGAGGGGCTCAATGAAGAATATTTTAGATATTTCCTCACTATTTAATGGGTTTTTATTAAGTGTTCGATCTTCTTAGCAGAGTTTGTTGACCTTTATAATTATTTCTCATCTCCGTAATAACTCTGCTGACAGTTTACAGTAAGTTCCTTTGGTTGAATTAATTGTTCAGTTGCCTTGAGGAAAATATCTTTTGTTCTGGTAATAACTATGCTTATTTCAAGTGCTTTGAGGCTACAGGTGTCTTTTAGCAGCTGGAAAGGCTTCAATTTGCCTCTGGTGCGTCAGTGGAAGCTTCTAGGACTAATAGATCTGATTGTTCTTCCTTAAAACACTGTTAATTTGTTTTAATCATGTGTGTTAGGCTTAATTATGCCTAATTTCTATCTTCTGGTCTTCATACTATCTTCAATTGAATGGATTAGGCTTTAGATAGCCGATTTTAGGCCATAATCCCTCAAAAACTGTGTTAACATGATTTTGGCTTTGATTTGAATGTTATGACACTGATACTCTTTGTATGTGGTGTTTGATGTGTTTTCATTGTTGTTGCAGGCATGCAGAGGGTTGTATGATGGGATCAGTGCTCATGGGGCACCGGTGAATCACGATGTGAAACCCTGCAAAATGATCTCCTTCACGCATAAAGGCCTGGGGGATTGTCATCCCCGGCCTTCAATTTTCTTTTAAAACAATTGAAAAAACCATTAAAACCTGCACAAAAAAGAAAAATTAGAAAAAATCCTGTGGGGAAGGGTACAAACTGCTTCAAAAGTTTAGGTTTAGAGCATAGCCATTGGATGAAAGCATTCAACGGCAAAGATTTCTCGCTGAGATCAAAAGGAGAGGCGGTTGGAGGGGTGAATGAAAGATTAAGTTTGAGCCGTAGATGCGTATTGATCAATGGTCGAGATCAATCTGGGTTTTATAATACGAAGGGGTCATATTATAATGAAAATGGAGGAAAATGTAATAAAAATGGAAGAAAAACCCTTAGCGGAGGGGGTGAATAGAGTTAAATGGAATTGTGGTTTCGGAAAGATCCTAGGCCGTCGGATTGATTTAGCCAACAGAGATCAACGATGGAGAATGATTTAAGAATTCCTTTGGAGGATGGGTGGAGGGCGATGAACTAAAAGGTGGGATTAAATGTGAGCCATTAGATCTCAGAGATCAACGACGAAGATTAAACATGAGAGAATGAAATGTAAATGGGTAAAGTGGTTTCGGCCAAAGAAATCACTGGTTTCATGCAATTAAATGGAGGAAAGGCAGTATTTCCTTTTTGAACGCGATATGCATTAGCGATTGACATGTGGCTTTTTAAAACCATCCATATCGCGTAATTTAAAAACATAAACCTCTGGACTCAAAATTACACAAAACCGCGCACTGGCCATCAGATCTGGGCATTAGATCAGACGGTCATGAGGAGAGGATGATGGAGATAAGATGCATGGGCGAAAAAAGGTGGGGCAGGGTCAAGGCAATTTTAATCTTGACCGTCAGATGAAGGAATGAACGGCTAGGATTGATCAATGGGGCTAGTAGGTCCCAAATGAGTTAGGCCTGCTGGGTTAAATATGGACCATTGGATGATTAGATCAATGGCTCAGATTTAATCTTGGGGTTAATGAAATAAAATATGAGGCAAGGGTCAGGTGGAGTTTGGGTCGATGCGCGTTGTTGATCTTCAGAGATCAACGGTGGGTATTCACCGAGAATTTTATATAGCAAGGTTTTATGAATTTAACAAAGGGTGTCAAGCTTCAATTTGGACTGTCGGATGTATGAAATGGATGGCCCAGATCTAATCGTAGGATCGCCAATCGGCGGGAGAGACAGGAAAGGTGTAAAGAAAATTTGCGATACGATTGAACAAGGACCGTTGGATCTTTAGAGAGATCAACGGTCGGGAATAACTCTATGGGTTTTAATGTCAGAGGCTGTGGTAGAGGGCGATTAATATAGACCGTTGGTTCTTGTGGATTCGATGGTCTAGATTGAATCGCAATGATCACAATCGGAGGAGGAGAGAGGAAAAGTCACAATGGTTTTTTGTGATGCAATTGAACAAGGATCGTTGATCTTAGGACCAGATCGACGGCGGAGATTAGTTTGTAAATGCCAAAGACAGGAAAATGGGCTTTGGGAAAGAGCAACGGGGACCATCAGATCTGGGTATGGTGGAAAATATCGATGGTTGGGAAATCATTGCAAGGTCGCCAATCAGAGGGGGGAAATAATCATTTAAAATATGTCCAATGAAAAACTCTAATGCGAGATCCCGACGATCATTGATTGGCTTAAATCAATGGTTGGTATTCGCCCAACCAGTGAATCATCGGGACTTATAAAAACATAGGAAAAGTGGGTTTTTTTAATAAAATACAAGGGAAAGTTTGTTTCGGGAAGGGTTTTATATACAAAGTCTCAATCGCAATCAGAATTTTTTACAAGCGAATAGGTAACAAGAAAAGAGGAGAGCGCGCGATTGCAATTATGGGATTAGGCCTTAGCGCTGGTTGCGGCTTTGGGTTTTATGCAGTATAAAGGGGTTGGGGCTAAAAACCAAAGGGGCTTAAAGCTTTAGCACAAAAAGGCTATTTTTTAGGATTTTTCAAGGATTTCAAAGGATTTTGAAAGTTTCCGATAAGGTAAAAAAGGAGTTTTAAACCTTATAAAAGGGGTTTGACGAAGGGAAGGAAGGAAAATAAGGGAAAATAGAGGAATTTGATGAGGAAAAAAGGGGGAAATAATGGAGGTTAATTATGAATGAAAGGAGGGATAAAAATGAAGGGAAAATGAGTTTTTAGCAGTCTTGTTCTTTAGGGAAAACAGCTGATTTTTCATAATTAACAGGGAAAAAGCAGTGAAGATTAACTCAAAGATAATTTTTCTTCATAAGACTTCAAGAACTAAAAATTTGGCAATAAAATTGTTTCTTGAAGGCTTTAAAAAATGATTTAGCCACCATTTGATATGAAAATTTTTATAGGTGGCTAGCAGTGGCTCCACATGGGGATGGCACCTTCTTGAAGGTGTCAAGAACTCCAGACTTGTATTCTCTGGGGGGGCTGACCAATGCCTCATCCATGGGGCTGCAACTTTCTTCACTTTGATGGCCTTCTTTTACTCTGAAAATATTAGTAGCCATGAAAAATAATGGAATACTACCAAACAAGCTTTCTACCTACCCAATCCTACTGATCTAACATTTTTTCTTCTTTGAGATTGCATTTGGATTGGCAAACTCTTTTACAAACATTTTATTCTTTTCAAAACATAAAACTATTCTAAGTCTACTTCTTATTTCTCCATGAACTCGGATTAAACAGTTGAGTTCATAAGCTTCTCTACCTATCTGCCATCTGTTAGGATTAAACTTTCTAACAAATTTTTATTCTCTAATTTCTAAAACAAGAAAATTAAAAAAGCATACAAGTCAGGATTGAACAGTCTAACTTGTTACTGATCTATGGCATAAAACAAGATGCACATAAATTATTGTTTGTAGAGAATTAAATCAAAATGGTGAAGGCATAAGATTTGAAAGTTTTAAGACCATCCTTCTCTATTCTTTAGCTCTACTTTTAGGCTTGTTTGAGCTATTTTTTCTTCATTATCTAGTTCAAGTTTTGAGGAATATTAGAACCAGTTTACTTCTATCCTTGGCTCAGGATTTGATCTAGTTAGAGCCATTCTTTCTTTCGGAATCTATAGGTTCAGATTTTGATCTTGTTTTAACCTTTATTTTTCTATCCTAATATATCTAACTCATAAGCAAAGATTAAGCTGTTTGGCAGATCTATTCCACTAACCTATCAGCAGTAAATTGAAAGCTAATTAGTCAAGATTAGGTTGAATGACTAACTAGAAGTTTGATTTTTAGGAGTGGCATTTGGGCTTGCACACTTTCAGATTTTGTTTCTTTTTTTTGGTATGGGGCTGTACCTTTCTTTTTTTTACAATCTTCCCTCTTTTATCTTTCTATTGTTTTTGTATTTTTTATTTTTCTAACTTTGAATGCAATGATGGATGAAATATTTATAATGAGAAAAAATATAAAAAGGCTTCCAAACATGATAGGATCAAGAGAAATAATGTTTGAGCATCTTGCCATTGACAGGACCCCAAACAGTTCAGCTCCATTCAATTCCTGCAAGAAATAGGCATTGTTACCAGCAGTAGAATGAATGAGATAAGGGCCAAGCCATAAGTTATCAAATTTCCCATGCTTGCCCTTATCTTCTCTCCTTGAATCCCACTTTAAAACATTCTCACCAACATTGAAATTGCTGGCCTTTGTCCTTCTATCAAAAAGCTTCTTGATGCTCTCTTGCTTTTGTAATGCTTTATTGTATACCTCCTCTCTGGTTTGTTGAATATGTATAGTCTGATTAATCCTTCTGATCATGTCATTGTCTTCAGACTGTACTTCTTGGATCAATTTCATAACTGGTACACCAAGGCTGGTCGAAAAAACTGCATCTATTCCATACAGAAGCTGGTAGGGTGACATTCCAATAGATTTCTTAAGTTTTAATCTATCAACCCATAGTGCATGTACTAGCTTTGTGTGCCAAGACTTCTTGTTGTCCTCCAACAACTTCTTGATTATGTTTACCAAACTCTTGTTTGAGAATTCTACCAACCCATTACCTTGAGGGTAATAAGCAGTATAATGACCCAATGTAATCTAATATTTGTGATAGAATTCAACCATCTTCTTGGATCCAAATGCAACAGAATTATCAGTGATGATCTTCCTAGGACAGCCAAATCTAGAGAGGATATGAGTCTCAATGAATTTTATGATGACAGAATCATTGGCTTGCCTAGAAGGGATGGCTTCTATCCATTTGGTAAAGTAGTCTATTGTAGTGAGAATCCACCTGTGTTGGGCAGATGAAGGTGCATGGATTTCTCCTATGAAGTTTAGACCCCATTGTTGAAAATGAGCTTCAATAGTGATTGGATGCAAAGGTAAGGGAAGCAATTTTATTTTGCCTTCAAATATTTGGCATTTATGATAGGCAATGATCATTTTATGTACATATTGAAAGAGGGTGGGCCAAAAGTAACCCGCTCTAAGGATTTTGTTGGTTGTTTTTTCCAATAGAGATGGCCTCCACATTCTCCTTCGTGGAATTCATGATTGATTTTCTCTACATCATACTCAAGAAAACATTTAAGAAATAATCCACTTGCATTTTTCCAATAAATAAATTTATCTACAATGCAGTAGTTTACAGCTTTTAACTTTAAAAACCTTGCCTTTATTTTTGATAAACCAGGAGGTGTATTCAAATTAAGCAAAACATATAGAATATCAGCATACCAAGAGGAATTCATAAAATAGTCTTCAATAATGAAAGCTGACAGTTCCTCTTGTTCATCTAAAGCATTTATCATGTTTATATCAAGAGCTTCAAAATTTGATTCAACCATTAATCTAGCTAGACCTTGGCCTTTAATGAGCTTAGTGGGCTTGATTTCTAAATCATATTCAAGTATCACAACTATCCACTTACCTCTCTTACCATCTGGGTCCTGTGTTAGAATTTCTTTAACAACCGAGTTAGGAACAAATGAAATTACATGGGAGTGTAAAATATAAACCCTGAAGTCTTTTAAAGCTTTGACTAAGGCAAAGGATTGTTTCTCCATAATATTATACTTCAGAGGTGCATCTCTCAAGGACTTACTAAAGAACACAATTGGCTGCTCTTGTCCCTTTGATTTTTTCTGCAATAGGATAGCAACCACTTATGTTCTGATGCAAAAGAGACTTTGAAAAAATCTTTTGTGAAATCAGGACTTATAAGAACTGGTGTTTTGGTTAATGCTTATTTGACCAGTTCAAAGGATTTATTTGCTTCTAAGGTCCACTTAACCCCCTATTCCTTTTTGAGCATGTTTGTTATATTCCTAAGGAGCTCATCTAAGTTGGGTATGAACCTTCTCAAGAAATTAATCTTTCCAATGAAAGATTGAAGTTCCTTGATGTTTCTAGGATGAGTGACTTGCAATATAGCTTCAATCCTCTTTGGGCCTATTTTTATCCCCTCTTTTGATATGATGTGCCCAAGAAGTTTACCTTATTGGAGACCAAGCAGTGTTTTCTTTGGATTTAAATATATCCCAAACTTCCTGCATTTCTCGAATACTTTTATCAAGTGTTCTAAGTGCTCTTCATTTGTTTTGGAAAAAATAGTGACATCATCAAGGTAAATAATGATGAAGTAGCCTAATTATTCTGAGAATGCAATATCCATGGCTCTCTGAAAAGTAGCACAAGCATTCATTAAACCAAAGGGAATTTCAACATACATGAAAGTGCCCCAAGGTGTAGTAAAAGTTGTCTTTAGTTGATCATCAGGATGTACTAAAATCTGATTGTAGTTTGAGAAACCATCAAGCAAAGAAATTCTTTTAGACCCTACTACCCTTTTTAAAATATTGTCCATCTTGGGTAAAGGGTATTTTTCCTTCAATGAGGCTTTGTTTAAGTTTTCTAAAGTCTATACAAAGCCTTATCTCTCATGTTTTCTTCCTAACTGACACTAGATTAGACACCCACTCTGAATATCTAATAGGGACAATAATACCAGCTTCGTACATTTTATTGATTTCCTTCTCAACCAAAGGTAACTGAACAGGGTTTATTCTGCATAGTTTTTGTTTAAATGGCTTTTGGTTTTCCTTGAGAGGTATCTTGTGCTGAATTATTTCAGTGTCATAGGATTTTAGATCCTCATAACTCCATGCAAAAACATCAGAAAATTATTTAAACAATTCTATGTATTTGAGTTTGATGTGAGCTGGTAAGGTTTTAGACAGTTTGATCATCTTTGGTTCTAGTTCACTACCTATATTACACTTTTCAACCTCAGTTTCAATAGGTTCTAGCTTAGGTTTCTTGGCAACATCGTTGAAATCAAACAGCTCTTCTAAAGGGACCAGACCTTTTGGAAAACTTTCTGTGTTAGATTGCAATGTTTCTAAGTCTTCTTTACCTAGATCTACACTAATTTCTACTGTATTTTCAAGTTTGTTAGACAACATATTTACATCAGCCATCTCTGGAGACTCTTCTTCTTCATCAAGTAGACTTTCTTCACTAGGACAGTCTGTTTCATAGTCTAAATCTGAACTTGGTAGTTCAAATTCATTTCTGGACTGCGGGAAGTCTTCTATTTGTTTGTCTCCATCAAACACTTGCCAATATTTCTCATTATCAGGGACAGCTGGTCTGAATTTAACTTGAGTTGTGCATTGTTTGGTTTCAAATGGTGTTAAACATGTTCTAGCAGTGAAAGCTAAACTGTGGGCGAGGATATTCTTTTCTCTTGGGACAAAAATAAGTTGGGATTCCTCAAAAGTTTTCAATAAATTCATGACATTGTTACTATAGGCTCTAAGTCTAGGGTGTTTGGCGTTGTATTCCCCATTTACTTGCCTAATGAATAACTTTGAATCCCCATGCACTTTAATTCTCTTGGCTCCTAATTTCTTCAACAAGTGTAAACCTAAAAGAAGGGATTCATACTCAGCTATGTTATTCGAACACTGAAAATTTAATCTGTAGGAATGGCCTTCAGTGTGGTTGTTATTAGTGTTATGTATCCAGATGCCAGCACCTGCATTGATCTTAGTGCAAGACCCATCAAAGTTCATACTCCAAAGAGGACTAATTTCGGGTTCATCAGTTTGGTTACTATCCTCTTCAACTAGTGTGCTTTCGGATTATTCTTGAAGGTCAGCAGTATGTTGAATCCATTTTGATTCCTCAAGTTTTTTACTGTGTTGATGACTGATTTATTGACTCTCAAGGTTTAAAAGCAATGGATGAATGATTTGTAGCTCTAGACGTGTGTTTTGTTTGTTGTAGTTTTTTGGTTTAGCGAACTATTTTGACACTTCTGTCTCGTCTTCCTCCTCCTCTCTATCTTCCATTAATTTAGTTAAGGTCACTTGTTCACTAAATGTTTCATCATTGAAAAGGATAAATGAGTCAAGGCTTGTATTTACAGAATAAAGGGGATATTTTTGCAGTCTCTCTTGGCTGGTAACCATGTATTGCATATGAGACTCCCTGTAAAGTCTTCTTTTTTGATTAAAACCAGGGATGGTTGCATATGTCATATCCATCTGCATAGTTCCTTATAACTTAGCTCCCCAAGATCTAGATAACAGCATACCCTATTTTGGGGGTACATCAGCCAAAACAATATCCATTACTAAACACTTGGCTGGAATTTGTGCTAAGTTTACACAGAGGTCTTTGATTAAGCCTAAACATTTCACTCTGCTTGAGTCAAAGGAGTAAAGATCTTTGTAAGGTCTAGTGATTTCAAGGCTGAGACTCTCCATTACAACTTTGGGCATTAAATTGTGAGAGGCCCCTGAATCATGCATAGCATTGTGCAAAATCTTTTCGTGAATCTGTAAAATTACATAAAAAGGAGGAACGGGTCCGTCTTGATATCTACCCTCAATCTTAGGACCAAATATGAGCTCTGGTTGGTCATCATTAAGATTGAAAGTGTCATTATTCTCTTCTATGTTAAAAGCCTTCAAAATTTGGGATATATACACATTTTGGGTGGCTAATTTAGTAAGGGGAACAGAGATCTTTATCTTGGCAATTTTCTGCTCCAAACTGAAAGGTCACTGACTTCTTACAAGGTTTATTTCAGCTTTGTTAACCACCATTTTATCGGCAAGATCAACTTGTTGATTTTCTCTATTTACATTTTTCAAAATTGTTTTAACAGGAGCACTAGCTGAGGTACTAGTGCTGCTAATATTTGCACTCTATTTTTCATTGTTTTGAGTGCTTTTCTCTTTATTTTTATCAGAAATTACAACCATTGTTTTGTCTTTCTATTTTGTAATTTTGGGTTTATTTACAGGGCTGTTTTTTGCAGAATTTTCAGAGGTTTTAGTCTTGGGAGTTTCCTGATTAATTTTACTCCAAGGTCATATTCCTTTGGGGTTTCTATGATGAAATTTTCCATTTCTTGATAATAAAATTCATCTTCTACTCTTTTATCATCATAGGGTGTGTATAGACCCTGTTTCCTATTGTAATGAACTTCAAAATCATCATTATCTATTCCCAACATGTTTATGTCACCTTCCTCTGATTGTTCTATTGTTTCTTCAACCTCACTTACATAGTTTTGATGAAAAGGAGGTGTAATCTATTGATCATCCTCCCTTGGTCTATTCTTAGGTTGGTTTCTCCTAAAATTTTGATTTTGATTTTGATTTATGTTTTGAGGAGCTGATTGGTTTTGACTTGCTTGTGCTCTCTCAAGTATGCTCATCTTTTTCATCATCTCCTCCATCATTCTTTCCATATTTGAGCTAGATGTGGAAGGTGTAGATTCCTCCCTAAAGGACACTTTCTTCTCATTTCTCATTCTTGCTATTTTCTCCATTAAATTAACTTCCACGGAAAGAGATCATTTTTTCATATCTTCAAGAGTCAAAGGATCTCTCTCTCTCAGCTGATAGGCCATTTCAGGATCAAATCATTTAGGAAACTTGTCTAAAGCTGAGCCTTGTGGAGGTTTTAAGTCTAGGGGAAGGGCATTATAAACACTGTGGAACCTAGTGCAATAAGCTTTTACACTCTCCCTAGTGTTTCTTTGGATATTTTTGTAATCAGAAAGTATTTTGGAGAGGGTTCTTCCTGACTTCCCATTTGTTTAAGAATAATTGATGGAAGGCTTGAAGATCATTAATACTGTGAGGGGTTAAGACTTTAAACCATTTTCTTGCTTCTCCCCCTAAACTTTGAGCAAATAGTCTAAGTTTGATAGTTTCATCATGAATATCGTTTCTGTCAAAGTAATCATTCATCTTGCCCACATGTTGTGAAGCAGTAGTAGCACCACTGGCATTATACAAAGTTATCTTGGACTAATAGTCCTGTGGAAGATTGACTAGAGGTAAAGGAAGGACTAGGGGAGCATACCATGTTGCCATGATAGGAGGTTGTGGAAAAATTGGGGGGTTTGCAAGTGGTGGGTTGAAAAGAGGGAAAGTGGGCTGGGATGGAGTGGTTTGGACAATGGATGTCTGGAGAACAGAGGTGGACGGACCATAAATATATTTTTTAGCAGATCTAGGATGAGAGAAACCAAAATTATGAATAAAATGTGAATTAGGTGGAGTAGTTTCTCTGCTACCAAGATGTTCACTTCTGTCTTGGGATGAAAGTGAAGGCTCTAAATCTATCTAATCTATATCATCAAGTGACCTAGTTCTAAATGGATTTCTTAAGTCAACTTGTGATTTTTGTAGATCTGCAAGGTTTTCAGGAACATAACTAGCTCTATGGGGTGATCTGAAATCAGTTGAAGATTTTGCCTTACAAGACTTCCTAAGTATTCTTTCAGGGTTTTCAACTATCTCAGGAGGGTTTGGGTCAGGATAGGCTCTAGTATGGATCCTTCTAGGAGCCACCATGCTATGTTTTTAGACCCAATCTTGATAAGAAAAGTTTAACAAAATACAACAATATTTAAGAGGCTAACTGATTTTTTAAACAAGAAAAATTTAATCATAAAGTCCTCTTAATGGAGTTTAAATGATGTTATGATGATAATGGGTTTTCCTAGTGGAGTCTTAAGGTCTGTTTAGGATTGTGGAGTCACCAGGTGGAAATTTTTAGCTCTCTTGGAGGTAAAATGTCTTATGGTCCACCATCATGTTTATTTGAATACCAATCTAAAATATTTTTGGGTTTTCTGATTTATTTCAGTCCTATGGGTTCTAAGAGTGTCCTAAATAAGTTTCAACACTTAGCTACGATGACGAGACAAAGAAATTCTACTCTTATGGCTAAGTTAGCTAATCCTTCAAGGTTTGATAAGCTCTTACAAGAATCCTAAGGTTTCCTTAGTTTGTCACTGATTCAAATAAGTTTTATCATGATTACCATTTGCTTGGTAGTGCTTGAAGAGGGCTACTTGTGCTATAAATGGATTTTTGATATCCTAAGAGAATCTAAAATGGAAATCACTCAGAACTCCTGAGTGGAGTCACTCGAAATGTTATCTCCCCGTAATTTCAGCAGATTGGTGAGACTAAAGCTGTAGGGAGGAAATTGGAGCCACTTTGGGATTCTAGGATCTAGCCCTCCTAAATCCAGAGAGGGATCTCTCTAATAAGTGAAAAGATTGATTTATCTTTAAGGCTTTTGGGTATGATATTAGGCTAGTTATTAAGAACAATGGTTTTTGTTTGGTTTTGTATGGTTGAGCATGATTTTTAGTTGAGTGGAAAGTCCTAAAATGAAAGAGCTTCAAAGGGATGAAGATGTAAGCAATCAGAACAAGTTTTGGCTGATAGGATAGATATGACGCTGGTTTTTAGTCCATTGGGCTATGGAGTCATAAAAGGTTTTAATTGTGCAACAATTTCAAGAGTGGTCCAAGGGGCAAGTAATCTATATCACAAGATATTTTTAGATTAAATGATGGAATGGAACAATAAAAGTGTTGAAGGGGTGGAAAAAGAAAATAATTTTAACTAGGATTTATCAGTCTTTCCAAACAAGAAAAGCCTTTTAAGTAACTATTTAAAACCAACCAAAGGATAGGGCTAACCATAGAATTCTTTGGACAAGCTTGTATTAAAGCTAAATTATCAGAAAAACAATCCAGTAATCTACATAATTACTTTCAGAAGGGATGAAAACAGATAAGAAAACAAAGTGCAGCCTAAGATCAGATAAGATACTTTTAAATCTAAACTTCTTTCAGCATACTCTTAGGGAAACTTTTAGAACTACCTTTGGAGAAAGAAACTAGAAGACAGGGAAAACCATAAACTTTTCTAGTCTAAATCTACTGAGTATATAATGAAAATAACATTCAAGAACTTCCTTTCAAGCTTTGCACATCAAGACAGGGGAAAACCAACATTCCTTGATAATGTTTACACTTAAGTCATTCTTAAACACACAATTTGGAGGAAAACATAAAGATAAAGCTTATCAGTCAGAGAAGGGTACTATAAACATCAAATCCTAACTCTATGCTTGTTGTTCTTTATCAGAGAATAAGTGAAAAAAATGGCATACATGAAAGGAAAACAAGTAACAATAAGAAGTACTTCACCAATGATATAGACCAGGATCCCAAGAATCAGCTTGTATATTGATGTTAATCCAGTTACATTCTTCAAGTCCAATTTTTCAGTACAATAATCATCTTCTCTTCTCAGCCTAACTTATTTGATCACAAACAGAGCTTCAAGAGCCTCTCGACACTATTTACATGTATATGTTTTGAGCACAAGTATTATATCAAAGTTCAGCAACCAACCCTTTAAAATGAGCTCCTCAAGAATATTTTATAGGAAAATGAGGAGGTGGGATGAGAGAAAAGATCTATAAGCTCAATTAATACAGTTTAATGCTTCTCGGCCTTTCAGGGGCTCAATGAAGAAGATTTTATATATTTCCTCTATATTTAATGGGTTTTTATTAAGTGTTCAATCTTCTTAGCAGAGTTTTTGACCTCTAGAATTCTTTCTCATATCCGTAATAACTCTGCTGACAGTTTACAATAAATTCCTTTGGTTGAATTAACTGTTCATCTACCTTGAGGCAAATATCTTCTATTCTAGTAATAACTATGCTTCTTTTGAGTTATTTAAGGCTATAGGTGTCTTTTGGCAGCTGTCGAGGATTCAATTTGCCTCTGATGCATCAGTGGAAGCTTCTAGGACTGATAGATCTAATTGTTCTTCCTTAAAACACTGTTAATTTGTTTTAATTCTATGTGTTAGGCTTAATTAGGCCTAATTTCTATCTTTTGGTCTTCATACTATCTTCAATTGAATGTATTTTGCTTTAGATAGCCGATTTTAGGCCATAATCCCTCAAAAATTGTGTTAACATAATTTCGGCTTTGATTTGAATGCTATGACACTGATACTCTTTGTCTGTGGTGTTTGTTGTGTTTTCATTGTTTTTGTAGGCGCGCAGAGGGTTGTATGATGGCATCAGTGCTCATGGGGCACCGATGAATCACGATGTGAAACCTATCAAAATGATCTCCTTCACGCATAAAATCCTGGGGGATCGTCATCCCCTACCTTCAATTTTCTTTTAAAACAATTGAAAAAACCATTAAAACCTGCACAACAAAGAAAAATTAGAAAAAATCCTGAGGGGAAGGGTTCATACTGCTTCAAAAGCTTAGGTTTAGAGCACAGTCGTTGGATGAAAGCATCCAATGGCGAATATTGCTCGATGAGATCAAAAGGAGAGGCGGTTGGAGGGGTGAATGAAATATTTATTCTGAGACGTAGATGCGTATTGATCAACGGTCAAGATCAATCCAGGTTTTATAATACAAAGGGGTCATATTATAATGAAAATGGAGGAAAATGTAATAAAAATGGAAGAAAAACCTTTAGCGGAGGGGGTAAATAGAGTTAAATGGAATTGGGGTTTTGGAAAGATCTTGGGCCGTCAGATTGATTTAGCCAACAAGGATCAACGAGGGAGAATGATTTAAGAAGTCCTTTGGAGGATGGGTGGAGGGTGATGAACTAAAAGGCAAGATTAAACGTGAGTTGTTAGATCTCAAAGATCAACGGCGGAGATTAAACATGAGAGAATGAAATGTAAATGGGGAAAGTGGTTTCGGCCAAAGAAACCACTGGTTTCGCGCGATGAAAAGAAGGAAAGGAGGTACTGCCTGTTTGTATTTCTATCCTCTAATTACTGTTGCGTGATAATTATGTTTGGTTTCATTATGATTGCAGAGTTACTTAATTACTATTGAATTTCTTATTGGATTGTTGTGTGCGCTAATGAATTGCATTGCCATTCCATTTCAACAAGGATCATGATTCTATATTACTCATCTTGTTATCACATATAAATATTTGTTGTTCCATTGAATTGTTGATTCTGATTATTACTTAATAATGTTTGTTGTCGAAAAGATTGGAGTTTAATAGGATTTACTATTTTATTTCGTTAAGTTCATGTCTGCTGTTCAGATTAATTAGTTAGTAATTGTTGTTCAATTCTAGTGTTTTTTTCATTTCTAATTCGTTAGTTTCAAATTGCAGAAAGATTGTTTATTTACAGTTTGTTGTTTATGCACATAGACATTCAATTACAGATTGATGTTCATTTCCAATTCTTGCTTTTAAAAGAAGTTCTTCTTAGTTTATTTTCAACAGCAGTTAGTTCAATTTCGTATTTCACTTTGACTGCTGAAAGATTAGGACCGTCAACTGTAGAGAACATTGGTTATTGCTTCCAAGTTCCCCGATTGATTGCCTTGTTCCAGTGTGATTTCAGTTGCATTAATTTCTAAAGGAATGAGTTATTGCTATTGTATCCTTGATTGATGTTTTGCAGAATAAGTAGTTAGGTTTCAGAGCATTTGCATTCATGTTATTTTAATTAGATTTCTTTTCAAGCATCTGTTTACTCTTGTATTTAGAATACTATAATACATCTCTCACAGCATTACTCTTAGCTCAATTGTAGTCTCAAACAGAGTACACTCTTGAAACAAAAAGTCGTTTCTAGATTGATAATTAATGTAGGATAAATAGGTGTTAAAAAAGATACCTTTTATACCTCAACATTTTGGCGTCGTTGCCAGGGAGAGTGTATGTTAGTTAGAAGGAGTGATGCGCATTTGATTTTTTCTGCTTGGGAAGAATTGGGTATTAAAGACGGAAGGTAAGAACCTGCACACTAGGCAAGGAACATACTTGCTCACAACTCGCTTCACAGCAGAATTGGGTAAAATTATTTCTTTAGGTAGGAATGAAGGCTTGTTTTCTTGAATGAATAAACCAGATAAACAAAACAAAATTCCTCCTAAACTCGAAAAACCTAAGGGAACGGTGACCCTTGGACAAACAAATTTCATTGATGAAATCCTTAAGAAGACTGAATCTCAGCCATCAGTAGGACCTAGGAATGTTATCTCTAGACAACCTACTAGTTCCCTTCAGGCCACAGAGTCGCCATCTGTAGCCTTTGCTGAGATACATAGTCAAACAGAGGGAATTGAGCAAGATTACCAAGAAATTGAGAATCCATGCCTAATTTATCCAAAATAAGGGAACTGTAGCAATCTCCGCGAAGGAGAAGGGGAAATAGAAGAAACAGAAAAAACAAAATCTCCTCTTGAAATATTCCAAACAGTGAGCAGCCCAGATAAGGGAAGTGTTGCCAACCTCATTCAAAACAAAGGACCTAAATCTCCTCAAACAGTAGGTCAACAAGGAATACTTATTGTTCCAAATCAAGGCAGTGTTTTCAAGGCCATTCCTACTCCTTGTAGTCAGCCTAGGAATTACCTTGAGATCCCAGAAGGATATTGGCACATATTTGATCAAATGGCCCAGAACCGGAACCAGCAAACACCTCAGAAAACTTCCACACTGCAATATCCTATAGTGGATATTGTAGTTAATGCACCTATGAAAGCCATTCCTCTTCAACATATTCCTACATTTCATGGCTTGACATCGGAAGATCCAGATGCATTTCTGTTTGAATTCGATGTGTTATGTAGGGGGTATGATTATACCACCAACCCCCAAAAATTAAAACTATTTCCTTCCACATTAAAAAGGGCAGCCTTACGATGGTTTATGGGGCTAGGTGGGGGTGTTATAACTGATTTGGATTAGATGAAAGCTGCGTTTCTAAATAAATATCAGGATTATTGCAGGTCCTGGGAACTAAAAGATGAAATATTTCAAATGACAGCAAAACCCAATGAAACTCTGGAAGAATATGTGGAACGGTTTCAATACAATCTCCAGAGATCTCCTTATGCATCTTTACCCTTACCTGATAATGTGCTGAAGACTACGTTAATTAGGGGGATGGAGGATCAATGGGTTGAAACATTGAATATTATGGGAAAAGGTGATATATATCAGGAAAGCTATGCTAACATTATTGATTTGTGTATCATGAGTTCGAGGGGAAATACAAGGCTAAAATCAGCAAAACGTGACATGATCACGAGGGATAATAAGACCTCCAGTGAAGGCGTAACTCGTGTAGAGATTGGCAATCTGCTAGAAGATTTCAAAACAGATATTCTAGGGACTCTAACAACGCAGTTCAACATTATGTGAGCCAAACAAAAGAAAGTAGAAGTAGAATAAAATTTGGCAATATTTTGTCCTAGATGCAGGAAGAAACATAGCCACAAAGAGTGCCCACTGGATATAATCAAAGTTAGTGCCATTTTCACGAAAGACGACCCCACAGAAGTATGTCCCTCACTTCCTAGGTTAAAATTATTCTATAAAGAGGCAGAAGAAGAATCAGAAGTGGTATGCTTACTTAATCAACGCTAATAGTGGTAGCCACGAGAATCAGGTATGCCAACTGATCCATTTTCTTCTTTTCAGCCTCCTTAATATAATGCTAAAAAATATAATGGAATGTGGCAAAATTAACCACCTTTCCCCAATTGGTCACAAAATCCATTTCCTACATCATCATGGCCAAATTTTCCTTTCTGCCCACTGTTTTGGAAAAACAATGCTTATCCAACACAATGGTACCCCTATACTTCGCAGAGTCAAGCCTGGAAGTCAAATTGGAAAATACCTACAAATCAGCCAGCTGGAACAATTCCCCTCTCTCAACCTACACTACCGGCTCCCTATACATTACCACAAAACCCCCAGACCAATTTAAGACCACAACTACCAGCCCAGCCCAACCCAAACCCAAAAAATAGGCCAGTTCAGTCTGTCCAAATAATGGAACCACTAGAATTAGAAACCGAACTGAGGGAGTGTAATGACCTTCAATTGAGGTCTGGGCATATAGTAGAAACAGAGAGAGACAAAAATGTTCACACTGAAGATCCGTTACCTATAGAACAAAAATTGCAAAAAGAGAAGGTGGTTCAACAACAAAATCAACATCAAACTCCACAACAAGAAACCACCTCTTCTCCACCATTCCCAGAATGATTAATCATACCTCGCCCATTAGAATATCCTGATTTTGATCTTTTGGGAGAATTAAAAAATTTGTGTATAAAAATCCCTCTCCTCCAAGCTATCCAAGACATCCCTATTTATGAAAAAACCATTAAGGAACTGTGTATAAAGAAGCCAAAGAGGAGAACAACAACCAGCCTAACTATCCAAATAGTTGGTACTCTATCTGACTTATTATCAGGAATGGAAACACATGTAAAATATGAAGACCCAGAAAATCCTATAGTGACAGTGCAAATCAATGGGAAATTTTTCCCAAATGCCTTAGTTGATTTGGGAGCTGCAATCAATATCTTAACAACCACCACTTGTAAAAAACTTGGAATTACATCATTAGAACCAAAAACAACCTTATTAGAATTGGCTGACCGATCGGTAGTCAAACCAAAAGGTACACTGCAAGATGTAATGGTATCCGTAGATTCCTGGGAATACCCTGCTAACTTCCTATTTATCAAACAAAAGAACCGGCTAGATGGACACTCGTTAGTTCTAGGTAGACCTTGGTTGGCAACTGTCGATGCTTATATTAGCTGCTGACAAGGCAACATGACAATAACAAGGGGAAACTATGTCAAGAATTTAGCTTTATATCCCCCAGCCCAACCAAGCCTATCAATAATCAAAACAAGAAAGCAACCTGTATCATATCTTATGGAAAATATGAGATCACCTCTAACTATAGAAGATGCCCTCGATTTTAAAGATCAAATAGAGGATGATATCATTAATAGTTTTATTAAAAAACCACAAATCAGATCCCATCTACAATGTCACATGATCAAGGCAGCATTCGATAATAAAGAAGAAGAAGATCCTCTGAAAGACATTCCTGATCAAATAATACCTACTACTTCTGTGTAAAATAGTAAGATTGTACAAATTGAACCAGGAAAAACTTTAAACATTAACAAAAATCTGACTGCTGAACAAGAAAAGAAGACGGTCCAATTACTACAAAAATATAAAGCAACCTTTGCATGGGATTATCCAGGCATGAAGGGAATTGACCCCCAGTTATGTACACACCACATTTATACCGAAAAGGATGCGAGACCCATTCGCCAACCCCAACAAAGACTAAACCCTCACCTTAAAGATATTGTGAAACCTAAATTACAAAAACTGTTGGATGTTAATTTCATTTACCCAATATCTGATAGCAAGTGGTTCTCTCCATTAGTAGTGGTACCAAATAAGAATGAGAAGTGGAGAATATGCGTAGATTACCGAGAACTCAACAAGGAAACCTAGAAAGACCACTTTCCCCTTCCTTTCATTGACCAGGTATTAGATACATTGGCAGGAAAGAAATTCTTTTATTTCCTCGATGGCTTCAGTGGGTACAATCAAATCCAGATTTCCCCTGAGGACCAAGACAAAACTACTTTTACCTGTCCTTGGGGGACATTTTCCTATCGAGTCTTACCCTTTGGCCTATGCAATGCGCCTGCTACATTTCAAAGGGCCATTCTTAGCATCTTTTCAGATTTAATAAATGAAGGGCTCGAAGTATATATGGATGACTTCACACCTTACGGAGATGATTTCGAGCCAACATTAGAAAATCTAGAAAAGGTGTTGCAAAGATGTATTGACACTAGGATTTGTTTAAGACATGAAAAGTTTCATATGATGATGACCGAAGGACTTATCTTAGGACATTATATTTTAGCAGCTGGAATTCAGGTGGATCCAGCCAAAATTCAGATAATTTTGTTAATACCTACACCCACCACACAAACAGAGGTACGTAGCTTTCTTGGATTTTCCAGTTATTATAGGAGATTTATAGAACATTATTCTCAAATAGTTGCACCTTTATATGCAATAAAAATAAATGTTGATTTTATTTGGACAGATAAATGTGACAATGCTTTCAGGGATCTTAAAAATCTTGTATCAATAGCCCCAGTGCTGAGGGGCCCAAATTGGAATTTTCCATTCCAAATTTCATCTGATGCCTCAGACACAGCGATTGGAGAAGTGCTTGGGCAGGAAGAGGATAAAAAACCATATGCAATCTATTATATCAGCAAAAATCTATCTCTTGTTGAACTAAACTATACTGTGACTGAGAAGGAATTTTTAGCTATAATACATGCTGTAAATAAGTTTAGACATTATATAACTGGGTATCCTGTAGTTTTATATACCGATCACTCTGCCATTAAATTTTTAGCAAATAAACATGTTACAAATGGAAGGGTGACAAGATGGTTGATTTTATTGTAGGAATTCAACATTAAAATCAAAGATCGACGTGGAAAAGAGAACCTTGTAGCTGATTTCCTGTCACGAATGCCAAAGCCAACAGATGCAGCAGCAGTTGAAGACCACTTCCTAGATGAACATTTGTTCGTTGTTACTGTTAGAACCCCATGGTATGCTGATATAGCAAATTATTTGGCAATAGGTAAATTACCTAAACATCTAACCCTTAATGAACGAAAGCAGATAATACAGCGTAGTACCCAATTCTCTTGGATTGGGGGCTACTTGTTTCATACAGGGTCAGATATGAAAATCGGGAGATGCATCCAGGAGCACGTAGTATTTGATATTCTAAAAGCATGCCATGATGGGCCATGTGGAGGACATTTTGCAGATCGTAGAACTGCCCATAAGGTTTTACAAACAGGCTACTATTGGCCTACCATTTTTAAAGATGCTAAAAAATTTGTGCAGGCCTGTGATAGCTGTCAAAGGGCAGGTTGCCCTAGACAGTCCGACGAAATGCCTTTGAACCCACAACTATTAATTTAACCATTTGAACGCTGGGCACTCAATTTTGTTGGCCCCATTAACCCCCCATCAAACCAAAGAACATACATCCTAGTTGCAACTGAGTATGTCACTAAATGGGTTGAAGAAGAGGCACTTTCGAAAGCTACAGAGGACTCTGTAATACAATTTCTTTTCCAAATCTTTGTGCGATATGGCCTCCCAAGGGATATAATCACATATGGAGGACCACAATTTGTAGGTAATAAAATCACTGAAACATTACAAAATTACCGCATTCAGCACAAGATTACAACCCCATGCCATCCACAGGTAAACGGCCAAGTAGAAAGCACGAATAAAGTGATCAACTCTATATTGAAAAAAATAGTTGCCTCACACAGACGTGACTGGGCCTACAAATTTCCAGAAACCATGTGGGCGTACTGAAAAAAATGGAGAAGTACTACGGGATATTCACCATATCAATTGGTATTTGGAAAAGAGCCCATATTTTCCAATAGAGTTTAAAATTCAGACATTAAGAACAACCCAGAAGGCCGGTCTAGATTTAAATGAAGCCCAGGCCAAAATATTGCAGCAAATAAATGAGTTAGATGAAATTAGGCTCTCTGCTCTTCAGCACATTGCATTAATTCAACAACAGAGATCAAAATGGCACGACGCCCTCATCAAAGAAAAAATATTCCACAAAGGAGATTGGGCACTCCTATATGACTCTAGGTTTCAGGATTTTCCAGGGAAACTCCAAACACGATGGCTTGGACCTTACGGGATACAAAAAGTGCATGATAATGGCACCATTACATTAACCACCATTGATGGATCGACACATTCCTTCAAAGTAAACGGTCATCAAGTGCGACTGTACCATAAACCTCTTACTCGAGAATCCTTCTACCAACAATTACAGGAAGATTCTACCATGCAAATTCTGGTTGAAGGGGATAACTCCTCCTCGGCACCCATTTATTAAATCATTTTTTTTCCTTTGAATTTTGTACATAAATATTGTTCATTTATTTTTCTTTTTTTTTTGTATGGAATTTTGTTTCTTAAAACTCTTTTTATTTTGCTTATTGTGATTTTTTGTTGTTCCTTTCCAAAGGAACAACATTTTTGCTGTTCCTTTCAAAAGGAACAGCAGCTTTGCTGCAAGTGTTTTTTCTGTTCCTTTTGAAAGGAACAACGGTTGTGATGTTTATTTTTGTTGTTTCGCAGATTGTTTTGCTATTCCTTTTGAAAGGAATAACAGTTTTACAGATTCTTTTTGTTGTTCCTTTCGAAAGAAACAACAGTTTTCACAGATTTTTTTTGTTGTTCCTTTCCAAAGGAACAACATTTCCATAGATTGTTTTGCTATTCCTTTCTAAAGGAACAACACTTTTTTAGTGTATTATTTTTCTTGTTTTAGACCAGAATTTTGAGCATTTCTAATGACTCTTCTAAAGGCAAACATACTATTTATACAAGATCACACAAATTAAAGCTTACTAGAATCAGCAAAGCATAAGAAATTTTCATTTTTTAAGAAATTGTTTGGTAATGATAAGAAAAAGGAAAAAAGTACATAACCACTAATATTACTTTGTTGTCTTACTATCACTAAAATTAATATGATCGATTATCTTTATCATGATGGTTCTTCCCCAAATCTTTATAAATTTCTTTGATTTTTAATTATTGAATAGGAATAAGAGCATATTCTTTTCTATTGATATGTTTAGACTTCTTCCACCGTCCCTACTCTTAAGGAGTGTTGAGCCATCCTTTATATATAAGTAGGAAAGTGCTATATGAAAAAGAAGAAAAATATTTATATATATCACTAACAATTTTATGATATGACAAATGAAGGATAGGGGGTCTCATCAAGAGCCAGCCTACCATGATCATAAGAAAGTAGTGAAGTGGCATTCCCATCATGGCCACCACACGAGGGATATGGTTCGATGGACAATTGAAAAAAAAAACTAAAAATTCCTTGGAACAGGAGGTCTCATCATGAGCCGACCTGCCCACTTTTCACTTCTTTCCGGTGAATGGCATTGTGATTTATCTGGTTCCCAAGCCAGCACAATGGCCTCCATTATGACATCAAAGAGCACTTCTCTAGACATAAATAAAGGACAATGGTTCCAAGGGTAAGAAAGCAACTTTGTCAAGGTTATGGACACCTGTGGGCAACAAAGCTCTGTTGATGGTATTGGAGTCACATTTTCACAAATCAATAGTAATATTAAACCCTTTTTCCTATATCTCTACCTAAATATCAAATGAAAGTATGATTCTTAAACCCTTGATTTTGAACCTATTATACATGAAATTCATCATAAATCGATCACATTAGTTTGAGTGGGTAGTAAGCGCATTAGTACTTGTGTTCACATCAGCGATCCCTTTTCCTTATCTTTAAATCATTACAAACGTTTCTATATCTATTTACGATTTAATCACACGCATCGATTTCAGTAATGCAATAATTTGATTGATTACATCATAAGTATGCATGCTTTTTCCTACTGTACAACTGTTGTGCAGTACTTTCCTCTCTTATTTGACGGTCGAGGACGACCTATCATCCTCCAGGGGGGGCACGGATGCCTCTTAATCACTGCATGCAGATCAAATCCCTATATTTCTTTTACCTGCACGCGAATCAAATCCCTATATTCTAGGGAATAACAAAAACTTAACGATATTATTCCAATTTACCATGCTGTGTTGTTGCATTACATTAATGTGTGCTTGTAAATAAGTAACAATGTGCAGAGAAGATGGGAGGTCGAATAATTCGTAGCAAGCCGCAAGTACTAATTTTTTCGAATGCTGAACAAGAAATTATGGAAAAATTGGGATGGATTACATACTTCACAAGGCGACAACAACCTAATGAAACAATAGCTACCAAGTTTTTATAGAATTTGCAGGAAGGATACTCCATGGTTAGAGGAAGACAGATAGTAGTAACAGATGAAATAATTGTAGAGGTGTCTAGTATACCAGCGCAAGGAACCGTATGGACTCATAAGAAGGTCAGGCTTCAAGAAGCCATGAACATTTTCTAGGAAGAAGGACAAACAATGGTCATAAAAGGCAAAGGAGTTCATCCAGCATCATTAGGAGAGCCATGGATGGAATTGGAAAAGGTAGTGCATGCCTATATAACATGCAATGGAAGGAAAGACATGGTAAGACTCCACCACCTTAAGTTATTGGTAGTATTAATGCAAAAATGTACTGTAAATTTGCCTGGAATTTTAAATTCCTTACTACATGATGTTGCCCGTAGTATAAGAAAATATCGGCACACAGACATGGTGGTAAGCCACCATTTCCTAATCAGATTAATAGTAAGTCATAGTCTTGCCCAACAACAGACCAGTTGGGAAGAATTGATATTTTTGATTGATGGAGGATTAGCCTTATTTTCCCCAAAACGGAAGAGAATGGCTAGCTCGGCAGTAGAGCCATCAAAATGTATATATTCCTCCCGTTCAAAAAGAAGTAGGGGAATGATAGAAGGCCTTCCAGGTAGCAGTAGCCAGCGCTTGGAATTTCCCAGCTCGGAGGATGAGTAGCCCCAAAAATTGGAAGGAGGGAGTCCCCGTATTGATGAGGATGAAGAAGAAATGAGCCACCACACTAGTGGTGAGAAACAAAGCAGCACAAGAGAAGGAAATGATGAAGAAGAGGAAATTGAGGAAGAATAAGGAAGTCCTCATACTAGTGTAGAGGGAGAAATTCGCTACTCTGATGAGGAAGAAGGTAGTTACCATACCTGTGAAGAGGATGAAGATAATCACAACAGTGAAAGAGAAGGAGCAAAGCCCCCCAAAAACACCACTGCAAGTTCACCATGAAGCCCTTTGCAGGAAGACCAATTGGCCCAAATTTTTTCCAATATGAGTGAATATGTGCAGCCCCACAACCCTCTAGATCTTAATGTTGACATCAACCAATTGTAGGAGAAATATTTTGTCAATAAAGAAACAACTAAGGGAATGCCGAATGAAACAAAAGGATAAAACCCTAACAAAATAGCAGAATCAGCTGGGGTTACTTCCCCTGAGAAGTATGGACAGGAAGAGGTGAACATTGAAGCAGTGTTCCAAACTGAAAATTCTGAGGGAACAACAGAGCCAATTGAGGGTATTACCCCTGTAGAATACAGCCAGGGGCATATGAACACTGAAGAAGTGTCCCAAGAAGAAAACAGAGAAGCAAGCCCAACTGAGGACATGGCTGATGAGGAGAAAACCTGCACTGATAAATTGGGTTCAGAAAAAGGAACAACCATTCCATCAAGGAAAAGGAAGAAAGTAACTGAACTTGAAAAACTTTGGAGGGAATGGCTGAAGATTTAGAGGCTAGTGGAACAACTTAGGCAGCCCATTATGGTTCTTAAAATTAAACAAGTGCCCAAACAAACCCCAAAGAAAAGAAGCATAGTCACCAAACAAGCCCCGAAAAAGAGGAAGGTGGCCACTAAAACAAAGCCCCAAGTTGTAGAGAATATGGCTGAGCCTAATCATGAAGATATGGAACAGCAGGTAGCTATTCCAGATGCAGCTATTCCAGATGGAGAAACCTCAAGTGAAAATTCACAAGCCTGTAGTCAAAACACTTTTAGTGATCCCACATTAGCCAGACTCTAAGAGGAGTTGACACAGGCTCGACAGGAAAGGGAAAAACTTGAAGAAGACACTGTTCCTAGAAGAAAATTCTAGGAGTTGCAGTAGCATATGAAGATCATCCATGCAGCAGAGGTTGAAGCCTGGGAGAAGTGTCGAAAGGCAGAGGAGAAGGCTGAAAAGGTAATGAATAAATTAAAAATAACCCAGAATTGAATGGATACTCTCTGCTCATTATACACAAATGTTTTAGCTTGTAGATGCCCTGCCAAGAATTATGCATTATTTTTATTAGAGAGATATTTACAGTTAAAAATTAAAGCAGTTAGGGCAGGAAAATCTATAGAGTTAAACACTATAGATGATTTTGTAACATGTTGCAAACTCTATGGGGTACAGGTACAACGTCTCCTGTGTGAGTTCTATTTGCATAATCTCATATTGGAAAATGATATTGAGACAAATCCCAGCCATTTTGTGGGTGACATCCAATACCAAGCATTTATTTCATTTGTTTTTAATCAGTTAAAATGGCTCAAAGCCTATAATTTTTTTTCAAAGGCAGGAAAATGAGTTAGACTTATGGGATAGGAGTGAGCCAAAACACCCGTTACAATTATGGGCTAGGCAGAAGAATTTGATGACCAGAGAAGGTGTTATCCAAGCATTGGGGTCTGTCCATAAAACAATTGTCTTGAATGGGATAGAATATTTTCTATCTATTAGAAACTAGGCCTACATAGCAGCTAAGGTCCGATGGGGAATTTCCAATCGGAATATTCAAAATAGAGAGCCATTTAACCATAAAATTTTGGATTAGCTACAGACCGCTTGGTTCTCTATAGCAACCTCATTTTGAGGGAAGGCCCATTCTGGCTAGGGTGTAGGTTTCGAAGCCCCATTGCATGGTATCCTGCGACAAATTATAAAGCCATTTATGAAATACCTGAAGGACAGACAAGGCATGTATTCGAAGCATTAGCTGCAATGCATGGTTTTAGGCCTTTTGATGAAAAACTTTCTCCAGCTTATTCTTTAACTGCTTTCCACGTAAAATATGTTTTTCATGAGGACATGAAAAAGGGTAAGCAGGGGGGTCTGTTGAGCGGTGGAAAAGGTATGAATTCACTATGTGTTTTCTCATTCTTTTACTTTAAACATAAGTCTTTTTACTTTAGAAAGGTGACTTATTACAAGAACCGTGGTAGAATTGTAAAGACTTGTGTTTATTGTAAAATGTAACTAAAAAATTCCTTTTATTGCTAAAAATAGGAATCAGGCGAGGTGAACAGCTATACTAGAGGTGAGGCAAAGACAAGAGTAACTGTTGTTCCTCTAGCATTAGACCAAATCCTGCCAAAGAGAAGAAAATCCAAACGCATTGCTAAGAGAAGGCAGGGGACAACTCAGCTTCAGTCAAAGGAAATCAAGCGACAGCTAAAGAAAGAAGGGAAGCGAATACCTCAGGATCCTTCGATCCTGAGGGATCACTGTTCAAAACTTATCTCATTCCTTGTCTTGTCCATCGAGTTTGTTATATAAGTGCTGGCCGGATAAATTGTTCTTGCAGACAAGACTGATCTCCCTAGTACTAAAAGTATCTAGCAACAAATAGCCAAATAGACTAATCTTTCTCTAAGCATGTAAGGTTTACAAAAGCTCTATATAGGTGTAAAAGACTTACCTTATGTCCAGCGCTTGTTTGAAGTCGTTGTTGTCCCTCGTGCACTTGAAGGAGTTTTCCTTGTAAACCTGCAGTCACAAACAAGAAAAATATTAAATAGCACCTGTATAGACATAATCATAAGCCATGCTTATCATAGTGATCAAGGAATCTATGAAATAAACCATGAATAGACAACTTATTGATAAAAATGAGTATATTTGTATTAATTTCAAAAGAAGAAAATCCTTACAACCTGAGCCTTGATGTTGCAGAGGACTTTCCAGGGTCCGAAGCAGGAATCTCCTCTACTTTGATAAGCTCTGCACTCCTCCAACCAAGACAAGTAGAGGTATGTAATCTATCCTCACAAAATTCTTAGTCAACTGAGTCTAAATCTCAACAGCACTTAACCTCAAATCTTCTTAAGCTTGACCTCCCTTTGAGGCTACCCAATGCCTCTTTTTATAGTGGAAAAGAGGAGGTTTTATGTTCCAACTATGAAGGGATAGAATCCTCCTTCAAAGGGATAAACTCCTCACATCAAGGGGTTAGCTCCATAAGGTAAGGGATTCATGCACCTCACAAGAGCGGTTCTACCACTACAAGATCCGTTCTAGAAGCTTCCAGATTTTACTTTTATTGAGATTTTTGGAATTTACTTGTGCCTTTTTGATCTTACAGGGGTCTGCACCTTTAACACAGATAAAGTGCATTCAGGTATGCAAGAGAGCTGAACATTAGGTGCGAGACAGCAGGCAAGATAGAGAGAAAGTGCAACACCAAATTTTAGGATATTTTTAGGAACATTTATCTGATTTTCAAGGCTTGACATGAGGAACTAACATGTTTAGACTTGCAGAGGGGGAAGTATGAGTAATAATGAGCTCATACAGTTAGCAGAAAGTCAAGGTGACAATTTTTAGTGTAACAATAAGGCAACGCCTTTATAGATTGTAGGGAGTCAAATCATCTGATTAAAACATTATCTTTGTAATTATACATTTTATTGACTCTCGTGATCAAAGAGCAGTCACTGTAAACACTTTTATGTTCAATTAATACAAATACGTGTTTTATTTCACCACTCAAGCTCTAAAGTAACCCAGTAGTGTTTCACTGGTGCTAAGGGCCCGGCCCTAGTGGAATCATTCTGTTGTTTGTATTTCTATCCTCTAATTATTGTTGCGTGATAATTATGTTTGGTTTCATTACGATTGCAGAGTTACTTAATTATTATTGAATTTCTTATTGGATGACTGTGTGTGCTAATGAATTGCATTGCTGTTCCATTTCAACAAGGATCATGATTCTGTATTACTCATCTTGTTATCACGTATAAAGCTTTGTTGTTCCATATTTAACTATGTTTGTTGTTCCATTGAATTGTTGATTCCGATTATTACTTAATAATGTTTGTTGTCAACAAGATTGGAGTTTAATAGGATTTACTATTTGATTTCGTTAAGTTCATGTCTGGCTAGTTCGAAATGCATCGACACAAATTTCTTATATGGTGGTGTTGTTCATTTCTAATTCGTTAGTTTCAGATTACAGAAATATTGTTTATTTACAGTTTGTTTTTTATGCACATAGACATTCAATTACAGATTGTTGTTCATTTCAAATTCTTGCTTTTAAAATAAGTTCTTCTTAGTTTATTTTCAACAGCAGTTAGTTCAATTTCGGATTTCACTTTGATTGTTGAAAGATCAGGACCGTCAACTATAGAGAACATTGGTTATTGATTCCAAGTTCCCAGATTGATTGCCTTGTTCCAGTGTGATTTCAGTTGCATTAATTTCTAAAGGAATGAGTTATTGCTATTGTATCCTTGATTTATGCTTTGCAGAATAAGTAGTTAAGTTTCAGAGCATTTTCATTCATGTTATTGTAATTATATTTATTTTCAAGCATCTGTTTACTCTTGTATTTAGAATACTATACTAGATCTCTCACAGCATTACTCTTAGCTCAATTGCAGTCTCAAACAGAGTACACTCTTGAAACAAAAAGTCATTCACGGATTGATAATTAATGTAGGATAAATAGGTGTTAAAAAAGATACCTTTTATACCTCAACAGCTAATAGAGACAATGTGTCGAATAAATTCAATAACTTTTGCGCATCAGAAGGCATTCGATGAGATTTGATAATACCCCATAACCCACAATAGAATGGGGTTCTAGAAAGGAAGAAAAAATTCATTGTGGGATCTGTGTGAATGATGTTACATGATTAGGGCCTACCATTGCACTTGTGGGCAGAACCATGCAACAAAACTATGTTTGTGTAGAACAAGAGCCCTTATCGGATCCTTGGGATGAGTACACTAGAGGAATCCTTTTCCTATAAGAATCCAAATGTGTTGCACTTTAGAATTTTTGGTTCATAATTTTAGCATCATGTTACCAAGGAGGCACAGAAAAATATAGAACCAAAAATTGAGTTGGGAATTTTTTTGAGGTACATCGATACACCTCACACTATTAGGTGTACCTTCCATCTTACATGATGACACTAGTTCTTAGAGATGTAAAATTCGATGAAGAGGATACCATAAAAATTTCCCTTGAGAGGGAGATTCATATGCATGTAGATGATGAGCTTTTAGCTCCAAAATAAGAACCTCAAAATGTGAAGCAACCACAAGCAGAGGAGTAGAGTTTGGAAGCACCCATTAATGTAGATACATCCATAGATGGAAGGAAGCACACTAGAGAGGCTGACATATTGATGCATGATGCTAGAGAAAATGTGGGAGTACCCACATCATAACACAACCAAAGAATGTCCCCACATTTGTACACTAGCTACATGACTCTTATGAGCGATATTGTAGAGACTCATCCATACTCATTCGAGGAAGCAGTAAAAAACTAGGAGTATGACTCCGTTATCATGAACTTTGCATCAGAAGTTGTCCCAAGTGTTGGTATTTAGGTATGAATTAAATAATTCATCCTTTTCCCACATTAAATGTTAATTTGGGACTCGTCTGGTTATTGCAAGGTTACCATGCAAAATATATGCATGCAACAATTACACAATTTCGTATTGATCAATAATTCAATAAAATATGCATAAAAAAATCAACTGTAACAGTAATGAAAGTAGCAACAACAATCAATTGTAATAGCAACTAGATTCACAAAAACCACGTTAAACTATTACAGCAATAATGAAAAGATGTGATATAATAAAAGGAACTAAAGACAGATTAATTCAGAAACACCTGGTCAGGAGACCGGGCCCAACCCCCTGATTAGGGCTGTAATAAAATCACGAACTAAGAAAATATAAAAAGTTACGAATTTCATTAACTGTAGTTGCATGAAAAATTTACTGTTACAAACTCTCAATTCTCTCGTATGCTCCCTATATGGGCTATATCCCCTTTTTCTCTATGATTTGTGTCTTTTAAATATATAAAAAACAAAGGGAAATAAAATGATTACAAAATCTCAATAAGTAATACGATATTTGAAAGATCTTTCCATCATGATTTAGCTGGCACAAGTCGAATCTGATAATTACAATTGGGAAAATTTGTAAAATGGCCACAATAGAAAATATGAAAATATGTCCTTTGAACAACCTTGTGTTTCTCTCAATCATGACCAAATTTTGAAAAACTACATAAAGGAAAAGTGATTTGGTCTGTTCTCCACAAAACTCATGTCTCAGATTTTCAGGGTTCTTCTTCGTCTGCCTGAAATGTCTAATGTAAAACTATCTCTTGTTATCCAAGTGAATTTCTGAGTTGGAATATTTAATTATCAGCTGAAGATCAAATCTACAATCTAGAAGAGATCTTGGAGGCTAAAATCATGAGTTATGTTATAAAAAATTCATTAATAAACCATCATTGGAAAAATCATGCATGATAATCATTAATTTATTGAAATAAAGTAAAACACTTATTACTTATCCAAAAGAGCATAAATAATTATGAAATGTAATTATATAATAAATTATGATAAATAATGTGATAAAATAACATTATAAATGGATGAAATATATTTTAAGAAGTGATAATAATAATGAAAATTTATTAGTCCGACATATCCCCCAAACTGAACATGTTGCATGTCCTCATGTAGCCCAATGCCTTTGTATTAACCAAGTTGTAACACAATAATCAAGATGCTCACCCCAACGCATGATATTGATGGAACAAAATACTTCTTTCCCAAATGCTTCCTTAAAAAAAATAGTTTTTCAATTCTAGAAATATTGGTGAAGTTGTAACAATTTCCATATTTAGTTTCAACCATATGTATGTGAATTTGCAGCAAAGTATGATACAAGTAAAAATAAACTTCATTGACCAAAAAAAATAAATTACAACCCATATTTTGCTGAAATTTTACAATAAAATCAATGCTTCTCCAATCTGAAAATCAAATCTATCTGATGCACAAATCTTGAGATATAAACAAAATGGTTGTAGGTAATGAGGTTTAATTCCTTGAAAATTGTAAATCATTTTTTCATGAAATTTCATAGGCTTGTTCATATTACCTTAATGCTTTTCCACACCAAAAATCAAAGAAATCCAATGAACGGATTTCAATATATCAGCAAAATCGTTATAGGTAATAATGCATGATTTTTTGGTAATTTACAAATTGGTTTATCTTGAAAATTTCTAGGTTTAATGACACCTCTTTGTTATCCAAAAATCAAAAGAATCCAATTGATAGTTTTAAGCATATACAAAAATCAATTTATGCATTGTAAAGAAAAAATAAATGAAATTATATACCTTAAATGAGGAAGAAATTAAAAAACATCCATCATGCATAGAAATTCTTCCCCCAAATTGGAGAATTCTCATGCCCTCATGCTACAATTGAAAACAACTTGAGGTGGTTGCTACAATCATGGCTGAAATCTCTGCTTGGTGTATAACAACATGGAATAAGGGAGATTTTGAGAAAGAATAAGGAGATCGATAGATGATAAAGAATATTAATGGCATGTTCATGATAATGAAAGTAACACTCCCCCAAACTGAAATAATTTTTTTCTCTAAAAAATGGGAAGTGGTAAAGAAGGGGAAATATTGGTTGAAAAATATGAGTGAATAATGCTCAATGGTTTTTCATGACATTCTCCTAAAATTTTAATAAATAAAAAACTTATGCTATTTTACCCGAAGTTTTACCTCCATAAAAATGTGGACTGGCATGTATGGATTGACATTTGTTGAAGCTGATGTAGGGTGAGATGATGTTGAAAGTGATGCAGAAGGTGGAAGCAATGCAAGCTGAAAAGTAATCAGAAAGTGTACCAGGGGTTCGTTCCACGAAATTCATTAGTTTCCTTGTCATCGAGATTTCTATAAAACATCTCATGAGTATCCTTAATCAATAATTCATCAGCTCAATTAGCCCATTATATATAAAAGTGACATAATCGTGTTGTGAATTACATGTGATAATAACAGATAAGAATGGAAAATTTGCATTACCTATACCTATAAGTTTTGGTTGTTATGAGCACAGAAACTATGAGAATTAGTTATCTCAGTCTTTACTTCTCAAGGTTTGTCCAATTACTTGGGATTTAAAATCATAATTAGGCCTCTTTATTCTACCTCAAAATAGTAGTGGTGTTGTTAAGCTACGAATAAATGGTGACTTATTGGGTGAAGAAACTATCTTTGGTTATAGATATGATACTTGTAGAATAAAGGAATTATATATTAGGTGATACAAAATGTCAAATATTAAATATCCTAAAAGTTTCATCCCTAACATGTAAAGGTAATATTTATAACTCAATAATAGATATAAACCATAACCACCATCATCTAAGAACTGAATAAATATTACCCCATGAACCATGAGTTATGGAAAACCTCGTATATGCAATAGTGGGATTTATTGGAAATTAGTTTTGAAAAAACAAGGTAACCAAGTATATTATAGTATTACATTAACTTCTATACCATAGGCATAGACACTGTTGCCAGTAGGCATTCATAGCCTCGACAGGGATGCCTTTTTAACCCATTGAGATACCATTGTACCATCTATTAGAAATAAGTACATAGTTACAAAATAATTTCAATTTACTTAGATGTTTACTAAATATCATTGCTTTGGCTTGGTAACCAGATAATAACAATGCAATTCATGGTATCTAACAAAAGTGAACAAGTCGTCTCTTGATGAGACCTCTTGTCCTTCAGTTTTATGACCGAAGGCCATTACCCTGGCTTGGTGACCAGTAGTGGTAATGTCACTTTATTAGGACATATGATCATGGTAGGTTGGCTCGTGATGAGACATCCTAACCTATAGTTGAATATTTATGTTTAAAATTCAACTATGATTATTTTTAATCAATAAAATATTACTTAATAGATGGGGTGGCAGGTCAGCTCCTTAGGAGCTAGGGATGGCGTAAAAAGTTTTGTAGTATATATTTTCAACTTGGATAGTTTTTATTCTTAAAAACAAATAAACTTAAAATGAATGTTGATAAATATATTTTTCATTGCGAATATTGGGGTTGAGGAACAATTGATTAGATAGTGACAGAAATATTTAAATGCAATTCTATGGTCATCATCATAAATTTTACAAGATTAGGGACTTGACCAATTAGGAAAGTTGTAAGTTGGCATGATGAAATAATCTTTGCATAAGTATTCCTTAAATATAAGATTATGTTTATAGATAAACAAAGATAAATTGACTACCCAATAATTATTTCAAAGAGGACCTATACCATTAAAAGTATTTCCCATTCACCAAAGAGAGAAACAAATTAGAAATACGTAAATATGTTGAATCCAACGTGAAAATTGGTCAACGACAATAGTTGTGACTGAGGTAGCAACAACCATGACTTAGGTAATAAAAATGAACAGGGAAAAATGATGTTGTGACTAGAGTAAAAACATGGAAAGGGAAAAATGACGATGTTAGGAAGGTGATATGAAGGAGGATTAGTCACTTTACAAAATAATGAGGAATTAAGAGTGAATCATTCTTGACAAGAGATACCATAATAATCACCCTTATTATTAAATACGAGACCTCCCTCCAACTAAGGTATGACTATCATCGGTCATGGTTGGTCATGTCATAAGTAAAATACCAATAAAATCCATGGAGTCAATCTGTAATATTCCCAAATGGGAAAAGCAGGAATATAGAACATATGCAGCATTCCAAATAAATCAAAACAAGAGCATAGCACTAAAATCTGGAAAATGATGGAAATATGCTGCAAATAGAAATTACATTAAGACATCATAATCTATGAGAAGAAAACAATGAAGCCATATCATTATATATAACAACAAATGAAATTACACAGTGCTCCAAAAGGAATGCACTCAAGCCACAAGATGGCTGAAATACACTAAAGAAACCAAGCACTAGAAATGTTGTGCTGCTACTGCTACTGGTGCTAGAAACTTCTGCTAATGAGGTGAAGAAACATGTGTGGAAAGCTGCTAGAGTGCTTAGAATGATCCACGCTTTTAACCACTGATTCAACTCAAAAAACCAAAAAAAAAACCTAGAAATGGTTTAGCCAGATTTTAAGTTTGGATTTTCAGCCTTTTTTTAAGTTACCCATTGTATTTTTGTTGCTTGACTTACGCACTCCCTGGGAATGAATGCCGATATGGGGCTTAAGGAATGATCTTTCAACTACAACAACACCCAATCAACTCAATAGGTGAAGGGTTGGTCCCCTCATTGGAAAATAAGCTCAGAAAGTGGAGATCTCTCTTCTCCACTGCTACACCCCTGCAACACAACCCAATTCTAAACAAAAATGCACTGTATATGAGACTCAAGCTTGGCCAGAATGCCAGAATGTGGAAATGATAGTGCAATTCTCTTCCAAGAGGCCTCTCAAGGAAAGAGTTGGGATCCCCACTCAGGAACACCCTATGCTAAACAACACTGCAAGGTCAACTAAACAGTTGAAGGATGCAAGAAGTCATACAGATTGTTAGGGTCTCGTGATTTCGCAGATTGGTATATCAAATGCACAAGGTAAAATGAAACTAGTCTTTGGAGTCGTAGGACCTAGCCTTGCTAGACTTAGAGAGGGCTCTCTCTATTGTATGCAAAGGATGTGAACTTTTTTCTATTAGGGTTTGATTTTAGGCTAGTTGTTAAGTGTAGGGTTTGTTGTTTATTTAGTTGTGTAAGATGGTCAAGCAGAAATAGGTGGAGTGAGAGGTCTAAAAATCATTGGGCTATGGAGTCTATAAAATTCATGGATATCTCAATAATTAAACAAGATGCATAACAGGGAAAATCTAGCTTGGTCAAATGGATCCTTAAGGTATGGGTGAAGTGGAATGAACAATAAGTTGGCGAAAAAAGTAGGTGTCTAAGGGCAGTAAAGAATACTTAAACAAATACCTTTTAAAAAAGATGTTTCAAATACATCATCAACATAAGAAAATAATCATAAGGTAGGGAAAAACAATAACTCTTATATTACACTTTAAGAAAACAAGCATTCAAGATGAACAATTCAATGAACCATAGAAAGCAAGAAACATATCCAACTCTTAGTGATTTCACCTTCAAGATTTAGAAAACATTAAAGACAAAAATAAATTTAATCAACGAAGAGGGAATGCCTAAACATCAATGATAAAGCTACAAATAACTTTAAGGCAACTTCTCAAGCATGGACAAAGGGCATGATCAAAACATGGCCTCTTTGGCTAAACCTAACAAGTAATAATTCAAAGAGAGATTCCAAAATAGAGTTTAAATAGCATCAAATAGGTAGGCCTAACCATAAAACATATTTTAAAATACTCTATTTAACCATTCATGGAATAAACAAGCATAGGAGGTCTAAGGAGCAGCTAAGGATTCCTTAAACAAACCCAGCAGAGGAAAACACAAAGACAATAGAAACACGAAGGACTAAGTTGCCTCAAAGAACATTTCTTAACCTATACTCTTTTGTTCTACTAAAACATAGAGGATGGAAACATAATTAAAACATGAGAAAACAATAACATAAGAGAGAATCACTTCACCAATAACCAAGCTCAGGGACCCTGCAAGATATCCTCCTTCATCATTCATCAAAACAAGTCATTCAGAAACTCCACAAAACCAATTTCTTCTTCAAGCTCAAGAAAACCATGTATTTCTTTCAAAACTCATCAAATGCAAAATTTAAAATGAAAGCCTTATTCTCTATTTAAGTCAGCAAAGGAGGGAAAAAACCCTAGATAGGGTTGGAAAATGTCAAAATCACTCATAAATGTCATTAATGCCCAAGAGACCATGCAAGGCCCAAGGCACAAAATATCCTATGAAATAAATTCCAAAATAACTTCTAGCACTTAATTCTAGAGTGATTTGCCTCAAAAAACACTAAAATATGATTTTGCAATAAATGAGTGTGTTTTTTTTACTTTTGGTCCAAAACACACAGTGCTATCCATTTGCGCAGTGCCAGCTTAGGCAGAAAATAGGTCCTGTTGCAGCCAAGTTTTGGGGGTCTTCCCAATGTTAGAGTTTTCTTCGTGATGGCCTGCTGGAAATCCCGATGAGTCTAATTTCTAAAAATACTCCTTTTTTTATGATCCAGCCCCTGTAACGTGTCCAAAATGTCAAAATATCAACATTGCTTTGTGTGCAACGTCAGGCCTGAAAAGGAGGCAGAATGATGAAAATTTAGGTGTTTTTTGACCTTTTGAGGGGTCATAAATGCTCCAATTGCTTTAAAATTTTGTGAGAATAGTGTACTAGTGATGAGAAGTAAAAAAAGGTATAGTTTTCCCTTTGAGGATGATCCAGGGAAAATTGTAGAGCCAGTGGCGCTGCGCTAATAGGCCTCCAAAATCACAAAACAAAAACTTGTCCAAATTCCGTCAAAATTTGTGGAGGTCTTCATGAAGGGGTTTGGGAGATGTTTTGAGAAGCTGATGCCAAAAATACAAGGCTAAAGTGGCCTTTTTCTTCTTTTAGTGCCTGGATCTTGACTTGGGCCTTCTTTAGTTTGGCTCTTGCAATTTGGTTTCTCTGGGAATAATATTTAGTCATGCTTCTTTGGATGTCAAGACTCTTGTTGGCCTTCTCTAATTTAGCCTGCAGGTGTATGTTGGCTCTTTCCAACCAAGGCTCTCGATCATGTGCTATCTCCATGGCCAAAAGCTGATCAAGGGGAAGCTACTTTGCTAGGGCTTCTTCTAGTTCTTTTTGTTTTTCTAATGCCTTCTTCGATCCCATGGTTTTAGGCCTCCTCCTAGATTTGCCTTCCTCATCCTCACTCTCTTCATAAGTCCCCATGAACTCTTCTAATTGCACCTGTGCCTTTTGGGCTTCCTTCTAGGATTTAATGGCTCTAGCTTCATATATAGTAATTCATGCTCCTAGCTGCCTATTTTCCAAGTCAAGGGCATCATTCACACTTTGGGATCTATCTAGATTGGCTTGAAGGTCTTCAATGAGTGCATTTTTGTTTTGGATGAGTAAGTTTGAGATCATTGCCTCCTCTTCCTCATCATTGTCCACCTGAATGATTTCAAAGTCCCTTTCTACCTCATGATCCTCCTCTTTTTCTTCCTTTTGTTTTCCCTTGTCTAGCAGCTAAGATGAAGTAGATGGCATGGTCCCTTGCCTATTGGAGGCAGCAAACACTAGCCTTGGCCCTCTTTGATATGAGATTGAAAGAGGTGGGATTGTGGTCCTGTTGGTATCTCTATCATGGTTTTGATCTCCATTGGGACTATCACCCTCTTCCCCCTTTTTACTGTCATCATGGCTAGGATTACCTTCATCTTCATCTTATGTACTGTCATCATTGCCATAATCACTAAGGGGCTGATTTTTTTCGTGACTGTCATGACTGTCATGACTATTTCCTTCTTTGTTGTCCTTCTCATCACTGAGGCTGGCTTCATTTTTGTCATTTATGCCTTCAATTTTTGCATCTTCCTCATTGTCCTCTTCTTGAGCTTCTATTTTTTCCTTTTCATCATCAATGCTCATGTTATTCTGACTATAAAGCTCTTCATCTTCCTCACCATCCTCTTGCATATTATCACTTTTTTTCTCATTTTCATGCTCATTGTTTCTCTCTTCATTCTCTATTTCTTCCCCTCCTTCACTTTCATCATTTCCTTCTTCTTCTTCCTCATCAATTTCTGTCTCTGCCTCATCATTTCCCTCTTCCTCACTGATTTAATTTCCTTCATTGTCAACACTCTTTTCATCTTCTTTATTTAGCCCATTATCATCATCTTCCTCATGGTGTTCATCATTATTACCAAACTCTCATTACATTGTTCATTATTTCCACTGTCATCCTCTTCATTTGATGCATCAAGGGAAGCAAAAGACAGAAGGTTTCCTTGAGGTGAGGGCACTTGTGTAGATGAGGAGGGAAATTTGGTTGATGAGGAGGCCATGGGCTTGTGACGAGTTCATGTGCTATGAATACCTCCCAAGGTATACCCTGTTGTTCCAATTGATGTAATACCGTCATCTTGATCAAGGAATGGGGAAATACACTTTTCATTTGTTGGGAAGGACTCCTTCTCCGAACAGCAGAAGACATTTTGTCCATACTTCTATAGAGGTAGTTTGGAAATTTGAGCATCTTAACCCTTGTGAAATGAATGAGGAGTCTAAGATTGTAGGAATAAATATTGGAGTACCTGCCCTCATAGGTGAAGTACTTCATGATAACTTTTATCAAGGGTGAAAATCTCTGTTTGAGGTGTGAGAAGGGAAAAACAGACTTGTTGCCTTGTTTGTACCTAGTCTTGATAAATGGCTCATAATAATCCTTGTCCAATTTGGCCTTCTTAAACCATTTTTCACCAACACCAGGGATACCTGTAGCATCAGAGATGGTATCTGCTGATAGTTCAAAATCCACCCCTGCAAGTTTCACCTATTTGTTGTGGAGGTTGAGGAAAAAAAACCTTGTAATCTCTGGGTGGTGTTGTACTAGTTTGACCTTCTCACAGAATTGAAAAAATCTCATATTCTAGAAACATGAGAGGATCATGGGAGATGAGGTGATAGCCACTGTGCTCTGGGGTTCGACTCTGTTCACTTTTCCACCCTGGTGGTTTGTTCTCATAGGCCCTTGACCCCTTTCACTGTTGCTATTGTCTTCAGCTCCTGACATGGTGATAGGAGATGCTGGTTGAAAAACTAGGGTTTGGAGGAGCAATATGAAGATGGTGGTGAAGTAAAATTCTTGTGAATGAGTGATGTGGAGGCTAGGTTAAAGACTGGGTTTTTTTGGAGATTAAGATGGTTTACCTTGAATCATGAACTATGACCACACTAATTTACCCTCCCTTAAATGACACTCAATTTTTTCAAGGAGGTCAAAAACAAAGGTATAACATGAATTTGAGACCTAGGGTTTAATTACTTCATAGCCATCAAATTATGAAAATTTCTTGTAGGTCAAGGAAGAGAGGCTACCTACCATCTCTTAGCTCCTCTGCATGCCTTGAAGGCAAATTTGATGATGAATTTGAGACTTAGGGCAAGTTTCTCCTTTGTTTGATGGCCTTCTGCATTAGCGCAGTGCCCTGCCTGAGCAAAATAAAGCCATTCATAGGCATGTCCAAGAAGCCGTGCTCATGATTAGTGCACTTCTTAGGCACGTGGAGGTGGGTCGTCGGTCGGGCCCTCCGTGCGTGTCGGGCCGGGGTCTAAGCGCGTTGCCCTAGATTTTTCACAACACCACCCCCGGATTAGCACAACACAAGCATTAATGGGAGAAAGGTGGAGATTGTGCTACGCCGCGCCCCAGCGCATCACCACTTATTCGTGCAGTGCCAGTAACCCTTGCCCGAAAATCCACAAAAAACTTTGATTTTCTTCTGCAAAGCCTTCTCTTCTCTTGTAATGGCAAAAATAAGATGAAAAGACTAAGAAGGCCTTTTATACCTTTTGAGAAATAAATAAAAATTGTAAAACCCACTTTTGCTATGTTTTTCAATCTTTTTGTCATTTTATTCACTTATGTTCTTTTGACCTTTTTGCAGAAGGCTTGAACTTATCAAAGTGATTTTTCTTTGGTGAGGGTGTGCTGGAAGGATGAAAATGTCCTTTTTTTTCTATATTTGAAGGTCTAGGCACTGTCCAAACTGTCTCTTCTTGCATTGATTAAACTGAAACCATTTTTCTTACCCCTTTTGGCATTCCTGAGTGAAAGAGACTAGAAACATGTTTTTCTTACCTTTTACTGATATTTGGAAGTGATGTACCTATTTTGACAAAGACTACAAACTAAGCTTGTTATGTCTCTTCTTGGCCACTTCTGATTTTATGCAAGTGCCATGACACACTTTTTTTTTCTCCTTTGTCATATTTTGATTTTGATAATCTCAGTCACTCAACAGCAAGCTCATGCTCATCTTGATTGTTAGGTCCCTATATTACTAGTTTAGTCCCTTATTGTTATTAGTGTAGCCCCCTTATTGTTATTGTTGTACCCCCGTAACCCCAATATTGTTATTATTGTGCCCTTACATTATTATTGTTAGGTCGACTAGGATTATATTGTGGCCCCATGGACTCCTATATATAGAAGGAGGTTTTTTCATTTGTATCATAGAACAATTTTTTGTTTATGTAATGTATTGTAGGTTTCCCCTTCGAAGTGGCTTATTTCTAAGGCGTTGATCTCTCTTCTTCTATTTTGAAGCTGGTTACACAACATTTGCACGTAGCTTTGGATTCTAGGGTTTTGGTCAGCCCTTCCAAACAGTCATCGTGGCATTTTCACTAGTATATGAATAGTGTAGTCCTTTATTATGTTAGTCTAACCCCTTTACTGTTATTTGCTTGGAAAATTTCGTAACTCCCATTTTGTTATTATTGTGCCCTTAAATTAGTATTGTTAGGTCGGCTAGGATTACATTGTGGCCCACTAGGATTACATTATGGCCCCATGGACTCCTATATACAGAAAGGAGGTTTTGTTCATTTGTATCATCCAAGAATTGTTCATTTATGCAATGTATTGGAGGTTGCCCCCTCGAAGTGGCTTATTTCTAAGGCGTTGATATCTCTTTTCTTCTATTTTTGAAGCTGGTTACACAACATTTGGTATCAGAGCTTTGGATTCTAGGGTTTCGCTGCTCCAAACAGGTCATCGTGGCATTTTCACTATAAATTTTTTTATACACAGTTTCAGAAGCTGAAATTTTTAGCGTGCAAAGCCGAAATCCTGAGGAAGCTTGTCTAAAAAATTCAGATCTTGGTTCGCAATATTTTCAGAGATATCATCTGTGGAAGTTAGGTATTTTTTCAAGCTCCTAAACAGGTCATCGTGGAATTTTAGCTATAAATTTTTTTCTAAGAAGGTTCACAATCTGAAATTCATATGGTGCAAATCTGAAATCTTGAGGAAATTTGTAAAAAAATTTCAGAGCTTGGTTCGCAACATTTTTGGAGATATGATCTGTGGAAGGTAGTGCTTTTTCAGGCTCCTGAATTGCATCTCAAAGAGGTGATCGTGGGAAACGTTCAATAACTCTCTCTCTGGGCATCGGATTGGAATGCCGTAAAAAGTGGTCACAAGTACATAGACTGTAGTTTATTGGATATCAATTTCAGAGACAAAGGATGAAACAGTGACACGTGGAAAGTCGTACAAGTTCACTCTACTAAACCAGTCCATAATTAGGTCATTGTGGGAGATTGGACACAACTTTGTCTTGGAGAATCCAAATCAGGTCAGACCAGTGGCATTCGAAAGATAATTCAGAGGGCTAAGTTGGTACTGGAATTAAAATATTTAAGTGCTACAATCGCAGATATAATCCAATTTCAATATCGAGATCCTCAAAAGCAAGAAAAAGGTGTGTATTTTTCCGAATTGCATAAGTCTTGTTTGAAGAATCAATTTGAATTGATTCCAAGAGCATATTTTAGAATTTTTATCAGTATTGGGTTCTATAATGCCTCCAAAAAATAATTCCATACCCATTAAGCCCTCAGAAAGCTATACTATGACGCATGAGGAAGAAGAATTGCAATATGAGATATCAAAATTACGGTACCAAGTGCAACAAATTTCGATCTTACAAAGAGCAACCGAAGATGAAATAGATGGTTTAAAAGAAAAAATGGAGGCTAATTTGGATGGTTTGAAGGATAAAATAAAACCTATTATGGATGATAAAGTAGTGGAATATTACAATGAGCATCAACAACAAGTGCTTCAACTCTCAAAGGATAACCTAACTTTGGTGCAAAATCAAATGAAACAACCGGAAGATCAACATCACATCGAAAGAAGTTCTGAAGCAGTCACAGAAACAAGAACTCGACAAGTACAATCAATTTCAAATTATCTCAGCAAGTGGAATAACTTTCCTATAGAATATTCCACATGGGATGATGAGAATTTTATACAGAAGCATCAAGAAATAATCAAGCGTTGAGGACAACACTTGTTTGAAGGAGAGGGGCATGTTAAGCCCCTATATTAATAGTGTAGTCCCTTATTATGTTAGTCTAACCCCCCTTATCATTATTGTTGTACCCCTGTAACCCCCATATTGTTATTATTGTGCCCTTACATTATTATTGTTAGGTCGGCTAGGATTACATTATGGCCCCATGGACTCCTATATATAGAAAGGAGGTTTTGTAAATTGTATCATCCAAGAATTGTTCATTTATGTAATGTATTGGAGGTTGCCCCTCGAAGTGGCTTATTTCTAAGGCATTTATATCTCTTTTCTTCTATTTTTGAAGCTGGTTACACAACATTGATTTTTCTTTTTGAAACTTGACCTTATGATTTCCATTTCTTTGACCACTTTGAAGGCATTTGACTACACTTGAAAACTCGATTTCCCTCACACTGATACTCTTTGCAATTTATTTACCCTAGATGCAATGAAGCACTGTTGCCTTAGCAAACCTTGGAGGTTATATTTTCATATCATTCTTCAAACTGATGCCTATTGTCATCATGGAGACCCAAAATCTTCATTTCGCCTACCTTTCCCATCCTCCCAAAACTTTAGGTTTCAGGGCTGTTAGAGAAAAATATTTAGTGTTGTCTTCTAAGTTCTCTATAGCCCTTTCAAGTTCATTCATTTATGTTTCATTCACCTCACCTTTTTCCCTTTTCATTTATAATTTCTAAAAATATTCAATGTGTGCTTGGTTATGTTATTGTGCCTTCTGTCCTTGTGGCTTTTGCAATGGTTTCTTGCTTGGCAGCATTGTTTAGCAAAAAAGTCACAAACCCTGATTCTCTTTGCACATAGGCCTGCTACCTCTCATTTGTTGTGGATGTCCTTAGTGATGACTTAGCCTCTTACCTTACCTCTTTTTCTGTTGATGGCCATCTCAATCATTCCTGCATAAATGTTTAATATGGGCATTTGTCTTTTGCAGAAGTTGTGCTTTGACCAAGGAGGCCTTCCTTGAAAGATTCTCTGATTCATTTGGACAATCATGTGCTATCCTTCTTCCTCTTTGATTGTAGCCTCTTGGCACAGGAAAAAAAAATATTTAGAACACCAAAAAAATCCTATGACCTGTGAAACCCTAGGTGATCTAGTGGGAGGCTTTTTGGACTTGGCCTTTGGCTGAAAACTTGACTTAGGGTTTTTTGGTGTAAAACAGAGTTTTTTACATAATTTATGCATTGCAGACCCAAAACTATTGATTTTGATTTATCTAAAGAGCTTATAAAGGTAGCTTGAAACCACCAATTCTTAAGGCATTTGGTGAATAGGGGAAAAGGTTATGCTACTTAGCAATCCAAGGTGTAAGTAGAAGGGTCAGGCACGTCAAAACAGAGTGGTAAGGTCAAAAATGGAAAAACATAGTGAAAACGAGTGGCATGAGCGCATGATTGGTCTTCTGGGAGTGAAAAGTTATCCATGACTTGATAGAGTAGTAAAATAGTGAAAATTTTATCTTAAGGATAATGAAGGCAGTGAGATTTCTACAACTCACAATATTCATGAATTTTGCTTCTAGAAATCTAGGATAAGCATTTAGTCATCTATTAAAAGAAAAAAATATTGATGACTAACAATGGCTCCACTTGGGGAGGGCAGCTCCTTTTCAAGAGTTGTCCAGAGAATCAGAGCTCTGGTTTTATGAAGACCAGCGCCTCATCCATTGGGCAGATTTTTACTTCTTCTCATTTCCTGATGCTTCTTTGAAGTTGTGATCTTAATAATCTGAAAAACATGATTAGCTCAGCTTCATCTCTACCTACGCAACCTATTTTCCTAACATTTTTTCTTCCTAGGGTGCACTTGAACTGGAAAACCCTTGACATTTCTTCTTTTGAAAGAAAAACAAACTATCTACTTCTACTCTTATCACCACCAAGAGTCTAGATTATCCTAGTGAACTCTTTTTATTCTCTACCTAGAATATTTGACTATGAATATTAAGCTGTATGATGGAATTATTTCTCTAAGCTATTAACATGAAATTAAAAACATGGTTTAAATCAGGATTAGGCAATCTGACTTACCATGAGTTGTGGCATTACGACAAGTTGCACACAAACATTATTTTTGTACAAACAAAACTAGAAAAACAAGGGCCGTGATTTATCATTTGGTATGCATCCCCATATTTCTCTTTGGTTCAGTTTTGAGCATGTGGAACCAGTATCTTTCATTCCTAATCAATTCCTTTTGACAAATCAAGTTTGAATGATTTGACAAACTCTCTTTCACTAACTTATCATCAATAAATTGAAAACATGTTCACCCATAGATGACTGAACAAGAATTTTTTGCACCAGTAGTGGCATTTAGGCTTGAACACTTTCAATACTACTATTTTTTTGGGTATGGGGTTGTACCTCTTTTAAAATATTCCTTCTTTTTCTTTATATATATGTTTTTAGTGTTTTTTGTGATTTTTCTCATGCAATGTTTATGTACAATGAATGAAAATTTTAAGCTAGGGGCTTTGATAGAAATGGTTCTTGAGCATCCTGTCCTCAACAGGATATCCCAACATCTCTCATCCATTCATCCCTTGTAAACAGAAAACATGGTTACCTTCATTTGAGGGCATGGTGTAAGGATTTTTCCAAAAAATTTCAAACAGGCCATGCTCTCCTTGGCATTTCCTCTTTGAGTCTTGCTTCCAAAACTTGTTTCTGTCAAAGACCCTTCTTAGGTGGAAAAGGTATTCTTTATCAGCTTAAAAATAGATGATGATCATGGAAAATTTTAGGGGCTAATATTCGCAGGTGGGCTAATTTTCGATGGTTTTTCCAAAAAAAACATTCGCCAATTTCCAATTTTTTATAAAAACGATTCGCCCAAATTTTACAATATAAAATTATTTTACCTTAAAAATCGACAACATTATATAGAAAATATATGTAATATCATTATAAATTTGAATAATTTTACAAATACATGAATAAAATTTTTATAGTTTGCATATTAGGGACTAGTGAGATTTGCCATTTTTTTAAACTTCAAAAGAATTTTCCATCCTTAAAATTATCCTTGATGATGATGTCATCAACGTATATCATAGTGAAGAAGTTGAAAACAGGGGACATGACTCTTTGGAAGACATCTTCATCACTCCTTAACCTAGGAAGCATTTGGTCAAACATGTTGTTGCTCCAAGGAACTTTGAAAATGGCTTTATGTTGATTGATCGGAAGAGGTATCATCTGATGATAACCTGAAACACTATCATGTAAAGACATCTTGTTATAAATTCCTACCCTTTGTATAGGATGATTTATCTTGGGGAAATGGTATTTGTACTTCATGGAGGTTTTGTCTAGGTACCTAAAGTCTATACACAGTCTGCATCCTTTTGCTTTCTGTTAGTAATCTGTAATTTTAGTAGATTGGTGAGACTAAAACTGCAGAAAAAACACTTGAACCAATTTGGGATTCTAGGATCTAGCCCTCCTGAATCTGGAGAGGGATCTCTCCAATAAGTGCAAATATAGATTTATCTTTTAAAGCTTTTGGGTATGATATTAGGCTAGTTATTAAGAACGAAGATTTTGTTTTGTTTTGGGTGGTTGAGCATGATTATTAGTTGAGTGGAAAGTCCTAAATGAAAAGAGTTTCAAAGGTGTGAAGTTTCAAGCAATCAAAATGATATTTGGCTGATTAGATAGATATAACGCTGGTTTTTAGTCCATTGGGCTATGGAGTCATAATAGGGCTTTAATTGTGCAACAATTTCAAGAGTGGTCCAAGGGGAAAGTCATTTATATCATAAGATATTTTGATATAAAATGATGGAATGGAACAATAAAAGTGTTGGAGGGGTGGAAACAGATAATAATTTCAACAAGGATTTATAGTCTGTCCAAACAAGAAAATCCTTTTAAGTAACTGTTTAAAACTAACCAAAAGGCAGGGCTCACCATAAACCTCCTTGGATAAGCTTTTATTAAAGATAACTCAACAGACAAACAATCCAGTAATCCGCATAATTACCTTCAGAAAGTATAAAAAAAAAAAAGAGAAATAAAGTGCAACTTAAGATCAGATTAGATACTTTTAAATCTAGTCTGCTTTCGGCATACACTTAGGGAAACTTTCAGAACTACCTTTGGAGAAAGAAGCTAGAAAATAGGGCAAACCAATCACTTTTCTAGTCTATCTTTACCAAGAAAATAATGAAAATAACATTCAAGAACAATGTTTAAAGCAAACAGTAGGACGAGGGAATGCCAACATTCCTAACTGCTTAAATTGTATTGAATCATTCTTAAATAAACAAATTGGAGGAAAACATTGAGATAAAGCTTATCAGTCAGAGAAGGGGACTGTAAACAGTAGTCCTAACTCTATGCTTGCTATTATTTATCAGAGAATAATGGACAATATGGCATACATGAAAGGAAAAAAGATGACAAAGAAAGAAGCACTTCACCAGTGATATAGACCAGGATCCCAAGAATCAGCTTGTATATTGATTTCAATCCAGTTACATTCTTCAATTCCAATGTTTCAGTTCAGCAATCATCTTCACTTCTTAGAATAACTTATTTAATAAAAAATAGAGCTCCAAGAGCCTTTGAACAGTATTTACAAGTATAATTTTCGAGCACAGGTATATTTCAAAGTTCTGCCACCAACCCTTTACAATGAGCTCCTCAAGAAGATTTTATAGGAAAATGAGGAGGTCGAATGAGAGAAAATATCTAGGGGTTAAATTAATACAGTCTTAATGCTTCTAAACCTTTGAGGGGCTTGATGGAGAATTTCACAGATATTTCTCTAGATTAATTGATTTATATTAAATATTAAGCTTGCTAGAAGCTTTTGTTGACTTTTAAGGCTCCGTGTCATCTTTGCAATAACTCTGTTTGGCTTGGAATAACTGTTCATATGTGTTGAGGAAAATATCCTATGTTCTGGTCATTACTCAGCCTCTGTTGAATGCTTTGATGCTATAGGCGACATTCTGGTAGCTGAGAGGAATCAATTAGCCTCTAATGTGGTGGTGGAGGCATCCTTTGTCTGATAGATCTTTTTGATTTTATTTAAACACTATCAATTTGATTTGATTCTACGTGTTTATCCTTAATTCGGACTTATTTTGTCTTTCTGTTCTTTAACTGTGTTTAGTTAAGTGGATTAGACTTTTGATTTTTTGATCTTAGATGTAATGCATCCAAACTGTGTAAATCAGCTTCAATTCTTCATCTCTGGCTTGATTTGATCTTCAACATTGATACTCTTTGATTTATTTAATCTTTGTTGTGTCTTGTTGATATGCAGGTGCGATAGGGGCTTTATAGAGCTTCCAGCATTCATGAGACACCGAAAAACGTGGTGTTGCAACCCTGTGGAACAATCCTTTTGATAAACAAAAGCCTGGAGGATCGTCATCCTCGACTTTTATTCTCTTTTAAAAATATTTGAAAAACCTTAAAAAACCTGCTTAAACCAATAAAAGTTGATGAATCCTGCGTTTATTTGGGTAAGACTGCTTTGGAGGTTTCAGTTAGGAGCATGGTCGTTGGATGACAACATCCAACGACGGAGATAGCGCTTTGAGGGTCAAAGGAGGCGGTTGGAAGAATGGCACAGAGGATTAAGTCCGGGTCGTAGATCTATTTTGATTGACGGTCTAGATCAGTCAGGGCAATACAATGGATAAGGGCCACTTTTTGTGAAAACAGAAGAAATACAAAGGAAATGAGGGAAAATTCCTTTGGCGGAGGTAAAAAGCATAGGAAATAAAATGGGGGTTTCTGGATGATCATGGGCTATTGGATCAGATTGGACCCAGAGATCAACGGTAGAGGTGGCGCGCGATGAAACACAATGGAAAAATGGAAAGCGGTTTCGGGTGAGAAAGCCACGGGTTTCGCACAGCCAAAAGAGGGATAGGCGGTTTCACCTTTTCGAATGCAATATGCATTCCCGCCTGACACGTGGCATTTAAAAACCACCCATATCGCATGATTTTGGAAAATTATTGTCCAGGCATGAATCTACGTGATATGGAGAGTCAACCGTTAGATCAAGGGTCTCGGACCAGATGGTGGGTAGTGAGCGTGATATTGGATAGATGCGTTGGTGAAATGAGGTGGGGCAGAGCATGAATGGTTTTAATATGGGCCGTTGGATTAGAATATGAACGGCGGAGATCAAACCTATAGGGAGGCAGGACCCATAGAAGTCAGGCCTGTCGGGATTATTCTGAACCGTCAGATGAAAGTAGATCAACGGTCAGGATTGAAACTGGGGTTAAATGGAAAAATAAACGAGGCAGAGAAAGGGGTTAATATGGGCCATTGATCTGCAGAGATCAACAACTGAGATCTCCTCAAACAACCTTATAAAGAGGGGCTTCATGTTTTTAACAAAGGTCGAGGGGTGCAATCTGGGCTGTCGGATCTTGACACGTGGATGGCCCAGATGTAATCGGAGCTTTCGTGATCAGTGGGGGCAACAACAGAGGAGTTCTGATTCAATTGACTGTGGACTGTCGATCTTCGGATCAGATCGACGGTGGGAATTGAATCAGGAGGAAGTCATGGCGAGGGAAAAGGCTTTGTGATGGAGCGATAAGGGCCGTCGGATCTGGATCTAGCGGATAGATCCAACGGCTGATATTACATTGGGAGGCCGCCAATCGGGAGTTGTGAATAAAATATTAAGTGCGCCCAATGAAATCCCCGGATGCGATATTGTGCGGTCCGTTTGATTGGCCCAAGATCAACGATGGATAAAGGGTTCAACCAATGAACGGCGGGCCCCTTTATAATATAAAAAAGGTGGATTTTAATTAAATACAAAGGTTTAATTATGTTGGGGAGGATTTATATATGAGGTTAGCGCCCAACTGCGGGGCCGGTGGATATATGAACAAGTGCAAGGGATCGAGGTTATATGCTCAAAGGGGCCAATCGGATCAGAGGTCTCATATAACACAAAAACTTGCACTCGTCGATTGCTTCCGATGCGATAAGAACTCGAGATTATTAGCGCTTGGTTCCAGTGCTAGGGCACATGTGGGGAAGTGGTTTAGGAATTAGCCCAAAGGGGCTTAGGTCCATAATGTAAAAAACTTTTTTTTTAATGAAATTTTCAAGGTTTTTTTATGGATTTGGGGGTTTCGGTAAGGTTCAAAAAGGATTTTCAAACCTTACAAAAGGATTTTTATGACGAGGAAAGGGTAAATAATGAAAAATAGAGGAATTTCATGGGGGAAAAAAAGGGAATAAAATGAAGGTTAGTTTGAAGTGAAAGGAGGGGGAAAATGGGATTTTTGTAGCAGTATTTTCTTCATGAAAACAACAGAATTTCTGAGTTTAAAAGGGAAACAGCAGTGAAGATTTATCAGAAGACATGATGTCTTCACAAGACTTCAAGAATCAACAATTTTTTGCAATAAAACTTGTTTCTTGATGGCTTCAAAAAATGATTTAGCCACCATTTGATATGACAAATTTTATAGGTGGCTAACACTTTCTTTGCTAGTGACACAACTTGCCCAAGGGTTTCATGGTCTTTCTTGGATGGAGACCTTTTTTGAACAATGTCTGTGTCACAAGGCTTTAATATTTTATCATTATATATACAAGCATCCTGAAACTTCTTGCATAGCCTTATGTATTTCAGTTTTGTGTGTAATGACAAAGTTTTGGATAACTTAATAATTTTGGGTCTTTCTAGGTTGCCCACATTATACTCCTCTATATCAATCTCAATAGCTACTCCTTTAGGGTCCATATAAACATTTATGAGAGTCAACAACTCTTCCGAAGGGACAAAAATCTTTGATGATGAGGTGTCTATGTAAGGCAAAAACATAAAACTCTTTTGATCCAGATTCCCAAAGATTTCTATTCTGTGAGAGTATTTCAACACTTCTGGATTGGCAAAAGGGGAAAGTTCTATTTTTGAGGTTTTTCCTTTATTTGAGCAACCTGATTTAGATTCTAAATTGATTTTTGGTTTTGAAATTTCATTTTCAGTTTGTAGAAAGTCAAGTTCGTTTTTATCATCATGTGGTCGTTCAGGGCTGTTATAGTTTTGACTGTTGAGTTCCTCATGCAGAGAGTGGTTTGATTGTTGTAGTGTGTCTAGATCTATCTCAACTTCACTTACCTACTCATTAATGTCCTCTTCATTACACAAGATTAACAAATCAAGATCTGAGTGAATGGAATAGATAGGGGTGTTGTTTGGCCTATCCAGGCTACTTACCATATACTTCATGTGGGACTCCCAGTATAACCTCCTGGTTTGCTTGAAAACATGGATGGTAGCATATGACATGTCTTGTTGGAGGTTCCCCTGAAGCTTGGCTCCCCAAGATCTGGATAAAAGCATACCATACTTGGGGGGAATGTCAGTAGAAACTATGTCCATGACTAGGTTCTTAGTAGGTATTTGTGCTAGATTGACACAGAGATCCTTGATTAGGTCCAAACACTTGACTCTACTCAAATCGAATGAGTACAAGTATTTGTAAGTTTTATTAATTTCTAGGCCTAATCTCTCCATCACAACTTTAGGCATGAGGTTGTGACAAGCACCGGAGTCTAGCATGGCATTGTGCAAGATTTTTTCATGTATATTTAAGCCAACATAGAAAGGGGGAACGGCTCCTTCTTGGTATTTTCCTTCCACTTCAGGTCCAAACAAAATCTCAGGTTTGTCATCAGTCAAGTGTAGAGTGTCAGTATCATTTCCCATGTTTAAGACTTTTAGAACTTGGGACCTATACACTTATTGAGTAACCAGTTCAGTGAGAGGTATGGTTATCTTGATTTTGGAAATCTCCCCTTCAAAGCTGAAAGGTATTTGTGTTCTGGACATATTTACATCAGTTTTATATGCCATGAGATTTTCTACATTTTTAATTTGTTGACTCTGATTTGGGGCTTTAGACAAAATAGTTTTCTCAGGGCCACTAGTGGAGGCACTAGGGCAGCTTGTGTCACCACTTGGTTGGCTGATTTTTTCCTTGCTTGGATCAATTTTCTTAGCCATAGTGTTGACATTGTCTGCTATCTTCTTAGGAGTGTTTTCAGGTGTTTTCCTAAGAATGATGTATTCTTTGTTCTTTTTTGGATTTTTATTGTTCCTTTTTGTTTTTAAGGTCATATTGCATATGGACTTCCATTATTGAATTTTCAAATCCCAACCTGTAGTCTTCAGAATCCTCATAGTTAGTTTCAATTTGATCTGGGGAAAATAACTCTTGTTCTTCTTTTGTGATAAAAACAATATCTTCATTATCTGAACCTATTAATTTTACATGGTTTTCTTTAGGTTCTTCATTCTCTCTTCCCTCTTCATCAAGATAGTTGTCTTGGAAAGGAGGCCTAGTTTGTTGGTCATTGTCTCGTGGCCTATTTTGGGGAGGGTCTCTTCTAATGTTTTGAGCTCTATTTCTGTTTTGGGGATTTTCTTGGTTATCCCTAGGAGGTGCCCTTTCATTCAAGTTTATCCTCTCTATCATTCTTTCCATTGTTCTCATTAGGCTATCCAATTTGGCATCGGATGAGGAGGTAGAGGCTATGGTTTCATCCTTGTAAGTGACTCTTTTTTCCGACCTCATCCTAGCTCTCTTTTCAATCAAGTTGGATTATGCACTAATAGCTACCCTTTGCATTTCTTCTAAAGTTGTGGGGTATCTCTCTCTCAATTGGTAAGTCATATCTGGATCAAAGCCTTAAGGAAATTTAAGTAGTGCTAGGCCTTGTCAGGGTTTCGTGTGAGGTGGGAGGGAATTGTAGACACTGTTAAACCTGGTGCAATAATATTGTACACTTTCCCTTGCATTCATATTAAGATTGTTATATTCTGAAAGGATTTGGAGGGGATTTTTCTTGATTTCCCACTTGTTTGTGAAAGTTTGGTAGAGGGAAGGGAGATCATGTATGGTTTTAGGAGTTAATGCTTTGAACCATTTTTTGGCTTCTCCTATTAATCTTTGTGCAAATATCCTCATTTTAATGGTTTCCGCTTCCAACTCCATATAGTCAAAGACATCATTTATTCTATCTACATGTTGTTGGGTGGTGGTTCAGTTAGTCCCTGTGAAATTAGGGATCTTGCATTGGTAGTCATTTGGAAAAGGCACTAGTGGTTGAGATAAAACCAGAGGGGCATACCAAGCTACCATGATGGGAGCTAATGGAGGATTTACAAGAGGATGGTTTGTGAAAGGAGGTGTAGGATGAAATGGAGTGGTTTGCATAGTGGTGGTATGGATGGGTGTGGTGGAAGTACTTGGACCAGTAAACTGATTCTGAGTAGATTTGGTATGGCAAGAGCTAAAGTGATGAAGAAGCTGAAAATCTATGGGCTCAAGGTCAATCTGGTCAATATCACTTTGTGACCTAGTTCTAAAAAGGTTCTTTCTATGGTGCAAGTCAAATTGGGGATCTTACAAGGCTTTAAGATTTTCAGGGACAGAGCTTGCTCTATGAATGGTCCTCGTAGTAGTTAAGTTTCCAGATTTAGAAGTTTGCCACAAAATATTTTCTGGGTCATCAACTATGTTTGGAGGGTTTAGGTTTGGATGAGATCTGGTACTGTTCCTTTGTTAAGCTAGATTTCAAACTCAAAATTTAGAGAGGCTAAAAGTTTTAGGATTGTTTTTGGAAGGCTAACCTCTCTTAGTGTTTTCTAAACTCACACAGTGTAGAACTAGGCTTCTAAACTTCTCAGGGCTGATTTGATACAATCCCAAGGAGTCTAAATGAGAACTAGTGAAGTAATAGGCCTACTGGAGGCTAGTGGAGTCGCCAGGTGGATATTTTTTGCTATTTTAAGGATATATTTTTATGGTCCACCACCAATAACTGAAAAAAAACCAATCTAGGGATGTTTTGGGGTTTTTTGAGTTCCTTTATGTAGCCCCAGGGTTTGTGAGAGTGTCCTACAATTGAGTCATCATTTTTCTAGGATGGTGAAACAACCAGATTCTACTCTTTGGCTAATAGTTTGAGTTTTCTATGATTTGATAAGGGTTTCTAAAGTCCTAAGGGATACTTAGATTGTCACTAACTCAGAGGTCCCATCATGATTACCATTGTGTTAGTGATAATGATGAAGTGGTTACAAATCATAGGATTTTTCAAAGTCTAACTAAGGGTATAATGAGTCATTAAGTGATATGCAGGCTAATATGTACTTAGTCCCACTGTGATCGCTAGAATGTTAGGGTCATGTGATTTAGTAGATTGGTAGACCAAATGCACAGGGTAACATGAAACCAATATTTGGAGTCTTAGGACCTAGCCTTCCTGGACTTAGAGAGGGCTATCTCTATTGTATACAAAGGATGTGAACTTTTTTCTATTAGGGTTTGATTTTAGGCTAGTTGTTAAGTGTAGGGTTTGTTGTTTAATTGGTTGGGTAAGATGGTCAAGCAGAAATAGGTGGAGTGAGAGGTATACAAATCATTGGGATATAAAGTCTGTGAAAGTCATGGATATCTCAATAATGAAACAAGATGCATAACAGGGAGAATCTAGCTTGGTCAAATGGATCCTTAAGGTATGTGTGAAGTGGAATGAAAAATAAGTTGGCGAACAAAGTAGGTGTCTAAGGGCAGTAAAGAATCCTTAAAAAAATATCTTTTAAACAAGATGTCTCAAATACATGATCAACATAATAACATAAACATAAGGCAGGGCAAACCAATAGCTCTTAGATTACACTTTAAGCAAACAAGCATCCAAGATGAAAAATTCAGCAAACCATATGTTAGTGTCCCATGATTTGGAAAATTGGTATACCAAATGACAGGGTATCATGGAACCAGTATTTGGAGTCCTAGGACCTAGCCCTCTTGGAGTCAGAGAGGGATATCTCTATTGAGTGCAAAGGATGTGTTCTTTTTTCTTTAGGGTTTTGACTTTAGGCTAGTTGTTAAGTATAGGGTTTTGTTGATTGTTTTGGTTGGGTAAGATGGTCAAGTGGAATAGGTGGAGTGAGAGTCTGACAAAGCCATTAGGCTATGGAGTCAATGAAATTCAAGAGTGTCTCAATGATGAATCATAGTGTGTTGCAGGGCCAATCTAGCAAGGTTAATGGATCCTTAAGGTAATGTGTAAGGTGGAGTGAACATCAAGTTTGGGAAAAACCAGGAGGTCTTAGATAAAGATAGTTAAAAGCTATAACTCATGAGGTAGGGAAAACCATTAAGCTCAATGAATAATACAAAAACTGATAAATATCTAAGATAAACATTCCAGTGAAACATAAAAAGCATAATAGCTTCTAGCTTTAGTAAATTCACCTTCAGAGTTTGGGAAAAAATTTAAGATAGAAAAATAGCTCAATATATGAAGAGGGAACTCCTAAACATCATAAATCAGGCTATAAAGAACTCTGAAACATATTGGTAGACATGGACAAAGGAAAAGATCGAACGAGACCTCTTTGACTTAACCTGGCAAACAATATTCAAAAGAGAGGTTTCAAGACAGAGTTTGAACAACTTCAAGTAAGAAGGGCATACCGTGAATCATACTTCTAAACTAGCATACTATCCATATATGAAACAAACCAAGTTTAGGTGGACCTAAGGAGCAATCAAGAATTCCTTAAGATGACCAAACAGAGGAAAACATCAAGGCTATAACAAACAGGAGGACTGAGGTGCCTCAAAGAGCATGTCTCAACCTATACTTTTTTTATTTATAGCAACCAAGAAGGATGAAACATAATGATAACAAGAAAAAATAAAAAAAATTAAGAATACATCACCATTCACCAAGCTAAGGAATCATGCAAACAAGCTTCTCCATCCTGAATCTAAGCAAGCCATTCATCAACTTCACAAAACCAATTTCTTCTCCAAGCTCATAGAAACCATGTATTTCTCTCCAAGTTCATCAAAAGCCAACAAAATACATGAGGGCCTCATGTTCTATTTATGGAGAAAAGGAGGACTAAAACCCTAAATATGGTAGGAAAATGTCAAATTCAACCATAAATGTCATTTATGGCCAAGAGACCATGCAAGGCCCAAGGCACATAATATCATAAGAAATAAATGCCATAATAACTATTTGCACCTATTTCCAGAGTGTTTTGCCTCAAAAAACTCAAAAATATAATTTTGCAATAAATGAGTGTGTTTTGTTGACTTTTGGTCCAAAACACACTTAGACAGTCTATGTGCGCAGTGCCACTTCAGCAGAAAATAGGGTCCTTTGTGACTAAGTTTTGGCCCCCTTCCCGATGCTGGATTTGGCTCCGTGATGGCTTGTTGGAAAGCCTGATCAGTCTAATTTCCATAAATTCTTTATTTTTCCCAAAATGAGTGCCATTTTCCTATCCAAAAATCCATTCTCCCAACACTGCTGTTTGTGTAGCACCTTACCTGAAAATGAGGCAGAATGGTTAAAATTTAGGTGTTTGTTGACCTTTTGGGGGGTCAAAACTGCTCCAAATGGTCTGAAATTTTGTGAGAAGATTGCTGATGATGAAAGGAATCCACAAATGTCAAGTTTTCAAGCTGAGGATGCATGAGATTTGTGCACAGCGCCAAGGGTGTTGCGCATAGAGGCCTCAAAATTTCAAAAAAAAAAAAAAAAATTTGCTCAAAAATCCCTCAAATTTGGTGGAAAAATTCTTCAAGGGGTTTGAGAAGATTGTGGAAAATCTTGAGCCATGTCTCTAATTTTTTCTGGGTCTTTACCTTCTTTGAGTATGTTATCACTCAGATTTTCCTTGAAGTTGTTGGGAAGAGGAAAGAGGTCCAAGGTAACCACAAACCAACTTTTAGGTACAGAATCTAGCCAATCTGTACCTAGAGAGGGCTCTCTCTATATAATTTAGCTTTGTTTTAGAAGATGTCAGGCTAGTTATAAATTCTAAGGGTTTTGTTTAAATTTGGGTGGTGGAATTCAATAGCTGAGGGCAAGATTGAGTAGTTTAGTCCATTGGGCCAATGGAGTCAAAAAGGATAACTTAACTGGATTAAGTCTCTTAGCAAAAGATGGTTTCACAGGGCAAGATAATCAAACAGAGAACAATTATAAATATTAAAGTGAATGGAATGGAATCTAAATGGATGAAAGGAAATTAAGAATCTTTCAACACATTTATAACAGGGAAAATTTAGTGATTATTAACAAAGAGCAATTAAGTATTCTTTATTAAATAATCAAAATTCTTAAACTAGTAAAACAGGTGCAGTTAAGAATTCATTGTTTAAAACCAGTTTAGAAGAAAACATTTAGAACAACAATGATTAAAATCAGATTACACTTAAGCACTTTCTGATTTATTCCTTTTCATTAATAATTCAGAAATGAAACACAGTGATATAATAAACAGATATAAAGACTTTAAAACACAAGAGAAAGATGACTTATTGATCTGTAGTCTGACACATGAATCCTGTAAAAAGTCTTTCGCATCAATTCCTCATCCAGCTAGCTTCACAAAATTTCTCCAATAGCACTTCATTCCAAATAGTCAATATTACAACAAAGTCTAAAAAAAATCCACCCTGAATACTCCAATTGAGGGAGTATTTATACAAAAAGTTACAAAAAAATATCTCATAACAACTTTGAGATATAATCTTGGATGACTCATAAGTAATTTACAATAAAATAGAGACAGATGGTCTTTTAGATAAGAAAAAATGATAACTGATGTTGTGTTGTTTCCTTCTTTTGAGAATGTGCTAGAGGCAGGCCCTATGATTAGGTTTGATGCTATCCTCTTCAGTAATTCTTTGCTGGATGCTTCGTTTAATTGATACTCTTTGACTGCTCTGATACAATTTGACCTTTATTCATCCTTTTATCCTTCTTACCCTTGACTTACTGTAGTACATAATCAAAAATCAATGTAAGGATGATTTTACAAAAGTTCTAGCAGGTCTTCCCACCATTTTTCTTCCGGTATCCTGGTCCTTTGCAACTTTTTGAGAGTTTCATCAGTCTCTGTATACCTAAAGAAAGTAGGTTGATCTAGTAATAAATGCTTTACTTCATGCTCAAGATAAAACAAATTCTCCAATCTATCATGAATACTTTTACCTGTAGGCAATGCTACTGTTGATGAACTAGTTCAAGTACTGGCCTGATTATCAGCATGCTTGTCTAATTTTTCAACATAACTTTCTAGGTCCATCAATTTATCTTCTGAAACTAAAGGATTGGGCAATCCTTTATTCAACAAAATATCAAATATTTTTTGGAAAGCAGTAGTTTCTTCTTGCATATCAGAACATCTTCATTCTAAATTCTGCATCAAATTTATTTTGGTAAAAACTATTTTTATTTCCAAAATGGTTCCTGTCCTGTCTTGAATGCCAAGTTCTTCAATTTTCTACTTGTTCTGAGTATTTAGAAAATGGATGAGTTCATTGGCTTCATCAGGCTTGTTTCCCAATTCTTCTCTTGCTCTTAGGACATCTTCTATAGCCAACTTGACTAAATCATTCTATTCATGCATTATTTGAATTGAGGGCCAAGCATCTCTTATTGACTGGATGATGTTGTCTCAAAGAATTTCATTTATTTCCTTTAAAGGCTTCTCCAATGTGAGATCCTTTTCCAACTTGCTGACCAAATTTTCCAATTTGTTAACCTCTCTTGTTTTATCTGCAACATTCATTTTTGAGAGATCATATTTCTATTCTAAACTGGTGAGTTGCACCTTTGTCCTCTATAGCTCTATCACTTGAAGTTGCATTTCCTCCATTGAATTTATTAATTCTTCTGTACTTAAATTTGAAGTATTTACCTGTGACAATTCTGTTGGTTGACCTGTAGGATGACCTGTTTTTGTATTTCCTGCAATCACTTTAGTTGTAGAGGCTGGAGTATTTGACTGCTTATCTTTCAATGCCTTTTCATGCTCTTTTTCTGTTTCATTAAGTTTCTCATTCAGTTTCAAGATCAAGTCCATTAATTCTTCTTCAGAATTTCGCTTTATAATTTCTACAGTCTGAGGATGTCTTGATGCTGGTAACTTCAATTGTTTTCTCAAAGCTACAATGTCATCATATTTTTTCTTGATCAAAGCTTCTATACCTTTGACATCCTTGGGATTATGACCCAAACTAATAATAATTTCCTCCAAAGTCTTAATCTTGTTGTCCTTAGCTTGAGAAGATGTTTTTTCAATACTTAGCTGAGCATTAGTATTGTCCAAAGAATCTTGCAATTTATGGGTCATCATTGATTTATCCATCAGAGTAGAATAAATCATCTCACCTATCTTTTTATGCAGCTCAATTTGATCCAAAGGATGGATATCCTTTTCTAAGACTTCAAAATTTGTTCTGATATAGTCTGTAGCTGTTTGAGGTTGCTGCACTTTGGGTTTGAAGTGACTCATTATCATTTTACCTTGTTGAATGTCATAGGGTGACATCAATCTCTATTGATTCTTAGGAGCCATCTTCAAACATTGATTTTACACTTGAAGTCTGAGAGGATCATTTCTAGCCTTTATATTTATAAATGTTCTTTTGATGTCCCAGGCTTCTTTCATCGGTGGTTTGGAAGATGACACTTTTGCATTTTGCTGCCTTTGCAATTCTTTTCTCTGTAAAGTAGTGGATGTTCCACTGACTGAACCTGTTTGCTAACTACCCAATTCTTCTTGTGTTTGACTATCAGGGATCTCATGAATAGATTCCACTTCTGGAAGAGGATTCAATTTTTGTCTTTTAACATTAGGTTGTCCAGAAGATCTAGTGACAAGAGTAGTTGCTTCAACATCTCTCTTCTTGCTCTTTTCCATATTAAGAGGAGTTTGTAAAATTGATACTTCTGCTACATTGGTCTGAGTAGGAGGAATCTGTACTTTACCTTGTTCTTTAGAAGTCTGAGGTTGTTCTCTCATTGTGAATTTTTCTATAATTTGGATATCAACCTCTTTCTCTTTTCCTTTATATGCTACTGTAGCCAATGCACTAATTTCCTGTAGATTTTGTTGAGAAGTCCCTGCAGCAGAAGAAACAATACCTAGTATTTGTACCTGTCAAAAAGAGTCTAGGTCAAGTATTTTTTCAAGGTCTTTCATTACATCTTCAACATTGACCTGCTCACTATCCTGTTCTACCAATGTCCCTTCCATCCATTCATCCATATTGGCATACTATTCAATTTCATGGATTCTTTGATGAATGTATGGTGATAGTTTTTTTTTCATTCTTCTATCACAAATAAAGCTATTTGGGTCATAAGGTACCCAATAGAAACTTTTTTGTAATTTAAGATAATCTTCTAATATTCTTTCTTCTTCCTTTCCAGCATCTCTAGAGTTGCAGATAAAGGGACCTAACTGAATTTTAATCCTGAGTTGAGCCTTTTTCTTTGCATTACAAAAATGAACTATATCTGAATTATTCATCTGCCTGAAATATTATAATGCAAAGAGTATTATTGGGACATATTTTTGCAACTTGAATGGGAATAATTCACATCCATAGATTCTGATTTCTGTGTGATTTTGGTATAGGTACCAGTCACCTATTCGATATTGCTTTAACAGCTGAATAATTTTCTTGATTTCATTATTGACTCTAGGAGGAGAGAATCCTATCAACAAGGTGGTTGCAGGGTGTATAAATAGGTCAACAAACTCATTGTAGGAATAAGGGGAATCAGGGGAATTATGAGTAATGGCAGACCAAAAGATAACGGACCTAGGATTTCTTTTGGCATCTTGCTTTTTGACATGGAAAGGGAAATTTTCAGATTGGTAATAAAGCATGAGATGATAAATAACAAAATAATACTTGAATACTATTTCATTCTCTAATCTTATGAACTGATCATGGATTTTGTCTACAATGTAGGAAGCAAAATCATACTTGACAGCAGGGGGTTGTCCCGGGGTGAAAATAGACAACAATACTAGGTTTAATTGATCAACAAACTCACTAGTATTGAAACCCATTATAAAGGATATCATATTCAGAATAAGTCTGCCCTCATTAGTGAAAAAAGTATAACCATAAGGGGGAGGGCCTCTGGGTTGATGTTCTAGCAACATAAAGGTCTAGAAAATACAACTTAACTCTTCATGGGATAATTTGGTAGATTTCTCAAGTAATTCTCCCATGGACAAGGGAGTAAGGGCTTGAACAGGTTGAAATTGCAACATCTCATTGATAGATTGAGCAGTTATGGGAAAAAGAATAGTCTGACTCAGGGACAAAACTGCTCTTAGATTGGGATCATAGTTTGCATGACAGTAATGGATTAGCTCAGGGAAAATGTTGACTGAGGGGAGAAGGTACATGGGAAGATTGGATTCCCATAATCCAAAAATATCAGAACCTTTCAAGTAATTATCTCGGCCGTAGAAAAAAATTCAAAGGGGACTTTCATTGAGAACCAGGTCTTTAATTTGGAAATCTCTGTCTACTAAAGGCAAATAATCTAAGTCTCTGTGAGGGGAATTCAAGGGTGCAACATTTAGAGCCACGGGAACCTCCATTTCTGGTTCTTGTGGATTGAGAAATGAATTCAGGGTTTTATGGAAAACGGGCACAAATACTGTTTGGGAATATAATTGTAGTTCTAGAAAAAGATCAAATTGAACTTCATTTCAGTCTTTAGTGTGGAATTAAAACCATAACCACGATTTTTTACAGAGTTCAGCAGGAAATTGGGTAAATACCTATTTTTTGGAAATGAACAGTGGTTTAAACATGTGCTGGTGATGGTGGATGAACTCTGGATTACTTGACTGTAATTTTCTTCAGCGAGGTAGTAGTTTGAAAAATTTGACAGTTAAATTCGAAATTCGTTGCCCGGGAGACTGGTTACTGCATAGGATAACAAAAATGACATGGGTTTGTTTGTTTTATTCGCAAAGTCAAAAGGTGGGAGGGTTTTTGATTGATGACGTCAACAAGTACGATGGATTCGTCACAGAGGGTAGGCGGTAAGCGATTTCCATCGCACTGCTTTTGGGGAAAGGTGGTTTTGGGCGGAGGGCGAGCGATTCCATACAATGAATGACGTGTGGCGTGGCACTGTTTGGAAAACCGCCGGGACATCACGCATTATCGTTCGTACAAAGATGGCTAGCAATATCGATAATAACCGTTGATCTTGGACTAGCTGATCGAACGGTGGTCAGGGCGATAATATGTTAGGAGAATAACAAGAAGGCCCAATATAATTAAATGTTAATTAATCGCATCGGGGATGATTCAATTGGTGGAGACAGGTTATTAATTAATCACGAGGATTAATTAATTCCTTTTTAAAATGTGGAAAAGTGATCGGGAAAGGTTTTAAACTAGGATTTAACCAAGGTTAATATTTACAATTAAGGGATGTGTATCGGAAATTTCAACAAGGGTCATAGTTTTAACCTTGGGTAAAAGGAGTCGGGGGATAAAAATACACAAGGGAAGGATTTTTTTTTTTTTAAAACACGTAATAAAACATGTTTTAACTGTTTTTCAATGTATTTCTCTTATATGGTAATTAAATAAGATTAATATAATTACCATAGGGGGTGGGATTAATATTAAAGATATATTTTAGTCAAAGGGAGTATAATGGGGGTGTTTTATGTGAGGATTAAATAATTTGACTAAAATTGAAATAAATGGGTTTTTTGGGTATTTTATAAATAAGGAGTTATATATAATAGGAGAAGGTCATTCTTATATGAATTTAAATAATAAATTAGAAATTAATATGAAAAATGAAATGAAGCGCTAAGTGTAAAGCATTAGGTTAATGTCTTTAACTTATGCTTTTATGAAATAGGGTTTTTTATGAAATATTGCATGATTTTCCTAAGTAAAATGGGATTTTACTTAGGAAAAGATTTCTTAGAGGTGAATGAATGTCATGATGAATGATTTTAAGTACTTAGACTTTTCCAATTATTGGGCCGAGGGTTCGGTCCCCCCAAAATTCAAGGAAATGCCTTGAGCCCCTTTAATTTTCAAATACCTTAGTACTTAGGGGAAATTAGTGAAGGTTTTAGGGAAAAATGAGAAGGGAAGTTAATAATTTGACTTTGTCTTACTTGAAAATCTTCCAGTATATTGTATGCCTTTGAACTTGTGACGAAAGTAAAAGATTCATCACATGTAATTCCGCAACAACATCTACCTACCCTACCTACTTTATTCTACCATTTTTTCTTCTTTATTAGGGTGCACTTAGACTGGCAAACCCTTTTCAAATTTTTACTTTTACATATGGACATCTATCTAATTCTAACCTTATTACATCCAAGGGCTCAGTTTAAACTGTTGAGCTCCTTTTATTTACTCTACCTATCTACTTATCTGCCAAGATTAACTGTTTGGTCAGATTTTATTTTCTATCTCTAAAACATAAAATTGAAAGATGAACTAGCGAAGCTTAAACTGTTTGAATGTTCATAAATTGTGGCATAAAATACAAGTTGCACACAATTTTACTTATTACAAAAGAGAAAAAAGTAGTGGCATTTAGACTTGCACACTTTCCTTGGCCTTTCTTTTGGTGGGGTTCATTTTCTTTTACTTTTTTGGGCCATTTTTACTCTTTTCACCCTTTGATTTTCTTTTAGGGTATACCCTCTTTATATTTTTTAAATTTTCTGATTTTTTCAGAATATGGAAAACCTTTGCAATAAGAAAAGTATGAACATATTACATATTCCATCAATTCAATCATGAAATATGACACCTATTGGTATAGGAGTCTAACACTGGCTCCAATTAGGGATGGATTTTCCTAATGAAAAGTCAAGAACCACAGGTCAGTTAGCCTCAAAGTAGTTATGACTAAACCATGGAATCTTCTTCAGCTTGTTGCTTTATTGTATGTATGACAGTAACATTTCTGAAGCTTAGGGCCTTCTCTTCGGGCTTCAACTTCAGCAAGTTACTATCCACTCAAAACTGTGACATTACAAAGGATATAGTATGTACATGTTAAAAATCAGAATTATCCTGATAAATAGGATCAAAGTAATGCTTTAAAATTTGACCATTAACTGGCCCTTCTTCAGTCTCTGTTCCATCCAAGTTTTTTAGAAAATAGGTATTATTTCCTTGTAAAGCATGAATGATGTAAGGTCCTTTCCATAGGAAATCAAACTTCCCATGTTTTCCCTTATCCTCTCTTCTGGAATCCCATCTCAAAACTTTGTCTCCCAATTGAAAGTCTTCTTCCTTGGTCCTTTTGTCAAATATCTTCTTTAGTTTCTCCTGCAATACTTGGGATCTTTCATAAACTTCTTCTCTGGTTTGCTGCAAATTGATAGTCTGATTTATTCTTCTTTGAATATCATTTGTTTCAACCTGAGCTTCTTGAAGTAATTTCATAACAGGAACTCCTAAAGATGAAGGAAATACAGCCTCAATACCATAATCTAACTCATAAAGACTAGTCCCAATAGATTTTTTGGTGGTGAGTCTGTCTGCCCATAGTGCATTTATAAGTTTCTTGTACCAATTTTTCTTATTTTCCTCCAATAATTTCTTAATAATATTGATGAGACTCTTGTTGGAGGACTCAGCCAGTCCATTACCCTGCGGGTAATAGGCTGTGGAATGGCCTAAGGTGATATGATATTTATTACAGAAACTTATCATCTTCTTAGATTTGAAGGCAGCAGCATTATCAGTTATAATTTTCTCAGGACAACCAAATCTTGATAGTATATTGGTTTCTAGGAATCCTATGATCACAGAGTCATTGGCTTGTCTGGAAGGAATTGCTTCTATCCATTTAGTAAAATAATTTGTGGCAGTGAGGATCCATCTGTGTTGGCCAGAAGAAGGAGGATTGATTTCTCCAATGAAATCCAGGCCCCATTGTTGAAAAGGTTTTTCAGTGGAGATTGGTTTCAAGGGTAAAGGTAATAATTTTCTCTTGCCTTCAAAAATTTGACATTTATGGCAAGCAGTGACAAATTTCTTTCCATCAGAGAACAAGGTTGGCCAATAAAATCCGGCTCTTAGGATCTTATCTGAAGTTGATTTCCAATAAAGGTGTCCACCACAGTCCCCTGCATGGAATTCATTGAGAGCCTTGTCAGCTTCATCTTTTAACAAACAATTTAATATAATACCATTATGATTTTTCCAAAATAGAACATTATCTAAAATACAATACTTCAAATATGTCATCTTTAAAAACCTCTTCTTTGTTCTGGACAACCCTGGAGGAGCTTGCAGGTTTAACAATACATAAATTATATCAGCATACCAAGGTGAATCTAAGAAGGCCTGGCTAATTTGTGGAGTCGCCATCTCTTGTTCGTCATCCAGTTCATTAATATCCAGGGCTTGGCAATTTGTTTCTGTCATGAGTTGAGCCAGTCCCTGTCCTTTTATAAGCTTTGTAGGTTTTATCTCAATATCATATTCTAATATGGTAGCAATCCTTTTACCTCTTTTTCCCTCAATTCCATCTTGAGTTAAGATGTTTTTGACAACAGCATTTAGTACATAGGCTATCACATGAGAATACAATATATAGATTCTAAAATATTTGATGGATTTTATGAGTGCAAAAGCGTGTTTTTCCATTATATTGTATTTTAATGATGCATCTCTTAGTGCTTTACTAAAAAAGGTTATAGGTTTTTCACATCCTTGATCATCCTTTTGTAATAAAACAGTCGCTACAGTATGTTCTGATGCAAATTAAAATATTATGAAGTCTCTATCAAATTGTGGACTGGTAAGAACTGGTGTTCTAGTCAAAGCCATTTTAATTTCTTCAAATGCTTGTTTGGCTTCTACTGTCCATTTAATACTCGAATCCTTTCTTAACATGTTAGTAAGCAATCTCATTAATTCAGCTAAACTAGAAATGAATCTTCTCAAAAAATTGATTTTTCCTATGAAATCTTGCAGTTCTTTGATATTTCTGGGATGAGGTATCTGCAATATGGGTTCGATTCTAGCAGGATCAATTCTAATACCATCTTTGGAAATGATATGGCCCAACAGTTTACCTTCTTCAAGACCAAATAAGGACTTTTTTGGATTCAAATATATACCATATTTTCTGCATTTTATGAACACTTGTCTGAGATGGTCCAAATGTTGTTGATCTGATTTAGAAAAAAAAGTTAAATCATCCAAATATATAACAAGAAAGTCATGAATTTCTTTTGCAAACGCAATTTCCATTGCTCTTTGGAAGGTTGCTCCAGCATTTTTAAGTCTGAATGGCATTTTAACGTACTTGAATGTACCCCATGGTGTTGTAAAAGCTGTTTTTTCCTGGTCATCAGGATGAACCAGAATCTGGTTGTATCCTGAGAACCCATCTAAAAGAGAAATCCTTGAAGCCCCTACTACCCTTTGCAAAATGTGATCCATTTTGGGCAAAGGATAATTATCCTTCAGAGAAACCTTATTAACATTTCTTAAATCAACACATAATCTGATCTCTCCAGTTTTCTTCCTAGTAGGGACTAAATTAGGCACCCACTCTGAAAATCTAATAGGAGCAATTATCCCTGCTTCATGCATTTGTTTGATTTCTTTTTCGATTGAAGGTAACACTACAGGGTTGATTCTTCTGAGTTTCTGTTTAAATGGTTTCTGATCTGGCTTTAGAGGTATTGTATGTTGAATTATAGATGTATCATATGATTTCAAATCTTCATAACTCCAGGCAAAGACATCCTAGAAGTCTTTTATTAATTAAACATATTTTGATTTTTGATCAGGAGGCAAAGATTTAGATAACTTTATTATTTTAGGATTTTCTTCAGTCCCCAGATTGTATTCCTCAACATCAGCTTTCAATGGTTCCATTTTAGGTTTCAGTAGAATGTCATTAGAGTCAAAAATATCTTCCAAAGGAGTTAATCCTTTAGGCAAATGATTATCTTTTAGATTAATGATTTCAGATCCATCTTCTACAATCTCATCAACCTCCATTTGTTTGAGGTCCTGCATGTCTTTTTTGGTGAAATTTGTTGGATGAAGCATTTGAGTTGCACTTTCTTTTGAAATGTCTTTTTCTTGTTCATTTATTTGATCAGATTCATTGACTGTATCTTCATCTATGCTACTGTTAGAAAATTCATTTTCTAGAGTCAGAAAATTGTTAATCTGGTTGTCATTTACAAACACTTGCCAATTCTTGAAATTGTCTAGTATAGCAGGTCTGTGTCTAATCTCAGCTGTGAACTGATGATTAGGTTCGAAAGTTAATTTACAAGTGCTAGCAAACATTGCAAGACTATGAGCATGCAAATTTTGTTTTCTAGGGATTTTGACAAGCTGAGCTTGTAGAAAAGTATTGAGAATTTCTACAATTGTTCCTCTATATTCTCTTAATCTGGGATCTTTTGTCGAATACTCACCATTGATCTGTTGAATGATTAAATTAGAATATCCTATGACAGATACTCTAATTGCCCCTAAATTTTTTACAAGTTTAAGCCCTAACAAAAGAGCTTCATATTCTGCCATATTATTAGTGCATTTAAAGTTCAATCTATAAGCATGGCCTTCAGCATGATCATTTTCAAGGTTATGTATCCAAATTCCAGCTCCTGCTCCTAACTTATTAACTAAACCATCAAATTCTAAATGCCAAAGAATTTCATGTTCATAATTTTTATCAGGCGTTTCAGGAACTTTCTTAACAGTGAGATCTGATTTTTTATTTTCTTCTAGTTTTTCTTGGGTTTCTAATGTTTCTTTTTCCTCGGAGATTTCTTGGATCTGAACATTGGATTTATTCACAATTTCTTTTGGTTTAGTTGCTGGTGCTTCTAGTTTAGTGGGAAGATCAGTTTCAACATTATAGAGAATCAATGAATCCATATCAGAGTGTACTGAGTAGATGGGGAAATTTTCAGGTTTCTCCTGACTACTGACTACATATTTCATCAAGGTTTCTCTGTATAGTCTCTTAGGTTGGCCGAATACTGAAATAGTAGCATATGACATGTCTAATTGAAGAGATCCTCCGAGTTTTGCACCCCAGGATCTAGACAATAACATACCATATTTTGGAGGAATATCTGCTACTACTATATCCATCAAAATTGATTTAGCAGGGTATTGAACCAATGTAACACACAAATCTTTAATTAATCCTAAACATCTCACCTGACTTGAATCAAAAGAGAAAAGATCTTTGTAAGGTCTGGTGATGTCTAGATTTAATCTTTCCATTACAGCCTTGGGCATTAAATTGTGAGATGCCCCAGAATCAAGCATGGCATTATGAAGTATTTTATCATGTATATTCAAACTCACATAAAATGGAGGAGTTCCTCCACTTTATGGTTTTCCATTTACTTCAGGGCCAAATAATAATCTAGGTTTATCATCGAAAACATTTACTGAATCATCACTTCCAGTAATATTGAGTGATTTATGAATTTGGTTTCTGTAGACATCATGTTTAGCTAATTCGGACAATGGAACAACTATCTTTAATTTGCCTACTTCAGCTTCCAAATTAAAAGGTTTCTCAGTTTGAGTCCTTTTATTTCGAATATTTGGATTATCTTTTTCTGTGTTTTCAGTGTTTTTCTCCTTTTCAGGAGTGGGGTTGTGTGCTGAAGTTGTTTCTGAATCAACTTCTAGAGGTTCCTCTACATTTCCTTTGGGAGGAAGAGTATTGGAAATTTGTCTATTATTCAATTGAGTATCAGATACATCTTCGATTATTGGGTGGGCAGGGTTAGGATTTGATCTGGAAAGAATATTTACAGAGGTGGTATTTATTTTACCTTTGAGGGGTTGTTTTATAGTTTTCTGTTTACTTGCTTCTGGAACATCAACTCTTGTGCTCTTCAAATTGTATTGTTTATGAACTTCGTAGATGGCTATATCATATCCTTCTTTAAAGTCAAATGATTCTCCTGATTGGGTTTGAAATTGCTTAAGAATATGAGCCTCTTGATCCTCTTGAGTCAAGAAAATTTCTCGTTCATTCTCACCTTTAGTGACATTGTTTATTTGAACATCTTCAATTGGTTCTTCAGAAGTTGAACCTTCTACATAATTTTCCTGGAATGGGGGCCTAATATTTTGGTTAGGACCAGTTTTTCCAGTATTTTGATTTTGGTTTCTTCTGAAGCTCGGATTTCTCACAGTATTGCTAGGTTGACCATCCCAAGGAGCTTTATTCTTTTCAATGGTTTCTACTCGATCTCCTAGCCTTTCCATTCCTTTGATAATAGCATCTAGTTTCTTCTCAAAAGTTGAGGGTTCTTCGTTTACAGGCATTGTTCTTTAAACTCTAGCTCTAGCTCGTTTCTCTATCAAGTTAGCTTCAACACTAACAACTATAATTTTCATTTCTTCTAGAGTTTGAGGAGCTCTTTCCCTAATCTGATATGCTATATCGGAATCAAATCCATCAGGGAATTTGATTAGTACTGAATCTGGAGGAGGTCTAAGATTTTGGGGAACAACATTGTAAGCTTCATTGAATCTGGTGACATAATCTTGCACAGTCTCATTTGTTCCTCTCTTTAGTTTTCCAAAGTCTGATAAGATCTCAAGAGGGTATTTATTCTTTTCCCATCTGTTTAAAAATGTTCTGTAAAGAGCTGGTAAGTCAGCAACACTGTTTGCAGGAAGAGCCCTGAACCAAGTTTTGACTTCTCCAGTAATACTTTGCACAAAAATTCTCATTCTTACATCATCAGCATCTATTTCATAAATTTCAAAATAATCGGTCATCCTCTTAGTATGGCGTTGTGTAGTGTAAGTACCAGAACCATCAAAAGGGGTGATTTTACTTTGGTAATCTTGAGGCATGGCCCCTAAATTAGCTGGTAACCTTAAGGGAGCATATCTATTTACCATTGGAAGAGGTAGTGGGATAACAGGTGAGGTTGGTCTATGAGTGGTGGATGGAGGAGTAGAAGGAGTAGTTTTAGGTTGAGATGTTTGGGGAAATGATGATGAACTGGGAGAAGCAGAAGTGATCACAGAAATGTTTGAAGTTTCTTCAAAGGTAAACTTAGATTGTATGGAATTTCACAAATTTTTATCAAGATGTGAAGTAACAAATTCAAATTGCAAATATTCAAGAAATACTGGGTCTGGAACCAAATTGGACAACTCAGATTCAGAAAAATTTACAAATAAAGATGTTTCAAACTGCTCGTCAAAAGGTTCGTCCTCAAGATAGATCCACTTCACAGGACATGATATAGATCTATAGAGAGGTCGAGAACTTCCAGAGCTTTCTTGACTATCTTGTCTTCTAAGAATTCTGGGAATCAGATTCGGATTTTCAAACACAGGCGGTGGATTTGGTTCAGGATTAGCCCTGGTGTAACGAGTCCTTTTTGAAGCCAGCTTTCTTAAGTGATATTTTTTGTTTTTTGGTTTAAATGAAATGAATAATACAACTTCAATAATCTCTTTAAGAAGTTTAAGATATTGGATTTAAATTTTCTTAAATATTTTATTTAACTAGAGGAACTGATTAAATGTCTGAAACCAAAGTTCAGTTCATAAACTAGACCAGAGATAGACTGAAGTAGCATTTATTTACTATGCAATTGTTTAGCAAAATCAGTTCAAAGGCTACCTGGCTAACTTCAGGCTCTGGCTATAGTTTATAAAGTAAACACAGTAACAATAAAATTATTCAGGTCCTCAGTGGTGTCGCCACTATGTTATCACTCAGACTTTCCTTGAAGTTGTTGGGAAGAGGAAAGAGGTCCGAGGTAACCACAAACCAACTTTTAGGTACATAATCTAGCCAATATGTACCTAGAGAGGGCTCTATCTGTATAATTTATCTTTGTTTTAGAAGATGTCAAGCTAGTTATAAAGTCCGAGGTTTTGTTTAAATTTGGGTGGTGGAATTCAATAGCTGACGGCAAGATTGAGTAGTTTAGTCCATTGGAATAATGGATTCAAAAAGGATAACTTAACTGGATTAAGTCTCTTAGCAAAAGATGGTTTCACAGGGCAAGATAATCAAACAGAGAACAATTATAAATCTTAAAGTGAATGGAACGGAATCTAAATGGATGAAAGGCAATTAAGAATCTTTCAACACATTTATAAGAGGGAAAATTGAGTGATTATTAACAAAGAGAATTTAAGTATTCTTTATTAAATAATCAAAATGCTTAAAATAGTAAAACAATAGCAGTTAAGAATTCACTGTTTAAAACCAGTTTAGAAGAAAACATTTAGAACAACAATGATTAAAATCAGATTACACTTAAGCACTTTCTGATTTATTCCTTTTCATTAATCATTCAGAAATGAAACACAGTGATATAATAAATAGATATAAAGAATTTAAAACACAAGAGAAAGATGACTTATTGATCCGTAGTCTAACACATGAATCCTGTAAAAATTATTTCGCATCAATTCCTCATCCAGCTAGCTTCAAAAAATTTCTCCAATAGCACTTTATTCCAAATAGTCAATATTACAGCAAAGTCTAAAAAAATCCACCCTAAATACTCCGATTGAGGGAGTATTTATACAAAAAGTTACAAAAAAATATCTCATAACAAATTTGAGATATAATCTAGGATGACTCATAAGTAATTTACAATAAAATAGAGACAGATGGTCTCGTAGATAAGAAAAAATGATAACTGATGTTGTGATGTTTCCTTCTTTTGAGAATGTGCTGGAAGGAGGCCCTATGATTAGGTTTGATGCTGTCATCTTCATTAATTCTATGTTGGATGCTTCGTTAAACTGATACTCTTTGACTACTCTAATAAACTTTGACCTTTATTCATCCTTTTATCCTTCTTACCCTTGACTTACTGTAGTACATAATCAAAAATCAATGTAAGGATGATTTTACAAAAGTTCTAGCAGGTCTTCCCACCATTTTTCTTCCGGTATCTTGGTCCTTTGCAACTTTCTGAGAGTTTCATCAGTATTTGTATACCTAAAGAAAGTAGGTTGATCTGGGAATAAATGCTTTACTTCATGCTCAAGATAAAACAAATTCTCCAATCTATCATGAAGACTTTTTCCTATAGGCAATGCTGTTGTTGATGAACTAGTTGAAGTACTGGCCTGATTATCAGCATGCTTGTCTAATTTTTCAGCATAACTTTCTAGGTCCATCAATTTATATTCTGAAACTAAAGGACTAGGAAATCCTTTATTCAACAAAATATCAAATCTTTTTTGGAAAGCAGTAATTTCTTTTTGCATATCAGAACATCTTCGTTCTAAATTCTGCATCAGAGTTCTTTTGGTAAAAACTCTTTTTATTTCCAAAATGGTTACTGTCCTGTCTTGAATTCCAAGTTCTTCAAGTTGTTGCTTGTTCTGATTATTTAGAAAATGGATGAGTTCATTGGCTTCATCAGGTTTGTTTCCCAACTCTTCTCTTGCTCTTAGGACTTATTCTATAGCCAATTTGACTAAATCATTATTTTCATGCATTATTTTAATTGAGGGCCAAACATCTCTTATTGAATAGATGATGTTGTCCCAAATAATTTCATTTATTTCCTTTAAAGGCTTCTCCAATGTGAGATCCTTTTCCAACTTGCTGACCAAATTTTCCAATTTTTTAACCTCTCTTGTTTTATCTGCAACATTCATTTTTGAGAGATCATATTTCTGTTCTAAACTGGTGAGTTGCACCTTTGTCTTCTGTAGCTCTGTCACTTGAAGTTTCATTTCCTCCATTGACTTTATTAATTCTTCTATACTTAAATGTGAAATATTTACCTGTGAAAATTCTGTTGGTTGACCTATTGGCTGACCTTTTGTTGTATTTCTTGCAATCACTTTAGTTGTAGAGGCTAGAGTATTTGACTACTTATCTTTCAATTCCTTTTCAAGCTCTTTTTCTATTTCATTAAGTTGCTCATTCAGTTTCAAGAGCAAGTCCATTAATTCTTCTTCATAATTTTTCTTTATAATTTCTGCAGTCTGAGGATGTCTTGATGCTGGTAACTTCAATTGTTTTCTCAAAGCTGCAATGTCATCATCTTTTTTCTTGATCAAAGCTTCTATACCTTTGACATCCTTGGGATTATGACCCAAACTAATAATAATTTCCTCCAAAGTCTTAATCCTATTGTCCTTACCCTGAGAAGATGCTTTTTCAAGACTTAGCTGAGCATTAGTATTGTCCAAAGAATCTTTCAATTTATGGGTCATCATTGATTTATCTGTCAGAGTAGAATAAATCATCTCACCTGTCTGTTTATGCAGCTCAATTTGATCCAAAGGATGGATATCCTTTGCTAATACTTCAAAATTTGTTCTGATATAGTCTGCAGCTATTTGAGGTTACTTTCATTTGGGTTTGAAGTGACTCATTATCATTTTACCTTGTTGAATGTCATAGGCTGACATAAATCTCTGTTGATTCTTAGGAGCCATCTTCAAACATTGATTGTACACTTGAATTCTGAGAGGATCATTTCTAGCCTTTATATTTATAAATGTTCTTTTGATGTCCCAGGCTTCTTTCACAGGTGGTTTGGAAGATGACACTTCTACATTTTTCTACCTTTGCAATTCTTTTCTCTGTAAAGTAGTGGATGTTCTATTGACTGAACCTGTTGGCTGACTACCCAATTCTTCTTGTGTTTGATTATCAGGGATCTCATGAATAGATTCCACTTCTGGAAGAGGATTCAATTTTTTTCTTTTAACATTAGGCTGTCCAGAAGATCCAGTGATAGGAGTAGCTGCTTCAGCATCTCTCTTCTTGCTCTTTTCCATATTAAGAGAAGTTTGTAAAATTGATACTTCTACTACATTGGTCTGAGTAGGAGGAATCTGTACTTGACCTTGTTCTTTAGAAGTCTAAGGCTGTTCTTTCATTGTGAATTTTTCTGTAATTTGGATATCAGCCTCTTTCTCTTTTCCTTTAGATTCTACTGTAGCCAATGCACCGATTTCTTGTAGATTTTGTTGAGAAGTCCCTGCAGAAGAAGAACCAATACCTGGTATTTGTACCTGTCCAAAAGAGTCTAGGTCAAGTATTTTTTCAAGGTCTTTCATTACATTTTCAACATTGACCTTCTCACTATCCTATTCTACCAATGTCCCTTCCATCCATTCATCCATATTGGCATATTGTTCAATTTCAGGGATTCTTTGATGAATGTATGGTGATAGTTTGTTTTTCATTCTTTTATCACAAATAAAGCTATTTGGGTCATAAGGTACCAAATAGAAACTTTTTTGTAATTTAAGATAATCTTCTAATATTATTTCTGCTTCCTTTCTAGCATCTCTAGAGTTGCAGATAAAGGGACCTAACTGACTTTTAATCCTGAGTTGATCCTTTTTCTTTGCATTACAGAAATGAACTATATCTGAATTGTTCTTCTACCTGAAATATTATAATTCAAAGAGTCTTATTGGGACATATTTTGGCAACTTGAATGGGCATAATTCACATCCATAGATTTTGATTTCTGGCTGACTTTGGTATAGGTACCAGTCACCTATCCGATATTGCTTTGATAGCTGAAGAATTTTCTTGATTTCATTATTGACTCTAAAAGGAGAGACTCCTGTCAACAAGGTGGTTGAAGGGTGTATAAATAGGTCAACAAAGTCATTGTAGAAATAAGGGGAATCAGGAGAATTATGAGTAATGGTAGACCAAAAGATAACGGACCTAGGATTTCCTTTGGCATCAAGCTTTTTGACATGGAAAGGGAAATTTTCAGATTGGTAATAAAGCATGAGATGATAAATAACAGAAGAATACTTGAATACTCTTTCATTCTCTAATCTCATGAACTGATCATGGATTTTGTCTGCAATGTAGGAAGAAAAATCATACTTGACAGCAGGGGGCTCTCCAGGGTTGAAAATAGACAACAATACTAGGGTTAATTGATCAACAAACTCACTAGTATTGAAACCCATTATAAAGGATATCATATTCAGAATAATTTTGCCCTCATTAGTGAAAAAAATATAACCATAAGGGGGAGGGCCTTTGGGCTGATGTTCTGGAAACATAAAGGTCTGGCAAAGATGACTTAACTCTTCATGGGATAATTTGGTAGATTTCTAAAGTAATTCTCCCATGGACAGGGGAGTAAGGGCTTGACCAGGTTGAAATTGCAACATCTCGTTGACAGAATGAGTAGTTATGGGAAAAAAAATAGTCTGACTAGGGGACAAAACTGCTCTTAGATTGGGATCATAGTTTGCATGACAGTAATGGATTATCTTAGGGAAAATGTGGACTGAGGGGAGAAGGTACATGGGAAGATTGGATTCCCATAATCCAAAAATATCATAACCTTTCAAGTAATTATCTCGGTAGTAGCAAAAAATTCTAAGGGGACTTTCACTGAGAACTAGGTATTTAATTTGGAAATCTCTGTCTACTAAAGGCAAATAATTTAAGTCTCTGTGAGGGGCATTCAAGGGTGCAACATTTAGAGCCACAGGAACCTCCATTTCTGGTTCTTGTGGATTCAGAAATGAATTCAGGGTTTTATGGAAAACGGGCACAAATACTGGTCGGGAATATAATTGTAGTTCTGGAAAAAGATCAAATTGAACTTCTTTTCAGTCTTTAGTGTGGAATCAAAACCAGAACCACGATTTTTTACAGAGTTCGGCAGGAAATTGGGTAAATACCTATTTTCGGGAAATGAACAGTGGTTTAAACATGTGCTGGCGATGGTGGATGAACTCTGTATTACCTGACTGCAATTTTCTTCAGGGAGGTAGCAGTTTGCAAACTTTGACAGTTAAATTCGAAATTCGTTGCCCGGGAGACTGGTTACTGCATAGGATAATGAAAATGACATGGGTCTGTTTGTTTTATTCACAAAGTCAAAAGGTTGGTGGGTTTTTGATTGATGACATCAGCAAGTAAGGTGGATTCGTCACAGAGGGCAAGCGGTAAGCGGTTTCCATCACACCGCTTTTTGGGAAAGGTGGTTTTCAACGGAGGGCGAGCGATTCCATACAATGAACGACGCGTGGTGTGACACTGTTTGGAAAACCGTCGGGCCATCGCGCATTATCGTTCGTACAAAGATGGCTAGCGATATCGATAATAACCATTGATCTTGGACTGGTTGATCAAACGGTGGTCAGGGCGATAAGATGTCGGGAGAATAACAGGCGGGCCCAATATAATTAAACGTTAATTAGTCGCATCGAGGATGATTCAATTGGTGGATACAGGTTATTAATTAATCGCGAGGATTAATTAATTCCTTTTTAAAATGCGGAAAAGTGATCGTGAAAGGTTTTAAACTGCGATTTAACCAAGGTTAAGATTTACAATTAAGGGATGTGTATCGGGAATTTCAACAAGGGTCATAGTTTTAACCTTGGGTAAAAGGAGTCGGGGGAGAGAAATACACAAGGGAAGGATTATTTTGTTTTAAAACATGTAATAAAACATGTTTTAACTATTTTTCAATGTATTTATATTATATGGTAATTAAATCAGATTAATCCAATTACCATAGGGGGCGGTATTAATATTAAAGATATATTTTAGTCAAAGGGAGTATAATGGGGGTGTTTTATATGGGGATTAAATACTTTGACTAAAATTGAAATAAATGGGTTTTTTGGGTATTTTATAAAAAAGGAGTTATATATAATAGGAGAAGGTCATTCTTATAGGGATTTAAATAATAAATTAGAAATTAATATGAAAAATGAAATTAAGCACTAAGTGTAAAGCATTAGGTTAATGTCTTTAACTAATGCTTTATGAAATAGGAGTTTTTATGAAATATTGCACGATTTTCCTAAGTAAAATGGGATTTTACTTAGGAAAAGATTTCTTAGAGGTGAATGAATGTTATGATGAATGATTTTAAGTACTTAGGCTTTTCCAATTATTGGGCCGAGGGTCCGGTCCCCCCAAAAGTCAAGGAAATTCCTTGAGCCCCTTTGATTTTCAAATACCTTAGTACTTAGGGGAAATTAGTGAAGGTTTTAGGGAAAAATGAGAAGGGAAGTTAATAATTTGACTTTGCCTTGAAATTCTTCCAGTATATTGTATGCCTTTGCACTTGTGATGAAATTAAAAGATTCATCACATGTAATTCCGCAACAACATCTACCTACCCTACCTACTTTACTCTACCATTTTTTCTTCTTTATTAGGGTGCACTTAGACTGGCAAACCCTTTTCAAACTTTTTCTTTTACATATGGAAATATATCTAGTTCTAACTTTATTACATCCAAGGGCTCAGATTAAATTGTTGAGCTCCTTTTATTTACTCTACCTATCTACTTATCTTCCAAGATTAAACAATTTGGTCAGATTTTATTTTCTATCTCTAAAACATAAAATTGAAAGATGAACTAGCCAAGCTTAAATTGTTTGACTGTTCATAAATTGTGGCATAAAATACAAGTTGCACACAATTTTACTTATTACAAAATAGCAAAAAGTAGTGGCATTTAGACTTGCACACTTTCCTTGGCCTTTCTTTTGGTGGGGTTCATTTTATTTTACTTTTTTGGGCCATTTTTATTCTTTTCACCCTTTGATTTTATTTTAGGGTATACCCTCTTTACATTTTTTAAATTTTTTTATTTTTTCAAAATATGGAAAACCTTTGCAACAAGAAAAGGTATGAACATATTACATAGTCCATCAAGTCAATCATGAAATATGACACCTATTGGTATAGGAGTCTAATAGAGTACTTAAATTTCAATGAAGAGGTGTGATGGTGGCTTTGTAGGTGCCTTGATCATGGCCGTGATCCTTGTTGTGGTCCTCAACTTCTTCAGTTTCATTATTGGCATCATCAATCATCATAGTTTATGCCCCATCATTGTCTTTAACATCATCAGCACTCTCATCCTCTTCATTGATTTCTTCACTATCATTTTTTTCTTCATGAAGACGACTCTCCTCTTTGTCTTTGGCACTGTCATCATCTTCATCTATGTTCATATCTTCTAACTCTTTGTCACTATTCTGCTCTGCATCACCGAGGCTTGCTTCTTGGGTGTCACTACTAACCTTAGCCATATGCATTTTCCTTACTATTTTGACCTTTATCCTGGCTGCCCTCTTCATCATTCTCTGTTTCTGCCTTTTCATTATCAATGCTTATGTTATTTTTGACTGTCTAGTTCTTCATCTTCCTCACCATCCTCTTGCATATTATCATTGTTTTGCTCACTTTTTCTCTCTTCATTATTTGTTTTTTCCCCTTCTTCACTTTCATTACTGCACTTTGGTCCTTCTTAACTTGTGAAGGAGCCTGGGGAAAATTTTTAAGGAATAAAAAACTTATTTTGACCAATTTTCGGCAATTTGGCCAAACTCCTCTTGTGCACAATGCCACCCAACTAGTCGTTCCTGTCGGGCCTTCTGTGCATAGCTTCGGGTTGGGTTGGGCTGTTAGCAGGCCCATGAGCAACGCTGGGAGGTTGTGGGCGAGTCGGGCTCCGAAATGGGCGTGTGCCCAGCGCCACCGCCTGTGCATAGGGCCAACCATTCTATGTGTAGTGCAGTGCTTTTTAGCACTTCCTCTTCTCCTCTATGTGTAGTGCCGAAGGTTATATGCATAGCGCGTCTGCCAGTGCGCAACACCTAGAAATTTTACCCAGTTTAGCAGAAAAATCCTAGAAATGCTTCAATGGCTCTCTAGCTCTCCTTCAAAGACAAAAATAAGTTGGGGAGAGGGAAAGAAGACCTTTATCCTTATTTTTGAAAAATAATTTCATGATCAAACCCACTTTCTAATGTTTTTTCCCCTTCTTACTTTTTCACTGATGTTTTGGTCTTTTTGTCCTGTAGGTGGCAGAACTTTGAGAAAAAAATGGTTTTTTTCCTTTGCTGGAGCATCTTGATGTTCCCCTTGGATTGAAAAACTCTTTAACAAGCTTAAATTGTGCCTCTTACCCACATTTGGAAACATGAACGAGTTCTTTAAAAAGAAAAAGATCATTTTGACAAAGTTTTGAGGAAAAAAGGTAGACTATGACATTAGTGCTCTTTTTTGAAGGTTTTCTCCACTTTATCTCTCTCATGAATTTCAATACATGTAAACATTAAGCTTGTCATATTTTTGGCACCTTTACCTTATGTCTTCCTCCTTTTGATCCTTGTAAGACCTCTAAATGTACTTTTGAAAACTCATGGCCCTTGGACTGATACTCTTTGGCATTTTTTCTTTTTGGTTAGGTGGAATCAGTGCTTCTTTTTCAAACCCTAGAGGGCAGCTTGAATACCCCCTGAAATTCCATCTCCTATTATGAAGGAGGCCCTATCATCATTATTTGACCTATTTTTAATTCTTTCCAAACTCTTAGGTTTTAGGGCTATTAGAAAAAAGTAAATAGTGTTGTCTTCTAATCTCTCTAAACCTTTCAAAAAAAATCTTCAATGTGCATTGGATGGAGTTGAGGTGACCTTTGTACTTGTAGCCCTTGTACTGATTTCCTGTCTTGGCACATTGTTTTTCCAATTAGTCACAAAAACCATGATTCTCTAAAACATATTCCTGCTACCTTTCTCTTCTTGTGGATGCCTTATGGTGATGATCATACCCCATTACCTTAACTCTTATCATGCTGATAGAAATATTTATCATTCTTGCATATGTGTGAACAAGGATAGCTATTTCCCTTGCAAAATTTGTGCTTTGACCAAGGAGACCTTTCTTGAATGGCTTTTGATTAGTCTTGGATCAAGTTGCTTGACCTTATTCTTCTTTAATCATGGATGCAAAAAGAAAACTTGGAGGGAAAAGAAAATTGACCACCAACCTTTTTCAACTTGTGCAGGAGCCTAGGGAAAATTTGAGGAGGAAAAGACTGATTTTGACCAAGTTTTGGAAATTCCAGCCAAACTTCTCCTGTGCGGAGCGCCAAAAAAGGGTCAAATTGTAGAAAAGTTTTGAGGAAATTACCGAAGTTAAATTTGGGACTGTGATAGCTCGTTGGAAATATTTCTGACTCTACTTTCTAAGGCTACTTTTGGTTTTCCATTTGGTTTCCATTTATCTATCCAAAAACGGATTCTCCCAACACTGGTCAAAAAGTGTTGAATGATGGTGCAAAAATGCAGAGTGTTGGTGCAGGCCACTTTTCGATGTCTTCCTGAATTCCAAATTGAGCTCCTAATATCCCATTGGAAAGATATTCAAGTATCATTTTCATTTGACTCATCAAGAAAGTCATTTGGACACTCCAGCTATGAGAAAAGGTGATTTTCCCAAGGTCACCCCAGCAATGTAGAAATTCTCTCGTGACATCTGTATTTTTGGCATTGATACGAAACCATGATACCTGTGTAAAGCTAAAGGAGTTTTTTTTTCTTGGCCCTATGATGGACAAAAACCTCTCTCATGTTTTCCAAATTCATCTATGTTTGGTCAGAAACATATTTTTAAGAAAAACTGGCCCTAGGTGTGGCAAATGACTAGGCCCTTGGAAAGAATTCTTGGAAAATGATGGAGGCATGATGTTTATGAGTTGGTATGGATTCATGATTAGTGATATGACATACCATATGGATCTTCCTCTCTTATGCCTCTTTTCCATAGAAAACCCTAGCTTAGTTGGAAGAGGAAATTAGGGTTTGGTGTAGGTGATTTAGGATTGCCTTGTAGAGGGAGGGGAATGAAGGGGTTAAGGGTTGTCTAAATTCTTGGAGAAATTTTGGGGGATAGGGATAGATGTTAGGGAGTAAGGGAAAGTGTAATTTCAATGATTGAGTGAGGGGAAGGGGTCCAAAAGGGGAAAACATAGGCCTATTGTTTAAAAGTGTCAAATTGTGGCAATAGACTAGGTTTTGTAGAAAATGATGAATTTGAGGGACAGGAGTGATGGGAAGTGTTTATGAAGGTATATTAAGGATAGGTGGAGGTGTAAGAGCATCAAGATACAAGCCTTGTTGATGTTTAACCATGTAGGTCATGAAACCAAGAAAAAATGCCCTTAAAATCCCTAGATGGATAATGGAGTAGTTAGGTAAAACAAAATACAGGGTTGAGGCCAAAGGTGACACAACAAAGACAAACTGAGTGACATGAGCCCATGATGGGTCTTCTATGATGCGTGAGCTGAGCTTGACATGATGGGATGATGAAATAGTGAAAAAATTATCTTAAGGATAATGAAGGTAGTGAGATTTCTAGAACTTACAATGTTCATGAACTTTGTTTCTAGAAATCTAGAACTGGTACTTAGTCATCTTCAGATAGTGAAAATTATGGATGACTAACACCATAGAAAGCTAGAAATATATCCAAATCTTAGTGATTTCACCTTCAAGATTTAGAAAACATTCAAGATAACAAATAACTTTAATCAATGAAGAGGGAACACCTAAACATCAATGATCAAGCTACAAAGAACTTTAAGGCAACTTCTCAAGCATGGAAAAAGGGCATGATCAAAACATGGCCTCTTTGGCTAAACCTAACAATTAATATTTCGAAGAGAGATTCCAAAACAAAGTTTAAATAGCATAAAATAGGCTGGGATAACCATAAAACATATTTCAATCTACTATATTTAACCATTCATGGAATAAACAAGCATAGGAGGTCTAAGGAGCAGCTAAGAATTCCTTAAAGAAACCCAGTAGAGGAAAACACAAAGACAATCGAAACAGGAATGACTAAGGTGCCTCGAAGAAAATTTCTGAACCTATACTCTTATGTTCTACTACATCATAGAAGGATGGAAACATAATGAAAACATGAGAAAACAATAACATAAGAGATAAGCACTTCACCAATAACCAAGCTCAGGGATCCTACAAGCTATCCTCCTTCATCATACATCAAAACAAGGCATTCAGAAACTCCACAAAACAAATTTATTCTTCAAGCTCAAGAAAACCTATGTTGCTCTCAGAACTCATCAAATTCCAACATTTACAATGAAAGCCCTTATGCTCTATTTAACTCAACAAAGGAGGGAAAAAACCCTAGATAGGGTTGGAAAATGTCAAAATCACTCATAAAGGTCATTAATGCCCAAGAGACCATGCAAGGCCCAAGGCACAAAATATCCCATGAAATAAATTCCAAAATAACTTCTAGCACCTAATTCTAGAGTGATTTTCCTCAAAAAATACTAAAATATGATTTTACAATAAATGAGTGTGTTTTTTTGACTTTTGGTCCAAAACACACAGTGCTGTCCATTTGTGTAGCGCCACCTTAGGCAGAAAATAGGTCCTGTTGCAGCCAAGTTTTGGGGGTCTTCCCAATGTCATATGTTACTCCGTGATGGCCCGTTGGAAAGCTTGATGAGTCTAATTTTAAAAAATACTCCTGGCTTTCTGATATAGCCCTTGTAACCTATCAAAATTTCAAAATCGCAACACTACTTTGTGCACAGCACCAGGCCTAAAAAGGAGGCAGAATGGTGAAAATTTAGGTGTCTTTTGACCTTTTGAGGGGTGAAAACTGCTCCAATTTCTCTAAAATTTTGTGATCATAGTGTACTAGTGATGGGAAGTCAAAAAATGTAGATTTTTACCTCTGAGGATGCTCTAGGGAAAAGCATAGCACCAGTGGCGCTATACTAATAGGCCTCCAAAGTCACAAAAAACAAAAACTTGTCCAAATTCCCTCAAAATTTGTGGATGTCTTCATCAAGGGGTTTGGGATACCTGTTGAGAATATGATGCCAAAAATGCAAGGATAGCTTCACCTTTTACTTCTTTTAGTGCCTAGATCTTGACTTGGGCCTTCTTTAGTTTGGCTCTTGCAATTTGGTTTCTTTGGGCATAATGTTTAGTCATCCTTCTTTGGAGGTCAATAAAATTGTTGGCCTTCTATAATTTAGCCTCCAGGTGTATGTTGGCTCTTTCCAACCAAGGCTCCCGTTCCTCTGCTATCTCCATGGCCAAAAGCTGATCAAGGGGAAGCTACTTTGCTAGGGCTTCTTCTAGTTCTTTTTGTTTTTCTAATGCCTTCTTCGATCCCATGGTTTTAGGCCTCCTCCTAGATTTGCCTTCCTCATCCTCACTCTCTTCATAAGTCCCCATGAACTCTTCTAATTGCACCTGTGCCTTTTGGGCTTCCTTCTAGGATTTAATGGCTCTAGCTTCATATATAGTAATTCATGCTCCTAGCTGCCTATTTTCCAAGTCAAGGGCATCATTCACACTTTGGGATCTATCTAGATTGGCTTGAAGGTCTTCAATGAGTGCATTTTTGTTTTGGATGAGTAAGTTTGAGATCATTGCCTCCTCTTCCTCATCATTGTCCACCTGAATGATTTCAAAGTCCCTTTCTACCTCATGATCCTCCTCTTTTTCTTCCTTTTGTTTTCCCTTGTCTAGCAGCTAAGATGAAGTAGATGGCATGGTCCCTTGCCTATTGGAGGCAGCAAACACTAGCCTTGGCCCTCTTTGATATGAGATTGAAAGAGGTGGGATTGTGGTCCTGTTGGTATCTCTATCATGGTTTTGATCTCCATTGGGACTATCACCCTCTTCCCCCTTTTTACTGTCATCATGGCTAGGATTACCTTCATCTTCATCTTATGTACTGTCATCATTGCCATAATCACTAAGGGGCTGATTTTTTTCGTGACTGTCATGACTGTCATGACTATTTCCTTCTTTGTTGTCCTTCTCATCACTGAGGCTGGCTTCATTTTTGTCATTTATGCCTTCAATTTTTGCATCTTCCTCATTGTCCTCTTCTTGAGCTTCTATTTTTTCCTTTTCATCATCAATGCTCATGTTATTCTGACTATAAAGCTCTTCATCTTCCTCACCATCCTCTTGCATATTATCACTTTTTTTCTCATTTTCATGCTCATTGTTTCTCTCTTCATTCTCTATTTCTTCCCCTCCTTCACTTTCATCATTTCCTTCTTCTTCTTCCTCATCAATTTCTGTCTCTGCCTCATCATTTCCCTCTTCCTCACTGATTTAATTTCCTTCATTGTCAACACTCTTTTCATCTTCTTTATTTAGCCCATTATCATCATCTTCCTCATGGTGTTCATCATTATTACCAAACTCTCATTACATTGTTCATTATTTCCACTGTCATCCTCTTCATTTGATGCATCAAGGGAAGCAAAAGACAGAAGGTTTCCTTGAGGTGAGGGCACTTGTGTAGATGAGGAGGGAAATTTGGTTGATGAGGAGGCCATGGGCTTGTGACGAGTTCATGTGCTATGAATACCTCCCAAGGTATACCCTGTTGTTCCAATTGATGTAATACCGTCATCTTGATCAAGGAATGGGGAAATACACTTTTCATTTGTTGGGAAGGACTCCTTCTCCGAACAGCAGAAGACATTTTGTCCATACTTTTATAGAGGTAGTAGGGAAATTTGAGCATCTTAACCCTTGTGAAATGCATGAGGAGTCTAAGATGGTAGGAATAAATCATGGAGTACCTCCCCTCATAGGTGAAGTACTTTATGATAACTTTCATCAAGGGTGAAAATCTCGGTTTGATGTGTGAGAAGGGAAAAACAGACTTGCATCCTTGTCTGTACCTAGTCTTGATAAATGGCTCATAATAATCCTTGTCCAATTTGGCCTTCTTAAACCATTTTTCACCAACAACAGAGATACCTCTAGCATTAGATATGGTATCTGCTGATAGTTCAAAATCCACCCTTGCAAGATTCACCTGTTTGTTGTGGAGGTTGAGGACAAAAAACCTTGTATAATCTCGGTGGTGTTGTACTAGTTTGACCTTCTCACAAAATTGAAAACATCCGATATTCTGGAAACATGAGAGGATAATGGGAGATGAGGTGATAGCCACTATGCTTTGGGGTTCAACTCTATTCACTTTCCCTCCCTTATGATTTGGTGTCAAAGGCCCTTGGCCTCTTTTGCTACTGCTACTATTTTCTGCTCCTAATATGGTGATAGGAGATTCTGGTTGACAAACTAGGGTTTGGAGGAGCAAGATGAAAATGGTGGTGAAGTCAACTTCTTGTGAATGAGTGATGTAGAGGCTAGGCTTTAGGACTGCTTGCTTTGGAGCTTAAGAGGGTTCACCTTGAATCATGAACTGTGACCACACTAATTTACCCTCCCTTAAATGACACTCAATTTGTTCAAGGAGGTAAAAAAAAAGGTCTAACATGCATTTGAGACCTAGGGTTTAATTACTTCATAGCCATCAAATTATGAAAATTGCTTGAAGGATAAGGAGGATAGGCTACCTACTAGCTTTAGCTCCTTTGAAAGCCTTGGAGGCAAATTTGATGATGAATTTGAGACTTAGGGAAATTTTCTCCTTCGTTTGAGGGCCTTCTTCATTAGCACAGCGCCTTGCCCGAGGAGTTGGGTCGTCCTCTGGGCGCAACGCTGGCAGTCGTGCCCGAGGATTAGCACAGCGTCGGGCATGTGCAAGCCTGTCGGTCGAGTCCTATGCGTGTCGATCGATTCTGAGCACAACACGCTAGATTAGCGTAGTGCCACCTCGGATTAGCACATCACAGTGTTATTTTCAATGGGAGAAAGGTGGATTAGCGTAGCACCAGGCCCGATAAGCACAACGCCACTTATTCGCGCAATGCCAGTAACACTTGCCCAAAAATCGACAAAAAACTTTGTTTTTCTTCTACAAAGCCTTCTCTTCTCTTGGAATGAAAAAAATAAGATGAAAAAAGACTAAGAAGGCCTTTTCTACCTTTTGAGAAATAAATCAAACTTGTAAAACTCACTTTTGCTATGTTTTTCAATATTTTTGTCATTTTCTTCACTTATGTTCTTTTGACCTTTTTGCAGATGGCTTGAACTTGTCAAAGTGATTTTCTTCCTTCCCTTTGGTGAGGGTATGCTAAAAAGATTAAGAAGTTCCCTTTTTCATTTTTGAAGGTCTGGGCACTGTCCAAACTATCTCTTCTTGCAGTGATAAACTGAAACCACTGTTCTTACCCTTTTTGGCATTCCTGAGTGTAAGTGACAAGAAACATGTTTTTCTTGCCTTATACTAATATTTGACAATGATGTAACTATTTTGACAAAGACTACAAATTAAGCTTGTTATGTCTCTTCTTGGCCACTTCTGATTTTATGCAGGTGCCATGACACAGTTTTTTGGTATCCTTTGTCATCTTTTCATTTTGATAATCTCAGTCACTCAACAGCAAGCTCATGCTCAACTTGATTTTTCTTTCGACACTTGACCTTATGATTTCAATTTCTTTGACAACTTTGAAGGCATTTGACTACACTTGAAAACTTGATTTCCATGAAACTGATACTCTTTGCAATTTCTTGCCCTTGGATGCAGTGAAGCAGTGTTTCCTTAGCAAACCATGGAGGTTATCTTATGATATCATTCTTCAAAATTCTGCTTGTTTTCATCATGGAGACCCACAGTATTCATTTCACCTACTTTTCCCATCCTCCCAAAACTTTAGGTTTTAGGGTTGTTAGATAAAAATATTTAGTGTTGTCTTCTAAGTTCTCTATAGCCCTTTCAAGTTCATTCATTTCTGTTCAGTTCACCTCACCTTTTTCCTTTCTTCATTTATAATTTCTAAAAATATTCAATGTGTGCTTGGTTATGTTGTTGTGCCTTCTGTCCTTGTGGCTTTTTCATTGTTTTCTTGCTTGGAAACACTATTTAGCCAAACAGTAACAAACCCTAATTCTCTTTGTACTATGCCTGCTGCCTTTCCTTTGTTGTGGTTGTCCTTAGTGATGAATTAGCTTCTTAACTTACCTCTTTTTCTATTGATGGTCATCTCAATCATTCCTGCAGAAATGTTTAAGATGGGCAGTTGTCTTTTGCAGAAGTTGTGCTTTGGCCAAGGAGGCCTTCCATGAAATATTTTCTAATTCATTTGGACAATCATTTGTTTTCCTTCTTCCTCTTTGATTGCAGCCTCTTGGCATAGGAAAAACAAATATTTAGAACACCAAAACAATCCTATGACCTGTGAAACCCTAGGTGACCTATTCGGAGGATTTTTGGACTTAGCCTTTGCTTGAAAACTTGAATTAGGGTTTTTAGGTGTAAAACAGAGTTTTTGACAGAATTTATGCATTTCATACCCAAAAATATTGATTTTGATTTATTTAAAGAGCCTATAAAGGTAGCTTGAAACCACCAATGCTTGAGGCATTTGGTGAATAGGGGAAAATGTTAGGCTACTTGGCAATCCAAGGTGTAAGTAGAAGGGTTGGGCAAGACAAAACAAAGTGGTAAGGTCAGAGGTGGAAAAACATAGTGAAAATGAGTGGCATGAGCCCATGATTGGTCTTCTGGGAGTGATAGGCTAGCCATGACTTAATAGAGTATTAAAATAGTGAAAATTTTATCTTAAGGATAATGAAGGTAGTGAGATTTCTAGAATTCACAATATTCATGAATTTTGTGTCTATAAATCTAGGATAAGAATTTAGTCATCTATGAAAAGAAAAAATTACTGATGACTAATAGTGGCTCCACTTGGGGAGGGTAGCTCCTTTTTAGGAGGTGTCCAGAACATCAGATCTCTGGTTTTACGAAGACCAACACCTCATCCATTGTGCATATTTTTACTTCTTCTCATTTGTTGATGCTTCTTTGAATTTGTGATCTCAATAATATGAAAAACATGATTAGCTCAGCTTCATCTCTACCTACCCAACCTACTTGCCTAACATTTTTTCTTCGTAGGATGCACTTGAACTAGAAAACCCTTGACATTTTCTTTTTTTGAAAGAAAAAAAAACTATCTACTTCTACTCTTATCACTACAAAGAGTCCAGATTATGCTAGTGAACTCTTTTTATTCTCTACCTAGACTATTTGACTGACAAGATTAATCTGTATGACAGACTTCTTTCTCTAAGATAATGACATGAAATTAAAAACATGGTTTAAATCAGGATTAGGCAATCTGACTTACCATGAGTTGTGGCATTAGGAAAAGCTTCATTGAAACATTATTTTTGTACAAACAAAACTAGAAAAACAAGGGTTGTGATTTACCATTTGGTATGCATCCCCATATTTCTCTTTGGTTCATTTTTGAGCATGTGGAACCATTATCTTTCATTCCAAATCATTTCTTTTTGACAAGTCAAGTTTGAATCATTTGAAAAGTTCTCTTTCACTAACTTATCAACAATAAATTGAAAAAATGTTAAACCATGATTAGGTTAGATGAATGAACAAGACTTTTTGGCACAAGTAGTGGGATTTAGGCTTGCACACTTTCAAAACTACTATTTTTTTGGGTATGGGGTTGTACCTCTTTTCAAATCTACCCTCTTTTTCTTTCTTTCTATATTTTTAGTGTTTTTGTGATTTTTCTCATGCAATGTTTATTTACAATGAATGAAAATTTTAAGCTAGGGGCTTTGACAGAAATTGTACTTGAGCATCCTGTCCTCAACAAGATCTCCCAACATCTCTCGTCCATTTAGCCCTTGTAAACAGAAAACATGGTTACCTCCATTTGAGGGAATGGTGTAAGGATTCTTCCAAAAATTTTCAAATAGGCCATGCTCTCTGTTGTGGATCATATGCATATCCTTTTATTTTTCTAATATTTGAAAATATAAAAATAAAACATATTGGAAAATATGTCAAAGTATCAAAATCTTATACTTTAGCATGAAAAATATGTATGTTCGCCAATATCTGAGTTAAAGTTTAAACATTGAAACATTATATTAGTGGGTTCTGTATTTGATGTTTAAACATTGATTGATTTGTTGGGCAGAAAGCGCTAATAATTAAAGTTCCTATCAAAAGGCCCAACTCGCAGGCACAACTAGCGCACTGGATATCATGACGAGTGCCTCTGCAGTTGACCGGGTTGACTGCAGGGACAACAGAGATGAACGACGGAGATTGAGTGTAGAGGCACCAGCCAAAATTTTCCTCCATACCGCGAGATACCCCGCAGTGACGTAAGATGCTGAGTTGGTCACAACTGTCTTCCACGTCGAGTAGAATCAATGGCTCGCTAGCACATCTTGTCAGCATTAAGTTTAAAAGATGCGCCACCTATTTAAGGAATATTTTCACTTGTTTTCAAATTATTTGTAATTTTTCACATTGCACCCTATTTCAGTTTCACGTTACCTGCACAAATTTGACCACCCTGTTAATTATTCCTACAGAATTTTTCAACCATGGCTAAACGGTCGTCCCTATCAGGTTCAGCTATCCATATCCCTCTCATGGATACTGAGAGGGATATTCAAGATACCATGTGTTCTATAATTCACCTCCCTTTCTATCAGCAAGTTATCTTGAATGATAATGCTTCCCCTATGTATTCTGCCATGGTCAAGTTTGGAATTTTGTCTGCATGCATTCCAGAGACCCATATTTTCCCTGAGTTTATATATTTGTTGGTGTCTATCATGTATCCAGGGAAGTGTTTTGTCATGAATTCCCAAGGAGAGAACGTTTTGCAGGTGTCCACCCAGTTAATCCGCCAAGCCCTTTTCTATCCCGACTCAAAGTCATCCATCCAATTTTTTGACGACTCGTTGGTACCATATTATGATAATATTTCAGGTGAATAATTTAATCTGTTCATGTTTTATTTGAAACCTGACATGAAGTAGTTTCATCCAGATTGCAAAGATTTTGCTATGTAGGTTTTTGACACTGAGAATCGTCTAGTATTAAGTAATATTGCAAAAATTTTGGGTAAAGATGATGATCATATAGTGGATAAATCAGTCCTAGGGATGTTTTCCATGATTATGAAGCTAGGAATGGTGCTGGATATTCCATCATATTAGCAGGAGGTAGTCAATTCACAGCTAATGAGTCTTTCATTAACAAGTTCTTTCAAATTTCCTTCATTGATTGTATATTTGTTCCTATATCAGAATGTGGAAGAATTCATGCATTTAGGTTTAAATATTATTGATGCAAATAAAAGAAGGAAATCAATGATATTCTAGACAGATGTAGTTATAAAGGAGAAAAATGAGGCTGGGTTGTTTGATTTTGCTAGCTATTACATGCCAATTGCATATAAAATATTGAATGGAAGTACTCCTCCCTGTTTCTTACCTAAAGCTTGGGAGTTTCTGCATTTAGGAAACAATTGCAAATATAGAGATTGGTTTGTTTTTGAGGAATATTCAGAAATAAGGCTATATGGAGCAAGTGTTGAGCCTTATAGACTCCCAACATTTATACCAACGAGGCTTTTTGCTTTAGAGTTCATTAGATAGAGCCTAAATGTTGATCAGGTTCATTTCATGCCTATCAAGAAAGAACATATGTATAAATTACCCATGATTGTAGGCCCTTTCATAGTCAATATGAGGCAGGAATTTGATGAAGTGACAAAAATGTTAGATGAAATGCATATGCTACTAGGAGAAAGATGGGCTTATGAACCTTATAGTGTGATTTCAAGTAGAAGAATTGAGAATGGGTACTCTGCTTTCATTCATGAAAGCAGGCCAGAATAGGAGAAGATAGCAAGTAAAGGTGTGATGGGTTCAGTAGGTGCTAACATTCAAACTCCCATCATAGCAGAGAAAGCAACTAAAAGAACCAAAGAAGTAGTTATTGATCTAGATGATGAGGAGCAGGGAGCCGAGAAGAGAACAAAACTTACTAAAGAACCTACATCAAATTCACTTGGTTTTTCTTTACATTTTGGAGAAGAGAAAAATGCTCCTGCTTCACCTAGGATTCAGGAAGCTTCTCATGAACAAGTTCCCTTGATCAAACAACTTTTTTCACAAATTGAGGAAAGAAATCAGAGGATGAAGGCCAGCATGGAGGCCCAAGCTGAAAATCAAGTTGCTGCTGATAAAACAATATTGTTGACTGTAATGGATATTGAGAAAGATCACTTTAGAATTTCCCTGTCACATCCTACAGATATGTCAATTAGTTCTTCCAACAGTTTCGACACTGTAAATGTGACTGTGGATGTGAAGAAAATCCCACTGATGGATAAAATGAATTTGCATATGAAAATAGGTCAGTTGATTGTAAATTACCTCACAAAGACTAATGCAATGGCAATAAAGGTAGAGAATATGTTGGGTAAAGTAATTAAACAGTTAAATTTAGAGAAGGCTAACTCAAGATCCTTAACAGTTCATAATGAGGAATTGAAGAAAATAATTATAAAGATTGGAGTAGACCCCAGTGACAAGACTACTGTGCAGAAATTCATGCAAAGTGTTGAGGTAGAAATATCCACATTAAGGAAAAAGTTAAAATTACCTACTGGAGAACATTCGATGGTTGTAGAAGTTGCAGAGGTAGAGAAGGAAAAGGAAAAGTTGCTGCAGCAACTCATGTAGAAGGATGAGGAAATCCCTAAAATAAATCAGAATGCAATTTCATTGCAAAATCATATTGATAACCATAATTGTAATTTTATTTTTCCTACAGGTGATGAAGATCCTCAAGCACAAATTGTTTAATTAAATACTGAGTTGCAGATGGCTGAAAGAGATCGAAAGATGGCTCAAACAGATCTAGAGACTGCAACAAAGTTGATGAAAGTCATAGAAAATGAAGCTGACAAGTACAAAATGGATTTCGAAAATGTTGAACTTGAGATTAAAAATCTCAAAGAAAGACTGAAAAGAAATCTCTAACTGATACAAGCCAAATATATCATTTGGACTGATATCATTTCATAAATTAAATCTAATTGGTGCTTCCTAATGATAATTGCAAAAGAGAAAAGCCTTATTTTAGAATGTGAAGAACCAATCATGTTTGATAAGAAAAAAGGAATTAATAGAGCCATTTGGGCCAGTAGATTCATTGATTTTATTAATTCTAAATTAGATCAGGAATTAGAGGAGAACGACATGTAGGACATAATGTTGTATGCAGTAGAAATTAATAAAATGATTGTCAGAAATGATCTCAGAAAGGCTGCTGAAAAGAAGCTAATGGAAATCAAGAAAGCAGTAAATCAATTTGATAAGTCATTTGATAAAATGACAAGAGTAGGCTTGCCATCATGTTGGGGAGCTGAAGGAAATATTTTGCCATGGAATTCTTATGAGAACTTATTAGTATTGACAAAAAGAAAAGTTGATAACAGGCATGAAAAGACTTAGGTGCTTAAAGGAGAAACAATGGTCAACTTCTTACAGAGACATTTTCAACTCTTGTGGATGGTAAAGACTCTTTTCATAGAAATGCCATCCTATGATCTAATTACCGCATTCAAATTGGAATATCACAATCTGACACATTCATCTAGGATGAAGGTAGAAATATGGAAAAAGTACAGAGCTTGGACAATAGACCTGCCAAAAGGATTAGCATCAAAGAAAGAAAAATCAGTTGATCCAGGAAAAGAAGCCACATCATCAGCAATTCCTATAGATTAGGTTATTTGTTTTATTTTTTGAAGATAGTGTAATTGTAATAAAATATTTTCAAGGCATGTAATGAACAGCCTTCGAAGTCATAAGTATTTTTGGTAGTTAGGATTGGTTACAGCAGTTCCAAATTGCTTTTTACTATATTTAATGTAATTTTCAAGAGAAGGAAAGGTTCCGAGTTTTGAACCTTCAGATAATTTTTTTTGTACTCAAAGATTCAAAGATTAATGAATGAGTAAGCAATTTTCTAGCATTTTGTTTATGTTGAAATGTATTCAAGTTTACATTTTGTGTTTTCTATCTATGAATAAAACAAATTTATGAGTAGCAGGTCTCTTTTTACTTCTATATGTAAGAGTTAAAAACCTTAATTGGCGCTCCTTCGTTTTAACTATTTCTTTCACATATTTATTCTGGGGTTTGAGATGATATTTTTTGTATAAAACATCATATCAGTTTGGGATTTTTCTTTAATTTTCTTCTAATCACTTAATTCAACATCAATTAATGGTAGCATTGTGAAGCATTCATCATATTGATATTTAAGGGTTTGATTATAAATACTTGAGGGTTAATAAAATAGAGACACATGTATTTGTGACATAATCATATAAATGTCTTAAGCACTGATTCCTTATCACAGTTAAGGGATTGTCTCTTAAGGTACAACACTCTCCTTGGTATTTCCTCTTTGAGTCTTGCTTCCAAAAAAAATTTCATTTAAAGACCCTTCTTAGGTGGAAAATGTATTCTTTATCAGCTTCAAAATAGATGATGATTTCATCAATGTATATCATAGTGAAGAAGTTGAAAATAGGGGCCATGACTCTTTGGAAGACATCTTCATCACTCCTTAACCTAAGAAGCATTTGGTCAAACATGTTGTTGCTCCAAGGAACTTTGAAAATGTCTTTATGATGATTGATCGAAAGAGGTATCATCTGATGATAACCTGAAACACTATCATGTAAAGAAATCTTGTTGGAAATTCCTACCCTTTGTATAGGATTATTTATCTTGGGGAAAGGGTATTTGTACTTCATGGAGGTTTTGTCTAGGTACCTAAAGTCTATACGCAGTTTGCATCCATTTTCTTTCTTTGTTAATGACACAACTTGCCCAAGGGTTTCATGGTCTTTCTTGGATGGAGACCTTTTTTGAACAATGTTTGTGTCACAAGGCTTTAAGCTTTCATCATTATATATACAAGCATCTTGAAACTTCTTGCATAGCCTTATGTATTTCAGTTTTTTGTGTAATGACAGAGTTTTGGATAACTTAATAATTTTGGGTCTTTCTAGATTGCCCACATTATACTCCTCTATATCAATCTCAATAGATACTCCTTTAGGGTCCATAGCAACATTTGTGAGAGTCAAAAACTCTTCCGAAGGGACAAAACTCTTTGATGATGAGGTGTCTATGTAAGGCAAAAACATAAGACTCTTTTGATCTAGATTCCCAAAGATTTTTGTTATGTGAGAGTATTTCAGCACTTCTGGATTGGCAAAAGGGGAAAGTTATGTTTTTGAGGTTTTTCCTTTATTTGAGCAACCTGATTTAGATTCTAAACTGATTTTTGGTTTTGAAATTTCATTTTCAATTTGTAGAATGTCAAGTTTAGTTTTATCATCATGTGGTCGTTCAGGGCTCTTATAGTTTTGACTGATGAGTTCCTCATGCAGAGACTGGTTTGACTGTTTTAGTGTGTGTATATCTATCTCAACTTCACTTACCTTCTTAGTAATTTCCTCTTCATTACACAATATTAAAGAATCAAGATCTGAGTGAATGGAATAGATAGGTGTGTTGTTTGGCCTATCCAGGCTACTTACCATATACTTCATGTGGGACTCCCGATATAACATCCTGGTTTGCTTGAAAACATGGATGGTAGCATATAACATGTCAAGTTGGAGGTTCCCTTAAAGCTTGGCTCCCCAAGATCTGGATAAGGGCATACCATACTTGGGGGGAATGTTAGCAACAACTATGTCCATGACTAGGTTCTTAGTAGGTATTTGTGCCAAAATGACACAAAGATCCTTTATTAGGCCCAAAAAATTGACTCTACTCGAATCGAATGAGTACAAGTCTTTGTAAGGTTTAGTAATTTCTAGGCCTAATCTCTCCATTACAACTTTAGGCATGAGATTGTGAGAGGCACCGAAGTCTAGCCTGGGATTTTGCAAGATTTTGTCATGTATATTTAAGCTAACATAGAAAGGGGGAATGGCTCCTTCTTGGTATTTTTGTTCCACCTCAGGTCCAAACAAAAGCTCGAGTTTGTCATCAGTCATGTGCAGAGTGTTAGAATCATTTCCCATGTTTATGACTTTCAGAACTTGGGACCTATACACTTCTTGAGTAACTAGTTCACTGAGAGGTATGGTTATCTTGATTTTGGAAATATCCCCTTCAAAGCTGAAAGGTATTTATGTTATGGACATATTTACATTAGTTTTATCAACCATGAAATTTTCTACATTTTTAATTTTCTGAATCTGATTTGGGGCTTTAGAAAAAATAGTTTTCTCAGGGCCACTAGTGGAGGCACTAGGGCAGCTTGTGTCACCACTTGGTTGGCTGATTTTTTCCTTGTTTGGATCAGTTCTCTTAGCCATAGTGTTTACATTGTCTGTTGTCTTATTAGGAGTGTTTTCAGGTGTTTTTTTGACAACAATGTCTTCTCTTTTCTTTTTGGATTTTTCTTGTTTCTTTTTGCTCACATGGTCATATTGCCTATGGAATTCCATTATTTCATTTTCAAATCCCAACCTATAGTATTCAGAATCCTCATAGTTAGTTTCAATTTGATCTAGGGAAAAGAACTCTTGTTCTTATTTTGTGAGAAAAACATTATATTCATTATTTGAACCTATTAAGTTTACATGGCTTTCTTCAAGTTCTTCATTCTCTCTTCCCTCTTCATTAAGATAATTGTGTTGGAAAGGAGGCCTAATTTGTTGGTCATTGTCTCATGGCCTATTTTGGGGAGGGTCTCTTCCAAAGTTTTGAGTTCTATTTCTATTTTTGGGATTCGCTTGGTTCTCCCTAGGAGGTGTGCTTTCCTTCAAGTTTATCATGTCTATTATTATTTCCATTGTTCTCATTAGGCTGACCAATTTGGCATCAGATGAGGAGGTAGAGGCTATGGTTTCATCTTTGTAAGTGTCTCTTTTTTCCAACCTCACCCTAGCTCTCTTTTCAATCAAGTTGGCTTCTTCACTAATAGCTGCCCTTCACATTTCTTCTAAATTTGTGGGGTCTCTCTCTCTCAATTGGTATTTCATATCTGAATCAAAGCCCTCAAGAATTTTCACTAGTGCTAGGCCTTGTGTGGGTTTCATGTGAGGTGGGAGGACATTGTAGACACCGTTAAACCTAGTGCAATATTCTTATACACTTTCCCCCGCATTCCTTTTAAGATTGTTATATTCTGAAAGGATTTGGAGGGGATTTTTCTTGATTTCCCACTTTTTTGTGAAATTTTGGTAGAGGGAAGGGAGATCATGTATGGTTTTAGGAGTTAATGCTTTGAACCATTTTTTGGCTTCTCCTCCTAATATTTGTGCAAAAATCCTCATTTTAATGGTTTCCTCTTCCAACTCCATATAGTCAAAGGCATCATTTATTCTATATACATGTTGTTGGCCGGTGGTTGAGTTAGTTCCTATGAAATGAGGGATCTTGGATTGGTAGTCAATTGGAAAAGGCACTAGAGGTTGAGGTAAAACCAGAGGGGCATACCAAGCTGCCATGATGGGAGCTAATGGAGGACTTACAAGAGGAGGCTTTGTGAGCAGAGGTGTAGGATGAAGTGGAGTGGTTTGCAAAGTGGTGGTATGGATGGATGTGGTGGAATTAATTGGAACAACAAACTGATTCTGAGAAAATTAGGTATCGAAAGAACTAAACTGATGGAGAAGATAAAATTCAGGTGGTGTGGAAGGAGAGGCTTCTCTACTAGAACTTTTCTACAAATCTATGGGCTCAAGGTCAGTTTGGTCAATATCACTGTATGACCTGGTTCTGAAAAGGTTTCTTGTATGGTGCAAGTCAAACTGGGGATCTTGCAAGGCTGTAAGATGTTCAAGGAAAGAGATTGCTCTATGAATGGTCCTGGTAGTAGTTATGTTTCCAGATTTAGAAGTTTTCCACAAAATATTTTCTGGGTCATCAACTATGGTGGGAGGGTTTGGGTCCGAATGAGATCTGGTACTGATCCTTTGTGAAGATAGATTTCAAACTCAAAATTTAGAGAGGCTAAAAGTTTTAGGACTATTTTTGGAATGATGACCTGTCTTAGTGTTTGCTAAACTCACACAGTGTAGAACTAGGCTTCTAAACTTCTCAGGGCTGATTTGATACAATCCTAGGGAGTCTAAATGATAACTAGTGAAGTAATAAGCCTACTGGAGGCTAGTGGAGTCGCCAGGTGGATATTTTTTGCTATTATAAGGATATATGTTTATGGTCCACCACCAATAACTGACAAAAAACCAATCTAGGGATGTTTTTGGGTTTTCTGAGTTCCTTTACGTAGCCCTAGGGTTTGTGAGAGTGTCCTACAACTAAGTCATCATTTTGCTAGGATGGTGAAACATCTAGATTCTACTCTATGGCAGACAATTTTATTTTTCTATGATTTGATAAGGGTTTCTGAAGTCCTAAGGGATACTTAGATTTTCATTGACTTAGAGGGCCCATCATGATTACCATTGTGTTAGTGATAATGATGAAGTGGTTACAAATCACAGGATTTTTCAAAGTCTAACTAAGGGTCTGATGAGTCTGTAAGTGATATGTAGGCTACTATGTACTCAGTCCCACCATGATCGCCAGAATGTTAGGGTCCTGTGATTTAGCAGATTGGTAGACCAAATGCACAGGGTAACATGAAACCAATATTTGGAGCCCTAGGACCTAGCCTTCCTGGACTCAGAGAGGGCTATCTCTATTGTATGCAAAGCATGTGGAATTTTTTCTATTAGGGTTTGATTTTAGGCTAGTTTTTAAGTGTAGGGTTTGTTGTTTATTTGGTTGGGTAAGATGGTCAAGCAGAAATAGGTGGAGTGAGAGGTCTACAAATCATTGGTCTATGGAGTCTATGAAATTCATGGATATCTCAATAATGAAACAAGATGCATAATAGAGCAAATCTAGCTTGGTCAAATGGATCCTTAAGGTATGTGTGAAGTGGAATGAACAATAAGTTGGTGAACAAAGTAGGTGTCTAAGGGTAGTAAAGAATCCTTAAACAAATACCTTTTAAACAAGATGTCTCAAATACATGATCAACATAAGAAAATAATCATAAGGTAGGGAAAACCAATAGCTCTTAGATTACACTTTAAGCAAACAAGCATTCAAGATGAACAATTCAGTGAACCATAGAAAGCAAGAAACATATCCAACTCTTAGTGATTTCACCTTCAAGATTTAGAAAACATTCAAGATAACAAATAACTTTAATCAATGAAGAGGTAACACCTAAACATCAATGATCAAGCTACAAAGAACTTTAAGGCAACTTCTCAAGCATGGACAAAGGGCATGATCAAAACATGGCCTCTTTGGCTAAACCTAACAAGTAATACTTCAAAGAGAGATTTTGAAACAGAGTTTAAATAACATTAAATAGGCAGGGCTAACCACAAAACATATTCAAAAATACTGTATTTAACCATTCATGGAATAAACAAGCACAGGAGGTATATGGAGCAGCTAAGAATTCCTTAAACAAACCTAGCAAAGGAAAACACAACGACAATATAAACAGGAAGGACTAATGTTGTGTAATCAGCTCCAAAAATAGAAGAAAAGAGATATCAACGCCTTAGAAATAAGCCACTTCGAGGGGGAAACCTCCAATACATTACATAAATGAACAATTCTTGGATGATACAATTTACAAAACCTCCTTTCTATATATAGGAGTCCATGGGGCCATAATGTAATCCTAGTGGGCCACAATGTAATCTTAGCCGACCTAACAATAATAATGTAAGGGCACAATAATAACAATATGGGGGTTACAGGGGTACAATAATAACAATAAGGGGGGCTACACTAACATAATAAGGGCTACACTATTAATATAGGGACTTAACATGCCCCTCTCCTTCAAACAAGTGTTGTCCTCAACGCTTGATTATTTCTTGATGCTTCTGTATAAAATTCTCATCCTCCCATGTGAAATATTCTACAGGAAAGTTATTCCACTTGCTGAGATACTCTGAAATTGATCGTACTTGTAGAGTTCTTGTTTCTATGACTGCTTCATAACTTCTTTCGATGTGATGTTGATCTTCCTGTTGTTTCATTAGATTCTGCACCAAAGTTGGGTTATCCTTTGAGAGTTGGAGAACTTTTTGTTGATGCTCGATGTGATCTTCCACTAATTTATCATCCATATTTGCTATTATTTGATCCTTCAAACCATCCAACTTAGCCTCCCATTTCTTCTTTTAAACCATCTAAATGTCTTCCAATTGCTCTTCGTAAGATCGAAACTTGTTTCACTTGGTACCGTAATTTTGATATCTCATACTGCAACTCTTCCTCTTCATGCGTCATAGTATAGATTTTTGAGGGATTAATGGGTATGGAATTATTTTTTGGAGGAATTATAGAACCCATTACTTTTTCTTTCTTTTGAGGAGCTCGATATTGAAATTTAATTATCTCTGTAATTGAAGATCTTCAATATCTTAAATGTAGTCCTGTAGTAGCCCTCTGAAGCTTCTTTCAAATGCCACAGGTCTGACCTGATTTTTATTCTCCAAGACAAAGTTGTGTCCAATCTCCCACAATGACCTAATTCTGGACTGGTTCAGTAGAGAAAACTTGTAGGACTTGCCACGTGTCACAGTTTCATCCTTTGTCTCTAAAATTGATATCCAAGAAACTACAGTCTGTTTACCTGCGAACACTATTTACGGCACTCCAATCCGATGCCCTGAGAGAGATTTATTGAACTTTTCCCACGATCAACTCTTTGAGATGAAATTAAGGAGCCTGAAAAAGCACTACCTTCCACAGATCATATCTCCAAAAATATTTCTAACCAAGCTCTGAAATTTTTTGACGAATTTCCTCAGGATTTCAGCTTCGCACCATACGAATTTCAGATTCTGAACCTTCATAGAAAATTTATAGCGCAAATGCCACGATGACCTGTTTAGGAGCCTGAAAAAATACCTGACTTCCACAGATCATATCTCCGAAATTATTGCGAACCAAACTCTGAAATTTTTATACAAGCTTCCTCGGGATTTTTTCTTCGCACCCTAAAACTTTCAGCTTCTGAAACTTCGTAGAAAAAAATTTATAGCGAAAATGCCACGATGACCTGTTTGGAGCAGCGAAACCCTAGAATCCAAAGCTCTGATACCAAATGTTGTGTAACCAGCTCCAAAAATAGAAGAAAAGAGATATCAACGCCTTAGAAATAAACCACTTCGAGGGGGCAACCTCCAATACATTACATAAATGAAAAATTCTTGGATGATACAATTTACAAAACCTCCTTTCTATATATAGGAGTCCATGGGGCCATAATGTAATCCTAGTGGGCCACAATGTAATCCTAGCCGACCTAACAATAATAATTTAAGGGAACAATAATAACAATATGGGGGTTACAGCGGTACAATAATAACAATAAGGGGGGCTACACTAACATAATAAGGGGCTATACTATTAATATAGGGACTTAACAACTAAGGTGCCTTAAAGAACATTTCTTAAGTTATACTCTTCTATTCTAATACAGCATAGAAGGATGGAAACATAATGAAAACATGAGAAAACAATAACATAAGAGAGAATAACTTCACCAATAACCAATCTCAGGGATCCTGCAAGCTATCCTCCTTCATCATTCATCAAAACAAGGCATTTAGAAACTCCACAAAACCAATTTATTCTTCAAGCTCAAGAAAACCATTTATCTCTCTCAAAACTCATCAAATGCCAACGTTTACAATGAAATCCCTTATGCTCTATTTAACTCAGCAAAGGAGGGAAAAAACCCTAGATAGGGTTGGAAAATGTCAAAATCACTCATAAATGTCATTAATGCCCAAGATACCATGCAAGGCCCAAGGCACAAAACATCCCATGAAATAAATGCCAAAATAACTTCTAGCACCTAATTCTAGAGTGATTTGCCTACAAAAAGCTAAAATATGATTTTGTAATAAATGAGTGTTTTTTGTTGCGTTTTGGTCCAAAACACACAGTTTTTTCCATTTGCACAGCGCCACCTTAGGCAAAAAATAGGTCCAAAACACACAGTGTTGTCCATTTGCGCAGTGCAAAACATAATAAGACAAGCTATCTCCCAACAAGTTGCTAGTTGTGCATGTCATATCATCTACTAGTAAATAGTAAATGGCATTGTTTATCAACTGATCATACAAAGAATAGCACAACACTTGCCCAAATCCATACAAAATATGGCTATCCCCATCACCGATGTTGGTCCCAAAATGACCATGAAGCCCAAATACAGGCTTGGCCTCTTGTGGAGAAATGCACTGTATAGAGATGGTAAAAGAATGCAAATATTGTGTTAGATAATAAAAAAGTGAAAAAACACAATTCTTACCATGTAGTGAGAGTAGGTTGATAATAATATCCATGAATGAGCCCTCCATAGTGGTATGACATAGCCCCATGAAAATGAATGAACCATGTGCTACATGCAAAGCATTCTTCTTATGCTTGGAGATCAAATTCAAGAAGATCATATCATGGTAATAGATGTCTCCATCCACCACTACATCACCCTCAACTCCTACTTATCCATCAAGTGCATCATATGTGAAGTGGTCCTGGGAACACTAAATCAACAACCCCAAGCTCCCAAGTGACAATGTTCTTGGCCTTTGTAATAAGGCTCCTGTCATCTCATAGCTCCATCCCTTGACATGCCAAATGTCAAAGTCATCCACCATAATGATGATATATATGGGAGATTCCTTCCAAAGTGGAAGTACCTCCTGATCCTCCAAGGCTAAGGAGTAGCCCCTTTGCACCATGATGGTACCATCACCTACTCTTGCAACATTATCCAAAGCATGGGAGAAAATCAACCCATACTCTACCAAGTTCTTCCAAAGCAAAAAAAACTCTTGTTGCCTCCCCACACCATCGCCATATAAAATACGGAGTGGCAACATGATGGTTGACATGAAAGATATCACATCACCCCAATACACCCAAACTCCTTGCTGCCATATGATGCAAGTGCAAAGCCAAGTCCTAAACAACAACATACTATTTGAAATAGAATGTGTCACACGATGACCAAACTCTTTCAAGAGAAGCCAACGCATCCTTCCCTCCTGTTGCCCTGTGTCATATATATGCAAGTGGCTTCCCAGCCTCTTGCTCATCAACATCACCCATCCAACCAATGGTGACTGTCTACTATCATGCTCAAAATTGGTATTCCTCCAATGGAGAATACCATCCTCCTAAATCAAATTTATATCTTTGCATTTCATGGGATGTTGAAATGAAATCTCCTGGAGATCTCCAAATAAAGACCACTCATCAATGACCAAATTTACCCCATAAGGATCCAAATGAGATGTAGGCAAAAAATTCTCATTAAGATGTGAACTTCTCATCAAGAAATATCCATCATAATAATGGAAGATGTCATCCATCATAAGATGTCCTCCATCAATCATCTGTCTATCAACTTCTACACAAGTGTGTTCGTCATCAAAATGTCTCAATATTAGTTGGGCCCCCAACTCATCACTGTTGTTCAATGACATTGTTGTTGATCTCCATGATGGTGCATTTGTTGTCTCAAGATCATGCTCAATGCTGAACACATAGTTCTGCATTTCATTGTTTAGGAAAATGCTCATCCTATCCTCCAACAATCTACACTCCAACCCCAAGAGTTATGTGCATCTCAACACTAAATAACCAGGATGGTTGATTATCTCCTCCTTGAACAAATCAAGGCTCCTCAGCCCAGTGATAGTCTGCTGCTCTAAATTAGCAATGTGCTTTGACCCTATGTCATGCAATGGTATATTCCCACAATCCTCCATATGACGTGCTAAAATAATAGAAAGTGGAAACATGTGCATACCTTGGTAAGTCTTGGGAACATCTTGTACTGCTACAAGGGTTCCAACCTCCAGTGTGATGACTTCCCCAACTACTGATGAAGATGGTTTCTCTTCTATGGTTGCATCAGTGCTGGTATAAGTCTCCTCCTCCTCATGCATCTCCAGAATAGTGCATGGGACTCTAAATTTCAAGAGATCAAGACCACTTTGCAAAGGTGCAAGTTTTCTCTCTCCTGATGCAAGTGCTCCTGTAGCAAGTGGTGGTGAAGGCCTCTTCTCCTCTGATTTCTTCTTGTCAAACCTCTTGATCAACCTTTTAGTAAAGTCTGCATATGCAGTCACTCTTGCATGACTCAAACGGCTGAACCACCAAACTTTTGCATCACCCTCAAGGTGCAGCATTGCAACCTCAATAACTTCTTTCTCTACTACTAGATGTAGCAGGAAAAATGCATCCAACTTCATTCCCCAAGCTCTTGTTGTGCATGTGGATGACCCATCAAATTTAGACAATATAAATATATTGTTGCAAGGTCTTCTTTCTTATTTGAGCTAAATGAACTATGGGAGAGTTAGATTCTCCTTGAAAGCCCTTTTTTGAGATTTTTATTCTACAAGATACTCACATAGAATCTCATGATCTAAGTGTCCTCCATCTTCATGCCTTTTGTCTTCTTCTTCAAAAGGAAAGGACATAGTGTGTTTCTTTGGAGCTCTATGTAGTACAATATCTTTCTTCTCATGATAGGAAGTACATGGACCTTCCTCATCTTGAAACCGTATAGAGGTCTCATTGTATCTCTCCTCTTTCATATGCTTAACCTCCTTGGAGAGGTTCTTCATAGATATGAAAATTGATGAGACAAAGCTCATTCCCTCAATCATTTAGAGCTCTTCTTCTTCTTATAGCATATTGGCTAAAACTCACAGGCTAAGCCAAGATTATGCTCTGATACCACTATAATATTCCCAAATGGGAAAAGTAGGAATATCGAACATATGCAACATTCCAAATAAATCAAGACAGGAAAATAACACTAAAATCTAGAAAATGTTGGAAATATGTTGCAACTAGAAATTATATTAAGAAATCATAATATATGAGAAGAAAATAATGGATCCATATCATAATATATAACAACAAATGAAATTACACACTTCTCCAAAAGGAACGCACTCAAGCCACAAGATGGCTAAAATACACTAAAGAAACCAATCACTGGAAATGTTGTGCTGCTACTACTACTGTTGTTGGAAAATTCTGCTAATGAGGGGAAGAACCATGTGCAGAAGGTTTTTTGAATGCTCAGAATTATCCACACTTTTAACCATGGATTCTACTCCAAAAACCCATAAATGGTTTGGCCATATTTTAAGTTTAGATTTTCAGCCATTTTTTGAGTTACCCACTGTATTTCTGCTGCCTGACTTACGCACTGCCTGGGAATGACTATTGATATGGGGCTGAAGGAATTATCTATCAGCTATAACAACACCCAATCAACTCAATAGGTGAAGGGCTAGTCCCCTCACTAGAAAATAAGCTCAGAAAGTGGAGATCTCTCTCCTCCACTACTACACCCCTGCAACACAGCCCAATTCTAAACAGAACTGTGTTGTATATAAAAGTAAAGCTTGGATAGAATGCCAAAATGTGGAAATGATAGTGCAATGCTCTTCTAAGGGGCCTCTCAAGGTAAGAGGTGGGATCCCCGCTCAGGAACACCCTGTACTAAACATCACTACAAGCTCAACTAAATAGCTAAAGGATGCAAGAAGTCATAAAGACCATAAAATCAATAATCAATAACATACCCATCTATGGCTTCCTTTCCCTCCTCATACAAAATGTGATCCTTCTCACCTTGGGTCTCACTCATTAGGGTTTCTACTATCATGGAGGCTTCCTCCCATTCACACTTCGCTATCTCTCATTAATGATTTACTCCCTCCACACCAAAACTATTGATTTGGTCAAACTTGACCTTCTCCACATGTAGTAGCCCCTATTCACACATGAGGGTGCTTTATACAGCTATGAAGATGATCCATTTTCACATTAAGAGGGATTTTATTCCTACTAAAGAGATTTATGGGTCTCCCTACCTATTTATTCATCTAACTAAATGCTAAGAGCAAAAATTAATATTCAAATTAGCTGTATGCTAATTTAGGAATATTACACGGTTGAGGACGTACCTAGCGACTTACCTTGGTAGAGTAACAACACTGGAGGAGTAATAGCACCAAGTAATTAGAAAAATATCACCATGGAGTAACAAAATCGGAGGAGTAATAACATCAAAGGAGTAACATCACCGGTACTTAGAAAAATTTCACCACGGAGTAACAACACCAGAGAAGTAACATCATCAGAAGAGTAACATCACTGAGGGAGTAAGAACACAGGGTACTTAGAAAAATTTCATCATGGAGTAACAAAACCAAAGGAGTAATATCACCGAAGGAGTAACAGCACCGAATAAATAGAAAATTTTCTTCACGGAGTAACATCACTGGAGGAGTAACAACATCAGAAGAGTAACAACACTAAAGGAGTAACAACACCAGTTACTTAAAAAAATTTCACCATGGAGTAACAACACCGAATAAGTAACAACATCGAAGGATAAACAACACCGAAGGAGTAACATCACTGGGTACTTAGAAAAAATTCATCACGGAGTAACAACACCAGTGGAGTAACATCATCGAAAGAGTGACAACACTAAAGGAGTAACAACACTGGGTACTTAGAAAAATTTCACCATGGAGTAACAACAACGAAGAAGTAGAAAAATCAGAGGAGTAATGACACCAGAGGAGTAACAACACTAGGTACATAGAAAAATATCACCATGGAGTAACAACATGGGAGGAGTAACAACATCAGAGGAGTAACAATACCAACGGAGTTAACAAAACCAAGTACTTAGAAAAATATCGCCATGGAGTAACAACACTGGAGGAGTAACAACATCATAGGAGTAATGTCACCAAAGGAGTAACATCACCGGGTACTTAGAAAAATTTCACCACAGAGTAACAACACCAGAGGAGTAACATCATCGGAAGAGTAACATCACCGAGGGAGTAAGAACATCGGGTACTTAGAAAAAATTCATCACGGAGTAACAACACCAGAGGAGTAATATCACCAAAGGAGTAACATCACCGAGTAAATAGAAAAATTTCATCACGGAGTAACATCATTGGAGGAGTAACAACATTAGAAGAGTAACAACACTGAAGGAGTAACAACACCATTTACTTATAAAAATTTCACCATGGAGTAAAAACATTGAATAAGTAACAACATCGGAGGAGAAACAACATCGAAGGAGTAACATCACTGGGTACTTAGAAAAATTTCACCATGGAGTAACAACAACGAAGTAGTAACAAAATCAGAGGAGTAACGACACCAAAGGAGTAACAACAACAGGTACTTAGAAAAATATCGCCATGGAGTAACAACATGGGAGGAGTAACAACATAAGTGGAGTAACAATACTGATGGAGTTAACAACACCAGGTACTTAGAAAAATATCACCATGGAGGAACAACACTAGAGGAGTAACAAAATCATAGGAGTAACATCACCAAAGGAGTAACATCACTAGGTACTTAGAAAAATATCACCATGGAGTAACAACTCCAGAGGACTAACATCATCGGAGGACTAACAACACCAGACACTTAGAAAAATATCTTCATGGAGTAACGACACTAGAGGAGTGACAACATCAAAGGAGTAACAACACCAGTACTTAGACAAAATCAGCACGCACGGAGTAACAACACTGTGAAATTTAAGAAATTGCTTCTTTTATTTTTAGAACAAAAAAAAAATGTGACTTTGAAGTAAACAATACCTGAAGCACAAAAACATAAGAGAAATCAGGAAAAAAAAAACAACTCTTTATTGAAAACCAATAAATAAATAAATAGCTTAAGTTACAATGGTTGTTATTTTGGTTGCAACAACATTGTTTCCTAAGGAAACCATCAATCTGTTAATGGTGAATGAATGGAAAAATGCTTTGGTGGAAATGAATTGGATCTTCAAATGGAGATCAATTCTCTATTTCTCATGTTATGAATCTGTTAAGTGATGAAAAATTTTCATGTCTTTTTCTCCATGTGAAGAAAAATCTTTGAAAATTCTCTTATTTCATTATCATTGTCCTCAAGAATCACTTGTTGACCTCCTTTATTCTCCTAGGATCGGAAAAAAATAGCCTCTACCTGCAATAAAACATGAAATCATGGAAGAATAGAGATGATAGGGCTCTCCTAATCCAATATATATGAAAAAAATAACAATTAGTTTCTCTGTAAAATAAATCCACGAAAAATAACAAAGTAAAATAAATGCAAGAGAGCGGTGGCCAATCATACTAACCAACAGTGTTTTAATCATAAATTCTTTGTTTTTTGTCTAATTTGAGTGATTCCAAATAAAAATTAAATTTAATTCAAAGATATATCTCCAATGGAAACAGGTTTTAAGGAAAGAAGAATTTATGGGTCAAATATGATAGTGAACAACCAGAAAAACAGTGTTTTAAGAATGTTGATTTATGATATACAATCAATATTTTGGTCATAAATTTCTCATAAAATATTGAAATAAATTGATTAAAATTTTCTTGTAAACCAAATTCATAGGGGAATATACCATAGAAACAGGTTTCCAAAATCTAGTCATTTAGGCCTCCAAAAACTGACTGTCCCAACTCTATTCTTGAGTTGCCTAGTAGACATCTTGTCAATGTTTTGGTCATAAATTTTTTGTTTCAAGTCCAAATCGAGTGATTAAAATGGGTTAGAAAGTAGAAATAAAGGGCTTTGTAGGATAGAAACAGGTTTTGAAAATATTCCCATTCGATCCCTCGAAACATGACTATCCCACTAGTTTTCTAGAAATTTCATCAAGCCTACAAGCCATAAGATATGATAATCAAGGAATTTTTCCAAGAAAGTGATCAAAATGAAAATGAGTGTTTGTATAAATTTTATTTTTAATATAATACATCTACATACATAAATAAATTAAAATATTGATCACAAATGTTAATTTTCACAACGTGTTGCAACAAAAACAACTATTTTTACATATAAAAAACTTTATTTATTTATCTTTGTATTTATTCTATTTTCTACACTACACTACTCTACTTTGAAAAATAAAATATACTTACATATAAGAGTACTACCAATGATTCCATTTTTGAAATAAGGCCTCAAGTATGCACATACCCATATTTGAAAAATGTATGTTAATAAATACACGGGTATGAGAGACTAACCTCCCCATTAAGGATGGTGCCAAGAGTTGCTGAAGTATGTAGTGATATGTCGACAAAAAATAGAGTGAAACCAATATTCAATATATTCTTTATTTCTTCGACTACGTTCTAGATTGTGTTGATGCTTTCTTCCTTGACCTCATCCAATGCGCTTTGGCTGTCTTCCTCTTCCTTTTTTTTTCTAGATCTCTGTTCATACAAAAGGAGGAAGGAAAACATTCAAAAAATTATTAAATCTCAGGACCTGAAGCAGGATAAGAAAAATTCGCTCCCTAAGATGAGAGATTGGCCCCAAAAAACTAAGAAGAAAGTAAAATAAAATAATAAAAAAATATTAAGTTCAGGACTTGGAGTAGGCTAAAAAATTTTCCCTCCCCAGGATGAGAGAGTGGTCCCTAAACAGAAAAGAAAAAAGAAAAAAAGAAAAATAAAGAAATAAAAAAAACTAGGCTCAGTACCTAGAGTAGGGTAAGAAAAATTTCCTCCCCAGGACGATAAATTGTTTCCTATGAAAGGAATAAGCAACTAATGTTCGGGACCTAGAGCAGGGTAAGAAAACTTCCCTCCCTCGGAAAAGAGATTGATCCTAAGATAAATATTGGTTATGCTTCGCCCCTTTGATAGCCTCCCAGACAATGACACCAAAATGTTGGTGTTCAGATATGAATTATAGAATTGACCTTTTTCCCACATTAAATGTGAATACGGGACTTGTTTGGTTGTTTCAAGGCTATCGTGAAAAATATATGCAAGAAAAAATTATTCGTATTGATCAAGAATTCAATAAAATATGCATAACAACAATCGATTGTAACAGTAATGAAAGAAACAACAACAATTAATTGTAATAACAACTAGATTCACAACAACCATCTTAAACAATTACAAAATTAATGAAAAGATGTGATATAATAAAAGGACCTAAACACACATTAATTTAGTAGCACCTGGTTAGGAGAGCTAGTCCAACTCGCTGATCAGGGCTGTAATAAAATCATGAACTCAATAAAAGATCAGAAAGCTGCGAATTTCATTAACTATAGTTGCATGACAAAGTTATTGTTACAGACTCTCAATTCTCTTGTATGCTCCCTATATGTGTTATATCCCCTTATCTCTTTGATTTGTGTCTTTTAAATATACAAACAACAAAGGGAAATAAAATAATTACAAAACATCAATAAGCAATATGAAATCTGAAAGATCATTCCATCATGATTTAGCTAGCACAAGTCGAATCTGGTAATTACATTTGAGGCAATTTGTAAAACGGAAAAAATAGAAATATGTGAATATGTCATTAGAATAACCTTGTGCTTATCTCAATCAAGACCTAATTTTGAAAAAATGCACATGAAATAACTAAGTTGTTCTGTTCTACACAAAACCCATGTCTCAGATTCTTAGGATTCTTCTTCATTTTCCCGAAACAGCCAATGCAATAATGTCTCTTATTATACCATCGAATTTCTTAGTTTGAATATTTAATTATTAGCTGAAGATCAAATATGAAATATGGAAGAGATATTGGAGGCTAAAATAATGAGTGATGTTATAAAAAATTCATTAATAAACCATAATTGGAAAAATCATGCATAATAATCATTAATTTATTAAGATAAAGGAGAAAAGTATTACTTATCCAAAAGAGCATAAATGATTATGAAATGGAATTATATAATAAACTATGGTAAATAATGTGATAAAAGAACATTATAAATGGATGAAATAGATGTTAATAATTGATAATAATAATAACAAATTAGTGGCCCAACACTAAGACTGGACGACAAGTCAGTTGTAATATCCATGTGGATCTACAATGTGAAGCAAGCAACAGATGGGTGTGTCGAGAAACATGAGCCCATATTTGTGACCAAGGGGTTCTATCAGGTGGAGGGAATATATTACGAAGAGACCTTTTCTCCAGTAGAAAGGTATTATTTAATCAAATCTATTATAGCACTTTGAGTGTAGATGGGATGGAAAATACAACATATGGATGTAAATACATCCTTCCTCAACAAAGTGATTAAGGAAGAGATTCACATAGAGAAGATGAAATTATTTGAGACCTTTGACAGAAATTCACATGTGTGTAGACTCAGGAGAGCATTGTATCGACTGAAACAAACACCCCATGCTTGGTACACCAGGATCGAAAACTATTTCAATGGTTTGGGCTTCACTAAAAGTGAAACAGATGAGAACCTTTACCACATTGTGGTTGAAGGTAAATTATTGACTATAGTATTATATGTCAATGATTTAATTCTAACAGGTGATGAGAAGCTGATAAAATATTACAAGGATGATTTGGCAAGATAATACAAAATGAAAGAGATGGGGCTCTTACATTATTTCTTTGGTTTGGAAATTTTGCAAAGAGATGGGGAATTGTTTGTCTCTCAGGGCAAGTATGACAACGAGATACTGAAGAAGTTTCACATGGAGAGGAGAAAATCCATGGAGACTCCTCTAGTATCAAATTGGAGGAAGGAAGATGTTACATCAAGTGAAGTGGTAGGAGCTTCCATTTACTATGATCTTGTGCGTTCACTTATGTACTTGGTGAAGAAACAACCAAACATGGGTTATGTGGTTAACCATATTAGTCAAGAAATGGTTAAGGCAACTGAGCTCTATTGGAATACAACCAAACATGTGTTGAGATACCTCAGAGGCACCAATCAATTTGGTATTTGGTATAGGCAGACAAATGGAGTGAAGTTGCAAGGTGTCAATGATCCAGATTGGGCAAGGAGTACATCTAACAGGAAGAGAACATTAGGAAGAATATTCAATATTGGGTTAGCAGCAGTTTCCTAATACAACGCGAAGTATAGATCAGGTGCACTCAGTTCAACATAAGTCGAGTACATGGTTGCTAGTCAAGAAACTTTTGAGGCTATCTAGATGAGCAAGATCCTTGTTGGATTGTTTGGTCAACAGATGGATCCTACAGTTAGTTACTGTGACAACCAGAGTTGCCTCAAATTCTCAGTTAATCGAGTTTTTCATGATAGGTCCAATCATGTCGACATCCAGTACCACCATCTTAAATATTGTGTGCGGAGGTGGATCATGCTAGGGTACATTCCTACATAGGAACATGATGCAGACATCTTGAAGAAGACAATGTCAAGAGGAAAATTTGAGTTACATAGAGATAGTATTGGGGTATCTGATAATCCCTTTCTTTCTTAGAGGGAGTGTTGAAAATGGCAACAAGAAATATTCTAATTTAATTTTCCTCTCAATTAAATTAAAATAAAATTATAATTCCACATCAAATGACAACTTCTATGAGTTAAATAAGTTACTTTGACTTAGTTGGTTTAGTTAATTCGATTTGAGCATCAAACTTGAGTCATGTAGAGTGGATCATACAAAATAGGAGCCCTGTTTGAGTTCATTTTAAGTTGTAATTAATTAACTCATTTTATCCGAGTTAAGGTCAGTTTAACTAGTTCCAACTGATGGAAGAACTAGTGAGAGGTCAAAGTGCAGAACTTGAACTTGAACCACATGCAGTGACCAATCATATAACTGATAAATCATATATAAATAATTAATGCATGTTAGATCAAAGAAAGACCTGGTTGAGAATGGAGTTCAAGGGAAGTGTACTATGAGTTGTATAATCATCCAGATTGTATATGTGGTGCATCCAATTAGATGAAGGCCCTAGATTTATTGCGCAATTCATATTGGGAATTTCCCTAATTAATAAGGGATAATTACCCAAAGAAACAACACAATGAAATAGGGATCTTGGAAGCTATAAAATTGGTTAAGAATTAGTCTATGATTGTCTAGGAAGTAGTGAGATAAATAGAGATAGTGCAAAGGTTTCTCTAGTTGGAGAAAATCATTGTAATCTTCTCATATTTTCTGACTTATGCAATATACAGATAAATCGGTTTTTAGCTAAGTTTTTCCCCAGGAAGTCATTGTGTAATGTGTGAATTAAATTCTTTCTCTTGTATGCTTTTTGATTTTGTGATTTTAATTGGTTTTCGAAATTAGTAGAGTAGATTCAAGTCTATTGTTTTAGCATATTAAAATTAGAAATTTGAATCCATGTGGATTTTCTACATAATACATAAGTCACATGAGAGCTTTTGACACATGATATATGTGGAAACCAATCTAGGAGAAAACCATAAAACATTTTTTTAATTATTTCATTGAACTAGTAATCAACTTATTCTTACAATATCTATAGGAAAAAACATACAAGAGACACCAATGTCCTCATATTTTCAAGCACCAACTTATAAGAGACACTAATACCCTCATATTTGCAAGCACAAAAATGCAAGAGAGATTGACCCCCTTGTATTTTTAAGCACCAACTTGCGGGAGGCACCAATTACCCTTTTTTGTGAGAACCAACTTTCTAGAGACACTAATCCCCTTTGGATCTATTGATCCAATCTATTTTTACTCTTATATATATATATATATATATTTCATCTTAGCTTTAGACAAGATCCAAAGAAAATTTATTTAATCCTTACACATACACACTTATTTGGATTAATATCCCCTTCTTTATTTTCCTCCTAAACAATGATATACACTTTATATTGGTTTGTTTTTAGTCATAGAACATACTGCACATTCTTACTCTCTTCTTTGCATGCTCTCCACTAGCTCATACATCATATAGTTATCCTTTGCACATGTTATATTTACAGATCTCAGAAGTTATCTCACATCATAGAGACACACTCTCTTTCTTTTATGTGTTCTCTATTGGCCCAAATCTCACAATGGTCGTCAAAAACTTACAAATACTTTACGCACATATCTTACTTCATACATATCCTCTCTTCATGCATGGACATACACCATTGTTATTTTGTATTGATGAAAACTATCTATCACGCTCTCTAATATCCCTTAGTTATCTTACAAATCATTCATATTTATACATGGTGTGAAACTTTAATTCTCCTTTATTCTTCTTTATCTCCTTTTAAAATCAATTTATTAACTCATAGTTCTAACTCCCTTTGATTCAATCGTTCCACCATGTGTTTTTTAGCCTGTAATATTCCCAAATGGGAAAAACAGGAATATAGTGCAAAACCATGGAAATAGCAGTGTAAGACATTAGATCAAAGCAAGAGGATAATATGGAGACCTTACATTCATCATAAAAATAGCATATATGTATAAAATAATGGGCCACAAAACATAATACAAGATAGAACAAGCCTGCAATGAGTAAACCCTCAAGAATGAAGTGCTTCTACTATATCAAAATGTCGCAGACACTACTACAGTGTAGTTTTAAAAGCACTGCTACAACAAATGAGTACACACAAAAATATATTGGGCTTATATGTGCCATAATAGATGCAAAAATAAAGATCTAGACTCTGTACAACCTCTAGAAAAGAACCAAAAAGGTTCTCCGGGAAAAACACCCAATAATACAATGTGAGCTACAACCTTGTAGCTGAAAGTATGCTACAACAAAGGATTGAAGAGTAAATGGCTTAAGATGATATAAGAATGAATGTGCTCTCCTCCAATGAATCTTCTCGATGAAATTCTATCCCTTTCACTGAATAAAATACCTCCCAAATCACCTACCGCAAACACCCCTGCAACTCCTCCCTAAAATAACATAGATCTAGAATGATACTGCGATCTAGGGGATAAAATCACTATGGCTTGATGCCAGCTGTATCAATGATTCTCCAAGGCCTCTTTACTAGCCTCCAAAGAGAAAGAAACCTCCTTCAAATGAGATCTAGCTAAGAAATCTTCCAAATCAAACCTCCACGACTTCTGCCCTGCAACACAACACAAAATCCTCAAAAGAAACTACATTGTACATTAATACCGAAGCCTTGGCCAAATGCTTGACAGTGGAATATATTGTAAACTATTCCAAGAGGCCTCTCAAGGAAAGAGGTGGTATTCCTGATCAAGAACACCATGTTCTAAACATCATTGTAATCTCAGCTAAATAGCCAAAGAAAGCTATATGTCTAAACAGATCATATATCAAAACATAAACATATCATAAGATGAATAATATGGCTTCCATCCTCTTCCCTACATAAGAAATGAGCTTCCTAACCCTAAGCCCTATCAATTAATGAAACTACTTCCATGCAAAGAGTATCCATCTAAAACTGTGTTTTCCCTCTTTAAATGCCACTACTCCATGATAGCGTTGGTGATTTGGTCAAAGTTGACCCAATCAAGGTGTTCCAACCCCTTTTGACACACAAGTGTGCTCAATTAAGCTGTCAAGATGTCCTCCTTTCACATTGTCATTGATTTTATTCATATTAAGAAGATTTTTTTATCTCCATTATCCTCTTATTCATTAAACAGGAAAGAAAAAACCAAAAATTAATATTCCAACTAGCTCATGGCTAATTGGGAATATTATAGTCCTCCCCTCCCAAATGTTTCTTGTCCTCAAGAAACTGTAGAGGTGAGTGTCTCAAATCTTCTCCTCCACCATTGGTGACACCTCCATGTGATAAGCTTCCCTCATAAGCTGAGTGTCTCCCAATCCATCCCTCCATGAAATTCTCCTCACAGGTTCTCATGAGATTCAAATAACTCATCCATAAGGAAGAAATAGATCCAATGAAAAAATCATGGTTTGCCCAATGTTATCCCTGAAACATGTAGCATAAGAAACATGGAGAGTCTCTCTCCTAAAGGTCATGTGTAATCCTCCCATCCTTCCTCCATTCATTCCCATAAAAAGAATAATTACATCATCAATGTATGGGACCAAAACCAAGTACATATAAACTTAAATATGAAAAAATGGAGATGGTTCATAGTCCCACATGTGGAACTAGCACAGTATATCTCTTAACTGTATCAGATAGTGATATGGTAAGTGGTTTACCCACCACTTACTTTCTACGGAAGTTTTCTGACAAGTTCTGAAAAGGTGAGAAATATTTGGTGCCTTTGGAGTGCACCCATAATGGTAAATCGTCTCCCTATATCCTCCTAGGGAATGGCCATGTTCAGAAATGTTTATGGACCAAAGTTGGCCATGAAGTTTATATGGAAGAATGTTCCTCCTTGGATCAATGGCCTGCATATACATGGTAAAGGAATGAAAATAATCATCAAGTAAATCATTATGAACATATACATTTTCCTTACCATAACCCCTGCTCATACAAATGGAGTGGTCCATAGGTAGATCCCCTCTCATTCCAAAAGAGGAAGGAGGTGGTTGTGATATCTCCTCCATAGAGTTATATATCTCTCTGATATCCACATGGTCCATGCATATTTTCAAATGTTGATATAGTTCCTCTTCAAAAACTTCCCAAGTGTAACCCTCCATGATGGTGTTGTAGGCTCTCATGGAATAAGTGTGGTTGAAGAGAAAATCTTCATAGGCTCTTTGTAGCAACTTCTCCTTAAGCTCGGAAGCTCTAGACAAGAATATCCTACCATGAGAATATACGACTTCATCTTGGACTGAATAGCCCTCTTCATGTAGCTGGTCATCAAGTATCATCCATGTAAAAATATCATTTGAATAATCCACCAATAGCTGGGATTTCCAATAGGGATCTATCCTCCATAGTGATAGTGTTGATGATATATCAAAAAGAACAATTTTCATATGGCTTTCCTTCTCTTTGACATATCCCATGTCAAAGTCACATGTTGCAAGGCTACTATCCTCCCCATGCTGCTCCTTCCCCAGTGTAGAATCTGAAATGAGAGTGGGTAATGAGGATGTTGGGAGAATGTCTCCCTCCTTCTTGAGTCTACCCAAGACTCTCAGCATTGTACCATGAACTCCCAATGCTCCCATTAATAATGGATCAATGAATGGTGCATCATGATGTGAGACATGCCTCACCAAATTTGGATCAGGTGGTCTCCTAGGTGGTTTTCCATAAAACAGTGATGTCTCATGGGTCAACCTCATATTCATAATAGATGGAACTACCATGTCCTTGCTTCCACTGTGCAAATCCAACTCTATTTTTTGTGTGGAAGCTTCCTTATAATTGGGTACCACTCTCATTTATGCAAGAGCACCTCTAATTAGAGTAATTTCTCCATCCTCACCTCCTCGTGGTGGTGGATCATCTCCTGCTATTCCAACATTGTGACCCCTATGTGGTTCTTCTTATTCTTCCTCCTCATCATCTGAGAAGACCTCTATATAGTGTGTCTTTCCTGCTACACATCTATGTCTGGGTGCCCATGATTCTTGGCATGTGAGACAAAGCTTCCTTCTCCTCAAATTTGTTCGGACTAAGAGGATTTTTCTTTGGCTCTCCTTTGAAAGAGTAGCCTTCTTATCTTTTCCCTTTGATGGAAAAGAGGGTTTTTTCTGAAATGTTGACTTTTCTTTTGGCAAGGCATATTGTAGATCTATAGCTCTTTCAATGGAATCTTGAAGGGTAGTGGGTTTGGTAGAATTAAACAACCCATGAAGAGGTTCTTCTAACCCATCAACAAACATATAGACCCTTCTTGCTGCAGATAAATCATGAACCATAACAGAAATTTTTAGAAATTCAGAAATGTAAGTTTCTGGATTACCTAATTGTTTGAGCTTTGCTAGCCCTATGAATGGTGCCTTAGGATCTCTTCTATCAAACCTCTCCACCAACCTTCTTGTGAACTATGAATATGTAGTCACATTGGCATGACCCAATGTAGACAAGCCATGGAACCACCAATCATGTGCTTCACCCTCAAGTTTCAATTCTTCTATCTTAATGGCCTCCATCTTCGGTACTTTGTTCAACTGGAAGTAGATTTCAAGATTCTCTACCCATGATTTGGAAGTGCATTTTTATGACCCATCAAAGTTGGGTAAGAAAAATGTTCCCATTGTTCGGTGTAGATCATGATTCTAAATGAATCCTCCACCTCTATTATGATGCCTGGGTCTCATATTGTCCTTTATTTGATAGATTTCTTGAAAAATCAAGTGATCCTTGAATCTATAAGATTGAGACTCATAGTCCATGAAATAGTCTTCAAGATTTTCTTGTCCTTGAAACCCTTCACTTCCCATTGCTAAGAATGTAGGCATTATAGAGTGTTGGGAAACTTGCTGTTGCTTCATTGGTTGATCACTCCAGTGATGAGAAATGTCGGAGCCTTCACCATGTAGAAATCATTTAGGGGATTCCTTGTATCTATACATCCTCATCTCCTTTATTTCTCTAGCAATGTCTTGCATATTTCTAAGAAGGATCTTAGGAAACTCCTCTTCATCTTCTCCTAATAAAGGGGTCTTACCCTTGTCTTCGTTATCATTTGTATATTCAAACTTCTGGTTCATTCTTCTAAGATGTCTCTTCTCTCTATTTTTGAGAGGATCTCCTTCTTATGATGACATATTGGCTTTTGAAGATGCATAGGCTGAGCCAATATTATTCTCTGATACCACTGTAATATTCCCAAATGGGAAAAGTAGGAATATAGTGCAAAACCATGGAAATATCAGTGTAAGAGATTAGATCAAATTAAGAGGCCAACATTGAGACCTTCCATTCATCATAAAAATAGCATATATGTATACAATAATGTGCCACAAAACATAATACAAGATAAAACACGCCTCCAATGAGTAAACCCTCAAGAATTAGGTGTTTATATTATATCAAAATGCTGGAGACACTACTACAACACAATTTTAAAATAATTTCTAGAGAAAATTAGTAAAAAAAAGATATGGGGCTGATACATACCACAATAGATGCAAAAATAAAGATATGGGCTCTATACAACCTCCAGAAAAGAACCCAAAAGGGTCTTCAGGAAAAACATCTAATAATACAATGTGAGTTGCAGCCTTATGGCTGAAAGTATGCTACAACAAAGGACTAAAGAGTAAATGGTTGAAGCTGATATAAGAATGAATGCACTCTCCTTCAATGAATCCTTCAGATAAAAGGTTGTCCCTTTCACTGAAGAAATCACCTCCCAAAGCACCTACTGAAAACACCCCTGAATCTCCTCCCTAAAATAGCGTAGATCCTTATTGATATTGTTCTATACAGGATTAAAAAACTATGACCTGATGCCAAATGTATAAATGATGCTCTAGGGCCTTCTTTACTAGCCTCCAAAGAGAAAGAAACCTCCTTCCAATTAGATCTAGATTAGAAATGTCCCAAATCAAACCTCCACAACTTCTGTCCTACAAAAAAACACAAAATCCTCAACAGGAACTGCGTTGTACATTAAAACTAAAGCCTTGGACAAATGCCTAATATTGGAATGTAGTGAAAACTCTTCCAAGAGGCCTCTCAAGGAAAGAGGTGGGATTCCCGATCACAAACACCTTGTGCTAAAAAACACTGTAATCTTAGCTAAACAACCAAAGAAAGCTATATGTCTAAATAGACCATATATTAAAACATAAACATATCATAAGTTGAATAATATGGTTTCCATCCTCTTTCTTACATAATAAATGAGCTTCCTAACCCTAAGCCCCATCCATTAATGACACTATTTTCATGCAAAGAGTCTCCATCTAAAACTGCGTTGTCCCTCATTGAATGCCACTACTCCATGATAGCATTGTTGATTTGGTCAAAGTTGACCCAGTCAAGGTGTTCCAACCCCTTTTCACACATAAGGGTGCTCAATTAAACTACCAAGATGTCCTCCTTTCACAATGCCATTGATTTAATTCATATTAAGGAGATTTATGGATCTCCCTTATCCTCCTATTCATTAAACATGAAAGAAAAAACAAAAAATAATATTCCAACTAGCTCATGGTTAATTGGGAATATTACATAGCCCTTAATACCACTTGACCTGCTTTGTGACCAATTTTATGATAGATTATTGACTATTGGAATGATGACCCTTCTAAGCTATGTTGGAAACTATGACACCACTTGGGAGGGGTGGTGCCTCTGTAGTGTAACCAAGTTATACAACTATTTCCAAATTAAACTTTTCAATCTACTTAGTATTCATTCATGTAATAAACATATAAATAAATATGTAGATAATTTACATACGCAGCATATAAAGACACCAATAGTATTCTTAATTCATTTTGCAAAAACAAGATACAACTTGATATTACATCATTGCTTGAAAGCCTTTACTTGGAGGTTTCTCAGGATTCCACATGAAGGAATATACCACTCCCTAATTTATCAACTACCTCTTATAGGAGCTATTGCCCATGATTTTGTCAACTACAACTAAAAGGCGTTGCTAACCCTGATTTTTTAGCTAGGACTGAAAGGAGTTGCTACCCATGATTATTATCTACCACTGTGTTAGTGCAAGGAGTCACTCCTTGGGTTTATGAGTAAGCCTACCACACCATAGTTCATTTCAAATTTTAAAAGGGTCATTTGAGTGGTGGGATGACTTCTCAAAGATTTTGAAATGTTTCTTTTTTTATATTATTTAATACTTTCATGCACTTGGCAAGTTGTGGCATTTAGAAATTGTGTGGTAAAATTGGTAGTGTAGGGAGAAGAGTGTACAAATGGAGAAGATGGATATATGGTACCTATTTTAGGAAATATTCCTATCCTAAATCAGTCACACAACTATAATGATGACTCTTTATACAAAATCTGTTTATGCAAAGTAAACAACATTCAGAAAATATATTGCATGTATAAAGTATTCCACAAATCCTTTATGAAATCTTCACTGACATGTTCTATAACACACATATAATTTGTAGAAAAGTGAAAGAAGATAATTTACAGTTAAATCCTTTAACAATTTAACATTTGTTGCAATTCATATTTAGAATAAATTAACAAATAAAAGAGACACACCACACATTATATGTTCCTTGAGTTACAAAATCCTCCAACATGAACTAAAAAATGCTTTTTATTATATTCATTCTTCAGGTAGACCAACATCCAACTTGGAAATGGTATATATAGCAACAGAGGCACCAAATCCATCTCTAATAAAAAGAAGGAAACATTAATCCTAAAATTACATAGGTGTCAAAATACATTACAACCATATATCATCGAAATCTAAAAGAAAGAACAAATGGAGAAGAAAGAAGAGAAGAAATTTGGGCTGAAATTGGGCTAAAATGTCGAGTGTGTTGTCATGCTACCCTTTTTTCTGCTGATTTATATCCTTGTGTCTTGGGTCTTTAAATAACCATGTAGATCTATTTAATAAGACCTCCAACAACCTCATAACCACCTTTCACCGTCACTTGTTATATCCATTTGGTTATGGGTTCTTATCCATCCTTAACTGTCTTAGAAAAATTTGCTGACAATTGTCAAAATTAAGTTAAAATAGGTGCTTTCGAAAATTCCGGTAAAAACCTGTAACTGCACAAAAACTAGAGTGCTACTAGAATTTCTAGTAGCGTTCTGTTTCTTTTTCAAAAATACACAGAAAATGTCGAAAATCATGTGCATACTTATTGTTGGTTCAATTTACTGTTGTAAACTAACACAAATATTTATTATCATTATGGGTTAGTGGAACTTAGAAGCATCCCCAAAGTATATGGGTTTCAGTTGCAATCAATTCAGAAGATGGTTTATTGGTGATTAGGGAAATGCATATTGCAAATATAAATCTAACTTAAACAATTTCTAAATTCATATGTTTAATTAGAATCAGAAGAATCTCCCAACTTAAGAGATTTGTTTGTCTTTCTCTTAACAAGATTACCATGTGAATTAGAAATCAAACTACTTAAGTAAACAATAGATTAAGATACATGAATTAATAATTGAAGAGGTCCTAATTGTCCTTCATCATATATTCATTTATCAACAATGCTATTGTTAAAATAGGAATTCAGAAAAATTAGGAAAGATGAATCTTAGTTTTAGTCTCTTGATCAGATAGAAGAAGTATTTAACTTTAAATATTGGTTTGTCTCTTCGTATGCAGAATAGAAACAAGATTAAGATCCATCAGCAATCAAAGCGCATGTAAATATGAATTCTAACTGAAGATCTTGATTAGATAGAAAGAATGTTTAACTTTAAACGCTTGTTTTTCCTTTCATATGCAGGTTAAGAATGATCATTAGATTCATCAATACTTGAAAATAATTAGCATAAAAAAATTAAACATAACCAAACTAATTCATAAATTATAGCTACGAAATAAACTAAGAAGTGCCCTTAGCTTGGTGTGGGGGACCTCCACCCTTGCCTCACAAAATGAAGGTAAATTCATCTACTTAAGACTTCAATCAATCAACCAGCATGTAACAGCATCAAATGTGATAAAAGAGATCTTCAATTATGTCTCCAAGTCTCAAAAATAATAATAATAAGTCATACAAGTTCTACATATCAAAGCCTTCAAAGCTTGAGGCTTAAATAGATAAAGTATATAAAAAACTCATATAAAATAGCTCAAGTAATCATAACTATCCTTATCCTATCATATCTAGTCGAATTCATCCATCAGATCCATCATAATCTAGAAAATCCCACAAAATAAAAGTTTTGACCTAGTTTCTAGGGATCCTCCATAAAGGTTGGTCCTGTTTGACCACCTTTGATTGGGCCTATTAAAGCTCAGTATTACTGTGCCAACATGTGTACTCTTATTATTAGTTCCCGAGCTTTCTAGAAACATATCCATCTTGAGCCCCCAAGTGTCTTGCACATATGCAAACCATAAGGCCATTACAGGAATTTCAGATGTCCAAAAATCCACTTAAACTCCAATTTTTACAAAAACATCTAATAATTCAAAAACATAATTTAAATAACTGTGTATGCATGATTGGGTAAATATAAGGGGAATAATATTGTGAATGGATGAATAATATGGAAAAATAAGGTGTATTTTCTAAAGAAAAAGACATAATAAATGAGGGCCAACATCTCTCCCAAACTGATGATCAAGCATGTCGTCATGCTTGCTTCTTCCTCTTTGACCTTCTGTGTTTAGATGTTGATCCCATACCTGATCCTGAAACTTCATGTTGTGCTATGTACATAAGATAATCCATGTCTTTGCCTTGTTCTTCCTTGTATATGGGGGTTTTAACCTTTTGTTTCTCATATTTGTTCTTACAGAATTTTTTCTTCTGAAGCCACTTGAATGCCTATGTATTGAAAAGATTGTTTTTGGTTTTTTACTTTTCCACTTCCTCACTTATCTTCTCATTCTCCTTAACCAATTTCTCATTAGTTATTTTATAAGTTTCATTTAACTCCTTTAGGTGCCTCTCCATGATTTTTCTTATCTCCAAGGTATCAGTTAATTCTGTAACTCTGGAAAGGTTTTGATCTTCCTCCTTTGTATTTTTAGAAACTGAAGTATTTTCAACCTCATTGTTTTCAAAATAGGAATATATGTCTACAGGATTTTCATACACTTCTTGTTGCATCCTCTCTAGGATTTCATTTGCTCCTTTTTTTATAGGAGATGTTTCTATGACTTGTATTTCTGGTTTTGTTGAATGCTTCTTTTTCTGTCTCCTGGAAATAGTCATAAATGATGTTTCTTTCTCTAACATAACTATCTCCTATTCTTTCTTTGACCTTGTTTTAGGATAAAGAGATGAATGCACAATATTTCTTTTTTCTTGTATAGATTTAAGTTTTTTTTCAGTGATTTTTTCTACAAACTCATTTTCAACCAAGAAATCTTCCCAAACCATCCCTTTGACTTTCAACTGGTAATCCACAATGATTTTGATGAGCCCCTGATGAATAAATTGAGCCTTTTTGGGTTTAGTCTCTGATTTTATTCTCTCAATCATCTTAATTAAGTTTTTGTAAAATAAATATGGCAGATTGATCCTTATATCACCTTTGAGGTGTTGTAGTAACCTGACATGGTAAAGGTGTACTACACTAAATCTATTGTCACAGTTGAAGAACTTCTGAATTATCAATACTAGTTATGCCCATGGTTCATTGAACCACTCCCTTGGGATCTCTTTTGATCTATAAAAATAACCCTTCCTATTTTTATCCAAGAAAAATGTCCAGCCCTTGTCTTTAAAATGTAATCCCTTGTGGTATAATTCACCTGAAGATGGTAAGTATAAAGCTTCAGAAATATACTCTGGAGTTAAAGGGATATGTGGACTACCACCATGGTTTCATTCTGTCTGTAATTGTTTACAAATTCTCTTGTGACATCCTCATTGTGACCTTTGAACTTTTGGAGAAAACCTATTAACCCTGACTGATAGATTTTTTCCACTGTTTCCCTAATCCAATGTTCAATTTGGAAGTCTTTGGGTTCTATTCTTGAAGCCATTTGGTCTGAAAACCATTTTATATAACCATCTACTATCATTAACTTCATCTTTGCAAAAAAAAAATTAAGCACTAGATGTAACCATGGTAGTAGGCTTACCTTTTTGCTTTACTACCTTTGTCAATCAATCCTCTATTTTTTTTTCTCTTTTAAAGAATGTGAGCTTCCTTTAAATAAACAAAAGAATTGATAGACAGGTTTTAAGAAAACATAAATTTATGTTTCTAATATTCTACCCTCTATTTAATTCTTTTTTCTCCTTAAAAAAAACAATCTCTCTCTCTGTTTTGTTAAATAAATTTGACTGTATAAAAAAAAAATTTAATTTTTTTTATACAACGGTGTTTTTTATTCATCAATTTCATACAAAAATTATTTCCAAAACATTGTATTCAAACTGACTGTGTATACAAAAGAAAAACTCAAATTTCTCATCAAAATTTTCATGATAGATTCACTACTTCTCTTCAATCATTCTTCATACTCTATCCTCTACGATATAAAAATATAAAACCATGTCTATCTTCCATTTTTCTTCATAAACTCTGTTTCGAATCTTTAAACTGAGTGTGCTAAAAACAAATCTATTACACAACTTAGTTAAAAACAACCTCACTGTGCAATTCAAATTGAAATTCTTCACTCTATGTTTTCCATTTATTTCGAAATGAAAGACTATATGTGAGGACATGTTGAGCTTACCTATTTCTGATCTTCATGATCTTCTTCCAGTTTAATTGAAGTTTCAACCAGTGGCAATCTCATTAAAATATTCATTCATTAACTCACTCAATAGAATATTTCATTGCTTGATTGATGGCAGAGTAGTTTTGAAAGGTGTCAACATGTTTTTGAATTCTGTCAATACAAAACATAACGTAATGATAGGGTTGTAAATAAAATTAGATCACTCCCTTTTATAACTCTGAGTTTTTTTACACAATCCCGAAATCTATTCACCATTGTTTAAACAATCAAATTTTAATTTATTTCTTACCTTCACTTCCATGAGATTCTGCTTCCTGATAGCTCGTTTGATCAACAAGTTTTATGGATTCCTGGCTTTGAAAACTCTAGTTAACTCCTTACCACTAAGTTTCTTCTATTTTCTATATTCTCTGCTACATTCTTCTGTGTTTTATCTCTTCTCTTTCTCTTGGCTTCCTCACTGTCTTCTCCCTGTGTTTTATTTTATTTTCACAAGGTTGTAAACATGAGGACGTGCTTTAACTGCATACTCCTTTCTCTCACTAAGCTTCTTGGATGGAAATGATGGCGAAATTATAATGTTATTACCTTGGCAATGGTCGTTCTAGTCTCTGCAATGGTGGAAATGGTCTTGGCAGTGGCAGAAATGGTTTCATATGTTTTACACAATGCTATGTAAATTTTTCTGAAAACACTCTAACTGTTCATCAACCCACTTGACCGGTTCATGCACGTCTTTTCTTTGACTATCGTGCTGGTCTATGGTGTACATTATTCCTTCATTATGCATATCATTCACATTTTGTTTTAATGACCATGTTTATTTCCATTATTCGCATTACCTCCATGCATCATCATGCTTTTTTCCACCATAAATCACATTATCTCCATGCATATATGTGCCATCATTCTTCATCCTCATATGATATCTCCTTTCATTTCTCCACTGCATGCATTACAATCTCATCATAGCATATCGTATACCATTATAGTCATGCACTTAGTTTATATTTGCATCATTCCTTAGGTTAATAATTGCATTCATTTGTCTGCATTACATTTTCTCCATTTCCTTAGTTCATCCTCTTATATGATTGCGCTTTTTTTTTTTTATATTAAAAAATGATTGAGCTATATCTTATGTCTTTTGAACTTTGGTTTTTGTTTTTGCTATTTAATTTTTAAAAATTAACTAATGAAATAGTCAAATTTTTAATATTAAATATTTATGATAATACTAACCTTTGTTTGTTGTTTTGTAGGTCTTCCAAGGGTCTTCCATTGGTTAAATATTGACCTTTTGTTCATAATCTCTTTGTTTAGGAAATAGGTTAGGGTATGATATGAATAGCTTATGTAATGTTTTATTGAATAGTGGTAAGGATATAAATGTGGATAAAATAAAGTAAAAATCATAAATGATAGAATGTAGATGAAATTGGAGGAAATAAAATGTAAATGAAATGTAGGTAAAGATGCATAACTAGTACCAGATTAGATTTTACAATTCTAGAGTATTTCGAAAAAATTGAAATTTTAAGAGCAATTTTTTTACTCACTGTACTTGTATACCGTTTTTGACATTGATGATGATTTCCATTGTGTTTATTGTTACGATGGCTCTTGTAGACTTTGTAGAGACTTTATTTCTTCTTGTATCTGATTTGATTTAGAATAATTATTGTCCAGGTCCCTTAAGCAGGTTAAACTTTGAAATTTTTAGGTTCCATTTGATATGATCTTTAGTTGATATAACTCAGGTCCCTTCTGGCATAATATACAATGATGTTCCATATTTGAAAATTTCTTCTGTCCTAATGATTCAGGTCCCTTTCTGAATAATTTTTCTCAACAAAAATTCAAGTTCCTTCTGTAAATGTTGAATGATATACTAGGTTCCTTTGTGATTGTAGTTCATATTCTGTCTTCAATTTAGCTACTGAAAACTCTTTTCATAGTTTTTTTTTATTTCACACCTTCCCCCAAGCTAATAATTTGACTTTTCCTCAAGTCTGCAATCCCTTGGAAGATATATCTGCAAAAATTAAGTAAAATAAAATGAAAAAGAGAATTTATGTTGGCCAAACTAGTTGGTTTTTTGACATGAATTCAAGTTTGTATTGTGCTAGTTTCCTGGATTTTCACAACCAAACAATTTTATTATTTATTATTTTTTATGTTTTTTTTTCTTTTATCATTTTTTTTATTCCTCTGGAATTATCAAAGCCATATTTCTATGTTGCTCCATTAGTTCCAGATCTGAAAATTTTCTCAGAAAATCCTCTTTATTTATAGGCTTGTTGTAGATTTTAAGCCTATGTCCATTGACGACAAATGAAACAAATGCTTCATCAATTTTTTTTATGTGCTTGAGACAATTCCATCCCCAATTCTGTTGCTAGCATGTATGTATGTATTTTAATTTCAATGGGTAATATGACTTCTTTTCCATACACTAATTGATATCAACTGAACCCATTAATGTTTTCCCAAGTTATTCTATATGCCCATAGTGCATCTCTCAACTTTTTTGACCAGTCATTTCTGTTCATTTTTACAGTCTTCGTCATGATGTTCTCTAGGACTTTGCTTGTTAATTCCACTTGTCTGTTGGTTTGAGGATGATACGCAGATGATTTTATGTGTTTGATCTTGTATTTCTCCATAAGATCTCAAACAAGTTTTGACATGAATTGTGTGCCTTGGTTAGTTACTATCTGTCTCGGAACTCCACATCTTACAAATATCTCTTCAAACAGAAAAGACACAACAGTTTCTTCTATTGCCCATGCTACTTCCTTTTCTTCCTCCCATTTAGTTACATAATCTGTACATACAAGGATTTACTTCTTTCCATTGGATGGAGGGTTGATTGGCCCCACAAAATCTAAAGCCCATTTTTCAAATGGTTCAATCCATACTTGTGGCTTTAATGCCATTTCATCTGATGCCACTAGTCTATTAATTCTTTGGCAACTGTCACATCTTTTCACATAATCTCTGGAGTATTTGAGGATGGATGGCCAGTAGTAGCCAAATTTCATCACTTTATATGTTTTCCTTTTATCTGCAAAATGACCACCACATGGTTCATCATGACAAGCTTTAAAAATTTTAAAAATTTCATCTTCTCTTACACATTTTCTAATCATTAAATAAACACCAGTATAAAATAGATCTCCATTGACCCAAATATACCTAGCACTTTCTCTAATTATTCTTAATTTTTTCTTGTTTGTGTAATGAGATGGTAGGATGCCTGATGACAAATAGTTAGCTATATATGAAAACCATGGAGTTTTGACATTTATAGAAATAGATGTTCATTTGGAAAATTGTATAATACTGGATTTGGATCACCAGGTGAATTTAGTCTTGAAAAAAATTCTGCAATTTGGTTATATTTTCCTGGTTGATCTTGTATAATAATATTAAATTCTTGCATTAATAACAACCACCTAGTTATTCTTCCATTTGTGATTGATTTATTCATTACATATTTTCTGGCAGAATGATCTGTGTGAGTATAAACTTGATATCCTGTTATATAATGTCGAAATTTATTCACTACATTTACTACAGCTAACATTTATTTTTCTTTAGAATGAGATGTTGAAGAGGCACCACCAGATGCCAGCTTTGGCGTTCTCCCTCCACCTCCATCACCTCCTCTGCGTCTTCCTCTCATTCGAATAGCCAAACCAGAATTCAGAGAGGTCGATTGCTCTGCTCAGGTCATCACCTTGATTCCACCAATCCTCCAATTCTCCCTGCACAAACCCATACCACGCACTTTTCCTTCAATTTCTCACTCAATCGACCCCAGGTTACTGCCTCCATCTGTTGGAAAAATATTGAGAGGGGGGGTGAATCAGTATTTAGTGCAGACAATAAAACTTTGATATTTCCTTCTAAAAACCCATACGCTACTTTCCTAAATTTAACTCGCGTATATATGCGGATATCCTTTACAGAACTCGCGTATATCCTGTGAATTAATTATGCATTTAAGTCATGACTTAGATCATTGCATTACTCATTTATCAGATGTTCAGAAAACAGTAAACAAGTGCAGAAAGAACATAGTGATCATCACACACAATAAAACACACATGAACACCAGGATTTTTAGGTGGAAACCCAATTTGGGAGAAAACCACCGCTACTGTCATCTCAGTCTTCAATCTTTATTATTAAGAAAACTTCTTACAACATGTACTGGCGCAGACTCATACCAGCACGCAGGCACCCACCTGCAGAAGGCTAAAACCTTCTCTCGTTTACCAACCTTTCCTAGAAGGGAGCTACTACCCCCTGATATTAACACCAGCCTCTCCTAGCAGAAAGCTTCTACTTTCAGACTGAAGGCTTCAACCCTCAGATCCACTCCAGACCACGTTTCATCAAATTTCAAACTGGATCAAGACAACTTCAACACAATCCTTCACTTATCAGCAAATGTCCTTTTCCGAGAGCATCAAACAGAACAGTGAAACCACTATAACCAGAATATCAGAGATAACCTAGACTTCAGAATAGATATGAAGAATCTCAATCAGCTTTGAGCAACCATCACTTCAAATTTCATACGTGCTTTACTTCAAACAAACTCGCATATATATGCACTTTTAATAAAGGCAACCCGCGTATACATCTGTGCACTTTTCAGAAAAACCCTAACAGTCCATACGCTCCTTTTTTTAAACAGATCCACGTATATACGCACTTTTCATGAAACGAACATGTGTATAGATCTATAAAAGATAAACTTTGCATAACAGATTAGATCTATGGAATTACCTAGATTTCTTCAATATCTTTAATAGATTTGTGCCAGGTCTTCAATACTTCTTTTCAGATCCTCCTAGAGATTCATCATTTCCAGATCTAGAGATTTTGAACCTTCATCATATTCATGGGTGCATCATAGATTCAGATCTATCAATTAAGAACAGAGTTCAACCATACAAATAAACTTCAGAGTGAAGTATTCATTTAAAGCCCAGACACATGCACACACTTTGCACAAAGATTTTCTTCTCCTTATATAGGTTTACCCTTTATCAATACCATGAGCCAAAACCACACCTCTTCCGATGGTATTCCTAGACGAGGTCAAATAGACAAACCAATGCTCAATACAATGGGTCAATACCATGGTAGTAACCGCTGGTTTTACACTTTTAGAGAACAATTGAGCATACGCGACTTGGCACGTACTTTCCCACGTACATACGCTACTTCTCCTAGACAAACCCGTGTATGCCTTGAGACACACACTTTTCATCATTGGTCTAGCACATACTGGAATTCCTTTCATCATTACATCTGAGCTGCTCTGTAGACACATCAGATTTACATCATTAATTAGTATATCAAGTCAGTTTCCATTAAGTAAAACTTTCATCAAGTAGGTTGCCATCATCTTTATCAAGTGGTTTGCCATCAAGGACAACACTCTGCATCATATTGCCAACAATCTCCCCCTTTGGACTTGATGGCAACCAAGATGGTGTTTGATCACAATAGGTAGATATATTAAGCATAGTGATAGTCTCCCCCTATTCAAAACAGGTAGATACATTAAGCATAATGATAGTCTCCCCCTATTCAAACACCATGTCACTCTCCCCCTTTGACATCAAGGAAAAAGGGTGGATCAACACCAACACAAGTTTTTTCTCCTCATGTCGAAAGAAGAGCGCTGGAGATCTGAAGTGCACTGAAGTTACCATGCTCACCCTGAGTTCATGCCGGATCTTCAAACATGTTTTTCAATGAAGTACATGACTCTATGACCTTCCTATCACTAAGGACTCATACTGACATCAAGGATCCAACCAAGTGGATTTACACATGAGACTCAAGTACCCAACCAAGTGGGTTTACACATTTTGACTCAGCTACCCAACCAAGTGGGTTGATCCAACCAAGTGGATTTACAGATGAGACTCAAGTACCCAACCAAGTGGGTTTACACATTTTGACTCAGCTACCCAACCAAGTGGGCTTACACATTTTGATCCAACTACCCAACCAAGTGGGTTTACACATTGAACAAGTCCTTACATGACTGAATATTACAATTTACATCATAGGTCTCAACATGACCTTTTCATCAAAATACAAATATGACCCTTCATACCCAAGACAAAAGGATCTCAAGAGAGAGATCATAATTCAGAATCATCATAATGCTAACAATGCATTATTCTCAGCAAGGCTAATGCTCCCCCTGAATATGTGCATCCTGAACACTTTCAACAGCAAATCATCAAGGCATCTTCACCCAAAATCAGAGAATGAAACAGAAATATAAGAGCCGAAATACCACCAGAGACTCCAAATATCATCAGAGATACCAAACAACACCATAGCTTGTGCTGAAGAAATGCTGACCTAGAAAAATTGTCAGCAACCACACATACGCGGTTTTCTGTGTATTAACTTGCGTATATACGCGACTTTCTTTCAGGAAACCCGCATATCCAAATTAATCTTTAGAATTTTAATCAGATCTGATCCTCTGCATGGCAGAGACTACTCCCAGCTTCTGTCTAAGATATTCGAACGCTTCCCTGGGCAAAGGTTTGGTAAATATATTAGCAACTTGTTCTTTGGAGGGAACATACTCCAACTTCACCTTTTGTTCAAGCACTTGTTCACGTAAGAAATGATACTTGATGGGAATGTGTTGGTCTTGGAATGCATAACAGGATTCTTTGAGATACTGATGGCACTTGTATTATCACACATAATGGAAATAGGAGGTGAACATTTGATTTGGAAATCTTGTAAGGTTTGCATCATCCAAAGAAGTTGAGTGCAACATGATGCGGCAGCCACATACTCTGCTTCTGCTGTAGATAAGGCAATAGAGCTTTGCTTCTTGCTGAACCAAGATACTAACTGGGGCCCCATATAGAATTCACCACCACTAGTGCTTTTCCAATCATCAACATTTCCAGCCCAATCTGCATCAGTGTAAGCATGAAGAGTAAGATCAGCATTCTTTGGATACCATAGTCCAAAGTCTTGAGTTCCTTGCAGATATTTGAATATTATTTTGACAGCCTGAAGGTGAGATTCTTTTGGATTAGCTTGGAATCGTCCAACAATCCCAACTGCATGCATAATGTTCGGTCTAGTCCCAGTGAGATAAAGTAGACTTCCTATCATAGATCTATAATCTGGTTGGTTCACCATGGGAGAATCATCATGAGAATTGAGATTTCATCCGGTTATCATTGGTGTACTTACAGGTTTGCACTCTTCCATGCCATACTTCTTCAGAATTTTCTTAAGGTATTTTTCTTGTGATAAGAATATACCATCTGCAGTTTGATGCACTTGCAAGCCAAGAAAGAATGTTAGTTCCCAAAGTAAAGACATTTCAAATTCTTGCTGCATGACAGAAGCAAATTTCTGACTCATAGATTCTTCATTACTTCAAAAAATGATATCATCAACATATACAACCACAATCAATAGTTTATCATTTTCAATTTTTGTGTATAAGTTGCTATCAGCAGACCCCTTTGAAAATCCTTGGTGATGAAGATATTTGTCAAGATGATAATACCATTACTTGTAGACTTGTTTGAGACCTTGGAACCTTTTTAAGTCTACAAACAAGATTTTCATCCATTCCCAAAATGGATCTCTTTAGTTGTTCTATATAAACTTCTTCTTCTAGATCACCATTGAATCTCCATCTCTAACATCACGTTTGATAAACATCGTCATGTTGAAAACTTGAAAAACGAAACGCCCCCATGGCTTCAGGTCTGGCCCTCATAAGACTTAAAGTTTCTTAAATACCTTCTTGTTGAGTATACCCCTTGCAAACAAGTCTAGCTTTATTTCTTACGACATCCCCATTTTCATTTAACTTGTTTTTGAATATCCATTTAGTTCCAATGACATTTTTGTTATGAAGTCTTGGTACTAATTCCAAAGTGTCATTTTTTCAATTTTTTCAATTTGATCAAGCTCTTCATTCATGGCTTGAACCCAACATTCATCTTTACTAGCTTGATTAATATTGTGTGGTTCAATAGTGGATAGAAATGCCAGATAGCTAGAGGATCCTACAAGAGTCCTTCTTGTTTGTACACCTAATGCCTTATCTCCCAAAATATGAGATTCTGGATGATTCTTTTGAACATATCTGGAAGGAGCCTTTTCAGATAAATCATCTTCAGGTTCTTCATTTGATCCACTGTCTATATCATTCCTATTTGATGTAGAAGGACAATAGTCACCATCATCTTCTTCTGTCGTTTGTTTTTCTTCTTTAGGGGCTGCAGGAGACTCATCAATGACAACATCAATACATTCAAAAATCTTTCGAAGCCTTTTATTGTAACATTTGTATGCTCTGCTTGTAGATGAGTAACCAAGGTGTATCCCTTCTAATAAGTCTAGGTTCAAACTTTCAAGTTTTTTTCATCATTATTTTATAAACATTTGTCCAACTAAAATAGTTCAAGGCTTAGTACCATACCGAGTTTCATATGGAGTTTTGCACTTTTTACCTTTGCATCTCCTTCATAACTTAGAATGATTTTGTCCCATATTTCCTTTGCTGTATTCAGCTGCATAACCTTGACAAATTCTGATTCAGTTAGACTTCCCAATAGTGCATTGACCGCCTTTGCATTTGTTTCATAATTCTTCTTTTCTGTCGGATCCGTTGGTATTGCGGCTAGATATTGATATCCTTGTTCAATAATGGCCCATACATCTGCTCCCATAGACTGGAGATAGGATCTCATCCTTATTTTCTAGAAGATTAAATTGATTCCATTAAAGAGTGGAGGCTTGATAGATGTTGTTCCATCTTGATTGCTCATCTTGCTTGATCTTCCTTCTAGCAGCTAAGCTTTTTCAGAAGGACCTGCTCTGATACCAATTATTGGAAAAATACTGAGAGGGGGGGTGGATCAGTATTTAGTGCAGACAATAAAACTTTGATATTTCCTTCTAAAAACCCATACGCTACTTTCCTGAATTCAACTCACGTATATACGCGGATATCCTTTACAGAACTCGCGTATATCCTGTGAATTAATTATGCATTTAATTCATGACTTAGATCATTGCATTTCTCATTTATCAGATGTTCAGAAAACAGTAAACAGGTGCAGAAAGAATAGAGTGAACATCACACACAATCAAACACACATGAACACCAGGATTTTTAGGTGGAAACCCAATTTGGGAGAAAACCACCGCTGCTGTCGTCTTAGTCTTCAATCTTTATTATTAAGAAAACTTCTTACAACATGTACTGGCGCAGACTCATACCAGCACACAGGCACCCACCTGCAGAAGGCTACAACCTTCTCTCATTTACCAGCCTTTCCTGGAAGGGAGAAACAACCCCCTGCTCTCATTTACCAACCTTTCCTGGAAGGGAGCTACTACCCCCTGATATTAACACCAGCCTCTCCTGGCGGAAAGCTTCTACTTTCAGACTGAAGGCTTCAACCCTCAGATCCACTGTAGACCATGTTTCATCAAATTTCAAACTAGATCAAGACAGCTTCAACACAATCCTTCACTTAGCAGCAAACGTCCTTTTCCCAAAGCATCAAACAGAACAGTGAAACCACTGTAACCAGAATATCAGAGGTAACCCAGACTTTAGAATAGATATGTAGAATCTCAATCAGCTTTGAGCAACCATCAGTTCAAATTGCATACGCGCTTTACTTCAAACAGATTCACGTATATATGCGCTTTTAATAAAGGCAACCCACGTATACATCTATGCGCTTTTCAAAAAAACCCTAACAGTCCATACGCTCCTTTGTTTAAACTTATCCGCGTATATACATGATTTTCATGAAACGAACATGCGTATAGATCTATAAAAGATAAACTTTGCAGAACAGATCAAATCTATGCAATTACCTAGATTTATTCAATATCTTCAATAGATTTGTGCCAGGTCTTCAATACTTCTTTTCAGATCCTCCTAGAGATTCATCATTTCCAGATCTAGAGATTTTGAACCTTCATCATATTCATGGGTGCATCATAGATTCAGATCTATCGATTAAGAACAGAGTTCAACCATACAAATAAACTTCAAAGTGAAGTATTCATTTAAAGCCGAGACACATGCACACCCTTTGCACAATGATTTTCTTCTCCTTATATAGGTTTACCCTTTATCAATACCATGAGCCAAAACCACACCTCTTCCGATGGTATTCCTAGATGGGGTCAAATAGACAACCCAACGCTCAATACAATGGGTCAATACCATGGTAGTAACCCCTGGTTTTACACTTTTAGAGTGTAATTGAGCATACGTGACTTGGCACATACTTTCCCGCGTACATACGCTACTTCTCCTAGACAAACCCGCGTATGCCTTGAGACACAGACTTTTCATCATTGGTCTAGCACATACTGGAATTCCTTTCATCATTACATCTGAGCTGCTCTTTAGACACATCAAATTTACATCATTAATTAGTATATCAAGTCAGTTTCCATTAAGTAAAACTTTCATAAAGTAGGTTTCCATCATCTTTATCAAGTGGGTTTCCATCAAGGAAAACACTCTGCATCATATTGCCAACACCATCATTGTTGTCTTCCACGAAGAGCCTCAGGCAACTGCTCCCAGTTCACGCCCGGCGGGGCTGAGCATCTTGAAGGCTCAGACCTCGGGTCCGAATGTTGGATCGATGATCCCAGAGAATATGGATTTGCAAGGTCTGGGTAGTAAGGTTATGCAGGATACGGCGAGCAAGGATTTGCTGGGTCAGCCAAGTGGGATGCAAGATGTGGACATGGTGCAAGGCGACATTGGACAAGCGAGCGAGATGCAGGTGGCGAACGAGGCGTAGGTGCGGGTGTTTCCACCACCCTCCAGGAAGGTGGTCACTTCCATTGCGGACCTGTACAAGGATGATGGGGAACCAGATGAACTCTAGTGCAGAGTCATTACCGAGCCTCCAAATGAGTAGTTCCACCTTCCCAATTTTGTTTTCTTGCTTAGTTTCGGCCCTTACTCTCGGGCTTATTTTTTAGTTTTCTGTAGTTTCATTTCATGTTTCAGTTTTTGCTATATGTGGTTTCCAGAATCTAAACTCTATGGCTCCCCTGCGTGGGAATTATCTTGATTGCTACTTAACACCGGTTTCCCTCCTGAAGGGCAGTGTTCATTACTAGTTTTTTGGTTCAAAATGCCATAACACTGGGCAATGATTCGGCTTTGGCCCGCTATACTTTACTTTCTCTGTTAATAGATTACTTTTACTCAGAAAATAAAAAACATTTATTTTTCTGTAACATTGTAATTCAATTCTGCTAGTGTTAAGTTTTTACTGATGAAATATATGGCATAATTGAATTAGTTCTCTTTTTTCCAAGTGATGCTCCAATAGCTGTATTGGATGCATTAGTTGAAATGTGAAATGGCAAAGACCAATTAGGTCCTCGAAGAATGGGTGCAATTGACAAATTTTTTATTTATATTTTAAATGCATTTTGAAAGTTATCCATCCATTGGAATTCCACATCTTTCGCAAGTAACTTGAATAATGGCAAAGCTATTTTACTCAAATTTTCAATAAATATTCTATAGTAGTAGCGTGCATAACCCAAGAAAATTGTAAGTTATTTTTTTGTTGTGGGTGGTGTTAAATTCACAATGATCTGAATTTTTGTTGGATCCACCTCAATCCCTGAAGAAGAGATGTGGTGTCCCAACACTATCCCCTCAGTTAACATCATAAAAAAAAAAAATCATTATTGAGTGGTAGGTTTGTCTCAATGCATCTTTTTAACACTTTTTCAATGTTTTGTAAACAATCATCATATGTTGTACCATACAAAGTGAAATCATACATGTAAACTTCCGCACACTCATGAGTTAAATCAGAAAATATTGCAAGAAATGCTCTCTGAAAGGTAGCAGGTGCATTACACATGTTATCACCAAGAAAAAATTAAAAATTAAAAAAACATCATTGTGTCAAGTTTGTTTTTGGTCATGGTTCAAAATTTGGGTTTAGAAGTCAATTTAGGATTTAATCAAGGGTAGGTTAGATTTTTATAAGTTCAAAGCCCATCCTTAAGTTCAAATAAAGTCTTTCATTCATTGTAAAATATCCATAATTTCCATTTGTGGGTCATTTCCTAAATTTTCATGTCAAAACTGGTCAATTAGCCAAGAAACCTCATTTTCGTAGCACCACTAGTTCAAAAAAGTTGATTTGTGCTACGAAAGTGTTAATAGTTTCGTAGCGCAAATAGGGAAAAATACATTGCAGGTGCTACGAAAGCGTGGTTTCTAAACTGTCTTGTCATCTGAGCTGGAAAAGGTCAGAAACTGTTGGGAAATCATAAGTTAGTGGTATGATGAGTCAGTTAACGATGAGATTCAATGTACTTACCCACGTTTCAATCATCATTTCCATGATAGAGTATGAATGAGGCATCATTCAGTTATGAGATGACATTTTAAATTCAAAATCTTGCCTAATTAGTCATTCTCGTTTCCTTTGCCTCCATTTGAGATGTCTCAGCACTGAAGTGTTAAAGATAAACCTATGGTTGTTTTATACAAATGTTTTCTTCATCCTTATCAAGTGAGGTTGATATAAATTAATCAAGCGAGGTTGTCGTTTCACATTTTTAAGTAAGGATGATTCAATTTATCAAGCAAGGCTGACAGGATTTCTGAGAAGTATGGCAGAGGAAAAGAAAGTTCACAGAGGGAGACACTGCTTAAGGCATGAGCCTGAAGATATGAAGGCCATAATTAAAGACCCAACAGTGATGGATGTGTTAAGAAGAGTAGGTTTTCTTCGATTTTGTGAAAAGTTGCAGGGTTGCCACACACATGTATCCAAATAATTTGCCTTGAAATTCAATGGAAAAACTACCAAGGTTGGGATGCTAAGTGTGTCAATTACACTAGATATTATTGTTGTTTTTACAAAGATACCAAGAGGTCAATAAAATTGGTTAAAAGGTTTTAAATTTGATATGGAGCCATGTAAAGATTCCATGAAGCCTGAGTATGCAAATATGGGCCTAAATAATGTTATCCCTAGAAGCTGCATCAAAGACACTTATGCAAAGCTGATGCTCAACATTTAGAGGTATTTTACATGTGAAGGAAGATATCATAAGGTATACACATATCATTTCAAGCTGCTTCTGCATTTCACTGGTAAGATTTCAGTCGATTTTCCATTTTATCTACATAGGAGTCTTGCAAAAATAGATGATAAAGTACAAGCCAAATCTGAAGGTAGTGAAACATCCTTGTTTCATCATGGTTTAATGAAGTTATTGATTTTATATGAGCTTTAGAAGATAGGCAGGGATTGGTAATCCTTTTTTTTTATAAATGGTTTTGAGTTGGAAACCCTAACTCTTGCTAGAAACCCTAAAACTAAAGGAGTTACATCATCACCAACAATAGAGACTAGTCAACCTATAGTTGCAAAACCACAGGAATTTGCAAAATTGAATCCAAGAAAACTGGTTGAGAAAAGGGTAGAGCAGATACAAATACTTGACACACCAACTCCATCACCTGCAAAACAAAGGTCAAAGATTGTCAAAGAGGCAAAACAGAAACAAGTTGTCAGCAAGCAGGAAATCAAAAAAGTAACAAGAGGCCAAGCAATGGCATTAAAAGGAAATATAGTTGCTACAACTACAGAGGACAACCCGGTAATAAAGGGAAATTTACATGAGACACCCATTGTTGAAGCTGAGTTCATTGGAGAAGATGAGCATAAACAGAAAAAGGTCAAGTCTACAAAAAAGCTTGAGTTTGAGGGTGAAAATATAGCCTTCATCTTTCAAGCAAGAAAACCTATAACTAGGCATGCTAAGAAACTAAAGGAAGGTAGAAAGGAAGTTCAAGAACCTATTGGGCAGCTAAAGCCCCTGAAGAAGTGGTTAATCTCTCATCACCTATAGTAAAGCATGCAAGCAGTAGAACAAAGAAGGGAAAAGAAGAAATGACAGAGTTTCAACATCTTGAGGAGAAATTGAGGTTGGAAAACCAAGAAATTGTTGTGATGAGAAAGAGGGCTAGAAAGCATAGTATTGAGAAAGAAGAGTTTAAAATAATGAAGGCACTGTGGGAAGGTCAAACTGGTTCTATTTCTGAAACTCCAAGCAGTGCAGAGCAGTTTTTCACATGGACAGTCCCAGCAATAAAGGAAGCAAAATTTGTCAGAGTAATAAATACTCACTTGAGAGCTAATAACAGGAGACTCAAAGATCAAGTGGAAGACTTGGAGTAGCAGATGAATTTGATTCATGATGAGTTAAAAAGAAGAGGTATTAAGATAACAGTCATAGAAGAGCATATAGCTAAATCAAATGAAAATGAGCAAGGGACCTCATGAAGGCTGGAATAACTGTGTTTTTCGATATGTTTTTTAAATGATGAAATCAGATTGATTTTTAGTTTTTGGCACATTTGCAATTTTCACTTTGGAAAATTTTTGACAAAACTGCCCACTCAGCAATTTCATAGTGCAGACAATGTAAAATGGGAGAAAAGTGCTATGAAACTATTGTAGTTTCTTTTCTTGCCCCTTTTCATCAAACTTTGAGGGGTAAAAAAATGGATCAAGAACTGAAATTGATAGGGAGGATGTATTTAAAGTCAATTAACATAATTTTGGAGGATAGAAGTCAAAAAATTGAATAAAAAAGGGGTAAAGGGCAGCGCTACAAAAGGTTCTATGAAGCTATTTTGTTTTCGTAGTGCAGTGTATTACAGCTCATTTGAACAGTTTGAAGATGGTTTTGGATAGATGGAGCTTAAGGAGGAGTTTTTTCATGTATTAGTTCAATTTCCAATAGATAAGGACCTCGAAATAATGATTTCATGATGGTCAGAGTGTTCCAAGAGTGCAAAGGACCCTATGCCTAAAAAACAGGGAATTGTTTCCTACTTTGGTGGAGGACAAAAATATGGTCATGAAGAGTTGAAGCCGATAATCCAGATTTGACCATGTGTTGATACACTTGGAAAATTATGTAATTTAATTTAGATAAGGTTTGTATGGATAGAGATAATAAATTTGAATCCTATTTGTAATAGGACTGTCTAGTAGATTAGTTGTCTTTTTGTAATAAATACCATGTCATACGGTTAGGCAAGGTGTCAAAAGTCAGGAGTTCAATGTATCTAGCATAAGATAAGGTTATCTCATGTTGCAAATGGTCTATAAAACATCAAGAATTAGAATATGCCAAGGGTTGGACATTTTTTGGCAAAATACTGTGTTTATTGTAATTGACTGGTTTTCAGTGAATACAGGAGATTTCTACTTAACCAACTTGAGATTCATGAGGAGTTTTAGTGTGTTCTTATTCTATTTTGCATCTCTCTATTATCCCATTGCAGTGGAGTTTGTCTATATTACTCAACATTCATATTTGATGCTGCTTTGGCTTCCTATATAAATTAATTGACTGTGTTTTTTATAGTTTCACATGTGTATCTCTTGACTATAACTCTGATATGCCTCAACTTCCATGTTAGGTAGATTTATTGGTTTACTGAAACTATCTTGACTCCATAAGCCCAATGTGTACTTGTTGATGTAGTTTTCAACGTACATTTATCATCTATCTGACTATTGCTCCACGCAGAGTTATCTATCTTTATCATTAATCAATATCATTAACCCTTGAGAGAGCCCTCTCAAGTTGAGGAGGCTAAGCCTCAGTCAAAAGATTAGGTTTGAAATAGTTACATGAAGTTGAATAATTAAGCAGCCTATCAGATCCAATTTTGTGATAACAACACAAACCAAAGGGTAATACATTGTATGCATACGTTACTCATGGACATGTGAATGTTGTCTTGTCTTGATCTTCTAATTCTATCTTTATCTGATTATACCCACTAAATGCATCCATAAATGAAAATAAATTAATTCCAGCTAATGACTCTAACACTTTATCCATAAATGGTAAAGCAAAGTGGTATTTTAATGTAGCTTTGTTTAGTTATCTATAATCCATGCAAATTATTCACTTACAATTTTTGTTAAGTACTACAACTAAGGGTGAAACCCATTGACTATCTGGAATAGGATAGATAAATCCAACTTGTAATAGTTTCTATCATTCTTCTTTCACTATTTATTTCATCATGGGGTTCATCTGTCTTTGTGGTTGCCTTACATGTTTTTGTTTCGTTATCAGTGTAAATGTGATGGATGCATGTTTTTGGATCAATTCCTGGCATGTCTTTGTAATCCCAGGCAAAATCTTTTGAATATTTTTGCAATAATGTTATTAGTTTTTCCTCTTGTGATGATTGTAAGTTTTTACCCATATTCAAATGTCTCTCAGGACTAATTTCAATGACTTTACTGTTTGAATTGGTAATTGAATTTACTAGAAAAATGCTTTCAAATGTACTTTTTAATGACTGTATAGTGCAATTTTCCTGTAAACATTTATTCAAAAGATAACTAGCAGCTTCATATTGAGTTACTCTAAGTTGCTCTAAAAGATTTGGTTCTGAGATGAATAGATGTAACAAGTCCTCACATCAGGGTAATTTTGAGGTCTAAATTGGGCCTCCTAAGAAAATTTACAACCAAAATAAACTTTATAAGAACCAATAGGATTCAAGATGATGATGTCAACCATGGGGCATGATTCACCATTTTTTAAGGTAAAGGGTAAAAATATTAAAAATAATAAAATAATAAAACTACCTTTTCAACTCGTATTTTCAACTTATCTCCCAAAGTTTTTACTCAAATTTTGAGTGGGAGTACTCGTTAGATGATATATTTAATAACTCATCCAAGGAGTACCCTTGTTGCATACTTTTGATGGACCCTACTACACGAAAAATGAGAAATACATGAAAAATGTGATTGCAATCACATTTTTCATGTAGAAGAATCCATCGAAATTATGCAACATGGGTACTCCTTGGATGAGGAATTAAATTTTGCATCCAATGAGTATTCCCGCTCAAAATTCGAGTAAAAAATTTAGGAGATAAGTTTAAAATATGAGTTGAAAAAGTAGTTTTTTATTCTTTCCCTCTAAAATTTGATGATGTAATCAAATTTTATTTTATTATTTCGACTATTATTTTATAATTTCCTTAGGAGGCCCATTTTAGACCTCAAAATTCCCCTAATTTTTTCTTCCTCCTCTCTAAAATTGTAAACTTGATTCAGACTAAGAATAGATTGAAGTCTTGTGGTTATTTTCCATCAAGCCATGATAATGAAAAGGAGATTGAGAAGGAGGATATAATGTAACATGATTTATTTCATCTCTATGTTCAATAATCATGCTTCCTGACCTGCATCCAATGTAAGCATCTACAATGGCTAACCATGGTTGGCCTAAAGTTAAGGGATGCCCTCCCAAGTTTTTTTTTGGCTGCAAAATCAAGAAGTCTACAGGATACTCCCATGAATCCAGTGAGACAATGATATCTTCTAGTATACCTTCTGGAACAACTTTAGATCTGTCTGCAAGTTCTAAAACTGTAGTGGTAGGTCTAGTTTTGTTCAGATTCAAATGTTTTATAGTCTCTGTTGTCATAACATTGATAGCTTCTCCCAAGTCTAATAAAGTATTTGGCACTAAAAAATTGTTAATCAAAATGGTAGCCATAGGAATTCCTGGATCAACATACTTTTCAATGGCTATGTTTGTAGACATGAGACTTGAAAGACTTCTAATTACCTAGATTGTTGATGGATCCTTCTTTCTTCTACCAGATTTATTAATGTATAATTCCTTTACTTTTTTTGCATATATCGGAATGTCTTTAATTGCCTACAACAAAGGAATTTTAACATATGTGTTTTTCAATTCATCTAGAATACTAAATTCAGGGAGAGATATTTGAATATTATATTCTATCAATCTCTCCGAATATGGTGGAGTCTATTTCATAATAGATTTACCCTTCTGAATTTTCTTTTCTGGTTGAGATTGTTCACTTTGTTCTCCTTGTTCTATTTTTTCTTCAATTATTGGAGGAGAATCTTTTTGCAACACCTTCCAAACCTTATGTGGAAATCTTGTACAGGAAGAATTGAATAAGCATGATAATATGTTGCTTCTTGCACATGATATGCTGCTCTTTCCACCTTATTACTTGGATTAGCTACTGGCTGAGCTAGAAATTGTGTTGGTCTAGGAGGTGTTTGGCTAGGAGGTAGCTGAAGTTGTTGCGGTTGAGTTAGCATTGGTGGGTTTTGAGATGGATATGGCATTAATTGTTGTTTCTGGAATTGTTGATATTGAGGAAATGGTTGTGGAGGGTATCGTTGTTGATATTGATACTACTGGGGATGCATTTTCTCTGGTGGTTGGTTTCCATAACTATATCACCTCCAACCTTGTGTAGGTTGGTTTTGATATTGTTGTGGTGGCCAAGCCTGCCATGGCATTGGTGTATTCCATGTATTTTGTGAATATTGAAAATTTTGGGGATTTTTTTGAGGGAATTGTTGAAGCAACCTTGGCTGCCATGGTCTCCTTGGTGCCATATAGTAAAGAGAATCTACTCCTTGCATTTCTTCTCCTTGAAATTCTTTTAATTTAGGATATTTTTCTGTTGCATGATTTTCTGTGCATAGTCCACACACGTGTATACCTTGCAAAGGGAATTCCTTGAGTGGATGTTTTTTTCTACACTTTGGACAGAAAATTGCTAAGATTTCATCTTACTCTTCTTTCTTTTTCTTAGCTTTCAAAACATCTATTTTTGTACCCAAAGTGCTTAAGAGATATGTCTTCAAATTTTCTAGCAGGCTTCCTATCTCCACTCTTGCTACTGCACTTGCTGCAGATTTGGAAGCTTTTGATGAAATATCTCTCTTCCCACTCTTCGCTCTTCCCCTAGAGTATTTTTGACATAATTCAGAAATTTCTTGAAATGGTAAATTAGAAATATCTCCTTTTCCCATTACATTAAGAATGTCTAAATACTCATCTCCAACACCCTTTAGAAAAATAGTGCATATGGTATCATAACTAAGAGAATGATGTTTGGATTTATGTAAATTGTAAAGAAATATTTCCAAATATTCTTCCAGACTTTCGTCCTCTTGTTGTGAAATTCTAAAAATTTCTTCTTTTGAGTCTCTAGCCCTGTAGTAAGCTTGATACTTTTTAAGAAATATTTTCTTCATATCTTCCCAAGAAGCTATAATTTGTTCTCCTAATCCCATGATCCATTTCAAGGCTGCTTCTTTTAAAATAGCAGGAAAAAGTCGAAGCTTATGTGCATCGTCAGTATATCCATATGTTCTACAAAATATGTCAAAGTCGAAAATGAATGTATCAGGATCTTCTGTTGACATTCCATAGAAATTAGGCAATGCAGAAGGTGGAATATTTTTCATTTTTATTTCTTCTCCTAGTATTGCTCTTGCATCTAAAATAGGAAAGCCAAAAGTAGTTTCCTAATCATTGTTAACTTCTTGCTCATTTTCTTGTGTTATTAAATTTTTGTTTTCTCTTCTTACTTCTTCCTCTATTCTTCGAAGTGCTTCTACTCTTCTTTCGTTTTCTGCCTTTATTTTCGCCTCAATTCTCCTTTCTTCTTCTCTTTTTCTTCGCCATTCCCTTTGATGTCTTTCATATTCTAATCTTTTTTCAAGAGTCATGTTTAATCTAGTTGATCCTTCTCCTTCTTCAACCATTTCTTGTTTAGAGATTTGTAGTGTTTCAATAGGACGTTGGATTTGTATTTCTTCAAATACTTTAGTTTCCTGAAGGACAGGTTTCTCTAGTTGTTCAACAATTGATTTTTTTGTGTCTTTTTGTTTCCAAATAGAAGAAGGTTCTTTAGGTGATTGTTTTTTCTTTACCTCAAAGGCTAACAATATTTGTCTTTCAACTAAATTTAATCTCTATCTTGATCTCCGTTTTTCTTCTAACTCTTCTATAATAGGTCTTCTAGCAACTAGTGTTGCTAGTCCTATGGATGAATGAGCTATTGGGGGGTTTTGTTTCACAAATCTACCTTTTTGATCTCTCTCTCTCTAGGCATAAGAAAATATTACTTGAAAGAAAAACTATTTTTTTGTTGTTATTGGTGATTTTATATTGCTTTTGTCTTTCAATATTTTTGTCTTCCTATTTTGACCATTTTGAAATATGCTCCCCTGGCAACGACGCCAAAATGTTGGGTCAATTTGTATTGTAAACTAACACAAGTATATATTATCAATCCAGGTTAGTGGAACTTAGAATAATCCCCAAAGTATATGGGCTTCAGTTGCGATCAATTCAGAAGATGGTTTATTGATGATTAGAGAAATGCATATTTCAAATATAAATCTAACTTAAACAATTTCTAAATTCAGATGTGTAATTAGAAGTAGAAGAATTTCCTAACTTAAGAGATTTGTTTGTCCTTCTCTTAATAATATTACCATGTGAATTAGAAATCAAACTACTTAAATAAAAAATAGATTAAGATACGTGGAATAATAATTGAAGATGCTCTTCACTGAAGAGGTCCTGATTGTCCTTCATCATATATTCATTTATCAGCAATGCTATTGTTAAAACAGGAATTCAGAAAAAGCATGAAAGATGAATCTTAGTTTTTAGTCTCTTTATTAGATAGAAGAAGTATCTAACTTTAAATATTGGTTTCTTTCTTCATATGCATAATAGAAACAAGATTAAGATCCATCAGCAATCAAAGCATGTAAAGGCATGTAAAGATGAATTCTAACTGAAGATCTTGATTAGATAGAAAGAATATTTAACTTTAAACACTTGTTTGTCCTTTCATATGCAGGTTAAAATGATAATTAAATTCATCAATACTTGAAAATAATCAGCATGAACAAATTAAACATAAGCAAACTAATTCAAAAATTGCAGCTACGAAATAAACTAAGAAGTGCACTTAGCTTGGTGTGGGGGCCCTCCACCCATTCCTTGCATAATGAAGGTAAGTTCAGCTACTTAAGACTTCAATTAATCAACCAGCATGTAACAAAATCAAATATGATAGAACATATCTTCAATTATGTCTCCAAGTCTCAGAAATAATAATAATAAGTCATACAAGTTCTACATATCTAAGCCTTCAAAGTTTGAGGCTTAAATAAATAAAGTATCTAAAAAATTCATCTAAAATAACTCAAGTAATCATAACTATCATTATTCTATCTTATCAAGTAGAATTCATCCATCAGATCCAGCATAATCTAGAAAATCCCACAAATTAAGAGTTTTGACCTAGTTTCTAGGGATCCTCGATAAAGACTTGTCCTATTTGACTACCTTTTACCAGGCCTATTAAAGCTTAGTCTGACTGTTCCAACAGGTGTAATCTTATTCTTAGTTCTCAAGATTTTTAGAAACATATCCAACTCAAGCCCAAGTGTCCTGCACATATGCAAACCATAAGGCCATTATGGGAATTTCGGATGTTGTCCAAAAATGCACTTGAATTCAATTTTTTACAAAAAAATCTAATAATTGAAAAACATAATTTAAATACCTATGTTGTGGTTCCTAGAGACAACCTTGAGTTGTGAAAGACCAGTGCCTAGGACATCTTATATAGCAAGGAGCGTATGGTATAACAGAGGGAGTTATCAACGAAAAGCTGGCATGTTATCTCCTGAAAACAGGAAATGTTGATTTGAATGGGACCAAAACCTTCAGAAAATTGACACAAGGAAAGGAATGCTATAGAGGCAATGTGCAAAACTCCGATATAAAAGCATCAGACAATTCAGAGGCAGCTTACTGTAAAGAGGGCCAATTCAGAAATACCTCACAGAAATACATTATCCGAAGGTTTTTGTTGCGTATGAAATATTAAGAGAATACTAGCTGTCATTGAGACGATATCCAGATACACAATATCACCATGTAATGGGCTTACCAATTTAAGAATCCATTCATGACAATAGAGTTTTAAAAATACCCTCTCAAAGAAACTAATATGGCAGAAATATGGTTGAAGTGAATAGTGGAACAGTATATCATGCCTGAGCCATATTTAAAGCGCTTGACTAATTCAAGCATGGGTATCAACTAGGATAAATCCATACCAAAAATCAGTGAGCCACTTTCATTCCAGAAACATGATACAAGAAAGGCGGATGAAACGAAATGATCAATTAAAATAGCACATATGAGAGAAAGTTACACACTGTGAGACATCAAAGACTAGAATCCTCTTTAGAGACGGAACTCCTCCTCACTGAAACCCAACAGGCTCTGTACATTCATATTAGAGTTTTTTACAATATGCATACAAAAATCCTCTTACTGCATAATTTTTTGATAAAATTTGGAACCCTCAATAATATGTTCTTCAGGAGTTTTATAGGAGAAAAAGAAAAACTCGTAAAGGGCGTCGATGATGAATATTTAATTTGCCTCATTAAGACAGGATGGTGGAAACGTGCACGCCCATACTGCTTGATGAATATGTAATGATGTATGTAGTCTGTGGCATTTTTTATGAAATAAATGCACTAGGTGGAAGTCTCTTCAGGAACACGGTAGAGAAATAAAAACCTCATGGGTAGTCTGTCCTTTCCTGGAGAGAAAATTCTGCTGAAATGAAACCTTGAGGGTATTGTTTTCTGTGCATAAACCTTCTGAGTGATCCACAAGGTCTTCAATTTGGTACTCTGCCTTCAAATGGTTAGGTTAAGGCTCCAAAATCTTCAATTACACGCCTTTAACTCTCTGCCTGCAATATTAATGTCTCCGATCATGAAATCTGTGCTTTGAATGACTCTGGAGTGTTTGAAGGAGTTTAACTCTGCTTCTTTAATGGGGGTCATGCCGTAACAACTTCCCAGGCCTTTTTCCATAATTTCAGCCTCTGAGAAATAGTCCTTTCCAGTGTTCTCTATTACTGTAATTAAGATTGTGAATCATGGCAATTTACAGCTGCTCGTACCCTGCAAAACACGAAAAATCATCAAGAAAACAAATGCATGGGAAGGTGGACGCAGCGGGGGTAATGAGGATGACAGCGCAGCATGGTGAAATGGTGGAAAATGCAGTGTGATGGGGGGAAAATTCTCTGGTGAATTTTGGCGGAATACAGAGATTTGAATGCAAAACCTTTGAATTTTGACCCTTTGAATATATAAAGAGAGACGGGCAAAATACGATAAAATACGTGGAAAGGGTGACGTGGTGGAGGACATGTGTCGATGGCAGGTGGACAAGCAATATGGACCGTCCGATCTCAGGAGGATATCGACGACTGAAAACATATCGAAGGGTGATGGACGGCGGGCCCGGGGTATGGATATCTTGGGTTAACTTTCGCGCATCTTCGAAGTGTGATGACCGTTGAATGAAGAGCCCCAGATCGGATGGTTATTATGCATATCGCGCTGGGTCAAATGCCCAACAATAGCACGCTATGAGGGGGTAGTTTTGAAATAGCAATGGAGCCACGTGGCACACACTGAGTGGAATCACTCCGAAATGGAAAATACCGCCCGCCCTCCAAAGGCAGTGCGATGGATACCACTGGTTTTTGAACGGTGTTTTCGGGGGCGAGGACCACAAAGGGGGGTCAGCTGCGGACCGTTGATTTATGGTTTGATTGGACGGTGGATAGGAAATCGGAGTGGTAAATGGGTTGGGCCACAGGTGTGGCGCTGATCAATGAAGGTCGTTCGATCTGTACAGATTGACGGGTAATACTGCGCCTAATACCCCTCCTGCGATAAGCGCTCTCCGGGCTACAGCTTGGTCCAGCGCCTAGGTTATATGGAGAAAAAGACTAAGCGGCTAGGGCCGAAAGGTGCCAAACCTTAGATATTCTCAAATGTGGGTATTTGGCCCTTTTTAATGCAATTTTGAGTTTATAGGAGGGGAATGATAGGTGGAAAAATTATTTTTTAGGCCAAACAGAGGGGCTCTAAAGGGGATTGCTTGCTAGTATTTTACAGAATTTAACAGGATGCTGACGTGATGAACATTGGCTCCACCTGGGGACGGCATGTTCATCCTTGGGAATTTCAAGAACTTCAAAGACCACTATTTAATCTTCTATGTGAACTCTTCCCTTCAGCATTTCTACTTTCTTTTAATAATTCACCATGACACCCATATTATTCAAACAAAGATGAAAATAGAAAAATAATGTACAGTATGATACACCAGGATATCTATGCCTGAATCAAAATTGGAAGTAGGGTTTAAGGAACTAACCATTTACAAGGGCGTCAAGCAAGTCTCCCTGTAAATTTTCCAACTTGAAAGTATTGTTACCCCATTTTTCCATGATTTTAAATGGACCGAACCAGAGTGGGTCGAATTTACCATGTTTCCCTTTTTCAGCTCTTCAGACATCCCTCCTGAGCACTAAATCACCAATCTGCAACTTCTTGTCCTTGGCATGCTGATCAAAAAGGTACTTCATCTTCTCTTGATATTCAGTTAGCTTTTGACTCACCTAGTTTCGTGTTTCCTCCAACTCCGCCAGCTGATTTATTCTCCTGGTCACATCATCAGGCTCTTCTTGAATTTCTTGCATGAATCGGGCTACTGGTATGGCTAACTATATAGGAAATACGGCTGCCCTCCCATATACTAATTCATATGGGGATTTTCCAGTTGCTCTCTTGTTGGTAATTCTATTGGCCCACAGGGCAAATTTCAACTGGGAATCCCAGTTTTTCTGATTTTCATTGATAGCCTTTTTTAGTCCCCTCACTAGGGTCTTATTTGAAGACTCTTCTAAGCCATTTCCTTGTGGGTAATAGGCTATAGAGTGACTTAGTGTAATTTTATACTACTGGAAGAAGCTCACAAACTTTGCAGAATTGAAAGCCTGTGCATTATCAGTTACTATTCTTGCAGGGCAGCCAAACCTGGATATGATGTTTTCTTCCATGAACTTTATTATCACAATGTCTGTTGCATTTCTCGTAGGTATGGCTTCCACCCATTTTGTGAAATAATCAGTGGCAGTTAATATTCATTTATGCTGACCACTCGATGGAGGATGTATTTCACCTATAAAATCAATTCCCCACTTCCTGAATGGTTCGTCCACGTGAACAGGAATCATGGGCAGAGGTGCCATCTTCTGTCTTTCATCAAATTTCTGACATTTCTCACAAGCTCGAACCCGAGCAAAAACATATCCAAAAAGCTTGGGCCAATAGAAACCAGCCTTTAGGATTTTGTGAGTAGTGGCCCTCTAGCTATAATGACCCCCACAGATTCCTTCATGAAATTTGGCCATTATACTCTCTACCTCATCCTCTGTGAGACACAGGAGTAGGATACTTGAGGGATCTCGCTAGTATAGCCGGCCATTGGCAACTATGTACTTTTGTGATTTCAATCTAAGTGTTCTGTATTTAGCTTTATCACAGCTTGGAGGGAAGCTAAGTGTGAGGAGATATTCTACTATTTCTTTGTACCAATGACTGGTAAGGTACTTCATCTATGTTTCCGTAGTAGTTATCTCTACTCCCTGTAGCTCTTCTTTCTCCTCAGATTCCTCACTTGCTATTATGGACAAATTTATACCCAGAGCTTGATAGTTTGATTCAGATAATATTTTTGCAAGCCCTTGTCCTTTGATCAATTTGGTAGGGTGGATGTCTAGCTCATATTCCTGTATTTTGGCAATCCACCTCCCCCTTTTTCCTTCACTATCCCCTTGGATAAGAATTTCTTTTACAGCAGCTGTAGGCACAAATGCAGTGATATGGGATTGCAAGATATACATGCGGAATGGTTTGAGGGATTTCAATAGGGCGTATGCTTGCTTTTCTAATATATTATATTTTAATTTTGCATCACAGAGCACCTGACTGAAGAAGGCAATGGGCTGCTCATACCCTTCCTCATTTTTCTGCAATAAAACTCCTACTATTGTATGACGTGATGCAAAAGAAAATATCATGAAAGGTTTAGGATAATCTGGTCCAGCTAGCACAGGGGCTTCTGCAAAATAATTTTTTATCCTAGAGAAGGCCTCTCATGATTCCTGGGACCACTTAACCTCATTATCTTTCTTCAGCATGTCAGTTATATGTCTAACTATTTCAGCATAGTTAGGAATAAACCTTCTCAGAAAATTAATACACCCTAGGAACACCTGCACTTCCTTCTTGTTTCTAGGAAGAGAAATACCATTTATAACCTCTACCCTCTTAGGATCTATCTTTACCCCATATTTAGTGACAATATGTCCCAAAATATTTCCTTCTTCTAATGCAAATAAAGACTTTTGTGGATTGAGAGAAAGACCATACCTCCTGCATTTATCAAAAGTTCTACGCAAATGCTCAATGTGCTCAGTATCATCCTTTGAAAATACAGTGATATCATCGAGGTAGACTACCAAAAACTTATCTTGCTCCCCAACAAAAGAAATTTTCATGGCCCTTTGAAAAGTAGCCCCTGCATTAATCAACCCAAAAGGCATCCTAGCATACATAAATGTCCCCCATGGAGTGATGAAAAGCTATACCCGATTATGGGAAGCTCCGGAATCTAACATATAGTTATGTAATATCAGGTCATGAATCACTAGAGACACATAGAAGGGAGGAGTAGAAGCATCTAATTCCTCAACATGTGGTCCAAATACAACCATGGGTCTTTCTTCTTGAAGGTTGAGACTATCTGGGATGAGTGCTGCTTCTGGAGGGAGCATGAAAGAGGTGACTTGGGATTGATATGCAGGTTGCTTCAATAGTTCAGTCAAGGGAACTGGGATTTTGACCTTCTCAAGTTATTTTTGCAGACTGAAAGCAGGAGAGGACTTCTCTATCACAACCTCTTTTGATTCTTTATTTTCAGCTGAGGGTTTGACTTATTTTGACACAGGCTTGGTATTAGGGGGAATGACTACTTTTGAAGAGGAGGGAATTTGATCATTAGACTACACAGGTTTGTTTAGAGGCCTCTTACATTTGTCTATGAATTTCTGCATTGCTGACCCCTTCTGAGCAGCTGCTTCCTTCTAGGGTGGCTCTTCTTCTTGATCCTGAATATGATTCCTCTTCCTAGAAGATCTAAGATCATATCTTCTATTGAATTGTGCTTGCATGAAATCAACAAATTGCTTACAATAGTGATCAATTTCTGATTCTTCTGTGTCTCTAGCCTTTTCTTTTTCCTACAATGAGCACTCGGTTCCATTACTTCCTTGCAAGGGGAATTCTTCTCCATCACTATTCGAGAAAGAAAGATTTGCATCCTCCAGTCCATAGGCAGTGTCTTCCGTAGGATCATCTACTGGACCTTCCAAGTACAATGGGTGTGGTACCTGATCTTGTTGTTCCTTTAACTCCCTTTGCAATATTTGCAGGGGTGGTTTCCTATACTAAGGATTGTAACCTCTGTTTGGAATATTCTGGAAATTCTTGGAGGCTAAATTCCGGGCCTCCAATTCAAGCTTGACCAGCTTACTAGACAGGTTCTTAATCATTTTGTTCATTTCTTCAATTATGTCATTTGTTGAGTCTTTGTCTCCATTGGAGGTAGATACCTCCTCTTTTCCCCTTCTCCTAGTATCTTGTTCAGATTTTCCCTTTGATTTACCAGTGGAGGCAAAATTTGCCTCCAACTCTAGTGCATCTATCTGCGCATCATCCAGAGTAGCAGGCTTTCTTTCTCTCAGAGAGAAACCGAATTCTGAATCAAAGGCTGCTACAAAAACAACTTTAGCAGCAGTTTGATGAGGTTTCATATTAACAGGAAGACTCAAATACAATTTATTAAATCTCTTGATAAACTCTAACACTCCTTGATTATGTCTTTTCTTGAGTGTGTTAAACTCAGTCAGACAATTTCCATGATATTTCTTCTCTCCCCATTTCCTCAAAAAAGTATCTTCCATTATTTCCCAAGTGGTAACAAAATGGTTTGCCAATGTCTTAAACCAATTTCGAGCTTCACCATCAAGATATTGGAAAAATAGCCTTAAGACCACATCTAAATGTTCCACATTAAAATTCTCTGCAAAAGAACAGAAGACCTCAAGATGCTTTTGAGCATCAATCTCATTTTCCCCATTCAATCGGGGTAAAATCTTCAAATAATCCTGTGGCATATCATTCAACACTTGAGGTAAGGCCAGGGGAGCATATTTATTTAACAAGAAGCCTGGAACATTGGACATTGGAGGGGGTGGAGGTAGTGCAGTAGTTTGATGTGTAAAAGGAGGAGGAGGAGGTGGGAGTGGAGTATGAATAACAATAGGAATATACTGGACAGCAGCTTAAGGTGTTGAGGGAAACAATGGTCTGTTAATAGTAGATACTTCAGTGACTTCCTTGACCTCTTCGACCTTAGGAGTAGGGTGAAAATTATCTTTATTTCAGACACCTCCCCAGGGTGGACTATCAGAATAGTAATCAGTATCTCCCACAGTGGGGTCAGGACCTAGCACTTGGGCTGCTTGAGAAGAAGAAGATGGAAAATTTTCTATAGACAATTAAGATATTTCAGAGTGGACTGACTTCCTTTCCCTCCAATTTCTCCTATGTATGATATTTTCAGGGTCAGACACTGAAGGTGTCTTTGGTTGTGACGTATCTGACCTCAGGTGCATCTTACGAGGAGCCAGGACTGCAAGTGAATTTATCTAATAAACAAATGTGGAGTCGCTAAGGTGAGGGATCTACAACTCTCAACTCTCCTTACTCACCTACTTGAAGAATGAATTAGGTTTTTTCGAGGCCCAGAGATTTAAATTTTCTCAAATTTGTTCGCCGGAAATGGCACCAAAAAGATGTTGTGGTTCCTAGAGACAACCTTGAGTTGTGAAATACCAGTGCCTAGGACATCTTATATAGCAAGGAGCGTATGGTATAACAGGGGGAGTTATCAACGAAAATTTTGCATGCTATCTCTTGAAAACAGGAAATGTTGATTTGAATGGGACCAAAATCTTCATAAACTTGACACAGGGAAAGGAATACTGCAGAGGCAATGTGCAAAACTCCGATATAAAAGCATCAGACAATTCAGAGGAATCTTACGGTAAAGAGGGCCAATTTAGAAATACCTCATAGAAATACATTATCCGAAGGTGTTTGTTGCATATGAAAGATTAAGAGAATACTAGCTGTCATTGAGATGATATCCAGATACACAATATCACCATGTAATGGGCTTACCAATTTAAGAATCCATTCATGACAATAGCGTTTTAAAAATACCCTCTCAAAGAAACTAATATAGCAGAAATATGGTTGAAGTGAATAGTGGAACAGTATATCATGCCTGAGCCATATTTAAAGCACTTGACTAATTCGAGGATGGGTATCAACTAGGATAAATCCATACCAAAAATTAGTGAGCCACTCGCATTCCAGAAACATGATACAAGAAAGGTGGATGAAACGAAATGATCAATTAAAATAGCACATATGAGAGAAAGTTACACACTGTGAGACATCAAAGACCATAACCCTCTTTAGAGATGGAACTCCTCCTCACTGAAACCCAACGGGATCTATACATTCATATGAGAGTTTTTTACAAGATGCATACAAAAATCCTCTTTCTGCATAATTTTCTGATAAAATCTGGAACCCTCAATAATCTTTTCTTCAAGAGTTTTATAGGAGAAAAAGAAAAACGCGTAAAGGGTGTCGATGATGAATATTTAATTTTCCTCATTAAGACAGGATGGCGGAAACGTGCACACCCATACTGCTTGATGACTCTGTAATGCTGTATGTACTCTGTGGCCTATTTTCTGAAATAAATGCACTGGGTGGAAGTCTCTTTAGGAACACGTTAGAGAAATAAAAACCTCATGGGCAGTCTGTCCTTTCCTGGAGAGAAAATTCTGCTGAAATGAAACCTTGAGGGTATTGTTTTCTGTACATAAACCTTTCAAGTGATCCAAAGGGTCTTCAATCTGGTACTCTGCCTTCAAATGGTTAGGTTAAGGCTCCAAAATCTTCAATTACACGCCTTTAACTCTCCGCCTGCAATATTGATGTCTCCGATCACAAAATCTGTGCTTTGAATGACTCTGGAGTGTTTGACGAAGTTTAACTCTGCTTCTTTAATGGGGGTCATGTCGTAACATCTTCCCAGGAATTTTTCCATAATTTCAGCCTCTGAGAAATGGTCCTTTCGAGTGTTCTATGTTACTATAATTAAGACTATGAATCATGGCAGTTTACCACCGCTCGTACCCTACAAAACACAAAAAATTGTCAAGAAAACAAATACACTGGAAGGTGGACATAGCGGGAGTAATGAGGATGACAACGCAGCATGGTGAAATGGTGGAAAATGCAGTGTGATGGGGGAAAAATTCTCTGGTGAAGGTTGGCGTAATACAGAGATTTGAATGCAAAACCTTTGAATTTTGACCCTTTGAATATATACAGAGAGACAGGCGAAATACGATAAACTACGTGGAAAGGGTGACATGGCAGAGGACACGTGTCAATGGCGGGTGGACAAGCAATATGGACCATCCGATCTCAAGAGGAGATCAATGGCTGAAAACGTATCAGAGGGCGATGGACGGTAGGCCCGGGGTACAGATATCTTGGGTTAACTTCCGCGCATCTTCGAAGTGAGATGACCGTTGGATGAAGAGCCCCAGATCGGACGATTATTATTCATATTGCGCCAGATCAAATGCCAAACAATAACGCGCGATGGGGGGGTGGTTTTGAAATAGCGATGGAGCCATGTGTCACACACTGAGTGGAATCCTTCCGAAATGAAAAATACCGCCCGCCCTTCAAAGGCGATGCGATGGATACCACTGGTTTTTGAATAGTGTTTTCGGGCACGAGGACCACAAAGGCGGGTGAGCTGCGGACCGTTGATTTATGGTTTGATTGGATGGTGGATAGGTGATCAAAGCGGTAAATGGGTTTGGCCATAGGTGGTGCTAATCAATGAAGGTCATCTGATCTATACAGATCGACGGGTAATACTGCGCCCGATACCCCTCCTAAGATAAGCGCTCTCCGGGCTACAGCTTGGTCTAGCGCCCAGGTTATATGGAGAAAAAGACTAAGGGGCTAGGGCCGAAAGGTGCCAAACCTTAGATATTCTCAAATGTGGGTATTTGGCCCTTTTTAATGCAATTTTGAGTTTATAGGAGGGGAACGATAGGCGGAAAAAGGATTTTTTAGGCCAAATAGAGGGGCTTTAAAGGGGATTGCTTGCTAGGATTTTACAGAATTTAACAGGATTCTGACGTGATCAACAACCTGTATATGCATCTTTGGGTCAATATAAGGTGAATAAGATGGTGAATGGATGAATAATATGGCAAAATATGGTGTATTTTCTAAACAAAAAGAGATAAAAACGAGGTCCAACACTTATATTCCTTGACATATAAGTTGTTGTTCAAAATTGTGAAAAAGGTGTTTATATAAAAAAAACCTTTTACCTTCCTTCTATGTGGGTTGTAGATTTACCAAGCTTATCCAAGTCTGTTTTATTGTCAGCAACTGATTCGTCTAATATTCCTAATTAGATTTTAACTAGTTAGAATATTAAAATTTTTTTTGCTAATAAGATAGATGAATAAGAGGGTAGAGGGAACCATAAATCCATTTAGTTGGAATAAAACCACTTCTAATGTGAATTTGGATCAATGCATCTAGATATGATCAAGATGAATAAACCACTCCTTACTATGAATGTGGGTCATTGCTGGTGGATGGGGTCAAGTTGACCAAATCAACAACGAAATCATGGAGGTAGTGGAGATATTGGAGGGAAACACAGTCATAATGATGAGGAGTATCCATGATTGTAGCATCATTATTTTGTGGGGCTAAGGGGGTGTAGGCTCGCAAAGAATATAAGGAATGATATGGCAGCCATAGAAAGCATTATAAATATTTCTTATGTATTTTCTTTTATGACTTTCTGCATGCTTCAACTGTTTAGCGAAGTATGTTGTGTTATTTAGCACAAGGGTGTTTCCGAACGGAAATCCCACCCTCATCCTCAGGTGACATCAAGTGCCTACTTAGGAGAGGTTCTTTGAGATGCATTTCATCATTCAGTATTAGGAAAATATTTATCCCCTATCAGCAGTGCAGTCTCCTTCAATAATTACGCTATCCAGGAGCGCAGATCTAGTGGAGGCATAATATCCCAAGTTTTTGAGCTTATCATCCAATTAGGGGAGCAACCCTTCATCTAGAAATTCATTGGGGAGGAGTAGAAAAATTTTTATCATCAGATCAGCCACCTCCCAGTAGTCTCCTAGATGGAGTGTGTAATTCATCCCTAGGGTTGCATTTTTCATTATTGTCATTTCTAGAAACCCTTTCTCGAATATCTTGTAATTGTGCTAGAAATCCCAGATCTATGATCCCGAAATTTTCTGAGCACCGACTCAGCATATATACACATTCATAGTTTCCAGCAATAGTATATTCTAGTAGGAGTGTTTATTCACAACCTCGCAGAAGTTGGTGCAGGAGAAACATATTATGTCTTGATGTTTAGGGTCATTTTAGGCTTGTTTTTCCTAGCTTGAGTGTCTCTTTCTCAAGCATTTTTACTTCATTTCTGCTATTGCATATAATAAAATGTCTCAGATGATCTATTCATGTATTTTATGTGTTGATGTTTTCTACATTTTCCAGTTCTATGATCTATATTCCCGTTTTTCCTATTTTGGAATATTACGGTGGTATCCGAGCATAATCTTGGCTCAGCCTGTGGGGCACTACATCTATGAAATCTGAAGATGAATAACCTCTTACAGACCAAGAGAAGTGGTATATTTATAGAGGTTATAATTTTTATTATTCAAACAATGAAGAAGACAAAGGCAAGCCTCCAATATTAGGAGAAATGGATGAGAAAGAGTTTCCAAAGCTTCTTCTCCAAACTATGCAAGATATTTCCAAAGAAATCAAGGAGATGAGGGTGGAAAGACAAAAGGAAACCCCAAGAGGATTACAACATGGGGAAATTTTTGACACTTCACACCATTGGTGTGAGCAAGCGGCAGTGTAGGAAGTTCACAATGCTCCACCATGCCTACCTTCCTAGCAGTATGAAATGGGGCTGGAGGACCCCAAGAGTAGGAGGCTCTTGGTGATTAATTTCTAGAATACCAATCTCAATCTCAAAGGTTCAAAGAGAATATGAAATTTGAAGAGTTCTGTCAGATCAAGCATAAAATAAGACCTCGTAATAGCAATAGAAGTGGAGGGTACATGCAGAACAATGATCTGCAGCGTACTATGGGTATATTCTTTCTACATGCTTTTGATGGGTCATCCAAGTGCATAGCTGTAATATTCCAAATTTTCCATAAGACAATTGGAATATTAGAGTTCTTAATAAACTTAATTAATTAATTAAATAAAAGGGTGGAGGGACCCATAACCCCTTAACATGAATAAGATCCACTTTTTTCATGTGAATGTGGATTAATTAGATATAGATCTACATTATGGAGTAGTGGAGCAACTTCTTAATGTGAAAGGAGTGGAGATCACGTCTCATTTAAGAGAAATATCATGGAGGCTGAAGAATTAAAATAATATCATGGGGGGAATCAAATGTAAGATCATAGAGAATTCATGATGAGATGATGGAGGAAGTGGTGAATTTAATCCACACATGATGGAGAGGGTGATCATTACATGCATACATGATGGAGGACATGAAGAGGCAGCGCAGTCAATCATGGATACTTATCTCCACATGTACCGTCCATTTTGGAGGTGGGCCAGGGCTTGGGAAGGCTCACTTTGCATATAAGTAAGATGAAGGAAGAATGGAAGGAAGTCTTGGGTTATTCATTTCTTTGATCTGTTAAATTAGATCTAAATTTTTCATGTGACATTTCTATGCGCGCTTATGCTGTTTAGCACAGGGTGTTTCTGAGAAAAAATCCCACCCTTACCTATGGGGGCCTTCGAGTGCCTACTATGGGAAGGTTATTCTGAGCTTCCATTCATCATATGTCATTTGTGCCACATTTTTCATACATTATACAGCCTACACATATTCTTAAATATCGCATTTCTTCATCAGGGTTTGAGAGGAGGAGGTTGTCCTTCAGTATTTCAGCTGAGGAACCGGTGAAGGATTCATCCCATCACCTTGTACTTCAAGATCAGTCTTCTAGTGCTTTAGATCTATATGAGGCATTAGGTTATCCATAATACATCTCCCAGCAGCAGTAGTTCCATCAGGAATTGCGCATTCCAGCCTTGCATATCTAAGGGAGAAGGGAAGTTTCTAGCATTTCAGCTAAGAATCCAGTGAGGGATCATCCCATAAATTTGGTACCACTGTTCGCATCAGCCTTGAAAATTTTTGTTTCAATTTAAATGAGGCTTTAGCATCTCCCTCCCTTACATCACAATTTTTCTGGTAGCTACATATACAATTGTTGCATCTTGAGGAGGAGGAAGAAGAAGCTATATCTCAAGCTTTCGGCTTGGAGATCTGAAGGAGGGATCAAACCTCAAAGAATAGATATGATTTGACCTTTAGTTCAGCCATCTTACATTCATATCTAGCTTCATATCTGCATAACCCAGCAGTCCAGGGATCAAACCCTAGGAGGGTGAATTTCCAATATCATAGATATGGAATTTCCTTTCTGTGTTATTTTGGGTTTCCATCATAGTGGCTAGATCTAGAAACTTGGCATCATCAGAGCACCAAATCTCCATAGATCTGCATCTCCCTTTTAGCCAGCAGCTGTAAAATCATCATTAGCTGAAGGGACAACATAGTATCGAGCTTCTAGTAGCTCCAGTTACACAGTGCCTATTTTGGCAAGTTTTTAGGGTCATTCAAAGCCACTTTCTTTGGCTAGAGTGCTTCTATTTTATGCACTGTTTTACTTATCCATCTCCACATAATAAAATGGCTCACCTATTCTGGATATTTATGTGTTGTTCATAATATTATGTGTGCACATTCTGTGTTACAAATATTATGTTTTTGTATCAATGCATTATTCCATTTTGGCATATTATAGTGGTATCAGAGCATGATCTTCAGCTCAGCTTGTGGACATTCTTGACAACATAACGAAAACAGATAGTAGGGATCTACTATGGAGGGATTAAATTTTTCTGCATCTCTCTTTAGAACTATGAAGGATCTCTCCAAGGAGATCAATGAAATGAAGATAGAAAGGAAAGTGAAACATCAAGAAGGTTTCAAGATGAAGAAGGTCCTCGTACTTCTTATCAGCAGCAAAGAAGGTTGGAGAAGCAAAGAGCTTCGCATCATTATACTAGATCACCTTTCTTTCAGATGGAAGGTGAATGGTATGAATGTGAAGGAGAATTGGGGTATGAGACCCTAAGATAATATATGTTGGAGTAGAAGTCACAACCAAGAGCATTGAAGAATAATCTCTCTCTCCAACAATTTTTGCAACTCAAAGAACATAGTAGATACCGAAGCAGCAATAGAAGAAAGAGGCATAGATTATTCTTGCCTACATTTGATGGATCTTCCAAAATCATATTGAGAGCTTGGAGGGAAGAATTATCTACATTATTTCTTCAATATCCTACAACAGAAAGAGAGGGTGTTGATTTTGCAGCACTGCACCTAGATGGTGAAGCAAGATATTGGTGGTTCAATTGCATGTCACACATGAAAGTGTCTAATTATGCAAATTTCAATCAAAGAATGAAGAAGAAGTTTGGTAGAAAGAAACTGGATACATCTCACATGGTGACATCTCCTATCATTGAGAAGATAGTGCATGAAAAACCAAAGGAAGATGTCTTCATTATCACTCAGGAGGAGGAGCCTCTACCACCACCATCAGCTGCAGATGTACTCACATCAGGAGGAGGATGACTTGCATCTTCACAAGATGGTCTTGAACTCTTGACATTTGGAGCCCCATGCATGATACATGGAGTACATGAGGATGAGGATGATTCCAGCACTGGTACATTGATATAAGAGTAGCCATCACTCTTACCAGCAGTTAGAGAGACTATTATCTTGGTTGGAGGAACTCTTGTCGTCTTGCAAGAGGTTCCTACACATAAGTTGATCCAAGGTTTGAATTTATTTCCCTCTCATATTGTTTCAGTACCTCTTATTAAAATTTATGGGGACATGCCATCAGGGATAATGCATAACCAAGGGTTAGAGCAGCATGTTGAATTGAAGCAACAACCTATCACTGTATAGAGGACCCTTGATCTAATCAAGGAAAAAATGAAAAACTATCCCATTTTTTCATTGATGAGCTACACTAAACCCTTTGAGTTGGAGTGTCGAATTTCAGAAGATGGGATGAGTATGATCCTATGTACAAAAACTGGCTATGAGTTAATCCTTTTTCCTTGCTATGAGACAGTAGAGAGACCATTGTTAATGAGTAGCAGTGATGAGAAGAGGACCCATTCATTAGTGGAGAATTCCAATGGCAGCTTCATTCATGAAGCATTGGAGAATCAGATGATAGATGGTAGACATCTTGAGATGGGAAATATTTTTCCTTTTCAAGATGACACTTTCTCCATGAGATCTCATAGCTCAAAGAGAGATTTATACCTACAACATATGCATAACCTTACGGGTTTTGGAGGGCCATTGATGAGAAGAGGATCTCATGGAGAGTTCTCATTGGAGGTGCACTTCAACATATCATGAAGTGAAAAGTTATTCAACAGTTTGAGGAGGTTGGTGTCCTACAATGGGTGAATACCAAGTTTATGCAGAATGAGATCCATCATCCACATTAGGATGAATGGTTTTTTATGTGAAGCAAGGGGCTACAAAGCCACTTGTAGAACTATGAGATAGACCAGCAAGAAGCTTGGTTGTGCTAGCTTCTCTTGGGTGAGTATGGTTACTACCCAACAACACATATTTTCATGATCCATGCCTTGCACAACACTCATGTAATGAAGAAGGATGCATGGTTGCACAAGCTTCTATTTGTTGAGTATGGTTACTACCCAATGGTTCATTTTCTTTGACTCATGCCTTGCATATTAATGGCATAATGCAACAGAAGAAGGCATGTTTACTTTGGTTTTTTGTGAGAGATTTTGGCCATCACATGACATATCCTATGTCTATGTGTATTGTAATGTTTGAAACTTGGCATGGCACTCTCATGATGTATCATAATGTATCTTGGTTATATTTGTCTAATGTGACATTCTATATGTCAATATGTATGATGATACTCCATAGTTCACATGATGATGTGAGGAGGCAGCAAGAGATCTTGTTTCTTTGGTTGCTTTTGGGAGAGTTTGGCTTGACATACTCCCCTACCTTGCATGGTAAGGATGGAGGATGGAAGCAAAGGGTCTTAATGCGGTGGCTCCTATTAGGAGAATATGTGCACTACACATGGTATGATAATGATGTGGTGGGGCAGCAAGATTCATTGTTGCAATGGTTTCTCTTGAGAGAATATGGCCAACCCACTTGGTATTTTGATGGTTTGGTGTGGAAGTAGGGAACATCACTGTGGTGGTTACTATTGGGAGAATATGGTTTGACATATTTGTCTACCCATATGTCTCTACTTCTTCTATTGCATAATGTTGGGATGATGCTTGGATCCATCAAGGCCAACAGGGCTAATAATGGAGGCACGAAGAGCCTCTTTCTACATCATGTAGCATGGAATGGAGATATACTTTGTGACATGGAGCTTTCATTTTGTGGAAGGAACCACTTTTCTTTATGTATCTCATGTATTGTGGAGGATGTTGCGTAGCTTGTGGTTGTCATTTGGAGCTTCATGATTGATTAGGGACATATAGCTACATAGTTAAAGGTCACTCTAGACATTCTAGAGAGGCAACATTGGTGTTGGGCATGCATAAATAATTTCAAAAAATGGGGAGACCTTCCTTGTGTGGATCCCATTTTGAGGGGAATAGATTGCTCTAGAATCTACTCTATTAGTTACTTGGGGTCAAGAAACATTTTCGTGGGGAGGACTGTAATATTCCAAATTTTCCCTAAGACAATTGAATCCTTAGAGTTCTTAATCAACTTAATTAATTAAGTAAATAAAAGGGTTGAGGGACCCATAACTCCTTAAAATGAATAAGATCCACTTTTATAATGTGAATGTGGATTAACTAGATCTAGATCTACATTATGGAGTAGTGGAGAAGCTTCTTAATGTGAAAGGAGTGGAGATCATGTCTCATTTATGAGAAGGATCATGGAGGTTGAAGCAGTCAAATAAGATCATGGAGGGAATCAAATGTAATACCATAGAGCATTCATGATGAGATGATGGAGGAAGTGGTGCATTTAATGCACACATGATGGAGAGGTTGATCATCACATGCAAACATGATGGAGGACATGGAGAGACAACACAGTAAATCATGGAGACTTATGTCCACATGTACAACACAGTTTGGAGGTGGGCCAGGGATTGGGAAGGCTCACTTTTCATATAAGGAAAATGAAGGAAGAATGGAAGGAAATCTTGGATTATTCATTTCTTTGATCTGTTTAGATCTAGATTTTTCATGTGACATTTTTATGCATCCTTATGATTTTTTAACCAAGTCTACAGTGTTGTTTAGGACATGGTGTTTTCGAGCGGAAATCCCACCTTTACCTATGGGGGACTTCGAGTGCCTACTCTAGGAAGGTTATTCTGAGCTGCCATTGATCATCTGAAATTGGTGCCACATTGTTTCTACTTTATGTATGCCACACATCTTCATAAATAACACATTTATGCATCAAGTTTTGAGAGGAGGAGGTTGTCCTTCAGTATTTCAGCTGAGGAACCAGTGAAGGATTCGTCTCATCACCTTGTGCTTAAATATTAGTCTTCCATTGCTTCATATCTATATCAATAATCAGGTCATCCATCATACATCTCCTAGTAGCAGCAATTCCATCAGGAATTATGTATTCCAATTTTAAAGATCCAAGGGAGAAGGGAAGTTTCTATCATTTCAGCTAGGAATCCTGTGAGGGATCATCCCGCCAATTTTGTATCACTGTTTTCCTAATCCTTGGTAATTTTTGTTGCATTTTACATTAGGCTTGAGCATCTCCCTCCATTACAATGCATTTTTTCCAATAGCTGCATATTCAGTTGTTGCATCTTGAGGAGGAGGAAGAAGAAGAAGCTAGATCTCAAGTTTCTGGTTTGGAGATCTAAAGGAGGGATCATCCCTCAAAGCTAGATCTAATTTGTACTTCAGTTCAGAAATCTTACATTCAGATCTAGCTTCAGACTTGCATAACCCAACGGTTAATGGATCAAACCCTAGTAGGGTGAATTTTCAATATCATAGATCTGGAATTTCCTTTATGGGTTATATTAGGTTTCCATCATAGTGGCTAGATCTAGAATCTTGGAATCATTAGAGCTCTAGAGCTCCATAGATATGCATCTCCCTTTTAGCCAGTAGCTATAAAATCATCATCAGCTGAAGGGACAACGTAGTATTGAGCTTCCAACAACTCTAGCTACGTAGTTCCTGATTTGGTAAGTTTTCAGGGTCATTCAAGGCCACTTTCTTTGGCTAGAGTGCTTCTATTTTATGCATTGTTGTACTTATCCATATCCACATAATAGAATGGCTCACCTATTCTGGATATTTCTTTGTTTTTCATAATATTATGTGTACACATTCAATGTTACAAATATCTTGTTTGTGTATCAATTCATTATTCCATTTTGGGATATTACAACAACCAAGGCTTGGGTGGAAAAATAAGACATCTATTTCCATCTGAACGAAGTATCAGAGTTTGAAGCTATTAAGATAGTAGCATTATACCTAGAAGGTGAAGCACATGAATGGTGGTTTCATGGTCTATCTGCATTGGGGCATGTAGGTGTGATTGCATGTGAAAAATTCACCTGGAGATTGGTAGAAATATTTGACCAAAGAGATCCAAAGGCACACTTTGTTCAGCTAGCTAAGTTCAAGCAGTCAGGAAATATGGAGACCTATATCTCTAAATTTCTGAAACTATCTGTCATGGTTCCAGATCTATCTATAGCTAGGAGAGTATACATGTTCATTGATGGGCTAGCAGAGCCTTTGAAGGGGTTGGTAAAGTCCACTATACCAGCTACACTCCAAGGGAAAGAGCTCCATTTCAACAAAAACCCACCTTTCAGTCAAAGTGGAAAGATATTAAGGTTCCTCCCCCAAAGGGGAACCAAGGCAAAGGAACTCCTAGTGATGATTTCAAGAGATATTCGAGGAGGAGGAACCTTTGCTTCACTTGCCAAGAATCATGGGCACCAGGGCAACGGTGTGTTGCCAGAAAGGCACATTATATTGAAGTATTCTCTGACAGTGAAGAGGATGAATAAGAAGAGTTGGAAGTATATACCAGTGACGTAGCACCAGGAGAAGATCCATGACCACTAGGAGGTGGAAATGGAGCATTTTCTCCAACTGGAGGATTCCTTGTAGTTTTGTAGGGAGTTCCCAAGTATTTGACATGGAGAGCCCGAGGCATAGTTGAGGGGTAGCAGGTGTCGATATTGATAAACAGTGGGGCTGCCCACAATTTTATTGATACCCAACTAGTGCAAAGGAGAGGCATAGCCACAAATGATTTTGAAGGATTATCAGTTTTGGTTCTAGGAGCTATAACTATGCAATGTGTGAAGTATGTTTCGGTATTGACTGTAATTTTGGGGACTTACACATTAACAGATCACTTCTTTATGGTCGATATTCCTGAAAAATATGTGATATTGGGTGTATAGTGGTTGATCACACTAGGAAAGGTCACCACAAATTGGGTGACCTTGGAGCTGGAATGGATAGATAAGAGGAGCGGTAAGCACCAAATGATCAGGGGTAGGCACACCTATCCACCTCAGGTAGTCTCAACACATAGGATGGAGGTTTATGTTAGGTCCCTATATTACTAGTATAGTCCCTTATTGTTGTTAGTGTAACCCCCTTATTGTTATTATTGTACCCCTGTAACCCCCATATTGTTATTATTGTGCCCTTAAATTATTATTGTTAGGTTGGCCAGGATTACATTGTGGCCCCACTAGGATTACATCGTGGCCCCATGGACTCCTATATATAGAAAGGAGGTTTTGTAATTTGTATCATCGAAGAATTTTTCATTCATGTAATGTATTGTAGGTTTCCCCCTCTAAGTGGCTTATTTCTAAGGCGTTGATATCTCTTTTCTTCTATTTTTGGAGCTGGTTTCACAACATTTGGTATCAGAGCTTTGGATTCTAGGGTTTCACTGCTCCAAACAAGTCATCGTGGCATTTTAGCTATAACATTTTTTCTACAAAGTTTCAGAAGCTGAAATTTTTAGGGTGCGAAGAAATTTTTTTTAGGAACATCGTCACAAAATTTCAGAGCTTGGTTCATAATATTTTTGGAGATATGATCTGTGGAAGTTAGCTCTTTTTGCAAGATCCTCAATTTAATCTAAATAGGTCATTGTAGCATTTGCGCTATAATGTTTTTTATACGAAGGTTCAGATTCTAAAATTTTTAGGGCGCGAATCTGAAATCTTGAGGAAACATGTCGCAAAATTTCAGAGCTTGGTTCACAATAGGTTCGAAGATATGATCTGTGGAAGGTAGTTCTTTTTCAAGCTCCTGAATTTCATCTAAAAGAGGTGATTGTGGGAAAATCTTCATAACTCTCTCTCTGAGGATCGGATTGGAGTACCGTAAAAAGTGGCCACAAGTACATGGACTGTAGTTTATTGTATATCAATTTTAGAGCTAAAAGATGAAAAAGTGATCCATGGAAAGTCGTACAAGTTCTATCTACTGAAACAATCCATAATTAGGTCATTGTGGGAGGGTGGACATAACATTACCTTGAAGAATCCAAATCAGCTCTAACTATGGGAATTTTGAAAGATAATTTTAAAAGGCTACTCCAAGGGTCACTGATCAACATTGAAGAGCCACAATCAAAGAGATAATCCAATTTCAATATTGAGCTCCTCAAAAGAAAGAAAAAGGTGTGTATTTTTTTCCGAATTTCATAAGTCTTTTTTGAAGAATCAATTTGAATTGATTTCAAGGGCATACTGTAGAATAGATATTGATATTGGGTTCTAAAATTCCCCATTAAAATAATTCAACACCCATTAAGCCTTCAAAAGGCTCTAGTATGGCTCATGAAGATAAAGAAATGCAACATGACATATCAAAATTACAAGAGCAAGTGCACCAAATTTCGCTCTTGCAAAGAGGAACAAAAAATGAAATGGATGTTTTGAAGAAAATCATGGAAGCTACGATGGATGGCTCAAGAATAATATGCATGGTTTGAAGAATAATATGCATGGTTTGAAGAAAGGCATGCCATCTAAGATAGGATGGCATGTTCTCCGGCATGGAATCTAAGATGGATGACATGGAAGCTAAGATCGATGAGAAAATGGAAAACACGAAGAATGATCTAAAAGAAAACATGGAAGGTTTGAAAAAGTTGATACAAGAAATGTTTCCTAATAGTGAAAAGATAGTAGAGGAAACTCATGATGAGAACAAAATAAATGTTAATCATGATTTCATAAAATCTAATGTTGGCGGGAAGAACCACCATATTCCAAAAATGGATATGAGGAAGTTTGATGGAAAGGATCCTGTAACATGGATACTGCATATGGAGCAATATTTTGATCTCCATAATGTGCAAAACACACAAAAGGTACGCATTGCAACTTTACATTTAGAAAAAAATACATTTGTATGGTATCGATGGCTTTGCTCCCGTAAAAAATTGTCACTTGGTCAATTTTTACGGAGGAAATGATAGCACATTATGAGGATACAAAGAGCAACACCTTCTTTAGCCAATTGATAAACCTCAAACAAAAGGGTTTAGTGGGGGAGCACATTGAGGACTTCCAAAAATTGAATATAAGGGTAACTAATATTCCACAGGAACACAGGATCGATCTCTTCATAGGTACTTTAAAGGATAACATCCAAAATGAAGTTCGCGTTTTGGAACCTGATTCATTGGAGAAGGCATTCAGGTTGGCAAGAAAAATTGAATGTAAAATTATGGCGACAAGGAAGCCTACCACTCACTTCTATAAATAAGGAAGTGTTGCTACACCTAGATTTCCACAACCTAAAAGGTTGAAACCACAATAATTGGAAGAAAAAAGAGAAAAAGGGCTTTTCTACAGTTGTGATAGCAAATACACTAAAGGTCATAAGTGTGTTGATAAGAAATTATTTTACATAGATTGTGAAGAGGAAGAAGAAAATGAACAAGAAGAGGATATACACCAGGAACTAGCCCTAGAAGAGGAAGAAATGAGTCTGACCATATCGTGTAATGCATTGGCAGGAATTACCACTCCTCAAACTCTTAAGATAGAAGGACATATCAAGAAGAAAAGGGTAATAGTGTTGATTGATTCAGGTAGCAACCATAATTTTATTCATTGTAAGGTAGCCAAGGAATTGAATTGTTTCCTATACCCAGCACTAGAATGTCAAGTGATGGTTGCAAATGGAGGAAATATAAATTGCTGTGGAAAATTCCATAATATCAAGCTAACCATGGGGGAATATGTATTGAATAATCCAATGGTTTCCATTCCTATGGGAGGTGCTGATGTTGTACTATGATTACAATGGTTACAATCTTTGGGGACGGTAGCGTTTAATTTTCAAGAATTTTTCTTGAAAAATTTTTCAGAAGGAAAGGAAGTCGAATTACAGGGTATTGTAGGGAAGCCAGGAAATATAATTAGCTCTAATTTCATGACAAAGCTTCTAAAGGAATAAAAACGAGGCGTGATTTCACAATTATGCTCACTAGAAGTTCTAACATCAAAATTGTCTATTTCTGCATATCTCCAACAAGTCTTGGACAATCATTCCAAGGTGTTTGAAACTCCCAGAGGATTCCAAAATATTTGTGATCATGATCATGCTATTCATTTGATTCCCGGAAGTGTTCCTCCAAACATCAGGCCTTATAGATATCCCTATGTCCAAAAGAGTGAAATTGAACGTATGATTGTAGAAATGTTAGAGGCAGGTATAATTAAACCTAGTCAAAGTTCTTTCTCTGCTCCTATAGTATTGGTACACAAGAAGGATGGTTCATGGCGCATGTGTCCAGATTATAGGGAGCTCAATAAGCTCACCATTAAAGATAAATTTCCCATTCTTGTGATTGATGAATTATTGGATGAATTACATGGAGCAATTTATTTTACCAAGTTGGATCTTCGTTCAGGATATCATCAAATTAGAATGAAGACTGAAGATATTCCAAAAACAACATTTCGACCTCATGAGGGTCATTATGAATTTTTGGTCATGCCTTTTGGCCTTACCAATGCACCTTCTACATTTCAAGGGTTGATGAATTCCATTTTCAAACCCTTCCTTAGAAAATTTGTGCTAGTATTTTTTGATGATATACTAATCTACAGCAAGTCTTGGAAGGATCATGTTGAACATGTTTATAGGGTGCTCAAACTATTGCAGGAGAAACAATTATATGAAAAAACATCCAAATGTTTCTTTGGAGTACAAGAGGTGGAATATCTGGGTCATATTGTATTTCACGAGGGTGTTAAGGTAAACCCTAACAAAATTAAAGCCTTTAAGGAATAGAAAGTCCCCACAACCATAAAGCAATTGCAAGGATTTCTCGGGTTAACAGGGTATTATCGCAAGTTTGTTAATAATTATGGGAGAATAGCAGCACCTTTAACAACATTATTGAAGAAAGATGCATTTTCATGGACTCCTAAAGCAACTAAGGCCTTTTAACATCTTAAAGAGGCAATGTGCCTAGCACCGGTCTTAGCTATGCCAAACTTCAAAAAAACCTTTATTGTGGAATGTGATGCCTCAGGAAATGGAATTGATGTTGTTTTAATACAGGAAGGAAGACCCATTGCTTTTGAAAGTTGTCCAATCAAAGGAAAGTATTTACAAAAACCTATTTATGAGAAGGAAATGTTAGCAATACTGCATGCACTAAGGAAATGGTGAACTTACCTAATGGGAAGACACTTCAAGGTAAAAACTGATCATGATAGTCTTAAACACTTTTTGGAACAAATAATGTCTTCAGAAGAGCAGCAAAAATGGGTCACAAAGATGTTGGGTTATGACTTTGAAATAATCTACAAAAAAGGAAAGCTTAATGTTGTTGCAGATGCACTCTCAAGAAATAATGAAAAGGTGGAAGCATTTCTTTGTGCCATTTCTATTATCCAACCAGATTGGATAACTGAAGCAAGAGATGAATGGAAGAAGGACAAAGATGTATGGACACTCATTCAAAAGTTGCAGCAAGATCCTAGTACATCTGATACATTTAGTTGGAAAAATGATTCCTTATGGTACAAAGATCGTTTATATCTTTGTAAGAATTCCCAACTAAAACAAAAGATTCTTCTGGAATTGCACACTTCTCCTTTAGGAGGACACTCAGGATTTTTAAAAACTTACCACAGGGTGAAGAAATATTTTTTTGGGATGGCCTTAAATCTGATATTCAAAATTTTGTGGCGGAATGTTTGGTTTGCCAGCAGAATAAAGTTGAGACAATTAAGACCCGGGTACTTCTACAACCTTTATCCATTCCAAGTCAACGTTGGGAGGAGATTTCAATGGATTTTATCACAGGTTTACCTAAGTCCAAAGGAAAGAGTGTCATCATGGTGGTAGTTGATATAATTACCAAGTATGAACACTTTTGTGCATTATCTCATCCATTTCAAGCAAGTACATTTGCTAATACATTTACGGACACAATTCAAAAGCTACATGGAAACCCAAGGGTTATTGTGAGCGACAAAGATCCCGTTTTTACTGGAAATTTTTGGATGGAGTTATTTTATTTTTTGGGTACTCAATTAGCTCATAGCTCATATTATCATCCTCAATCTAATGGTCAAACTGAGACGGTAAATAAATGTTTGGAAGGATATCTTAGTTGTTTTTTATCTGATAAACAAACGCAATGGCTCAAGTGGTTACCTCTCGCTAAATGGTGGTATAACACTTCCTTCCATACTGTAGCAAAAATGACCCCATTTATGGCACTTTATGGATATCATCCACCATCCATCACATCATCTTTAAGAGAAAATTTTAAGGTTCAAGTAGTGGAAGATCACATGAACATCAACAGAAGTTCTCCAACTCTTAAAAGATAACACGATTGTACAAAATCGAATGATAGCAGGCATATCAACATAGTAGCAAGAGAAGTTTTGATGTAGGAGGCGGAGGTGTTTTAGCTACAACCATACAAACAAATGTCCCTCAAGCAAGCTAGAAAGGATAATTGGGATAATAAATTATGCGTAAATATATAAATTCCTTACAAGGAATATTGCAATATTGGTACTATGACACAAATTGGAGCTTCTGCTTGTCACGAGTACATCCAGGTTCCATGTTTATGTAAAAGTTATCAGGTAAAATCTTCGAGTTTGACAATATTTCCAGAACTTTATGAGGAAGGAAAAATCATATTGGAACCTGAAGCGGTCACAAAAACAAGAACTCGACAGCTACGGAATCGATCAATTTCGGAGTATCTCATCAAGTGGAAGAACTTACCCACTAAAGATTCTACATGGGAGGATGAGAATTTTATACAGAAGCACCTAGAGCTACTCAAGCATTGAGGACAACACTTTTTTGAAGAAGAGGGGCATGTTAGGTCCCTATATTACTAGTATAGTCCCTTATTGTTGTTATTGTAACCCCCTTATTGTTATTATTGTACCCCTGTAACCCCCATATTGTTATTATTGCGCCCTTAAATTATTATTGTTGGGTCAGTTAGGATTACATTGTGGCCCCATGGACTCCTATATATAGAAAGGAGGTTTTTCAATTTGTATCATCCATGAATTTTTCATTAATGTAATGTATTGGAGGATGCCCCCTCGAAGTGGCTTATTTCTAAGGCTTTGATATCTATTTTCTTCTATTTTTGGAGCTGGCTTCACAACAATTTATTTGCGTAGAGGATACATTGAATGGGTAGTAGAAATACGTATGTCAGAGGCAGAAGGCAAGGGTACACTAGTCCACTTGGATGTGTAGTCTATTCTAGATCGCTATTCTACAGTATTGGGGACATTCCACCAAGAAAGCTAGCAGACCGAGGGTTTGAACATACCATTAAGTTGGAGTAGGGGATCCAAGCAGTGATCACCACACCCTATAGGAACCCCAAATCCTACAAGGATGAGTTTGAAAGAGAAATCCAAGAGCTCTTGGCTTTAGGACATATCCCACCTGGCACCAGTCCTTTTTCTTCTTATGTGGTCTTGGTGAAGAAGAAGGATGGCACATTGAGCATGTGCATTGACTATAGAGCCTTGAATAAGAATACAGTGAAGAATAGGTACCTAATTCCCAGGATCGATGAGATGATGGATGAGCTAAGGGGATCAAAATTATTTTCAAAGATTTATTTGAGGTCGGGGTTCCATCAGATCAAGGTAAGGGATCAAGATATCCCTAAGAATACATTAGATGTCATTATGGCCACTTTGAGTTCTTGGTGATGCCCTTTGGGCCAACCAATGCTCTGACTACTTTTCAGTCTTGTATGAACCACATCTTCCATGGTTAGTTGAGGAAATTTTTGCTAGTTTTCTTTAATGACATTCTCATTTAAAGTCGTACATGGGAGGAACATCTGCAACATATTGAGATAGTATTACGCATTATAGAGGAGAAAAAATGCTATGCTAAGCTCTACAATTGTGAGTTTGGGCTCACAGAGATGCTTTATTTGGGCCACATAATTGGAGTGGATGGAGTAAGGGTCCATGAGAAGAATATCCATGCTATTGAGGATTGGCCAGAGCTAAAGAATGTAACAGAACTTTGGGGGTTTGTATGCATCTTCACCTACTACCAGAATTTTGTCAAAGGGTTCTCCCAACTAGCAGCACCATTCACAAATCTAACCAAGAAGGGAGCCTTTGGTTGGATAGATACTGCGTAGAGGGCCTTTGATAGGCTCAAGGAGGTGATGAGTAGTTGTTTGGTGTTGGTATTCCCAGATTTCACTCAGCCCTTTGTGCTGGAATGTGATGCTTCAAAGGAGGGCATTAGCACAGTCTTGATGTAGGGGGGTGTTGGTTTGAGGGGTCCTGAGCCAGGTTCATATTTGAGGTTAACCAATAAATGCCTGCACTACTGGCCCTTTTGGAAATGACCTTATTGTGCAAGTTAAGGTCTCACGCGAATTAGTATGGGAGGGTGTTGGAACCAAGTTTTCGCACCTTGAGAGAGAGAGATATTTAATGAAGGGGGTGCCCTTATATTTAGAATAGTTCTACGCAAAGAAAGTCCTAACCAAAAACCCTTAAAAATATACTTAATAGAATGAATTGTGCACAACTGTAACTCATAAGATAACCAATTAACAGAAATAATATAACTCCATAACATCATATCTATGCATTCATTGTTCTTTAAGAATTTACTACAAGTGCGCAATCAATTTACTAACAACATTAACTTATCACATAAATAACTTGTAATTAACACATAGTGCAACTCATAGCACATCACAGAGACATTAATACCAGTAAATGTCCTTATATTCATCAAATAGTTCAAATTCTTCTTACATACTCTTTCACATACCTACACACATAGTCAGCAGGGTCTGCACACATCATGACTTAGGGTCTCCACGCATATAGCCAGCAGGAGCCCTTACCCAGACAAAAACCTCAAAACATATCTATCATGAGAAATCATACCATAAACTTACATTTACTTAATTCTTCAACTCATCCTAGACTTCTTATTTATATATCTAGCCTGCGCTATACTAGTGTCCGCAAACTGTGGTTTGAGACCCCTAGATCTACCCTTTTATCCCATTACAATGCATGAGGGACTTTGACCCGACCCAAAGTCCCTTAAATTGTTCTATGCGTGACTAAATGACTCACAATATGCCAAAAATGTATCCAAAATTGAATTCAGGGGACCCCGCTCCAACAAGCCCCCAACACAATCTTTTGACTCATCCTGAGTCACAGCGACGGTGGGGTCTTCATATTCCTCTAGAGTTGTTTGAGGGCAGTAGAAAATAGCATTATAATGTCCTCACTTTGTGTGGCTAAATTATGTGTGATCTCGACAAAATTTTGTGAGGTTGGCCCCTTAGTAGCCAAAGTGACAATGTCCAATGTCTGATTCAATGTTTTGACTACAACGTCCAGGTCTTGCGAAAGTTTCAATGCTTCATCCACCCAGGGTTTCATATGATCACTGAGAAATTGATTTTTATGGTGGAGCCCCTCAATTTTGTCTCTGAGAGCATGACTAATGCAAAGTAGCGCCAGTCGCTAGGTTGCAACAAGGGCGGGCATGATTACCTCCAACTGATCAAATTCCTGCTCCTTGTGGCACAGCACCTGAGTGAATTGTTCGAGAAGCAGATATCACTACACTGATGACCATAGCTCCATAGTGGTATCCATTAATTTATAACCTTTAGTGATGTTGGCATAAATACTTCTGGTGGCTGCCTTAACCAATGTAGCTTGCTGGCCTCACACCTCCAGAGGAGGCTCAGGCTATAGCTTCGCCTATAGCACAACAATTTGTTGCTCGAAGTCTACTTTAACAATCTAGACTTTGGACCTGGAAGCATTCAATGCAACAACCAAGATTTCATTTTTTTCCTGGGGCGCGGCAGAGGCGGGAATGATTTCAGCCACTTCTATGTACAACCGGTCTATTAAGTTCTCTATCTCAGCTCGTTGTGCAACCACCGCTTGCTGCACTGCTTGTGCTTGGGCAGATTATGCTGCCTTGGTTGAGATTTTCTACCCTACCTCACTCAGCTATTTTTTTGCATGTACTTCTCTACTTTGTAGCTCAACAAAGATGAAAAATTGGAGAGCTTGTAGCTGCCCACTCGTTATCCTTGCAAGGTCAAGGCTGACCTCTATGCATGCTTGGACCTGCGCACACAAGGTTGGTGGCTCTACGATCATGGTTGCACCTGGTAAGGGGGGGATTCTTCTTTCTGTTGCAACGGTCATGGATGTTTCTGGAAGGCTCGCTTGAATTAACTTTGCTTGGTTCACACTCGCTTGCAATGAGTCTGCCTTTAGCTGCAATACTTGTAATTCGGACTGCAAGGCCTCCACCACAACCTTGTGTTTTTCTTCCAGGGTAGCCCATCTATCCTTTGATGTTGTGGTGACTACATCTGCGATATTTTTCAGGTCCTCATCGGTTAAGGTGACCTTCGTATCTCCGCCAGACTTTTCTCCCTTTAGCTTCATGCGTTGACCTTTGGTAGACTCGCCAATGAAATTTGCACCTCATGGGGGATCCGCACCCTCCACACTGACTCGTCCAGTCTTCATATAATTCTCTGGTTCCTATTTATTCCCCTTATCAGTGCCTTTTTTGGTCTCTTTGGTGGCCTTTTTCCCGCTGGAGCACAACTCTTTGTCCTGTGGCAGAGCGATACCTTTTGGGGCTGTGTCATTTCCATACGTGCCTATTGTAACTAGAGTGGTGGATTTGAGTCTAATCTTCCACGCAGGTGGCCTTATTGTGATGACTTGGTCCACTTATACTTCTGTGACGATGTAGCATATAATGTACCATGTGAGGTCTTTGCACGCTCTAATTTTCACATTGTGCATAGTGACGTGGAAGTCGATGATGCGCTTGTATTTATCATACACTGCAGCTGATAGGCAGGACCTGGAGTGTATTTTTGTCACTAGTGCACCTTAAAACAAAACCAAAAACACCTTATTATCCTTGATGCGTTGCGGGTCCTTGGAGTCCCACAGATTCATGTAGCGTGCCCCCTTGCATACTGTAATATCTCAAAATGGAAGAATGCATTGATACAGAAACACAATATTTGAAACACAGTAAATTTACATACATATTATGATAAAAATAGTTATATATATAATATTTGACCCATTTTATTCATTGGAGATGGATTTCAGTTACAATAGTGTACAAAATAGACGTAATCTAGTGAAAGAAGTGGCCTAGAATAACCCTGCAAACATGCTACAACAAGCACTGCATAACTAGAGAGCTACAAGAAGCAATACTGTGTTGTCCCTTCAGCAGATAATGAACATGTGACTATTGTTTGAAATTGAAATGCATATTTATGGATTTTAGGAGCTCTCATGATGCCAAGATTCAAGATCTTCCCAATGTGATGGAAATCCAAGATAACCCAGAAAGGATTTTCCAGATCTATGAATCTAGGAAAACCACCCTCTTAGGGTTTCACTCTCCAACTGTTGGGTATGTAGATATGAACTATATCTAATCATATTATCATTGAAATATGATGTACAACCAGATATAATCAAGAATTTTTTATCCCTTCTTCATATCTCCAAGCTAGAAGCTTGAGATCTTGTCTCTTCTTCCTTATCCTCAAAATGCAGCAATTGAATATGCAGCTACTGGAAAAACTGCACTATACAAGAGGGAGAGACTCAATCCTACTAAAATATGCTAGAAATAAGCTCCAGTCTAATGGAAATAGTTATGGAAAGGTGACAGTATGATCCCTCAAAATATTCCTAGCTGAAATACTAGAAACTTCCTTCCTCCTCTGGATCTACAATGATGGACTGCGCAATCCTTGATGTGACTGTTGTTGATAGGAGGTCAATAATATTTGGCCTAATGCCAGATCTAAAATAAACCCCTAGGAATGTTGATCTTGAAGCCCAAGGTGATAGGAATAATCCTTCACTGGTTCCTTAGCTGAAATACTGAAGACAACCTTCTCCTCTGAAACTAATATTTAGAAATGTGTAAGTTCTGAATGTAGATGTTCTCCAGAGAGTAGAAAAAATGTGGAACCAATGCCTAATGATGAATAGCAGCTCAGAATAACCTTCCCAGAGTAGGCACTCAAATTCGCCCATGGGTAATGGTGGGATTCCCTCTCGGGAACATGCTGTGCTAAATAGCACTGCAGGCTTAGCTAAACAACATAAGAGTGCATGGAATGTCAAATGACAACTCCGGATCTAAACAGATCTCAAATCAATGATACCAAGACTGCCTTCTATTCTGCCTTCATCTTCCTTATATACCAAGTGAACCTTCCCAAGCCCTGGCCCACCTCTAAATTGCGTTGTGCATATGGACATAAGTCTCCATGTTTGACTACGATGTCTCTCCAAGTCCTCCATCATGTCTACATGCAATGTGCACCCTCTCTATCATGTGTGCATTAAATGCACCACTTCCTCCACCACTTCATCATGAATGCTCTATGATATTACATTAGTTTCCCTCCATGGTCTCATCTGACCGCTTCAACCTTTATGATCTATCTCATTAATGAGACATGATCTCCACTCCTTTCTCATTAGTAGCTACTCCACTACTTCATTATGTAGATATATGTTCAATTAATCCACATTCACACATCAAAAAGTGGATCTTACTCATCTTTAAGGATTATGGGTCCCTCTACCCTTTTATTTTCTTAATTAAACAAGAAAATTAAGAACTATAATATTCCAATTATTTGTGAAAAATTGGGAATATTACACATACGCTTGGCTCGAGTTTAGGGAGCATCGCATCCTTGAGTGTATCCCAAGCTACTAAGGTAATCAACAATAACAACCATGAATAGTAGAAAGGCTTGCCCTGGTCCTACGGCTCGCACACACTATCAAGGAACTCCTCACACAGGTGTTGGGACTATTTATAGCAAACCTGCTTGTCACATTGTCCTGCCTACTGGATGATGTACGCAGGGACAACTGATCGCCGACGCTTCTGCATAAGCTTACATCCAAGCAAGAGAGTGCCCATGCACACCTTGGGGTTAGCATTTCTATCAACCAAGAACCCTCTTTTTTCATGCTCCACCTTGTATTTCTCTCAGACATCGTTAGCCACCTTCTGGTCATTATTCTTTCCAAACACTTTCATGGGGCCCATTCATGGGTATGCCAGTGATCCTGTGGATGAGCGCAACGTCAACAGGGATGTGGCCTTGAATCTAGAGATGACCATCATGGATCAAGGTGAGAAACTATTGTATGACCAAAGTAGTGATAGAATACCTCCCAAAATAAGGAATTCGCAGCAAGTTCAAGATCCCCAATTTCTGCAGCCCGCGTGCCCAAGGCATCAGCTCAACCTTTGGTACATATTCATAGAGCACCCTCTCCAAATAGAGATCTAGGGCTAGATCTGGAAAGGTTTCCTCATTAGCTAGATCATGATCATCAAATTTGATGATGGGTATGTTGCCAAACATCTCTCCAATTAGAGGGACCTCCTGCAGGACTAATGGCATCTAGAGATATTATCAAACCACATCTACATTCTTAGGAGTGCCCACTGTCAGCTTGCACGGTTTAACATATGTCGATAGCCATGAGAGTGGGGCTACCAGCAGGGCCTCCTCTTGAGAATTCATGGGTCGCATTGATGGGTTGCGCATAGGTGAGCACACCTCAGGCACCTGCCTGGGTGAGTGCACAATCCTAGGGGAGGTCATGTGCGGTTTAGCTGAAGCCCACTTCGTGGGTTTTCCCTTTAAATTTTTTGCACCTTCTTCCTTTCCTTTTCCCTTTCCCTTTCCTTTTCCCTTGGCCGACGTAGACATGACCTCTTCAAATTCAGGGGTGACTTCAAAGTTGGGAACTCGTCTCAGTGGAGGCAGTCACCGGCGATGACTCTGTGGGGTTAGTGGCTTTTATCCTTGCTCGTAACACAAAATTGAGATTGCTACTGTAAAAAGGGGTACCTTTCCTAGACATACAGATCACATGGTCACAAGAAATACAAAATTTGCAACAAAGCACAAATCATGAAATATTCAAAGATAAAACGAATTGGTTATGACCTATGCTCTTACTTTTATAGGCCACCATGGGTAAAAACAATCATATTATCATTAAATGTGACTTACCATCGAAGAAACGGTAAAAAATTCTCCAAGATCACTGCATTAAATTCTAAAGACCCGCTCCATGCAATGGTAAAATCAACTTTTCACCCAATTTTACTATTCCAATGGCTAGTTTTCCTAGTTGCGCACTACTCCTACACCTCAGTCGCACCTGCCCGCAACTCTTCACCTGTGCACTACTACTGTGCTATCGTTGCACCTTATTGCATCTTCACCTCATATCGCATGCATATCCTCCAATGCTGATGCTCTAGCCATATAGTCATTTGGTAGGCACAGGATTGTCCTGATAGGGCCTTAAGTGACTGCCATTAACATACCCAGGAAGGTAGTCTCCGTACATCATGGCCAAGCACACCACATAATTTATTTTACTGTATATGATCCTAACCAGTGTTTGTAGAACTTCCCTGGATGGTGTGCAAATTGACTATCACAGAGAAAAACCAACTCTTCTTCCTTAAACACTTTCTGTCAGATGTGTCAGCCCTGCTAAGATTTTTCACATGAATTTTGTACTTGATGATGAAAGTTAGCAATAAACCAATCTCCTTCCAAGGCAACCAGTTGTGCCAGGCATTCCTCCATGATGTCAAGTTCTTCCATATTTTTGAAAGCCATAATACGCAGGCTAGGGACAATATATTCCATGGGCATGATGTCTTCATGTCCATAGACCATCCTAAAAGGGGTCTTCCCCGTCAGCTCCTTGCATGTAGTCATATAGGCCCATAGCATCGAAGGGATGCACACATACCAGTCATTATGATTGGCATTACATACAATAGTAAGCACATTCTCCAAAATCTTATTGAAGGCCTCTACCGTGCCATTAGCTTGTGGGTGATATAGGGTGCTTTTCGCATGATGGATATAAAATTCTTCCTTCAAAGCTTCAATAGTTTCAATAACGAAATGCATAACTCTATCACTCATTAAGATCTTTGGGTAGACAAATTTGGTCAGAATATGCTCAAATATGAAATGCACAGCACTATCTATGGTACAATCCTTAAAAACCTTTGCCTCCACCCATCTGGTCACATAGTCAGTGGCAGTAATGATGTAACGTGCACCAGTCTTCTTTTCCCGGGGATTGATTTCTCCCACAAAGTCTATAGCCCATTTATCGAATGCCTATAAGGCCATCTGCAGTTGCAGGGGCATGTCATCTCTGCATGAAGGCTTCCCAGTTTGCTGACATGCACCATAGGCTTGGCAGTAAGTATGTGCATCGCTAGCAATGTGGGCCACCATAACCCAACACACAACACCCTCTGCACAATGTATTTCCCTACGTAGTGCCCTTCTGCCACCCCTCCATGAGCCTCAACAAGTATATCTTGTCTCTCATGCTCTAATACATGCCTCCACAATACCTCATCCACGCCTAACTTATATAATTGACCTCCAATCATAGTGAAATCAGCTGCGTGGGCCACCAACTTTTTCTTTTGTTATATTGAATATTCTGTAGGTTCTGTTCTAGCTGTCAAGAAGTGAATAATGTCCACAAAGTGCTAATCAACCACATTAATAGTGAAAAGCTACACATCGGGTAATCCTTCTTCCAGACTAGTTGGCTCTTCTCCATTCTCAATTCGAGACAAGTGATCGGGTCCTGCATTTAGTCTCACAGGATTCACAATAATCTCAAAGTCATTCTCCCGAAACAAAAAAAACCATCTACAAATATTCCCCACCAACACAGGCTTATTGACTAGGTATTTTAAAGCTGAATGGTTATTGAGCATTTTAAAGTGTCCTCCCAATAGATAGTGGTTGTATTTCTGTAGGGCATACACCATTGTGAATCCTTCTCATTCAGTAGTAGAATAGTTGTGCTCTGTGCTAGAGAGTTTCCTGCTAGAAAAATCAACTAGATGATCAATGTCTCCTTCTCGTGGTTGCACTAAGACAACACTGAGAGCCATTCCTGATGCATCCACATGCACATGAAAGACCTTGGTCCAGTATGGAAATATTAGAATAGGTGCAGTGACCATCCTTTCCTTCAACAACTCAAAAATTGTATGAAATTCTTCATCCCAAAAAAGGACACATCTTCCTTTAGGAGTTTTTTTATTGGCGCAGTGATCAAGGCATACCCTTGAATAAACTTTCTGTAGTAACCTGTATTTCCTAGGATGGAGCGCAGTTGTTTCTCATTGGTGGGGATTTCTAAATTGATGATAACCGCAATCTTGGTTGGGTCAACCATCAATCCTTCCTGACATACAATGTGCCCCAAAAAAATTCCAAAAGGAACCCATAATATACACTTCTTAAAATTCAATTAAATTTGGTGTTTCCTGCATGTATATCCAACATCATGCACAGGTTCGACACATGTGTCTTGACCAATCTGAATATTGTCCAATCATAAAAATAGACCTCTAGAAAATTATGGATGAATTCTTTGAATACTGGTACAACTACATGTGAGAAAATGGCAGGGGAATTCTTCAATCCGAATGGCATGACGGTGTACTGAAAGGAGCCCCATTCGGTTGCAAATTTTTTCTTGTTGTAGTCTTCAGGTGCAATTTTGAATTGATGGTACCCTAAAAATCCATCAGTGAATGATTATGCTTCTTGACCTCCCACATTATCCAATATTTCATCAAAGAATGACATAGGGAAGGGATCATGTATGCAAGCATCGTTCCGTTTGTGTACATCTATGAATATCCTTATCTCTCCTTTGGTTTTATTTAATTTGAATACCATTGCGCTTACCAACTCAGACTATTCTACAGACTCAATGATACCTGCAGCCACCATCTTATCTAACTCCTCCTTGAATTTTTTCTTATATTTAGGGTTCAGAGTATAGGGTCACTGCTTGAAAGGATGTGAATATGTCTTCAAGGTGATCCTCATAACACCCTGATCTCCTACAATTCCCTTAAGCTCAGAAAACTTCATAGGAAATAGATCTTGATATTTGGTCAGCAGCTCCGCAATCTTCCCAATAATATCATCATCCCAGTATTCCCCAATTTTGGCCAACTTGGGTTGCTCCTCCATCCCAACGTTGACTTCCTTCAACTTAAATGGTTTGGTAATTTCTACGGTCTGCAATAAGGGTCTTGTAACTGCGTGCTCTAATTCCGATTCTAGGATTGTAATGTTTCTAGGATATTCGTCACTATCCTCTATAGAAAAATTTCTATAGTTGACAATATCTCGCATATGCACATCCCAAGCTAGCATAGTGCAATTATTCCAAGGCAAAGACTCATCAAAGACAAGATAATCTATATCCTACAAGAAATCATCCAATTTCTCTATCCCTCCAACTAAGCCGAACATTTCCATGAAATCCTCTCTCATTGTGTCCCAGTGGCGAGTGCGTTGGTGAAGCTCCACATCTACATACCAAGTGGTGGGAACTGGACCTAAGGAATGAATAAACATATGGAGCCACTCATTCTATATCCTTTCATTCCATACATGCATCCCCATAGCCAAGTGCTTGTGCAGATCCCCACGGCCAGAAAAAAGTTCCATGCGTGGGTTGACTAGAGGTTCAAAGCGCGGGATCATCATTTTTCTACATTCCTCCTAGTCTTGGAAGGCCCCCTTGTGTGTTTCCCATCAATGATGTTACACCATTTTTTGGTCATCTAACCTATTATCATTATATGGACCCAGGTACACCATGTAAGCCCAATTTTACCCCAAGTAAAATTTCTTTCACTATGAAAATAACTTAGTAAACCACCTTTATTAAGTTCTTTATGGTCTAAACAGGAAACCCCATGAGGAAATATTAAATAAATATACATTTGTTCAATTTTCCTCAAGGAATAATTAGTTAAACAATAGTTTAATTAATACTCCTGGTTATATTTAACCCAAAACAAGGAAATTAATTAGATAAATCATTATTTATCTTATTATTTTCTAAGAATAATTGTTTAAACCTTATTTATATAATATTATTTGTTAAATATGACTAATTCACCCTTAAATAATTAAATAAATCATTATTTATTTGATTATTATTCAACCACATCCTTAAAATGATAAATAAATCATTTATTTATTTATTATTTACAAATAAAAGAATTTAACCCAAGTCAATTTCCTTTTCCCTCCAAAAAATATAATAAAATATTCCATAAAAGTTGGATCTTGATTTGGTTAATAATATTTTAATTATGCACCAATATCTAGACTAACTCAATATTTTATTATAAATAGAAGGGTTTTTCCATTCATTTTTCCCCTTTTGTTGCCTAAAGATCACTCTGGATCTATACTTTTGGTGTGACTATTGATCCACCATCATAGTCATATTTTACTATCATTTTTTGTCTGGGTTTTCTACACCATCAAGAGAGAGGAATTCTAGATCTAAAGTGTTGAGGACTTAGAAGAACCCATGCCAGTGAGGAGAACATGGAACACCCTATTTTGTTTTCCTCCTAGGTTCCATTAATACAAAATTCATTTGATATATTCTTGTCTTGTCTATTGGATGCATGGAGTAAATCTTCTTTTTTCTACTGTTTAATGTCTTCTAATGCATAGATCTAGATTTTTTCAGCATTTATCTTGATCACCTAACTACAGATCTGAAGATATTAGCATTCATTTATGTTGTTAGGACTGTTTGTTATGCACAGCTAAAGTGGTATTTTTTCATACGCTTGGAATCAAGATTCATACTAACAACTGGCAACTCCACACGGGTTTACGATTACGACTGCTGTCATTTTTCTGATCCTTGCATATCCAGCTGCTTCAAACACTAATATTTCTCTTTAGCCCCTTTCTTTTTCTTTTCTTGATGTTTTTTTTAACCTATAAATCCCTAAAACGATAAAAATTATGACTTCAATGTGTTTTCGGACCTACTGCATAGGTGACAGACATCAGCCGCAGTTGAGACGACAATTTTTTATGAAACCTACCGCCAAGAGTGCTGGAAGTGCAGGTCACAATTTTTGGCCCAAAATCTATGACCTGGAAATTCAGGGCACACCTTTCAGCCCAAAAACTGCAACCTCTGCTAAAAATAGGTTAGAAACTGCGACCTGGACTTTTTGCAGGGATTTTTCTGAAAGTTTTTTGGGTTTGTCTGAGCCTCTATTTAGGGTTTTGTGACGTCTATATCTGCCCGTTTTGGACCTGTACTTGTTCTGTTTCACTCAAATAAGTGGGAACATATCCCCCTAGGGCTTCAGTACCCTCCACTTTTTGTGGAAGAGTTTTTACTATTGCAGGTTGTCTAAAAGTTCAGAGTCTTCAGCCATTTTTTCAGATCTGATACCTCACCTTCAAATCTGCTTCAGATCGGCTTGTTATCCATCAAAATCACCTCATCTAGATTTTTTTGGGTTTTCCTCTAGGGTTCACTCTATTTCCCTTCAGGAGATAGCCTTTCGCCACCTTTTCTACAACAATTTTTCTTCTGATTTGTTGCTGCTTTCTGCACCACTTCCCAGCAGATTTTGTCTTTTAGATCCCTATCCCTCTCGACCTTAGATATATTAGTTTTTTAGTGTGTTTTGATTATTTTTTTACTCACCAATAGACTATTTGTTGAGAGACCCACCTCCTTGGGTTTATATTATTGCATTATTAGCTGTTTTTTTCTGTTTTAGCAGGCCTATATATTGTCATTTACGACTATACAACACACTTTTTCTTTTCTTTTTTTCTCTACAAATGTCTGGGTTTAAAAATTAAAATTTACACACTTTTACACACACACCCTAAGCGAAAAAGGGCTTGGTTAACACCGCCAAGAAAATGCTCCAAAACATTGAAATCAATTGATCATGTACCTCCCTATCCTTGTCAGTCTCTTTTTCCTTTGTGCCATGTTTGTGTTTTCATCATTTCTCACCCTCCCATGGGCATTTTTTCCCCTCCCAGTAGCACGTATCCAGGATATGGCATGCCTCCTCTTTTTTCCCAACCTCATATTTACCACACTATTACCCAACCTCTTCCGTCTGGTACCCCTGATTACCAGATTCTCATGATGAACTCTGATCAACCTTCAACCATAGACATCAATCTTCAGACTCAGTCCCGTCAGTACAACAAGCCTCCTGCTGTGTCTGTCCCCAAACAACCTCCTTCGGTCTCTACAAAGCCTCTTTCGACACATAAAGGTCCCTTGCAAATCCCTCAGCCTAGGGTGGAGGTTCATACCAAGATCCCTAAGGGACCACTATGCTGAAATGCTTCTGCTAGAAAATCCTCGCATTCGTATAGCATAGTCGATGATTTGGCACAATCCCCTACTGCCATTTCAACACTAGAACTCCTCTAGTTGTACCCTTCACAACGAAAAGCTTTACTATCTACCATGGGCGGTGTAGATCCTTTTGACGATCGATTGATTGTCTTTGATGTTGAATGGTCAGAACATCCTCCTCTCCCTGCTTCCGTTGCCTTCCAAATCCCAGTCAAGATCCGGAACACTAACATTTCCCGGTGCATTATTGATGAGGGGGCATCCACCTGCGTTATGTATACTTTGGTTTGGAAGCAACTCGAATCCCCTGAGTTGGCTTCTTCCACGATCACTCTTCGAGCGTGGGATGGCCATGCCTCCAAGCCCATTAGCTTATTGCGCAATTGTCCTATTACTCTTGTGGGCAAGACTATTTGCATTGACGTAGAATTCATTGATTCCCCCTTAGATTACAACATTCTATTGGGTCATAGCTACACTTATGCGATGTCTGTTGTTCCTTCTGTTGTCCACCGCAAGATTTCCTTTCCTCATAACGAAAATATAGTCACCATTGACCAGTTGACATATTACAAACCGAAGTCTCAGACCTCCCTTGAGTCCACTATCTCTTCGGCGGCCAACAAGCAAATTGTCGATCCTTTGACCAGTGTTTCACCTAGAGTCTACAAATATTCCTCATTGCTTGGTACGTTCCTTAGTCTTCCTCTTCCTATCTCAGATCCCAGATCATCGAATGTTTTCATGATGCAATCCTCTCGGACTACCCTCAAGCGGCCCGCCTCAGCTAGTTAGCAGCCTCCTCTCCCTCCGAAGCCTTCTCCTAGCCCTTCGATTCAGCCTTCTGGACCTCCTCCTCTTGGCCCTTCATCTAGTATTCATGAACCTCTTTACCCTCCTAGAACAGTTCCTCTAGGCCTTAACCATTTAGGAGCTGTCCCACCTGGCCATTACCCCTCTGGTCAGATATCATTCCTAGCTCCCCCACTAGGAATCTATACGGCACTTGTCATGGCCACCCTCTCTCTTCCTGAATTGACCCTTGGGATTCTCGTCTGGCACCTTGATCCTCCAGCCGCTACCCGGCCAGGTCAACCCAAACCTTACCTCGCTTTGACACCGGTTCAACCAGTCCCTATGACTTCTTCCACTGCAATAGTGACTCAACCACCTCAACAAGAACCCCCTCCTGTTGCGACCGCTCTGGGTAAGAAGGGCAAAGCTCACAAGAGGGCCTCCAAGGACAAGGCTACCCCGACGGAACCTGCACCTCCCTCGCCCACAAAGCCCTGTGCTTTGTGTGATGTCGTTAGCCACACCACCCATAACTATCTTGAACTACCTTGTATCAAGCCCATGGTTAAAGTTGAGTTCCCTGAGTATGCAGTTCCTGAAGCCCCTTTTTCTTCCTCGACCGCAGCCAAGAATCCTAAAACTATTCATGCTAACCAACCTTGTGCATTGTGTGATCTCCATGTCCATTATTCTCACCATTATCCCCACCTTATGCATTACCATGCCTCGCTAGAGGTAGTTCGGGAGTACGAGATTGAACAAAACCAATCCGCCTCTCCCGTACTTGCACAGTATGTTGAAGGCCAGACTGAGTATTTACCCGCTCCCATTTACATTCCTCCCCCTGATGTCGAAATGAAGGAGCCTACGGCCACCATCCTCTACCTTTCATCATCCATGAGACCTTGGGTGGAAGCTCCCTTCGAATCTTCCCCTATTGTTTCACTTGACCTCCCTTCGGCGATTACCCTGGGCTCAACATCCGTATTTGCTTGTTCTTTCATCATCCCCCATGACGATGTGCATGTGAACCTTTCTTCTCATGATGATTAGTCATGTAGCTTCACCACGTCAAGTGGGCTCCCTTCATCCAGTCACTCCATCTTCTATTGCAATGATGACATCTTGGAGGCCACGTCCACCCCTGACTTCATCCTTCCCACCTATCAACGGGATAGCACCACCTGTGCCCATGGTGACTTTCGTAATCTCACCACAAGTTACACCTCCAGTAACTCCCACACTCCACCTTACCGTCTGCGTGTGAGTAGTAGACATCTTACCCAAAACACTCCCTCCCGTAGAGTGCGTTCAATTTCTACTTTGTGCTCAGGTTGCCAGCATTGTTCATCATCCCTCCATTTATTACCTTGTGGCACCTTTCATCTAGACCTACCATCCACACCTTATATTGGTTTTGCTGATGGCGCAAGTCGCTACTCCAAGAATCTAGCCTCGGTAGGTTAGGCCATTTTTACCCCCTTGCACTCCCTTGTTCTCTCGAACGGGGCATGCATTGGTACTGCTACCAATAAACAGGCCGAATATGATGCAGTACGAGGTTTATTAGTCAATGCCCTTTCACATTGCATCCTCCACCTTCATGTTCATTTAGATTCCCTGCTTCTTGTCATGCAATTGAATGGTGTCTATCATGTGCATAATCCTATCATTTTTAGAAGACATTTACAAGTGAAGCTTTTGATGCGTGAATTTGAAATCATTACATTCAGTCATGTACCTAGAGCACAAAATCACTATGTAGATAAAATTACAAACAATATTCTAGATTGGAATTTAGCACACGCATTTAACACAAGAGAATAACACAAAAATATCAAAATGATGCATATCCATAATATGTGTCATATAATATGTTTTAGAGTCCATCCACTCTGATACATATGACATGCCCATAGCATGTTACAAAAGTAAAAACTGGGGGCAACATCTGCCCCTACACACTAATCACTATCTGGAGGATCCCGAGCCAGTGGCTCTGCTCTTGCAGCTCGTAGATCAGGCATGCCCTGTCTGGCCATCGCCATGCACCGCATGACCCCTCGCCACTCAGAGGGTAGACCAATACATGGCTCTATGTATTGGTCATCTAATTCCTGCCAGCCACGCTCTGAAACAACAGTCAGAATCCTCTCACATCTATGACAGATATCCTCGAGGAGGGCTACTGCATCCTCATTTTGCTATGACCTCACTCCACTAGGTCCTGCGGTCCTCGATACTGTAGGTCGCCCCATATATCCGGCCGGTTTTACCGGTGCTATATATGCATACCAAAAGTGAAAGAAGAAGTACCACATATAATTTTCTAGACCTTTAAATGCACATAAAATATTAGCAATTGGTTACTTATCATCAAGCCCCCATATCCGACCAGGTGGAAGTGGCAAATCCAGATCCCCATAATAACTCATCCCACTATAGGGATAGTCATCTATATATAGTGGCACCTGGTCCCAATGAGAAAATAACTTGAGTTAGAACACCTGCCCAATCGCTCCACCTCCTCCTCTACATAGTAGTCACCCCCACCGACACATCCTAGGCTCTCTCGAGCCCCCATCTTGGAGCTGTATGTGAGGTCGAAGTGTCGGGATATTCTCAAAGAAGAAAAAGCACAAAAATGTACCATATACACAGTCATGATTCACTTTTCGCTTGCATAGTGACAAATATCATTTCAGTGACAACAACATCATCTAGGCCTACCCATAGTAGGTCCCACTCAAAACATTCTCCACCAACATCATCTGCCCTCCAGTGATGTGATGAAGTGCCTGGTTTCCCAGGATCCGTAACATGGCTGCGGCCATAGCACGGGTCTCTAACCTCTCCAAATCCCCAATGGGTATCCGATTCCCCTTGACTTGGAGACCTGTTTGGCAATGGAACTCTACAAACTCTACGATATTCTACCCCCGTGGTAATACTGGCTGAGTATTCCCTACCATCCCAAGTGGTGGGAGACCAGTCAGGAAATATATATCCTGGACCATCAACTTGATCTGGTGCCCCTGCACTATAAAGACCTCATAGTCTGGGTCCCAATATCTGACAATCCGGGCCAATAAGGGCTCTCCAGCTCTCCTCAAAGGGTTCTCCACAAAATTCAAAACCCCAAACCTGGCCAGTGCACCACGGACACCCTGATCCTCCCAGATCTCCAACCGTAATGCGCCCAGGTCTCTTTCTCTCCAATTGATCTGTAATTCTACCATATCTGCACAAAACCATCATTTTTGTTAGAAAACAGATAGGAAATATTGGACCTCATCATAAAATCCCAATACTCAACCAAAAAACAACACTAGAAAACCCCTCCCTGACATGTTGCACTTTTCAAGCCCAAACCTGGGATAGGTCGCAGTTGTTTGCCCAAAACCTGCTACCCAGGTTACACTTTTTGCCCCAAAAAATGTGACCCGACCGTGAGGAGGAGCAGGAGTCTGTTCCTGAGCCCTGGGGACCTAATCTGAAATTTTAATCCACTGAAAAGAAAGAGTAGGGTTAGGCCTCTTACCTGCAACTGACGGATCTCAATTCCAATAGTCAGTTTTTCCGCTACGATCACCACAAGATTTAGGGCCTTCTCTCCTCCCTACATTCACCACAGCTCCACATCCAAATGAGTGAATTTGGAGGGAAAACACCTTATTAAAAGAGAAACCCTCTTTTTTTCTTTCGCCTGCTACAACCAAACCGTAGCTTCGTTCACCAAACTATCTGTACCATTGGAAAGCTCTCACCGAGCCCTAAAATGGGTATCTTTTATTTTTTAGTGATTTGATACTTCACCAAGACACATTTTTTCCAAGAAGCATCACTTCACCCCTCCTCAAAATTGAATTTCTTCACTTGCAACACTCGTACTGGGGGCACCACTTTTCCTCCATACTTTTCCATGCTCGTGTCAACTTTCGTCATGAGTTACCATCTTGTACTCACGTTTTTATGGTCCCCATTAGACCTTTTTGTGTGGAAGCACCATCGAGTCACCCTTATTTAGAGCATCCGAGTTGAGTCATCACTGCATTCATGGAGTCTATCCCGAGTCCCTTTGAATCTCGTTATAGTCATCCATCCTTCATTGCTTGGTCCCTCTCTCGTGTCACACATTATGGCCTTCAGTCCCACTGTCCCCTATCCCTCATGATATTGTTTCAGTCGCTGCATGGTCATCCATGCCCTTTATGCTCTAACAAGGGAAGTCGTCTATTCGCTACTCAGTACCCCCCATTTCATCATCATCATTGGTGTCAGTGTGTCAATCACTCTACTATTTTCTCTCGTGCCTTAGTTGAGGATACCTTATTGCCTCACCTATGGCAGACCTCCTTCTGTCGAAATTAGCTCATTCATTCCAGAAGACAGGTCTAGAGGGCGGTGTACCTTGGTTCCAGCTTCCACTCTTGTTCGGTGCCTCGAATCAGGCAAAGGGAACTCCTTATTTCCCTTTGAATTGATTGTTTCTCAGCTCCAGCTCCTTTCAACATGATCGAGATCCATATACTCGATGGGTCAATGATGCAACAGCTGATATCGGTGATTCCTGGGTGTGTGTGATATGTCTCAGCCTTCATGAGGGGGTGGCCCAACAGGTAGCCCCCCACATACCTGGATGACCTCTTCATCACGGCCTTTTGATGTAGCTCCATACATTTGATGATGTCAGCCTTAGCCACTTGCAACACTCATTGTTTGCATATATCAGTCATATTTTTAGAGCCCTTTCCTATTTTCAGGGGCATCTAGGTCGCATTTATACCTCATGTAATCATATATTATTGTACAAGTCCTGGATCTTATCCCAGGCACAATATGTATATGAGATTCATTATTGTGTTGTTTATCTGGCTCATGTGTATGCCAACATGTTCTATATTGGCCAGTTCCGTGGTTTTCCGGACGCCCTATTGTTTGTAATTTTCCTCGGTGGGCATAGGTATGCCTTCCCCACTGCCTATAGCATAGGTACTTACTCGTCAAAGAGACCTGTCGCACCTGTAAGTCTCGCCTCCTCAGGGTCTAGCTCTTTTTTAAAACTTTGGTCTACCTTATACTTCTCTTTCTTTGACTTCCCCTTCGATGTCTAGTGATTGAGTTCTTACAACATACTTCGATCATATGATTAGCTCCTAATGCTCGCACGTTGGGGGGGAATCTGTTACACCATTTTTTGGACATCTAACCTATTATCATTAGATGGACCCAGGTACACCATGTAAGACCAATTTTACCCCAAGTAAAATTGCTTTTACTATGAAAATAACTTAGTAAACCACCTTTATTAAGTTGTTTATGGTCTAAACAGGAAACCCCATGAGGAAATATTAAATAAATATACATTTGTTTAATTTTCCTCAAGGAATAATTAGTTAAACAATAGTTTAATTAATATTTTTGGTTATATTTAACCCAAAACAAGGAAATTAATTAGATAAATCATTATTTATCTTATTATTTTCTAAGAATAATTGTTTAAACCTTATTTAAATAATATTCTTTGTTAAATATGACTAATTCACCCTTAAATAATTAAATAAATCATTATTTATTTGATTATTACTTAACCACATCCTTAAAATGATAAATAAATCATTTATTTATTTATTATTTACAAATAAAGGGATTTAACCTGATTCAAATTCCTTTTCCCTCCAACAAATATAATAAAATATTTCATAAAATTTGGATCTTGATTTGGTTAATAATATTTTAATTATGCACCAATATCTAGACGAACTCAATATTTTGTTATAAATAGAAGGGTTTTTCCATTCATTTGTCACCTTTTGTTGCCTAAAGATCACTCTGGATCTATACTTTTGGTCTGACTATTGATCCACCATTATAGTCATATTTTACTATCATTTTTTGTCTGGGTTTTCTACACCATGAAGAGAGAGGAATTCTAGATCTAAAGTGTTGAGGACTTACAAGAACCCATCCCATTGAGGAGAATAGGGAACACCCTCTTGTGTTTTCCTCCTAGGTTCCATTAATACAAAATTCATTTGATATATTCTTGTCTTGTCTATTGGATGCATGGAGTAAATCTTGTTTTTTCTACTATTTAATGTCTTCTAATGCATAGATCTAGATTTTTTCAGCATTTATCTTGATCACCTAACTGTAGATCTGAAGATATTAGCAGTCATTTCTACTGTTAGGGTTGTTTTTAATGCGTAGCTAAAGTGGTATTTTTTCGTACACTTGGAATCAATATTCATACTAACAAATGCGCAGGGGTTGCGCACATAGCTAAGTAAAGTTCCCATAATCTCCATTCCTCAGGGACATATTTTTGTAATTCCTTAATAAAGTCCTTAACACTACTAGTACAATCAAATTAAGGCAGTTCTCTTACCTCTAAGGAGATGCACCTGAAGCTCTTTGTGATCTTGAAGCAGCACAGTGCAAATATGTCATGCAACCAGTTCTGTCAATTTTTCATCTCGCCATCCGAATCAAAGAAACACGAGCTATATTTTTCCCAATTTAACATGCCATCAACTTTAGGGTTGACCCAATCATCATCCCACGTAGTTAGTTTGTAAATATGGTCAAAATCCTCATCTCGCACTCGCTCTATTAGTGTCAGTTTTTTCATACGGTCATCAGTGATCAAATTTACTCTTTTGCATTTGCATAGTAGGAGTCCCATACTATAAATTTTCATCATTCCATTAGGTCATGGATTCATTGATGGTAGTGGTCTTTCATTAGTTTTCCCTCATGTGAAAAATTATTGATTCTCCTCTCTATGGTCTTCAGTCATTATTCACTTTCACTCCACAATTCATGTTATTAGGTCATAGGGTTGGTCTCATTAGGTTCTAGGGTCTCATCATAGTCAAATTAATGACGAAAGTGTCAATAAAAGCATAAAGGACATGAGGATGCCTAATAAACTCAAAATCATGGTATCTGGAAAGTCAAAGAGTTTTTCATTCAGCTGAATGTAATTTTCACCTCAAAACATGTTTTGAGGTGAAAAAAAAAGTACTTTATTTTGATTATCATCTTTTATGTAATTTTATCTCTCCATATGTAACAACTTGAACTGCAGAAGCTGTTATCTCCATAGAGCCAAAGGGGCTTTTTCTCTTCCTGGTTTCCAAAGGTGTTCTCCATAGGATTTTTAGTGTAAATCACATTTTAAGTATGTTCATCACAAGGAGCCCAGAAAGAGCTTTCCAATGGTATATCACACTCCCAAAACTGACTTCTGGATTGGACGATATGCCCAAATGAATTAAGCACAACTCTACCCCTTTTTTCCATTTTCCCATTTAACTTTATTATTTTTCCTTTTTATATAATTTTTGGCCTTTACCAAAAAATTCCTTGTTCCTTTGAAATTTCCACATCCTACAAACTTCGATGCAATCACATCGCATCACAATAGTTCATGGACTCCCAACCGACCCACCTCCGATGTGCCACTTCCGATGTGATTGATTCTTCCTCGATACCTCCGATCGCACCATCGCATCGCGACATAACACTTAACCTTCCTCCCCTTCCCACCGAGGCAATCATCGCCATAATTTATCGCATCGCAAAGTCTTCGCCCATCACATATTTTCACCTCGCTATGTTTAAACCCTCTGCACTCCATTCCGCTGATGCAATGAATTTCATATCGCCTATCGCATCGCGCGATCCAGCCAGCACTGGACCCTGCTTACCGACTTCTCATTGCATCGCACATTTTCAACCCCGCAATATTTAATCTTGCCTCACCCTTCCGCTGAAATTTGCAATTTCAATTCATGGGTCCCACCTAAAAGCCCTTCCGCCTTTTCAAAAGAAAAGGGTCTTTAAAGCAGAAATTTTATTTTATATTTGTTTTAAAAGAATTTTTTGCACCTTCCTCTATAGATCCCTTATCCTTGGTCTATGCTCCATCACATTTCCCCACATTTCATCGCTCCTTTGTGTCATCACTCCATCTCCATCGCATATTGTGATTTCTCCACTCAAGTTATACCCGCCCCTTCTGCTATGATTTGTGATTGTGATTTCTCCTTGTCCCACCAAAGCTTTCCGCCCATTCCACTTCTCCTCTGCGCCATTTTACACTATCACATCACATCACTCCATTATGCAATGCACCCTCCCCCCCTTCCAATGCAATTTGTGATTGCGATTCGGGCCCACCATCCTTCCTTTTTCTCTTTTCAATATAAAAAGGGATTTTTTTTTTTGTTAAAGGGGTCAATGTGATTTTAGTCAGTTCCAAAGGCATTTTTCTTTGGAAAAAGGGTTCTTCTTCAATATTAAAGGAAAATACATTCTGTTTTGGGCTGCGAGCTATTATGAGACACAAAAATCATTATAGTGTTTACCACGAAATGACAGCAACGATAAAAGAGGGGAATTGATTCTAGATTTGTATTTATTCTCCCATGTTTGAGTAACTATAATATCAAATCCTCCAGATGGTCAAAATGTATTGTTTCTTATTTTTTAGAGGCATTATGTTGGTCTCTTTCCTATATTCAGATTTTAGTTTCTGGGCAGGTGAAACAGCTCCTCCTTCTGTGGATTCGCCCCCCTTGAAATTGATCTATTTAATGTAGTTTTTCATCATTTGTAAGGGGAAAAAAGGTGGAATAAGTTGGAAATCATTGAGGATGCTCTGCGCTACATATTGTAACATTTTGGTAGGGAATTATTAAAGAAATGCAGCACTGATTTATGGGATCCTTATGGTATATATTTTAGCACTGTTCTTTCCTTTGTGATCATTTGTTAATTGTTATGTTTGCCATTCATTCATTCACATTTCTGTTTGGATGTTTTCAAGATAGATAGGTAGAATCCATTGTATAATGCTCTGCCTTGGGAAAATCATTCAATACTTTATGTTTTCTGTTGTTTGAAGAGGATCCATCTCCTATGCCCTTTTCAGCTTCTCACCAGTCTTACACATTCCATCACTATTAAAAACAAAGTTGTTAAAATACCTGCCTACCTTGCCTCATAGAATACCCTATATCTATGATTTAATTCCCGAGATTCAAAATACCCAGCCCCATCTGATCCATACAACCCAAAAAATTGATAAAACATTTCGAGCTACTATACCTAGCCTAAAATAAATTTGCAGTTATACTTTATTGAAATTTTTTCATGGAGAGAGCCCTATCTTGACCTTGTAGGGATACCTACAAGGCTGAGCGTGGTTTGAGGTTACCCTGATTTGCCTTCCTTCAGCTTGAGGTTCAAATTAGGTGCTAACATTTTGGTGACCATACTAGGGAAGTATTTAAAATAAAATACTGATCACCCCAGTAATATCTTCCATATAAATTATTGGACTCTGGTTGATGAGGTTTAGAGTTTTCTAGGCTGAAATAAAACATTGCTAAGTAGAAATTTGACCACGCTGGCTTCAAGGAAATACACCAGGGCCAACCCTGATCCAAATCCTCCCCCTATATTTGAAAATCCTAATCTCATTCCATGAATAATCAGAAGACAAGAAGGTTTAGTAAGCCCTAGACCTATTTTCAGATCCCATACCTAGCCCAGTGAGTGGTTGTTTGTAGAAGACCTCTCTTTTGATGAGTGTTTTGAGCTTTCTTTGTTCAGAAACAAATCTGAAACTGCACTTGACGACATAGTTTTACACCCTGAGTTTCTTGTGGATCTTGAAGTTCAAAGGGAAAACACATCAATTGATGACTATATTTTAAATTCCCCTCAGACATCTATCACTGTAACCAATACCCCTGAGCCTTCAGAGTTATTAGAAACAACATTTGCTGCCCTTAATTCATCATCATTCCCATCAATTTTGGAATTCAATTCTTAGCTTTCGACTCCTCCATCAACAACTCCATTGAATCCTAGTAGCACAAACACTGTTGTAAATCCACCTCGAGTCATGACTGCTCAGTATGCACCCCTGGTTTTACCTTAGAATATGAATGATATTCCTGCTGATTACCAAATTAAAATACCTTTCTTTGATGTCACTCAAAGCATCACAACCCAGCAACATGTTGATAATATGAATGACTTCTTTGACCTTCATAAGGTAGAGGTAGAAAATGTGACCACAAGATTTTTTGTCCAAAGCTTTGGAGGTGAAGTTCGAAAATGGTTCAGAGCCTTACTAGCAGCCTCTATCCCCACTTTTCTGGAGCTACATAGACAATTCTTAGACCGGTGGGAGGTAAATAAAAACCCACTCCAAATCTTGTCTGAATATGAAAATATCAAAAGGAATGTAGGTGAAAGTGTACAAGATTATTGCGTGAGATTTAATGGTGTGTATAATGCTATTCTAGCCAACCTAAAACCCCCCATGGGGTTCGCTTTGCTAAAATTTCCAGATGTTTCAATGCTGATATGGCATATCAGCTACGAGAACGAGATCCTACCACACTTGAAGATATGCAGAAAATAGTTGTGAGCATAGAAGCAAATTTGTTGGCTAGAAGAGCACGAACAAGAGCCAAAAAGAGAGTAATTGTAAAAGAAGTAGTGTCTCCTTCAGATACGAAGATGGATACTTTGATCCGAACGGTGGAGAAGATGGTTGATCAGTTGACTATTTTAGATAGACCTGAAGCACAAATCAGGAATCCAAATTTTAGAGGACAATAGCAGCCCCAATTCCGAATTAAGCAAAGGGAACTTAAAACACAAGACCAAACAGCACAACAGCAGCAGCTCAGAACTCCTTTGTAGCAAAATTATGTTTAGGGAATGGAAATAGATGATGATGATGATTCGGTAGTTGAAGCTAATAATTTTTTCACTGCCGATGGTATGCCCATTTTTCTGACAGAAGATGAAGAATATGTAGTGATTCTAGACACTCGAAGAGATGATGATTTCATATTGGCCAATGATGTAGTGTTAGAGGAAGAATCTAATGATTACCAACGAGGATATTTGAACGCTTTTTCAGCACAACATAAGTAGTATTATTTGAGGAGCAGAGATGTGCCAATCAATCCCATTCAGAAAAGGAAAGAGCTGCAATCAAAAAATGACTCCTCAAATACTCAAAGGAAAGGGAAAGAGCCTGTTGATCCCTCTCCCAGCAAGGCATCCTCAGCAATTAACATTGCAAATGAAAAGAATCAGCTTAGCGCAACAAAGGAGCAAGTGGAGAAGAAAGATTTTCTCGTCAAAAAGGTAGAAAAAATTCCATTTTTTAATTTAGAAAATGAAATTGCTAAGCTGAAGGTGTCCATTCCCTTAGTCGAGTTGATAAAAAACAGCACTTATAAACATCAGGTGTCTAGAATTTTGAAATATACTCTATATCAGATATGGTAAATGTTGAAGATGACTATCTTGAACTCATTTTTGGTCCAGCCATAGAAGGTCAGTCTGAAGAGAGTGAAGTCCCTCCCTTCTACCTGAGTCTTAGATTGCATGATTTCATTTTAAATAATGCTATGTTGGACTCTAGAGCCTCGCACAACTTGATTCCCAAAGCCATTATGGAGAAGTTGGGTCTTGATATTACCCGCAAATACCATGATTTCTATTCCTTTGACTCAGGTAGGGTCCATTGTATTGGTCATATCAAATACTTGGTAGTATATTTAGATCAAATCCCAACCAATAATGTTTTGATGGATGTGGTTGTTTCCGATGTTCCACCACGGTTTGGAATGCTTTTTTCAGGTCATGGGGTGAAAAACTGAAAGGAACCATACATCTTTATTTCTCTTATGCCACCATTCCCGTGTTCGGTCAGTTGAGAAAACTATACAGGGAGAAGAAAATGAAATACATGATCACTAGCAAAGAGAAGCCAATTAATCATACAATTAATGCAGTCCACACATATTTAGAGTCATTTTTATTATATTCATATGGTGGTTTGAATGATGAAAATTTTCAGTTGGTAGAAGTAGATGAGGTACCTGAAATTTCAGAAAATTTCAGGGAAGTCGTTAGACAGGAAAAAGATAAAGCATCAAGCATTTCTAAGCTTTCTACCTACCAGCAGCAAAAGGACAATGAACAGCAGAAAAATGCAGAAATCAGTCAAGATAAAGTAGAGAAAGAAGCAAAATTTCATCATCTAGAAGAAGAAGAAGGCCTTTAGAGCATGGACTTTGACGGAGCTGTTGGTAAGGACGGTGCTGGTATAGGAATATGGATTCGGAGCCCTATTTTCCAGCCTGAAAAAGTTCCTAGTAATGTTAGGGTATGTGCTTACAAATTGGCTTTTGACTGCTCTAACAATGAAGTAGAGTATGAAGCTTTGATTGCAGGTTTGAAAATTTTGAAGAAGTTAAATGCAAAGAGGATTTCTATCTATGGAGATTCAGAGTTGATAATCAAACAGGTAAAGGGAGAGTATCAAGCAAAGCATCTGCGATTAAGAGCCTACAGAAATGCAGTCCTAGACATCTTGAGGATGTTTTCTGAATACACTTTGATAGCAGTACCCCGAATGTAGAATCTTATTACAGATTATCTTGCCACTACTGCAAGTAATTTGAATATTCCAATGAATTCCAGCAACAAATTTGAAAGTTATGTCAAACATTGGCCTGCTGTTCCAGATAATTTAAGGTATTGGCAAGTGTTTTGGGATGACAATGAAATCAATGTTTTTTTGCAGAGTGAAGGAAAATTCAAGGATACTTCCATAGAGGGTGAATATGATGTCGATGATCAAGAAATCGAAGCAAAATAGATGGACGTATTGCAGCTAAAAGACAATGTAATTCCTAGAGGTCTCATACCTTTAGAGGATCTTTTTGATCAAGATGATGTTGCAAAGAAACCAAGCTTGGTGCCTACTGATAAATGAGTTGAAGATGTTAATCTTGGAACAACTGACAAGCCTAAGCTTGTGAATTTATCAAAATCATTGTCCCCTGAGGTAAAGGAGCAGCATGTTAAATTAATTTCTGAATTTTCTGATGTGTTTGCGTGGTATTATTCAGATTTGAAGGTGTAGGAAAAAATATAATTTGCCATACTATTCCCATAAAGCCGGATCAGAATCCATTTAGACAAAATTTGAGAAGGATCAACCCAAAGCTGCTTCCATCCAATGAAAAAGAGGTAAATAGATTATATAAAGCTGGTATCATTGTCCCAATTATATTTTCTGATTGGATTTCGAATTTGGTCCCGGTACGCAAAAAAACAGGAGAAATAAGGTTGTGCATAGATTTCCGGAATCTGAATAAAGTATCCTTAAAGGATAACTATCCACTTCTGAAGATGGATCATATTCTGTAAAGAGTAGTTGGAGCATCAAGGATGTCACTACTCGATGGTTACTCAGGTTATAATCAGATCTTGGTGCATGAAAAAGACCAAGACAAAACTGCCTTCACAACACCTTGGGAACTTTCTAGTATGCCAAAATGCCATTTGGACTGAAGAACACTGGAGCCACTTTCTAGGGAGTAATGGATATTTCTTTTGCTAATGAAAAGGATGTTTTTCTGGTCATCTATTTGGATTATCTGACAGTATTTTCTGGTTCTGATGATGAACATTTGCACCACTTGAGGGTTGTGTTTCAGCGATGCAGAAACTTTGGGATTTCTCTCAATCTGAAGAAAAGTCTATTTGGTATGGATGAGGGCAAGCTACTGGGACATATCATCTCTAAATATGGTATCCACATTGATCCTTCAAGAGTGGAGGCAATTCATCACATAGACTTCCCACGTAACAAAAAGGAGATTCAGGCATTCAATGGTAAGATGAAATTCTTGTGCAGATTTATACCCAATTTGGCTGAACATTTACAAGAAATGACTAATATGTTGAAAAAGGGTAGCACTGTCAAATGGAGTGAGGATGTTATCAAGTCATTTAATCTGATAAATTTTTCTTTGTCCAATGCCCCAGTCTTGATTAGTCCTGATTACACTCAAGATTTCATTATATTTTCATTCGCATCGGAGCATACCATTGCTGCGGTATTGATGCAAAAGAGAGATCATATTGAACAACCCATTTCCTTTTTCAGTAGGACCATTCAAGATGCTGCCTTGTGGTATAATATCATTGAGAAACAAGCATTGGCTCTCATAAAAGCATTGAAGGATTTTAGAGTATACATTCTGCATTCACATACCATAGCATATGTTCCTAATGCGGCAGTAAAAGATGTCCTGATGCAAACTAATCTAGAAGGAAGAAGAGGTAAGTGGATAGCGGCAATGTTGGAATACAATTTGGAGATTAAACCCACAAATTTAATCAAGGGGCAAGGCTTGGAAAAACTAATGGCACAATCAAACCTGCGCGCTCTGGACATAAACCTCATAGCAGCAATGTCAGAGTATGAGGATGATGGTTCGCTCTTTCCAGTTTCAGAAATTTTTCTACAATCTCCATGGTATTCAGACATAGTTTATGTTCTTCAGCATCTTTTTCCACCTCCAAGGATGTCTAGAAGCAAAGGTAGATCACTAAAACTCAATTCTTCTAAATTCTGTATTTTAAATAGTGCTCTTTATTGGAAATATCTAGGAGGTATTCTACTTAATTGTTTGGTTGAAGATGAGGCTTAGCAGGTGATGCATGACTTTCACAAAGGTGATTGTGGTGGTCATTTGTTTTGGAAAACGACAGCTAACAAAGTGTTGAGAGCAGGATATTATTGGCCCACTTTATTTTCAGATTTATATCAAACAGTGATGAGCTGCCATGAGTGTCAAGTTTTCAAAGGAAAAAGAAAATTTCTTCCTCTTCCTTTGAAATCAATTCAAGTAAATACTCCTTTTTAGCAGTGGGGACTTGATTTCATAGGGGAAATTCATCCCACATCATCACCACAGCATCGATGGATCTTGACAGGTACCAATTATTTCACCAAATGGATTGAGGCCATTACAGCAAGGTAGGCCATAGATACAGTAATCATTCAATTTTTAGAATCAAATATCTTATCTCGTTTTGGTTGCCCTCACAAAATCACAACAGATAAAGCAGTAGCATTTAGATCCAAGAAGATGGTGGAATTCTGTGATAAATACAATATTGTGTTGGGCCATTCGATAGCATACTACCCACAAGGCAACGACCTGGTAGAATCATAAAATAAATCTCTAGTGAACATAATCAAGAAAATTTTGGAAGCAAATAAGAGGAATTGGCATCGAAAGCTCATCAACGCATTATAGGCAGATAGAGTCAGCTGCAAGAAATCCATACGTATGTCACCATTTGAATTATTTTATGGCACTGATTTTGTGTTTCCTACATCGCTTACGGTTCTAGTCATGAGACTATTGCAAGAGGCTAGCAGTGAAGAGGATGATAATCAGTGAAGGATCAATCAAATGATCCACCTTCAACAAACAAGGGAGGAATTTTCTCAGAACACTATTCAGTTGCAGGAAAAGATAAAGAAAATCTACGACCGTAAAACCAAAGCATAAAAATTTAAGTTGGAAGATGTGGTGTTGAGATGGGATGCAAGAAATGAGGACAAAGGGAAGCATGGTAAGTTCAATAACCTATGGAAAGGACCGTACAATATTTTAGCGTACAGGGGACAGAATGCTTTCTTTCTCACAGAGATGGATGGCCAAGATTTCCCTAGAGGGCCAGTGAATGGTAGGCTTTTGAAGCACTACCACTTTTGATATAATGGATCGAAAATTATGTCACAGTCATTGTATATACCATGCCATTGCTCGTCAGCTTTCAAGTACATAGTCATTGAAGTTTGGGGCCCAAGGTGAAGGCTATAAAACTTGAATGATATGTGTAAGGTTTATTGGTTTTAATTTAGTTTTTAGTCATAGTTTGAGTCAGAGTCAGTCTGCATTGTGTCATTTTTCAGTATTTTTGCCCAATGGATAAGGCTACTTTGTCTCCGATGTTCTTGGCAGCTCCAAGAAGCTACCATCCCCATTGGAGCCAATTTTAGTGTGAGTTATGTCATACTGCCATCAGTGATCAAATTTACTCATTTTCATTTTCATAGTAGAAGTCCCATACTATAAATTTTCATCATTCCATTAGGTCATGGATTCATTGATGGTAGTGGTCTTTCATTAGTTTTCCCTCTTGTGAAAACCTATTGATTCTCCTCTCCATGGTCTTCAGTCATGATTCACTTTCACTCTGCAATTCATGTTATTAGGTTATAGGGTTGGTCTCATTAGGTTATAGGGCCTCATCATAGTCAAATTAATGAGGAAAGTGTCAATAAAAGAAGCAAGGACATGAGGGTGCCTAATAAACTCAAAAGCATGGTATCTGGAAAGTCAAAGAGTTGTTCTTTCAGCTGAATGTAATTTTCACCTCAAAACATGTTTTGAGGTGAAAAACAGAGTAATTTATTTTTATTATCATCTTTTATGTAATTTTATGTCTCCATGTGTAATAAGTTGAACTGCAGAAGTTGCTATCTCCATAAAGCCAAAGGGGATTTTTCTCTTCCTGGTTTCCAAAGGTGTTCTCCCCATTATTTTTAATGTAAATCACATTTTAAGTATGTTCATTAGAAGGAGCCTGGAAAGAGCTTTCCAACGGTATATCACACTCCCAAAACTAACTTCTGGATTGGACGATATGCCCAAATTAATTAAGCACAACTCTACCCCTTTTACCATTTGCCCCTTTAACTTTATTATTTTTCCTTTTTATATAATTTTTGGCCTTTACCGAAAAATTCCTTGCTCCTTTGAAATTTCTGCATCCTAAAAACTCCGATGCGATGTTGCACCTCCGATGTGATCGCATCGCATCATAATAGTTCATGGACTCCTGACCGACCCACCTCCGATGTGCCACTTCCGATGCGATTGATTCTTCCCCGATACCTCCGATCACACCATCACATCGCGACATAACACTTAACCTTCCTCCCCTTCCCACCGATGGGATCATCTCCATCATTCATCGCATCGCAAAGTATTCTCCCATTGCATATTTTCACCCCGCTATTTTTAAACCCTCTGCGCTCCATTCCGCCGATGCGATGAATCGCATATCGCCTATCGCATCACGTGATCCCGCCAGCACTGGACCCTACTTACCGACTTCTCATCACATATCACATTTTCATCCCCGTGATATTTAATCTCGCCTCATCCTTCCGCTGTGATTTGAGATTACGATTCATGGGTCCCACCTAAAAGCCCTTTCGCCTTTTCAAAAGAAAAGGGTTTTTAAAAGTGTAAATTTCATTTTATATTTGTTTTAAAAGAATTTCTTTCACCTTCCTCTATAGCTCCATTATCCTTGGTCTATGCTCCATCGCATCGCCCCACATTTCATCGCTCCTTTGTGTCATCACTCCATCGCCATCGCATATCGCAATTTCTCTGCTCAAGTTATACCCACCCCTTCCGCTGCGATTTGCGATTGTGATTTCTCCCAGTCCCACCAAAGCTTTCCACCCGTTCCACTTCTCCTCTGTGCCATTTTACACTATCACATCACATCGCTCCATTATGAAATGCACCCTCCACCCATTCCAATGTGATTTGCGATTTCGATTCGAGCCCACCATCCTTCCTTTCGCTCTTTTCAATATAAAAAGGGCTTTTTTTTTGTTAAAGGGGTCAATGTGATTTTAGTCGGTTCTGTTATCACTCCGGTTTTCCTTGAAGTTGTGGAAAAGGAAAGTAAACCCGAGGTAACCACAAACCAACCTTCAGATACATAATCTAGCCAATCTGTATCCAGAGAGGGCTCTCTCTTTAAAATTTAGCTTTGTTCTTAGAAAGTTTTAGGCTAGTTATAAGTCCAAGAATTTTGTTTGAATTGAATGGTGGAATCCGCCAACTAAGGGCAAGGTCGAATATTTTCAGGCCATTGGGCTATGGAGTCAAAAGGATGGCTTTACCGGATTAATATTCTACACACAAGATGGCTTTGCAGGGCAAGATAGCCAAACAGAGAACAATTTTAGAAATTAAAGTGAAAGGAATGGATTTTGAAGGGATGAAAGGCAATTAAGAATCTTTCAACATGTTCAAAGAAAGAAAGTGAATGATTACAAATAAAGAGCAGTTAAGAATTCTTTACTATAGTAATCAAAAAATTTTAAACCAGCGAAACAAGAGCAATTAAGAATTCATTGCTTATAACCAGTTTAGAAGAAAAAATTTAGAATAATCACAATTGAAATCAGAGTACACTTAAGTAAATTCTGATTTATTCTTTTATGTCAATTATTCAAAAATGGAACAAAGTGATATTATAAACAGATATAAAACTTAAACATAGGACAGAAATACTTATTGAACTGTAGTCTGACACATGAATCCTGCAAAAAGTCTTGAGCTTCAAATCATCATCCAGCAAGCCACAAAGAAGTTTCTCCAAAGCACTTTTATTCCAAAAGATCAATGTTACAGCAAAGTAGTAGAATCCACCCAAAATACTTCCAAGAGTGAATGTCAAATGTAATACTTCCAAAATACTTCCTTTTCATTAGCATTTTACCCTGTTGAATGTCAAAAGCTGACATTAATCTCTCTTGATTTTTTGGAGCCATTTTAAGATACTGATTATACACCTGGACCCTTAGTGGATCATTTCTCGCTTTTATACTGATAAAGGTCTTTTTTATGTCTCCCGCATATTTCATTGGCTGTTTGAAAGAAGATATTTTGTACTCAACTGCCTGTGTATTGTCTTTCCTTGAAGATCATAGCATGTACCACTAACTGAACTTGTCTGCTGACTATCTTCTCTTTCTGGAATATCAATGATTTCTTCAAATGATTCAACTTCTGGAAGTGGGTTGAGTTTCTGCCTTTTAGCCTAAGTCTGTTTTGAAGATTCCTTGGGAGGAGTAGGACCTTCAGCCTCCCTTTTCTTGCCCTTTTCAATATTCAGTGGATTTTGCAAGTTTGGCATTTCTATTGGATCAGTTTGAGGAGGAACCTGTACTTGTCCTTGTGCCTTAGATGTCTGAGGTTTTTCAGTCATTTTCAATGTTTCAATCACTTGTATTCCAGGCTCTTTCTCTTTTCCTTTGGTTTCAACTACAATTGATGGAATTTTTTCTTGTGATTTTTGTTGAAAATTCCCTGCTGAAGAAGGACCAATGTCTGGTACCTGCACTTTCCCAAAAAATTCTAGGTCAAGCATTTTTTCAAGATCTTTCAATACATTGTCCATATTGACTTCTTCACTATTCTATTCAATTAATGTTCCTTCTACCCATTCATCTGTATTGGCATACTTTTCAATCTCAGGGATTCTTCGATGTATGTAGGGTGCTGATTTGTTTCTCATTCTTTTGTCACAAATAAAGTTGAATGGGTCATAGGGTACCCAATGGAAACTTTTCTGTAATCTGCAACATTCCTCTAATATCTTTTGAGCTTCTTCCCCTCCATCCGTAGAATTGCAGATAAATGGACCTAATTGGCTTTTTATCCTGAGTTGGGCCTTTTTCTTGGCATTACAGAAGTGAATTATATCTGAATTGTTCATTTGTCTGAAATACTCAAGTGCAAAAAGTCCCATTGGAACATATCTGGGTAACTTGAAAGGGCTCAATTGACATCCGTAAATTCTAATTTCAGTATGATTCTGATAGAAGTACCAGTCACCTATCTTATAATGTTTTGAAAGCTGAAGGATTTTCTTAATTTCATTGCTGAGTCTTGGAGGGGCAACTCCTGTCAATAAAGTAGTTGCAGGATGTATGAAAAGATCAATGAACTCATTATAATAATAGGGAGAATCTAGGGAACAATGAGTAATGGCTGAACAAAATATAACAGATCTTGGATTCCCTTGGGTATCAAGTTTTTTAATATAGAAAGGGAAATTTTCTGGTTGGTAATAGAGGATGAGATGGTAAATGACAGTAGAATACTTGAATACTTTCTCATTCTCTAATCTCATCAATTGATTATGAATCTTTTCTACAATGAAAGATGCAAAGTCGTACTTGACAGCAGGAGGCTATCCAGGGGTGAACATAGATAATAACACCAGGGTTAAAAGGTCGACATACTCAGTGGTATTAAAACCCATTATGAAAGATATCATACTCAAAATATTTTGACCTTCTTTAGTGAAATAAACATTAGCATAAGGTGGAGGGCCTGTAGGCTGATGCTCTGGCCACATGAAGGTTTGGCAAATGCGAGTTAACTCCCCTTGGGATAATTTAGTGGATTTCTCCAATAACTCTCCCATTAACAAAGGAGTAAGGGCTTCACCAGGCTGAAAATGTAACATATCATTGATGGATTGAGCAGTAACGGGAAAAATGATGTTCTGGCTTGGGGATAATACTTCTCTTTGATTTGGATCATAATTAGCATGGCAATAATGGATAATTTTAGGAAAGATATGGACTGAGGGAAAAAGGTATCTAGGAAGACCAGACTCCCATAACCCAATACTATCTGAGCCATTCAAATTGTCTCTGTAGTGACAATGAATTTGAAGGGGGCTTTCACTAAAAACTAAGTCTTTAATCTGAAAATCTTTATCCACTAATGATAAGTAATCAAAATCTCTATGAGGGGTGTTCAATGGGGCTACATTCAGGGCTACAGGAACTTCCATTTTTTGGTTCTTGGGTATTCAAATAAATGAAAATTCGGGGGTTTTTAATGGAAACGAGCACAATCTCAGGTTTGAAGAGAGAAATTGCAGTTCTGGGAACTAAAACACATCACATTGGAGCTCTCTTAGACTTTGTTGTGGAAATTAAACATTAAACTAGGATTTTTAATAGAGTTCAGTGGGAAATGGGAATAAATACCTATTGATGGGAAAATGGCGGTTCTTAACAGGTACAGGCTGACGGCGGATGGATGCTGGGATGCTGGTTTGACAATGGCCTCCAGCAAAATTCGGTAATGGCAGTTTGACAGTGGATTTTCAAATTTTTCAGTGTGGAGGGCACAGTCACTTTCAACACACAGAATGAAGAAAATGCGCGAATTTTTGTTTTTGTTCGCAAATTCAAATGGAAAACATTTTTTATTATTTTATTAAATGGTGTCTGGGTGTACGGTGGACACGTCACGGGGAAAAGGCGGTAAGCGGTATATTCCGCACCACTTTTGGGAGCAGGCGGTTTTTCGCAATTTGGCAGCGATTCCATTCAGCACACGACGCGTGGCCAGTGCACTATTTGGAAGCCGCTCCAATTTCACGCGTTAATCTTCAGATGAGGGATGGCTAGCGGAATTGAGGCGGGTCGTCGATCTTGGAGCGGGCGATCGGACGGATGATATGACATGAAGTTGGTGGGGTATTTAATGTGCGGGCCCAAAAGAATTAACGTTTAATTAATTATTTCGGGCGGTGTCTGATTGGTGGAAGGGAAGTTATTAGTTAATCTGGATGATTAATTAATCCTTGGGTTATGAGGGTTAGGGTTGCGACGGGATTTCGAATTTTATTTGTTTTTCGTTTAAAACATAAAAATATATGTTTAAACTTTTTTGATGTATTTTTATTTATGTGGAAATAAATTAATGAAATTTATTTACCATAGGGGCGGGGATAGTTTATATTGATATGTTTTTTGGCCAAAGGGCATATATATTGGGGTTTTATTTCATCATGTGGGTTTAAATACTTTGGCCAAAAAATTATAATAAGATGGGTTTTTGGGATATTTATGTAAAAGGAGTTATATACTATATGATAAGGTATTTTCACTAGGGATTTAATAGATAAATTCGAGTTAATATGACAAAGGACAAGGTAAACTCAAAATACTTAACTATAACTAAGAAAGTGAAGATTTATAAAAGTAATTTGCATCATATCAACTTCAACACTTAGACTTGGAATAACAAGTAATTTTGAGGGATTTTTATGAAATATAGCATGATTTTCCTAAGTAAAATGGAATTTTACTTAGGAAAAAATTAAAAGTGAATGAGTGTAATGATGAATATCTTTAAATACTAAGGTTTTCTCCAATCATTGGGCCGAGGGTCTGGTCTCTCCAAAAGTCAAGGAAATGCCTTGAGCCCCTCTAATCTTTAAATTCCTTAGCACTTAGGGGGAAATTAGTAAAATATTTAGGGAAAATGAGAAGGGAAATTAATAATTTGACTTTGCTCTGCTGTGAAACTTTTTCCATTTAGTATCTGCCTTTGCACTTTGTGATGAAAGTAAAAACTGAAAGCATTTAGAACAATCATTCATCATATGTAATTCAGCAACAACATCTACCTACCCTACCTACTTTACCCTACCATTTTCTCTTCCTTATTAGGGTGCACTTAGACTTGCAAACCCTTCTCAATATTCTTTTTCTTTTACATGGAAAACCTATCTAAATCTACACTTATTACATCCAAGGGCTCAAATTAAACAATTGAGCACCTTTTATTCACTCTAACTATCTACTTATCTGCCAAGATTAAACTGTTTGGTCAGATTTTTATTCTCTATTCTACAACATGAAATTGAAAAATGAATGAGTCAAGTTTAAACAGTTCGACTCTTCATAAACTGTGGCAAAAGTTTGACAAGCTGCACACAATCTTTATTACAAAAACTGAAATAGTAGTGGCATTTAGACTTGCACACTTTCCTGGTCTATTTTTGTTTGGGGTTCATTTCTTTCACTTTTTTGACCATTTTATTCTTTTCACCCTTTGATTTTTCTTTTAGGGTATACCCTCTTTACATTTTTATTTTTTAAAAATTATTTTTCGATTTTTTGAAAATATGGAACACCTTTGCACAAGAAAAAGGTTTGAACATATTACATAGTTCAATAATTCAATCATGAAAAATGACACCTATTGGTATAGGAGTATAACACTGGCTCCACTTGGGGATGGCTTTTTCTGGCGAAAAGTCAAGAACAGCAGGTCAGATGCCTTAAAATGCCTTTAACTGAACCATGAAATTTTCTTTTTCTGGTGGCTTTATTGTATATATGATAGTGAAACTTCTGAAGCTTAGGGCCTTCACTTTGGGCTTCAACTCCAACAAGTCACCATCCAATCAAAAATGATGCATTAGAAAGGATATATTATGTACAAGTTAAAAAGTCAAAACATCCTAGTAAATAGGGTCAAAGTAGTGTTTTAGCATTCGACCATTGACTGGTCCTTTCTCAGCTTCCGAACCATCCAAATTCTTCAAAAAATATGTGTTATTTCCCTGTAAAGCATGAATGATGTAAGGTCCTTTCCATAAGAAATCAAATTTCCCATGTTTCCATTTATCTTCCCTTCTGGAATCCCATCTCAGAAATTTGTCTCCGAGTTGAAAATCTTCTGCTTTAGTCCTTTTGTCAAACATCTTCTTTAACTTTTCCTGCAAAACTTGGGATCGTTGATACACTTCTTCTCTGGTCTGCTGCAAGTGAATTTTTTGGTTTATTCTTCTCTGAATATCATTTGGTTCTACTTGAGCCTCCTGAAGTAATTTCATAACAGGAATTCCTAAGGATGATGGAAATCTTGCCTCAATACCATAAACTAATTCATATGGACTGGTCCCAATTGATTTCTTAGTTGTAAGTCTGTCTGCCCACAATGCATTGGTAAGTTTCTTATGCTAATTCTTTTTATTTTCTTCCAATAATTTTTTAATGATATTAATAAGGCTTTTATTGGAAGATTCTGCCAGTCCATTACCCTGAGGATAATAGGCTGTTGAATGGCCTAAAGTGATGTGATATTTATTGCAGAAACTAATCATTTTCTTAGACTTAAATGCGGCAGCATTATCTGTTATAATTTTCTCTGGACAGCCAAATCTTGAAAGTATATTGGTTTCTAAAAACCCTATAATTACAGAATCATTGGCTTGTCTGCATGGGATAGCTTCAGTCCATTTAGTAAATTAATCTGTGGTAGTAAGAATCCGTATGTGTTGCCCAGAAGAAGGGGGGTGGATTTCTCCAATAAAATCCAGTCCCCATTGTTGAAAGGGTCTCTCGTTGGAAATTTGTTTTAATCGTAAAGGCAACAATTTTCTTTTGCCTTCAAAGATCTGACACTTATGACAAGAAGTTACAAATTTCTTAACATCTAAAAACAAGGTTGGAGAGTAAAAACTAGCCCTTAATATTTTATCTACAGTTGACTTCCAGTAGAGGTGTCCACCACAATCCCCTGCATGAAATTCATTAAGTACCTTATCAGTTTCATCTTTCAATAAACAATTTAATAGAATTCCATCATGATTCTTCCAAAAAAGAGAACTATCTAAAATACAATATTTTAAAGATGTCATTTTAAAAAACCTTTGTTTCGTTCTGGACAACCCTGGAGGAGCTTGTAGGTTTAAAAAAACATAAATGATATCAGTGTACCAGGGTGAGTCTAAGAAGGTCTGACTGATCTGTGGAGTCGCCATCTCCTGTTCGTCATCCAGTTTGTTAATGTCCAAGGCTTGGCAATTAGTTTCAGTCATGAGTTGAGCCAAACCTTGACCTTTTATGAGTTTTGTTGGTTTAATTTCAATATCATATTCTAATATGGTAGCTATCCACTTACCTCTTTTGCCTTCAATACCATCTTGAGTTAAGATGTCTTTAACGACAGCATTAGGTACATAAGCTATCACATGAGAATATAATATATAAACTCTAAAATCTTTGATTGCTTTCACAAGTGCAAAAGCCTGTTTCTCCATGATATTGTATTTCAAAGATGCATCTCTAAGTGATTTACTAAAAAAAGCTATTGGCTTTTCACATCCTTGATCATCCTTTTGTAGTAAAACAGCTACAATTGTATGTTCAGAAGCAAATGAAAAAATGATGAAATCTCTATCAAACTTTGGACTGGTAAGAACTGGTGTTCTGGTTAAAGCCATTTTGATTTCTTCAAATGATTGCTTGGCTTATACAGTCCAGTCAATACTCGAATCCTTTTTTAGCATGTTATTTAGTAGTCTAAGTAATTCAGCTAAACTAGAAATAAATCTTCTCAAAAAATTGATCTTTCCTATGAAAGCTTGAAGTTCTTTTATGTTCCTGGGATGAGGTATCTGCAATATGGATTGTATTCTTTCAGGATCAATTCTAATGCCATCTTTAGAAATAATGTGACCTAGGAGTTTTCCTTCTTCAAGACCAAATAATGATTTTTTCAGATTTAAAGAAATGCCATATTTTCTGCATTTTAAAAATACTTGTCTTAGATGATCTAAATGTTGCTGATCTGTTTTTGAAAAAATAGTTAAATCATCTAGATAAATCACCAGAAAATCATGGATTTCTTTGGCGAATGCAATATCCATTGCTCTTTTAAAGGTCGCCCCTTCGTTTTTTAGACCGAATGGTATCTTAACATATTTGAAAGTACCCCATGGTGTTGTAAATGTTGTTTTGTCTTGATCATCAGGATGAACCAGAATATGGTTATACCCTGAAAATCCATCCAGAAGAGATATCCTTGAAGATCCCACTACCCTTTATAGGATATGGTCCATTTTAGGTAGAGGATAGTTATCTTTTAAAGAAACTTTGTTCAAATTCCTCAAATCGACACACAGTCTAATCTCTCCAGTCTTTTTCCTTGTTGGTACCAAATTAGAAACCCATTCAGAAAATCTAATAGGAGCTATAATTCCTACTTCATACATTCTTTTAATTTCTTTCTCAATTGAAGGTAGTAAAACAGGATTGATCCTTCTAAGTTTATGTTTGAAATGTTTATGATCTGATTTCAAAGGTATTGTATGTTGAATTATTGATGTATCATATGATTTAAGATCTTGATAACTCCAGGAAAAAACATCCTGGAATTATTTTAAAAGTTCAACATAATTAACCTTTTGATCTTCTGGCAGAGATTTAGATAGTTTAACCATCTTGGGATTTCCTTCAGTTCCCAAATTAACTTCTTCAATATCAGCTTTTAAAGGTTCCATTTTGGGTTTTAGTGGAATGTCATTTGAGTAAAAAAGATCTTCCAAAGGAGTTAATCCTTTGGGTAAATGATTATCTTTCAGATTAATGATTTCAGATTCATCTTCTATGATCTCATCGAATTCTATTTGTTTCAAATCTTGCATATCTTTTTCAGTGAATTTGGTTGGGTGAAGCATGTGAATTGCAGTTTCCTCTGAAACATTCGTTTCTTGTTCATCTATTTGATCAGATTCATTGATTGTTGTGTCTTCATCTATACTACTGTTAGAGAACTCATTTTCTAATGTCAAAAAATTATTGATCTGATTATTATTTACAAATACTTGCCAATTCATGAGATTGTCCGGTATAGCAGGTCTATGTCTAATCTCAGCTGTGAACTGATGATTAGGTCCAAAAGGTAATTTACATGTGCTAGCGAACATTGCAAGACTGTGAGCATGCAAATTTTGTTTTCTAGGAATTTTGGCAAGTTGAGCTTGTAGGAAAGTGTTGAGAATTTCCACAACTGTTTCTCTGTATTGTTTCAATCTGGGATCTTTTGTTGAACATTCACCATTGATCTGTTGGATAATTAACTCAGAGTCTCCTATGATTGATACTCTAATTGCTCCTAACTTTTGACATGTTTAAGCCCTAGCAAAAGAGCTTCATACTCTGCCATATTATTAGTGCATATAAAGTTCAACCTATAAGCATGACCTTCAGCGTGATTATTTTCAACATTATGTATCCAAATTCCAACTCCTGCTCCTAAATTGTTTACTGAGCCATCAAATTCTAAATGCCACATAATTTTATGTTCATAATCTTCATCAACTTTTTTAACATGTTTCTTAACAGGAGCTAGTTTTTTAGCTTTTTCTGGTATTTCATGATTATCTAGTGTTTCTTTGTTTTCAAAAATATCTTCGATTTGAACAGTATATTTATTTGCAGTTTCCGTTTCTGGTGCTTCTAATTCAGTAGGAAGGTCTAATTCAGCATTATAAAGGATAAAAGAGTCCATATCAGAATGTACTGAATAGACAGGGAAGTTTTCAGGCTTCTCATGGCTACTGACTAAATATTTCATCAAGGTCTCTCTGTAAAGTCTTTTAGGTTGACCAAATACTGAAATAGTAGCATATGACATATCTAATTGAATAGACCCTCCAAGTTTAGCACCCCAGGATCTAGACAACAACATACCATATTTGGGAGGAATATTGGCCACTACTATATCCATCAGAACAGATTTCGCAGGGTATTGCACCAAAGTAACATAGATCTTTAATCAAACCTAAACATCTTACCTGACTTGAATCAAAAGAAAAAAGATCTTTATACGGTCTGGTAATGTCTAGATTTAATCTTTCCATCACAGCTTTTAGCATCAAATTGTGGGACGCTCCAGAATCAAGCATGGCATTATGGATTATTTTGTCATGAACATTCAAGCTCACATAAAATGGAGGAGTTCCTCCACTTTCTGGTTTGCCATTTACCTCAGGGCCAAAAAGGAGTTTGGGTTGATCATCAAGAACATTTACTGAATCATCCATTCCAGTAATGTTAATGTTAATGGATTTGCTGATTTGGCTTCTATAGACATCATGTTTAGCCAATTCTGATAAAGGAACAACTATCTTTAGTTTGCCTATTTCAGCCTCTAGATTGAAAGGTTTTTCTGTTTGAGGTTTAGTGTTTTGGACAGTTGGGTTTTCTCTATTTTTTGGGTCTTCAGTGTTTTTCTCTTTTTCATAGATGGGATTATGAGTTGAAGGTGTTTCTGAATTAACTTCTGCTATTTCTTCTACGTTTCCTATAGGAGTAAAAGTATTAGATAGTTGTTTATTATTTGGTTTGTTGTCAGACACATCTTCAATTATTGGATTTGCGGGGTTCGGACTTGTCCTAGACAAAATTTGTACAGGAGGAATGTTTTGTACAGGAGGGATGTTAGTTTTACCTTTGACGTTTTGTTTTACAGCTTTCTATTTGCTATTTTCTGGCACATCAATCCGTCTACTTCTCAAATTGTATTGTTTATGAACTTCATAAATTGCTGTGTCATAGCCTTCTTTAAAATCAAAAGTTTCTCCTGAATGAGTTTGAAATGTTTCAAGAATCTGATTCTATTGATCATCTTGAGATAGAAAAACTTCTGGTTCATTTTTGTTTTCAATCACGTTATTTATGTCAACATCCTCGGTAGGTTGTTCAGAAGTTTAACCTTCAAAAAAAAATTCTTGGAAAGGTGGCCTAATGTTTTGGTCAGGGACATTTTTCCCAATATTTTGGTTCTGATTTCTTCTAAAGTTTGGGTTTCTCACAACATTTTGATTATCACCAGAAGACTTTCTTTCGATTATCTCCACTCTATCTCCCAGTCTTTCCATACCTTTGATGATTGCATCCAGCTTTCTTTCAAAAGCTGAAGGTTCTTCATTCATAGGCATTCTTCTTTCGGCCCTAGCTCTAGCTCATTTTTCTATGAGGTTTGCTTCCACACTAACCACTATGCTTTTCATCTCTTCTAGGGTTTGGGGGGCTCTTTCCCTAAGTTAATATGCTATGTCAAAGTCAAAACCATCAGGGAATTTAACCAATACTGAGTCTGGAGGTGGTCTAAGGTTTTGAGGAACAGCGTTGTAGGCTTCGTTAAATCTGATGATGTAATCTTGTACTGTTTCATTAGGTCCTCTTTTCAATTTTCCAAAGTCAGATAGGATCTGAAGAGGGTCTTTCTTCTTCTCCCATCTATTTAAAAATGACCTATACAGGGCTGGTAAGTCAGCAATACTATTTGGAGCAAGGGCCCTAAACCATGTCCTGACTTCCCCAGTAAGACTCTGGACAAAAATTCTCATTCGAACATCATCAGCATCAATTTCATAAAATTCAAAGTAATCAGTCATCCTTTTGGTGTGTTGTTGAGCAGTATAAGTACCTGAACCGTCAAAAGGGATGATTTTACTCTAATAATCCTGAGGCAATGCAGCAGGGTTGCCTGGCAACCTTAACGGGGCATATCTATTGGCCATTAGAAGGTGTAATGGAATAACAGGTGATGATGGTCTGGAAGGAGTGGGTGGAGGAGTAGAAGGAGTGGCTTGGTTTTGAGAATTTTGAGGAAAGGTAACTGAGCTTGGGGAAGCTTCAGTAATTACAGAAATGTTTGAACTTTCTTCAAAGGCCTGTTCAGATTGAATGGAGTTTTGTAAATGTCTGTCAAGATGATATGAAACAAATATCAATTGTAAATCTTCAAGAAATAGTGGGTCTGGAACGAGCTTAGACAATTCAGATTCAGAAAAATTCACAAACAGAGATGTTTCAAATTGATCATCAAAAGGTATTTCATCAAAATATATAATCTTCACAGGACAGGAATGTGATCTAGAAAGAGGTCTGGAACTTCCAGAACTTTCTTGACTTCCTCTTTCAGAGCTTTCTTGGCTTCCTTGTCTTCTAAGAATCTTAGGAATCAGATTTGGATTTTCAAATATTGGTGGTGGATTAGGGTCAGGATTTGACCTGGTATGACGAATCCTTTCTGAAGCCAGTTTTCCTAGATTTTATCTTTTTGATTTTTTGTTTGGAATACAATGAAAGTACAAATTCAGCAAATTCTTCAAGAAATTTAAGATTTTTAATTAAAATTTTCTCAAAGATTTATTGAACTAGAGAGTCTGATTGAATGTTTGAAATTAAAGTTCAGTTTATAAGCTAAATCAGAGATAGACTGAAGCAACATTTATTTACTATGCAGTTGCAGAGCAAAAGAATTTCAAAGGCTACCTGGCTGATCTTTAGACTCTGTCTATAGCTTATAAGAAAACAATAGTAACAATAAAAATGATTCAGATTCCCCAGTATGGTCGCCACTATGTTATCACTCAGGTTTTCCTTGAAGTTGTGGAAAATTAAAGTAAACCCGAGGTAACCACAAACCAACCTTCAGATACAGAATCTAGCCAATCTGTATCCAGAGAGGGCTCTCTCTTTAAAATTTAGATTTGTTCTTAGAAATTTTTAGGCTAGTTATAAGTCCAAGAATTTTGTTTGAATTTGAATGGTGGAATCCACCAACTAAGGGCAAGGTCGAATATTTTCAGGCCATTGGGCTATGGAATCAAAAGGATGGCTTTACCAGATTAATATTCTACACGCAAGATGGCTTTGCAGGGCAAGATAGCCAAACAGAGAACAATTTTAGAAATTAAAGTGAAAGGAATGGATTTTGAAGGGATGAAAGGCAATTAAGAATCTTTCAACATGTTCAAAGAAAGAAAGTGAATGATTACAAATAAAGAGAAGTTAAGAATTCTTTACTATAGTAATAAAAAAATTTTAAACCAGCGAAACAAGAGAATTAAGAATTTGTTTCTTATAACCAGTTTAGAAGAAAACATTTAGAATAATCACAATTGAAATCAGAGTACACTTAAGTAAATTATGATTTATTCTTTTATGTCAATTATTCAGAAATGGAACACAGTGATATTATAAATAGATATAAAACTTAAAACATAGGACATAAATACTTATTGAACTGTAGTCTGACACATGAATCCTGCAAAAAGTCTTGAGCTTCAAATCATCATCCAGCAAGCCACAAAGTAGTTTCTCCAAAGCACTTTTATTCCAAAAGATCAATGTTATAGCAAAGTAGTAGAATCCACCCAAAATACTTCCAAGAGTGAATGTCAAATGTAATACTTCCAAAATACTTCCTTTTCATTAGCATTTTACCATGTTGAATGTCAAAAGCTGACATTAATCTCTCTTGATTTTTTGGAGCCATTTTAAGATACTGATTATACACTTGGACCCTTAGTGGATCATTTCTCGCTTTTATATTGATAAAGGTCTTTTTTATGTCTCCTGCATCTTTCAGTGGCTGTTTGAAAGAAGATATTTCTGTACTCAACTGCCTGTGTATTGTCTTTCCTTGAAGATCATAGCATGTAACACTAACTGAACTTGTCTGCTAACTATCTTCTCTTTCTGGAATATCAATGATTTCTTCAAATGATTCAACTTCTGGAAGTGGGTTGAGTTTCTGCCTTTTAGCCTGAGTCTGTTTTGAAGATTCCTTGGGAGGAGTAGGACCTTCAACCTCCCTTTTCTTGCCCTTTTCAATATTCAATGGAGTTTGCAAGTTTGCCATTTCTATTGGATCAGTTTGAGGAGGAACCTATACTTGTCTTTGTGCCTTATATGTTTGAGGTTGTTCAGTCATTTTGAATGTTTCAATCACTTGTATTCCAGGCTCTTTCTCTTTTCCTTTGGTTTCAACTACAATTGATGGAATGTTTTCCTGTGATTTTTGTTGAAAATTCCCTGCTGAAGAAGGACCAATGTTTGGTACCTGCACTTGCCCAAAAAATTCTAGGTCAAGCATTTTTTCAAGATCTTTCAATACATTGTCCATATTGAATTCTTCACTATTCTGTTCAATTAATGTTCCTTCTACCCATTCATCTGTATTGGCATACTTTTCAATCTCAGGGATTCTTCGATGCATGTAGGGTGCTGATTTTTTTTCATTCTTTTGTCACAAATAAAGTTGAATGGGTCATAGGGTACCCAATGGAAACTTTTCTATAATCTACAACGTTCCTTTAATATCTTTTGAGCTTCTTCCCCTCCATCCGTAGAATTGCAGATAAATGGACCTAATTGGCTTTTTATCCTGAGTTGGGCCTTTTTCTTGGCATTACAGAAGTGAATTATATCTGAATTGTTCATTTGTCTGAAATACTCAAGTGAAAAAAGTCTCATTGGAACATATCTGGGTAACTTGAAAGGGCTCAATTCACATCCGTAAATTCTAATTTCAGTATGATTCTGATAGAAGTACCAGTCACCTATCTTATAATTTTTTGAAAGCTGAAGGATTTTCTTAATTTCATTGCTGAGTCTTGGAGGGGCAACTCCTGTCAATAAAGTAGTTGCAGGATGTATGAAAAGATCAATGAACTCATTATAAGAATAGGGAGAATCTAGGGAACAATGAGTAATGGCTGACCAAAAGATAACAGATCTTGGATTCCCTTGGGTATCAAGTTTTTTAATATAGAAAGGGAATGTTTCTGGCTGGTTATAGAGGATGAGATGGTAAATGACAGTAGAATACTTGAATACTTTCTCATTCTCTAATCTCATCAATTGATTATGAATCTTTTCTGCAATGAAAGATGCAAAGTCATACTTGACAGCAGGAAGCTGTCCAGGGGTGAACATAGATAATAACACCAGGGTTAAAAGGTCAACATACTCACTGGTATTAAAAACCATTATGAAAGATATCATACTCAAAATATTTTGACCTTCTTTAGTGAAATAAACATTAGCATAAGGGGGAGGGCCTGTAGGCTGATGCTCTGGCCACATGAAGGTTTGGAAAATGCGAGTTAACTCCCCTTGGGATAATTTAGTGGATTTCTCCAATAACTCTCCCATTAACAAAGGAGTAAGGGCTTCACCAGGTTGAAAATGTAAAATATCATTGAAGGATTGAGCAGTAATGGGAAAAAGGATGTTCTGGCTTGGGGATAATACTGCTCTTTGATTTGGATCATAATTAGCATGGCAATAATGGATAATTTCAGGAAAGATATGGACTGAGGGAAAAAGGTATCTAGGAAGACCAAACTCCCCTAACCCAATACTATCTGAGCCATTCAAATAATTGTCTCTGCAGTGACAATGAATTCGAAGGGGGCTTTCACTGAAAACTAAGTCTTTAATATGAAAATCTTTATCCACTAATGATAAGAAATCCAAATCTCTATGAGGGGCATTCAATGGGGCTACATTCAGGGCTACAGGAACTTCCATTTTTAGGTTCTTGTGTATTCAAATAAACTGAAATTCGGGGGTTTTTAATGGAAACAAGCACAATCTCAGGTTTGAAGAGAGAAATTGCAGTTCTGGGAACTAAAACAGATCACACTGGAGCTCTTTCAGACTGTGTTGTGGAAATTAAACATCAAACGAGAATTTTTAACAGAGTTCAGTGGGACATGGGAATAAATACTTGTTGATGGGAAAATGGCAGTTCTTTAACAGGTACAGGCTGACGGCAGACGGATGCTGGGATGCTGGTTTGACAATGGCCTTCAGCAAAATTCAGTAATGGCAGTTTGATAGTGAATTTTCAAATTTTTCAGTGTGGAGGGAACAGTCATTTTCAACACACAGAATGAAGAAAATGCGCGAATTTTTGTTTTTGTTCACAAAGTCAAATGGAATTTTTTATTATTATTTAATTAAATGGTGTCTGGGTGTATGGTGGACACGTCACGGGGAAAAGGCGGTAAGCGGTATATTCCGCACCGCTTTTGGGAGCAGGCGGTTTTCCGCAATTTGGCAGCGATTCCATTCAGCACACGACGCGTGGTCAGTGCACTGTTTGGAAACCGCTCCGATTTCGCCCGTTAATCTTCAGATGAGGGATGGCTAGCGGAATTGAGGCAGGCCGTCGATCTTGGAGCGGGCGATCGAACGGATGATATGACATGAAGTTGGTGGGGTATTTAATGTGCGGGCCCAAAAGAATTAACGTTTAATTAATTATTTCGGGCGGCGTCTGATTGGTGGAAGGGAAGTTATTAGTTAATCTGGATGATTAATTAATCCTTGGGTTATGAGGGTTGGGGTTGCGGCGGGATTTTGAATTTTATTTATTTTTCGTTTAAAACATAAAAATATATGTTTAAACTTTTTTGATGTATTTTTATTTATATGGAAATAAATTAATGAAATTTATTTACCATAGGGGCGGGGATAGTTTATATTGATATGTTTTTTGGCCAAAGGGCATATATATTGGGGTTTTATTTCATCATGTGGGTTTAAATACTTCAGCCAAAAACTTATAATAAGATGGGTTTTTGGGATATTTATGTAAAAGGAGTTATATACTATAGGATAAGGTATTTTCACTAGGGATTTAAATAAAATCAAATGTTAATATGACAAGGGGACAAGGTAACTCAAATACTAACTACAATCAACAGTGCTACAGACTATAAAAAGTAATTTTGCATCATACTCATCTTTACCACTAGACTTGGAATAGCAAGTAATTTTAGTGATTTTTATGAAATATACATATTCTTCTACAAAATGGAATTTTACTTTAGGAAAAAAATTAAAAGTGAACGAGGTAATGATGGGAATATCTTTGCACAAGGTTTTCCAATTATTGGGCCAAGGGTCCGGTCCCTTCAAAAGTCAAGGAAATGCCTTGAGCCCCTTTAATTTTCAAATGCCTTAGTACTTAGGGGAAATTAGTGAAATTTTTTGGGAAAAATGAGAAGGGAAATTAATAATTTGACTTTTCTTTGCTTGAAATTCTTCCAGTGTAGGGTCTGCCTTTGCACTTGTGATGAAAGTAAATATTTAACACATCTAGAGTCATTATTCATCATATGTAATTCAGCAACAACATCTACCTACCCTACCTACTTTACCCTACCATTTTCTCTTCTTTATTAGGGTGCACTTAGATTTGCAAACCCTTCTCAATCTTATTTTTCTTTTACATGGCAAACCTATCTAAATCTACACTTATTACATCCAAGGACTCAAATTAAACTGTTGAGCACCTTTTATTCACTCTAACTATCTACTTATCTGCCAATATTAAACTGTTTGGTCAGATTTTTATTCTCTATTCTACAACATGAAATTGAAAAATGAATGAGTCAAGTTTAAACAGTTCGACTCTTTATAAACTATGGCAAAAGTTTGACAAGCTACACACAATCTTTATTACAAAAACTGAAATAGTAGTGGCATTTAGACTTGCACACTTTCCTGGTCTATTTTTGTTTGGGGTTCATTTCTTTCACTTTTTTGACCATTTTATTCTTTTCACCCTTTGATTTTTCTTTTAGGGTATACCCCCTTTACATTTTTTAGAATTTTTGAATTTTTTTGAATTTTTAAGAATATGGAACACCTTTGCACAAGAAAAAGGTTTGAACATATTGCATAGTTCAACAAGCCAATCATAAAAAATTACACCTATTGGTATAGGAGTCTAACAGGTTCCAAAGGCATTTTTCTTCGGCAAAAGGATTTTTATTCAATATTAAAGGAAAATACATTCTGTTTTGGGCCGCGAGCTATTATGAAACACATAAATCATTACAGCATTTACCATGAAACGGCAGCAACGATAAAAGAGGAGAATCGATTCCAGATTTCTCTTTCTTCTCCCCTGTTTGAGTAACTGTAATACAAAATCCTCCAAATGGTCAAAATGTATTGTTTCTTCATTTTTAGATGCATTCTGTTGGTCTCTTTCCTATATTCAGATTTTAGTTTCTGGGCAGGTGAAACAACTCCTCCTTTTGTGGATCCGCCCCCCTTGAAACTGATATATTTAATGTAGTTTTTCATCATTTGTAAGGGATAAAGAGGTGGAATAAGTTGGAAATCATTGAGGATGCTCTGTGCTCCATTTTGTAACAGTTTGGTAGGGAATTAATAGAGAAATGCAACACTGATTTATGGGATCCCTGTGGTATGATTTTTAGCATTGTTCTTTCCTTTGTGATCATTTTTTAATTGTTATGTTTTCCATTCATTCATTCATATTTCTGTTTGGATTTTTTCATGATAGATAGGTAGAGTCCATTGTATAATGCTTTGCCTTGGGAAAATCATTCAATACTTTATGTTTTCTGCTATTAGAAAATGATCCATCTCCTACACATTCCATCACTATTAAAAACAAAGTTGTTAAAATCCCTGCCTACCTTTGCCCCATAGAATACCATGTATATTTGATTTATTTCCCTGGATTCAAACTGCCTAGCCCCATCTGATCCATACAACCCAGAAAATTGATAAAACATTTCGAGCTACTACACCTAGCCTAAAATCAATTTGCATTTATATTTCATTGAAAAATTTTCACGTAGAGAGCCCTCTCCTGACCTTGTAGGGCTAGCTACAAGGCTAAGCATGGTTTGAGGTTACCCTGATTTGCCTTCCTGCAGCCTAAGGTTCAAATTAGGTGCTAACAGGCTCTATATATATATTTCCTTCTGCTAGATCTAGAGGGACTATTACCCATGTACCATCATTTTAAAATATCATACTTGTCCTTTTTAGGTTGATGATACCTCCCGTGTCAATAGCCCAATCCATTCCTAATAGCGTAGGGTAAGGATCCGCATCATCCACAATTTGGATTACTTCGAAGTCCGCATATACTTTAACTCCTGTAATGTCTACCACAACCTTATGAAACCTTCCTAGTGGAATGATCTTTTGATGGTTATCCATGCATAGTTGTATGATGGACCACACCAATTTGGGTTCTCACATCCTCTACCAGGTTTTTTTGGGCAGGACACTGGCATCAAATCCCAGATCCAAGATGACTCCATCTATTACATACTCTCCAATCTGTGTAGTCATACACATCTCCCAACCAGTCCTTTTCTTATTCTTATAAATTTCATTCACAACCTTAATCTCCATCCGAGGGGCCTCCTTTTTTCTGTAGCTGTTTATCAATGCTTTGAGATTCTCTACCACCTTTTGGTTGCACAGTAACTTCATGCAGGCTTGAAGGAATGGAGTGAATGCTTCATCGATTTTTGGATCCATGGCAGCTTTTTATGTTAATGCTTCCACCGTAGAAAAATCCCTTCTAGCCTCTATAAAATTTTCCTTTTCTTTTTTCATTTCTAAGCCTTCCTTCTTATCAGATTCCTTTCTGATCCATGACTCTGTAAAAGCTTGCTTTGCAGGTCCTCTAGTGGCCATACCACTATGTGTTATTTAATTTACACTAGGGCCATCATGGGGTGGCTTTTCCTTGACCATATGTACATTCTATATAGGTTTATGCTACTTTTCCTACATCTTATCTGTATGAATTGGACATTCCTCAATTATGTAATATCCCAAAATGGGATCTGCTAGCAAGGCATGACTAGAAAATGCATTTTCCAAGAATGGATGCTATAGGATTTGAAAACTAGACCTCGATCCCTTAGATCAATGTATCTAACACCGAAATCCAAGAGGAGGCTCAAAATAAATCACTCTAGGTGGGTTAAATAGGTCTACCACACCTAGTTGTCTTGAAAAAGTGCTCGATGGAGGGACTACAACAATTCTTGAACAAGAGATGGAACAACATCGTTATTTTTATAAGCTTGGGAACATGAAGATGCATATAGACAACAAATGTATATTATACCCGTAATGGTATACAAATCCTTGAGGAAAGAGTCACTCAAGCAAAGCAATACAGCCTCAAAGGGACATGTACAAGAAAATAGCTAAACATTGTTGCACAGGAATTTATGCAGGCTAAGAGGACGCAATTTATAAGAGACACTAAATCATACTGAATAATAATAGAAATATATAACAATTTATGGCTCAATAAATTAAGGGGAGAAAGCTCTCAACCCCTGAAAACAATAATACAACAATCCTTAGAAGGATTGGCTGGAATATACAAAAAGGGAAAAATGTCGGAGTTACAGGGTAGCAGCTGCAACTCAGAAAATGGAACTGGATGGAGAAGACTAAAGATGTTGCATCTAATGACAAGACCTCCTCCAATGGATCTCCCAAGTGAAATGCTAATCCTATCACTGAAGATCTCACCCTCCAAACAATCTGAAAAAGCCCCACTGCAAATGCTCATTAGAAATAACACAGTCACTGAAGGAAACTACACTGTAGGGGCAAGGGAATGAGTTGGCCCAATGCCAAGATCTAAAATAAGCTCTAAACACTTTCAAACCAATCTCCCAAAGGAAAGAGAGACTCCTCCTCTGAAAAAAAAGTGATGGAAGTGGTGTTGTGAACCCTCACTGCAACACCCTGCAACACAACATTATTCTGCTTCAGAAATAATGTATAGCTAAAGGAGGATGCTTGGCCTCCAGCCTGGATGTGAGGAAAATTATTACAACTCCTTCAAGAGGCCTCTCAAGAAAGGAGAAGTATTCCTAAACAGGAAATCCTTGTGCTAAGCATCACTGCAACTCAGCAAAACAGCCGAAGACTACAAATAGTCTAAGCAGACAAGAAATCAATAATCATATGCATGGGAAACAATGGCTACCTTGCCCTCATTTTAAACAAATGAGAGATCCCTCTCCATGGGTCCCACTCTTTAGGGTTTCCTCCATCAAGGAAACTTCCCTCCTCTTTCACTACGTTGTCCCACAAGATGCTCTCCACCTTCTACCACTTCGTTGTTTGACTTGGTCAACTAGACCTTGTCCTCATACCAAAATGTCCCTTTTCACACTGGAAGGGATTTTATTCCTACTCATGGGTCTCCTCACCCATTTTATTCATCTCCTAGATGACATAAACAAAATCAATGTTCCAATTAGCTTCATGCTAATTTTGGGAACATTACAAATTACGAGATCAAATTGCCTATAGTACATGCAGAAATTCCACGCAGGGTTAGGGAAATCATGTGCGTAATGTCCTGGATTGCCACAGTTATAGCAGATTAATTTCCCTCTTCCTCAACCTATGCCTCATCCTCTCCCCCCTCCCCTTCCTCTTGCTGGAGATCCTCCACATCCAGAGGGAGATGCTAGTGAAGAGGTTTTAGCCTGCACTCTATAGAGGTTTTCATTTTCTATCATTAGCTCATATGTCTGATAGTGGTGCTCATCATGACCAACCGAGGAGGAGAATCCACAATATTTTTGCTTCAATTCTGGCACATAGGCTCCCAACCGTGGGCAGTGGTTAGTATCATGTTGGCCAACTACCTGTAAATCAACACACAATAGGGTGGGGGTGCTCGGACCCACACCCTCCCTAGGGTGCAGTGGATTTTATCCTCCAGCTTGCAGGTAATCCGTAAACATAGGGAACTGATATTTGGTGTGGCTCATTCCTTTGCAATGAATGCACTATACATTCGCACCAACCTCTTTACCCTTGTCTCTTCGTAGGTACTGTATCCCTAAGTGTTTAGCTTCCAACTGAATTTGAATTTGCAGAGTCCCAAAGGGAATATCTTCTCTATGTGCAGCCTCCAACTTCATAGCGATCTCCAGGGCTTTAGCTTGAGTAGAAATATTCTTTTGTCCCAAAGGACCATGTAGATGGGGTAAGAAAATGGCGATGAACAATTCCCTATGCTGGTCATCATCGTAAACAAATCCTCCATCATTGATAGTTTTCTTCAGTCACTGATTAGCTTCCTAGACTGATTCTTTTTCTCCTTTCTTGAAATATGTTAGCTCCAACACTACCTGTGTGTAGGACTTTGGCTTTTTGAACTACTTCTTTAGTTCCTTCTTAATATCATCTATAGTAGCAACGATGTTTTGTTTCAGATATCCCGTAAACCAGTCTAGTGTGCAACCTTCAAAACCCATGGCTAGTTGCACTCTTTTTATAATGTCGATATTAAATTTTTGCGTAGTCCATATTGCGTCAGCTACGAACCAGAACCGATCCATGTCCTCATCCCCCACACCCCTAAAGTTGGGTAGCTTCATGTGCGCAGCCATATCGTCTGCAGGTGGGGGTGGAGGCGGGGTAGGAGATGTCTGAGACCTAAGTGAATTTTAGGATGGCGTAGTAGGAGGGATACCTGCAGCATGTGTAGCCTCATTTTCTTCTAGATTCGGTGGATCCCTCAGAGGTTTGTACGAAAACCTTTCCTGTAATATCCCAAAATGGGAATGAAGCAGTGTATAAGAACAATAATGGAATAGCAGGGAAAAATTAAGTCATAAAATGTGTTGAGAAACACATTTCCATCAAATGAATGAAACAATAGCAAAAAGGGGCTTTTCTACATCCTCCCAAGTGGGGAAAATGCAGCAATTTGACCCTAAAAACATTATTTCGAAATATTTGTGTTTTAACATAAATAAATAACACTTGGTTCCCTTTGAATATATATTTATGCCCTCAAATAAAAAATATCAGTAGAAACGAATCACTTTTGATAAGTTAAACAGAGTTCCCGACCTCAAAGCAGCTTAAAAGGGGCCAAATCCCATGACTTAAGCTATACAAAATTTCTGAAGCACATGAATACATTATTTAATGAGGGATTCTGCAATAATATGATATAAAACCATAGATATGGATTTTTATTAGGAAATATGCTAAGAAAATAGAGATCTAGCCTTTTCAATACATTATTGAGATAACCCAGTAAGGGTTTCTTGAAAGCTTGATGTACAAAAGTGCATATATGAATATTCAGCTCTGAAATAACACATTATTACTGAAAAAATACACAAATATAGCTGAATAATACAATAGAGGGATGAAAATCCTCTCTTCTAGCTTTCCTGGAGAAGGGTTGGCCCTTTCCCTCAGAAACTAGCTCAAAAACAATGGCTTAAACCCTACTGCTGCAGCTCTATGAAAAATGACGTAGTTCCTACAAAGGACTGCACTATAGGAGATTAGGAATAGTTTGGAAAACTATCAAGATATGAAATGAGCCCAGAAATATTCCTAGCTGATCTCTAAAGAGAAGGAAGGCTCCCTCTACTGAGAAACTAACCCAGAAGTGGTGTTATCAACCTCCACTGCAACACCCTACAACACAACACTATTCTCTGCAGAAATAACGCTATAGCTGAATACTGATGCTTGGCCTCAAGCTTGGATGTGGAGAAATGCAGTACAAAACTCTCCCAAGAGGCCTCTCAAGGAACAAGGTGGGATTCTCGCTCGGGAACACCCAGTGCTAAACAACACTGCAACCCTGCTAAACAGCAAGAGGAAGCCAAGTCTAAACAGACCAATATCAAAATAATCATCTCATATCATGATTAACAAAGGCTCCCATCCTCTCCATATATAACAAGGGAACCTCTCCACATTGGGTCCCATTCATATTTTCCACCAAGCTCATGCAAGTTGTCCTCCACTCAAACTGTGTTGTACATCAAGGAAGTTCAATGTATCTAGACAACGTTGTTGACTTGGTCAAAGTTGACTGAATCAACATGATCCAATTCCTATTCACACCCAAAGGTGCTCAAATTAGCTGCTTATTCTTCCTCCTTTCACATTAGGAGTGTTATTATTCCTTCTAAAGAGGTTGATGGGCCTCCCTGCCCATTTATTCACCTACCTAGTGATAAAACCGATTATAATATTCCATTTAGATGAAGGCTAAATTTTTGGAATATTACATTCCTCCCTTCCAAAATGTTGCTTGTCCTCAAGCAAATGTATCAGGAGAGAAAAATTCCTCCCCTCCTCCTCTTGTGGCCTCCTCATCAATAGTTCCCACCATTGCTCAAAACAATTTGTAATAAATCTGTCCTCTAATACTCCCTCCCAAGCATGCAAAACCAAATGGCTCACATCATTAAAAGGTGGAAGGTGTAAGTGGAAACCTTCTTGCTATCCAATGGCCTCCTCAAGATAGGATTTATGACAAGCATATGGGATCTCATGACCAATTAGATACTCCCAAACCCATGCTATCATCCAAATGAAATGAGCCATTCTAGGTAGCTCATCAAAAGAATCCTCAACCCCCAGTGTATGCAATGTGTTGGGGATGTATGGAGAGATCAGATTTTTCCATTCAAGTGGTTTCTCTCTCCATTTATCATAAATATGTGGTTTTTGCTGATCTTGGGCTGAAATGTCATGGCTTCCAAGAATGTCCCAAGTTACCCACAAAGAAAATCAGCCATGAAATGCCTCCTCCAAGAATGCAAGTTCTTCAAATGGCTCCTCCCATGTGAAGACAAGAACTGTGGTGTGGCAATCATAGTTTTCCCATTGTTTCTCCTAAAACATACAACATGTAAAATAGGAATATTTTTACTCCGAATGGGCATCTCCAACTCATATATCACTCTCCAAAAAAAGCTTCCCATGAACATAAGAATATTGGCAATACATGGAAGCAAAAACCAATGAAAACAAGCTTCCATATGACAACCAGAGAGTGGATCATAGTTCCACAAATGGAACCAGTGTAGTGCATCCCTTGCCTGCATCAAAAAAAATAATAACAAGTGATCTCCTAGCCACTTGTTTGCTACCACAATAATTCTATAAGATAGAAACATAAAAGTACAAAGTGGTGTCAATGGTGTACACCAAAAATCATGTGGTTTCCCCCACAAACCACCAATAAGATAGCCAATATCAATGTTGCAAATGGCTTCAAGTACATCATCATAAAACATGCAAGAAGGGATAATCCTTCTTGGTGTAACATGCTTCTCATATAAAGTAAAGAAGTACAAAACATAATGTGGAATTATACCTTCTCCACCATGCACTTGGGACCTTGAGTTGAAATGGTTCAACCGGAAATTCTCCCTCACCTCCAAAGAGTAGGGAAGTGGTTGTGACATCCTCTCTATCACCATGTGGGCTATGAATTTCTCCATTTTCTGAAATATATCATGCTAGATGCCCTCCCAAATGAACTCCTCTACCAAGGAAAGATATGCATCAAAGTGCATGGAAAAGAAGTCCACATGTGTTGCATGTAGCAGCTTCTCCTTGAGCTCAAAAGCTCTAGTCAAGATGAATCTGCCATAAGAATAGATGACCAAATTATCTAACATCTATCTATCATCTCCATCCGGTTCATCAAGAATCATGCAAGCACCAAGATCCTCGGAGTACTCTACCAAGAGTTGAGACCTCCAATATGGATCAATCCTCCCAAGAGACAGCGCTAGTGATCTGCAATGTGAAGCTCTCCACATGCTGTTGTCTTTTCCTTTGACATCCCTCATGCTAAAGTCATCCTCCAAATTGCTTCTATGCCCATCATGCAGCTGCTCATGCTAAAAAATAAGTAGTGATCTTTGGAAGTTGGCCTCCCATGAGAAGCTCCCATCCAAAAAGAATCTCTCTATCTTGGCCAATGTAAGCATGAGTGGCCTCCATCCACTCCAATGTATGGAGGATTCCTTCCTCAAAGGAAGTACCCTTTGTTTCTCCAAATACATGGAGCAACTCCCTTGCACCATGAAGGTGTCATCCTCCATCACTGTAGCAACTTCTGTTAGTGCAGTATGTGTAGTGAGAGTGGGTGATGCTGAAAATGGAAGGATGCCCTCCTCCTCCTTGAGTTTATCCCAAAATCTCTACACTGTACTAGACTCCTCCAAAGTTTTCAACTCTCCAAAATCTAAGAGGGGTGAACCAAATGGCAAGATGCCTCTTACAAACTCCAGATTTGGTGGCCTCCCACGTGGAATGCCTCCATGTAGTGAGACATCAATGTCAAGAGTAGACTGTACATATGGTTGGGAAACCTTGCCCTTGCCCTCACAACGCAAATAAATCTGCCTCTTCCTTGCACTAGCTCTCTAAAATAGATAGGGGTATGTGCTCCTCATGAAATGATGTTGACCTTCCTCCCTACCTTCTCCTTTCATCAGTAATATCTCAAAATCATGCTGCTCATTGATTGTGCTTTGTCTTCCATATGTGAGATGCTCTAGATGTGATAGCATTGTTGACCCCATCCTTTTCGTCCTCTTCAATATGAATGAGAGTCACCTGCTGAATAAGAGGATCCTCTTTTGAAAAAGGAACCTCCATGTCCTCTTGTCCAAAGGTATGAGACAGGGATCTTGCCTTTAGCAAGGTGTTATGCAAGATGTGAGCTTTTCCAACAGTTTTCGGATGTGTTTTTGAGTTTTCATGTTCTTCGAACCCATGCACAAGTTTTGGTTTGTTTGGCTCTACCAAAAGTGTTTTAGAATTTCTTCCATCAAACCTCTCCACTAATCTCTTAGTGTACTTTGCATAAGAAGAAATATTGGCATTTTTCAATGAAAATGACTCAAAAATCCACCAAGCATAGGCCTTACCTTCAAAGTGCAGTGCTGCAACTCTAATGGCTTCATCTTCAAAAACTTGGTGCTGTTGCAATTAGGTGTGTAGCTCTTCCACCCAAGCTCTGCCTGAACATGTTGGTGACCCATCAAAAGTAGATAGAGTAAATCTATCCATGTCATGCTTCCTGCTCCTCTCCACCTTGATCTTGCAAAACTTCTGAAAAGTGATATGATCTCTAAACCTTTCAGTTTGAGATTCATACTCCTAAAGAAAATCACTAAGAGTTTCCCTCTTAGGAATTCCTCCTTCTCCCATCTCTCTTATGATAGATCTGGAAATCTGATTGCACTGTGCATAATAGGGTGTCGTTGCATGCTCACACCTATCATGTGAAAATATAGATCTGGCTCTAGATTCAAACTCCTCTGGAGATTCCATCTCCCCTCTCATCTTCTTAAGATCTTCTTTGATGCTTTGCATAGATTTTGGAAGAAGCTTTGAGAGCCTCTCCTCCTTCCTCCCTCCACATAATGGAGTCTTCTATTTTCTGTACATCTTCTCTTCTCCTTCTTCTCTTGATATCATAATGGCTGAGAACCATAGGCTGAGCCATGATTATGCTCTGATACCACTGCAATATCCCAAAATGGGAATGCAGCAGTCCATAAGCACAATACTGGAATAGCAGGATGAAATTAAGTCACAAAATTTTTTGAGAAATACATTTCCATCAAATGAATGAAACAACAACAAAAAGGGGATTTTCTACATCCTCCTAAGTGGGGAAAATGCAGTAATTTGACCCTAAAAACGTTATTTCTAGAGATTTTCATTTTAACAGGAACAAATAATGCTTGGTTCCCTTAGCATATAGATTTAGGCCCTCAAATACAAAAGAGGAACATAAAAAAATTACTTTTGATAAGTTAAACAAATGTCCTGGCCTCAAATCAACTTAAAAGTGGCCAAATCCCATGACTTAAGCTATGCAGAATTTATGAAGCACACGACTGCGTGATTTAATGAGAGATTCTGAAAAAATATGATATCAAACCATATATATAGAGTTTTATTAGGCAATATTCTGAGAAAACATAGATCTAGCCTTTTCAATACATTATTGAGATAACTCGGCAAGGCTTTCTTGAAAGCTTGATGTACAAAAGTGCAGATTTGAATATTCAGATTTGAAATAACACAGTATTACTGCAAAATTACATAAATATAGCTGAATAATACAATATAGGGATGAGAATCTCCTCCTCTATATTTCCGGGAGAAGGGTTGGCCCTTTCCCTAGGAAACTAGCTCAAAAACAAGGGCTTAAACGCTGCTACTACAGCTCTATGAAAAATGACGCAGCTCCTACGAAGGACTGAATTGTAGGAGATGAGAAATATTTTGGGAAGCTGCCAAGATGTGAGATGAGCCCAGAAATATTCCTAGCTGATCTCTTAAGAGAAGGAAGGCTCCCTCTACTGAGAAACTAACCCAGAAGTGGTGTTATCAAACCTCCACTGCAACACCCTGCAACACAGCACTATTCTCTGCAGAAATAATGCTGTAGCTGAAGACTGATGCTTGGCCTCTAGCCTAGATGTGGAAAAATGTATTAAAAATCTCTCCCAAGAGGCCTCTCAAGGGAAGAGGTGGGATTCCCGCTCAAGAACACCTGGTGCTAAACAACATTGCAACCCTGCTAAAAAGCAAGAGAAAGCCTAGTCTAAATAGACCAATATCAAAATAATAATCTCATATCATGATTAACAAAGGCTCCCATCCTCTCCATATATAGCAAGTGAACCTCTCCACGTTGGGTCCCATTCATATTTTCCACCCAAAGGTGCTCAAATCAGCTGCTTATTCTTCCTCCTTTCACATTAGGAGTGTTATTATTCCTTTTAAAGAGGTTAATGGGCATCCCTGCCCATTTATTCACCTACCTAGTGATAAAACAAACTATCACTAGTACATTTGGGGGAAATTCTGACACTTGGTTCCGACGCTTTTGACCAAATGTCGAAAATTTCCCCAAATTTTTTCAATCCCGCCTGAAACCATCACTATACCGACGTTTAGAGAAAAGTGTCGTAATACCGACACTTAGACAAAGTGTCGCAATTGCGACGGCTGCCTCCAAACGTCGCAAGTGTGACACAATGTCTAAGTGTCGCAATTGCAACGTTTGGAGGCATCCGTCGCAATAGCGACGCTTTTGCATCGTTGGTATAACGACACTTATATGCGCACTACATAAAAATACGACACTTATATCCACGCTACATAAAAATGATTTTATTAAAAACTACATTAATGTCTGATATCACGCGCACATTTGCCATCCACTCTTGCAGAACAACATTTTCCCTTAGCATTCGCCCTCAGCTCTTGTAGAACAACATTTTCCCTCAGCATTCGCCCTCATCTCTTGCAGAACAACATTCGTCGTCAAAATTCACCCTGAGCTTTTGCAGAACAACGTTCGCCCTCAGCATTCACCCTCAGATCTTGCAGAACAGCATTCGCCCTCAGCATTCACCCTCAGCTCTTGTAGAACAGCATTCACCCTCAGCTCTTGCAAAACAGCATTCGCCCTCAACATTTTCCCTCAGCTCTTGCGGAACAGCATTCGCCCTTAGCATTCGCCCTCAGCTCTTGCAGAACAGCATTCACCCTCAACATTCACCCTTAGCATTCACCCTCAGCTCTTGCAGAATAGAATTCACCCTCAATGTTCGCCCTCAGCATTCGCCCTCAGATCTTGCAAAATGGTAAGTTCTTACTGCAGGCCCTTCCTCCTATAGTAGGGTTGACTCTATTTGGGTTTTTTCGGTCAATTCCATTGGATCGTGTTAGGCTATAGGGTTCTCTCTATATGTCTTCCAATGTTATTTTGAATGAGTTTCAAAGAGGATGTGTAAGATGTGTTTGTGCTTGCATGAATTTTACTCCACCAGTTTCATGAAGTTTAAGCTATGGATTTTAGTTTGACAAACTCATCCATCTCAACACCCAGTAACGAATTTCCCTTGGTCTGATCTATATTGAAGGTGAAGTGCAAAGTGGTGGAGAATGGGAGATAGAAATTCATCAACTTTATCACAAGGGTAGTACTTCTAATCGAAAGTGATGAGATTTAGTTCTCCAGATTTGGGGATTTTCTGATATTTGGGGATTTTTTGATGACATACCAAAGGTCACATCCATACAAACATATCAAGGTCAATGTTGAGATCATTCTCATATAGATATAGGTCACTGATATATAGGGTTAATATCATCATCACTATCCATGGAAACCGAATGGTTACAAAATCTGTGATTGTGGTTGGCTCATTTATAATTATTACCCATTTACAGTAGAGCACAAAAACACTAAATATGGCCCAAGTAGAGCCTTTACAACAAGAAATGGAATTGCAGCTGCTTCATCAATAACCAATAGCTCCACTTGAGAAAAAATTTCATAATCTTGGGGCTGGATATACTGCAAAGCAAACAATTGTAGTTATCATTCATGCTCCAATATATTAATATACTTTTTACATTGAACTGAAGAAAGGGAAACAAGAAAATGCTAGCCATCATACAATGCTTTGACATAAGAGTTTTGAGTGACATACTTGAAAAAAAGAACTCATCCACCGATATTTATAATCATTTGAGTTATTCAAGTTAAACACAATGTCAAGAATCAAGATTCAATACCCTCTATTATCTTCATCACCCAATACAAGATTTAAATTTTTCTCAAAGAAACGCTTATTAATTTGGAAGCCATTATTTCTCCCTGCTTTAAAAACCCTACATTTAAATGAAAACAAGCATTGCATTTCAACTACAAAAATCTATTAGTGTTCAAATGTACATGTGTGCATCACTTGTGTAGGGTATTCCTTTTCCAATTTCACATTATCCAAGAATGTGTGCAATATAGTTCATATTTTTTGTGATTTAGACTATCTTGAAAAAGGAAAGGTAAATTATTTCCCATGGAAAAAGAAGGTTTTCCCTTTTTACTACTGGAAATGGTACAACAAAGTTCCATTTCTACCCGAAACTCCTATGAAACAGGAACCAAATAAAGGCCATGTCCTCAATGGACATCATTTGGCTTTGAAAACGGCCATTGCACCGTGTTGTTTCTTATATTACATCATGATAGTTTCTTAGGTCATTTCTTGTTTCTTGAGATGAAAAACAACCAAAGAAATCATGAAGATCCTTTCAAGAAATAAATGACCATTTCTCAATCATATCTCAACTATTTTTTATTTTATTCAATGGTTGCTTACTTTGAGAGAAATTTGACACTTTTATAAGGAATATAATATAAAAACACAAAATGGGAAGGAATTGATGAGGTAGATGACCTTTAGTTGCTGTCAATTAAGAATTGATAATACACAATGCATGTTTTGTACTACAAACTAGATTCCTTCCTGGAGTTAGGACACAGAGTATTGAATCAAAGTTGTAGTTTTTAACTTCTTGTATTGGTTCATCAATCTTGAAATTCAGACATTGCATGTCTTCATTGCTTCATGTTTGAATAATTTGCATCATATCGTACAATAGGAAATTAGGAATTATGATTATTATTACTTTATGGATCTATTAATTTACTTTTAAGTTTGCATGGTTTAGTGTGAAATTATTCTAGTGTGCCCCTAGGCCCAGGTGAAGGAATGCCAAGGACTGAGAACCCTAGTTTTTAAATGGTATTGTTTCTTATACCCAAAAACCCCTAAACATCACTTCTTATTAGTTCTTAACAATAGTGTTGTAAACAATTTGAGAATTGATATAGCAAAATCTTGCACTTCTCAAGATAAAGTCCTAAAGCTAAAGTGTGATACCATGTGTAATTCAATAGCCCCATTGTCACCCCACCAACCTCTTTTCACTTCAGGCTAGCTCTCCTCCAACTCAAGGGGGGTTCTCCCTAGTAGATGTTAGGGATCTAATGGCCCAACTAAACCAAATCAAGATCCCCCTAACTCTCTATGTTTACTACTATCAATCAAAATATTGAACAATAGGGTCAGACATGCATCTTGAAGATAAAATTGCCAGGGTATTTTTGGGTAATTTCAAAGGGAAAGTCCCCAAACACATATAATAAAGGAATTATAACGTGATTTCAAACATTAAATATCAACAAAATCGTTTAAAGGATATTGAAATGAAAAAGGTGATGGAAGATAGAAAGTGCCTTACTTAAATTCTCTAAGGATTTTTCAATAGTTGCTCCAAAAGCTTCACTTCAAGGCCCTTCAAGATCGTCTCCAACAATGCTATACCATCAACTTCAACAATGTTGCTCCAAAAATGTCCTCAAGGTCTTCACAACAAGTTTACTAGAAGTTTCTCCAATAATATATTCAATAAGGTCTTCATTGTCAACTCGTCTCTTGTTTGGGTGCCTTAATGTGCAATGACATGTTTCCAGGACTAAATTCAATGCAAGGCATATTTAAAACTCTAACTTTGTCTTCTGGTGTCTTATTAGAAATTATTTCAGTTTTCATTTTGTGTTTTCAAGTTATATATTGTTTTCAAGTTTTTACATTTATAATTTTATTGCAATTAATGTGGAAGACTGATTAGGATAGTAGAGGAACAACACCAAGATGGGATGATCACAGAAAGAGGCCGGCAGAAGAACATGTAAAGTGCCAGCATTGCTCTATCTTTAGGTATTTTAGTTATTTACATAATTGAAATAATATTAATTTTGTTCAAATATGCAGACACCTATCCATGATACGCCTGATAATTCCCTCTATGAGGAATAGCTTTCTTCATCCTTATCTCCAGCGCTCTTGTTGCGAAAAAAGGCACGAGATGAAAGGTCAGAATTTAATACTTTGATAGACGCGCCTCAAACACCTGAAATAGAAGAGAGGATAAAACAACTTATGAGCTAGCTAGAAACATATCAGGTAATAATAAAAAGTCAAAAGGATATTTTTTTTGTTCTGCATGAGATGAATTGTGATAATTTGATTTTTAATTTTTACATTAACTAAACTAACAAAAATTTCTTTTGTATGTAGCATTTTCTGGCACTTGCTGAACTTGGTGTTGGTGGTAGTGAGACACAAGGGCAAGAGATTTCCCAGCAACCCTCTCGTACACCTTCTACTCCTTTAGGTGCCAGCCAAGAAACACACCCTGCCCAAGCAGACACCTAGCCAACCGTTAAACGTGTTGGCAGTGATGAGGTTGATATGGCCAACTACATTATTGTGTTTCCTGGAGCTACACGTGTCAGCTCCACAGGGACCATTAATGGCATGTTTTTGGTGAACGATGAAGGTGTCCCTATAAAGCACGTACAACTCTCAGGTAAATTTTAATATTTTAACTATTTTATGTACTCTATCTAAAACATATTTATCATGATTTTTATTTTTAAATTAATGATAATATCTTCTTTTTTTCTGTGTAGGAAACAATGAGTTCTACAGGTTTTTGGAGAGCCATGTATTGGTAATTTTTGGCCCAACCATATGCACAGGGTGGAATTCCCAGAATTCCAACCTGAAAAAAGAACTTCTAGATTATCTAGAAGCTCTTTTTGGGGTCAGCACATTTGACAGAACAGCGGTGGCTCGAGTAGTCGGAAAATATTTGAAATATACTAGGGACACTTATAGGACGCAATTGCAATTTAACCCTAGATACGAACATCCTCTCATAGTTCCAGAGAGTGAGTGGAGAGCACTCATCCATGACGGAAAAGAGAAAAGGGCAAAGAAAGAAGGAAAAATGCCAACTGGACCTGCAAGGTAAATTACAACTTTAATTTAATAGCTTTAATTTTCTCTATGTCTAAAATAAAAGTGTGCTACGTCATATCTGACTTCAATCTTTTGATGCTAGGTTTCCTGACACCTCGAAGGAAACCAAAGATAGGATTGAAAAAAAGGGCCATCACAATCTAGGCCAGGGAGACTACTTGAAATTAGCCGCAAGAATTGTAATTAAGTAGCTAAACATCTAATAATTAATTGTATTACCTTCCAACGTTTTTGTAATCCTATCAAATATGATTAAAAATACACAATCATATGTAATGTAGGGTGATGACTTCGGAACATAAACTACAGAGGAAGATAAAAATATCGCTTTCCATTTCGGATATCAAGCCATAGTTGAACGTCGCAGAAGCTTGGGGCAGGTCCTAAGATCTAGAATGCCTGATAAGGTAAAACATTAACCTTTCAATATGTTTGTTTTCGTCCATAAATTTAATGTCTAAAAACTTTTTTTAAATCAGGGGAGCAGCACTATCGACGAGGTAAATAACCCAATTTTAGAGCTAGATGTAGATGATCCTCACGTGCAACCTGATCATTGTAGTGGGGACCAGGCTGACAATGCTACTATCAGTGAGGGCCATGAAGGTAATTAATTTCCACTTATAATTTTTTCTAATTATACCTTGATGGTTGTCCTTATAACGTTTTTTTTTTAAATTACATAGAATGTTTCCCTTCAGGATCTTACCACCAGAGAGGAAGACAGGGTAACAATCCCAACAGTGACAACTGGTGGACCAGGTAAATAATCCCATTGCAATTTTTTTTATTAATATTACCGAACTAGTTCAATGATATTTAAAAACTGAAAATTAAAATTTAATATTATCTATTTTTGTGGGCGATGCCTCGTCACTGGATGAGACCAGACATCGTGACTACGCAACTAGGTCAGCAGTGCAGGTCGAAAGGCACGAAACAAGAGCAGAGCATGATGATATTGATGATGTAATTAGGAGCTTTAGAAATAGGAAGAAGAAAAACAAAATTTGATAATGTAAAATATTGTGTTATTATAAGACAAATGTTACCATACTTGGAACGTTTTTTGCGTTATATAAAAAACTCATTTATGATACTATTTTTATGTCAAGCATTAATTTAAATGTTTCCTTGCATACTTTATGTTGAATTGTTATTTTATTAGTTATTGAATATTTTTTTTTATGCTCATGAAAATAAAAAATGAAATATAGATTGGGTATTGGGGAATTGAGAGTGATGTGAGGGGGGGGGGAGGGGCCATAAGAGCTTCCACCTTCATGTGGTTGGCCCTGTTTAGTAGAGAATAATTTATTGGAGCGATTTAATCTTGGAGCAAACCTCCCTCGATCCAGCATAGCAACAAAAAATTCATTGTTGACTTAGTTGCTACTCTTTCATATCGTGGGAGGCTTGTTCCAAGTTCATGCAACTCCAATAAATTGTTCTTGAAATGAAGAGGAGCTTATTCAGGTATGTTTTGACATTTTCAACATATGTTCTAACATTATCATAAGAATGCATCTTAGAGTAAAAAATACTACATCAATTACTTGTATTTATTGTATAGATAATGATGGATTTTGATTGACTTGGAAATGCAGGTACAAATCCTCTTGCATCATGAGCAATACAACTTGTCAACCAGGGTCATGTCCAGGATATTTTTTCTTGTGCGGTTGAACAGGTTCGTAATGTCACATTTTGTAACTTCCTTTACAGTTCATAATTCAATATTAAGCTTGCTCATGATTATTATCTAGGTTTTTTGTATGTGTTTTTTCATCTATTTTATTGTAAGCAACTCTACATGTTTCCTGTTGTTCACTATGATTTCTCCCATTACCACCCCCAAGATGAATCCGACTTTATTGTTACATAGGTTACTTTATTGTTACTATGATTTCCTCATTTACGATTTCATAGGTTACATCATGTAAAGTTTTCAATCTCAGGTTGGTGATGAGCTTTAGTTCTCCAGATTTGGGGCTTTTCTGATATTTTCTCCCTCATGTCATTCCTGCATCACCTCGTTGTTTGAGCATGCCAATTGTCTACCACTTGTACCAATTGGCACATGTCAATCTCTGAGTGGTCCCACATTTCACCTATTTTCAGCCCACTTGACCACCTGAAAAACTCAAATCCACACACCATGTGTCTTTATCATGGAGTGCCACATGTCCTAGATATTTAGGTCGATAGGCCTTCTGTTATGAAAGAGATCAATTTTTTTTCGTCAACACTTCTTATCTAGGCACGACACCTGTTACTTGTTTAATATAATGGTCACAGTCTCTCGGGTTACCTTCTAGGTTTGACATACCACTGGTTTCTGGTATATTTCCATGAAATCGGTCTGAAAATACCAGCAACAATCCACACACCTGCAACCGTCGACAGACCTGCCGTTTTAGTAGCTGCATTTCCACAACTGCCAATACACCTGCCATTTTAGTTGCTACATTTCGGCAACTGCCAATACACCTGCCGTTTCATTCTCCTGGACTCTGTGTATGCATATTTTTCATATAATTTTATCACGAAGTTGGCTACAGTGCTTTGACATGCCTTTGAATATTTTTGCAGGTTAGAAGACATTTCAGGCCAGAGCTATTGAATAGACTTGATGAGATAGTTGTATTTGATCCTCTTTCTCGTGATGAGCTTAGAAAATTTTCTAGACTACATATGAAAGATGTAGCGATTCATCTTGCAGAGAGAGGTGTTACAGATGCTGCTCTGGATCTTGTTCTTCAGGAAGCCTATGATCCTGTAAGTAATCACTTTGTTTTGCTTTCTTTCTTATTTAGAGTCTATCTTGCCAGGGGATGTGCCCGTTATGGTTTGTTATGAGACCGTTGTCAATTTCATCACCGTCCCTCATAATATGTTTGATTGTGTTTATAAATAATAAACAATTATTACACCAAACAATAAGCAATTAACTGTACTATGAGTAATATGATATCTTGAAATAATTCTCATTATAATTTCATAACCTCTGCTCTCACTTGTTGTTATCTATATCACTAAGTGTGTCTTCTTTAAAATTATAGTTACAGCAGACAATGAACAATCAACTGCACTGTGAGTGATATCTTGTAATAATTCTTATTATAATTTCCTAACCTCTACTCTCACTAGGTGTCTATATCACTAGGTGTATCTATATTAAAATTATAGTTCCAATGGTAGATAAATTTTTATCTTAAAATTATAGCTTTGATGGTGATACCTTGTGATTGATAATGCAGTTTGAAGAAGCTTTGGCTTTGACTAATATAGTCTCAGGAACCTCTGAGAATACAAAGGTTGTGATTGATTACGGGGCACTGCATATATTTTTGGAACTTCTTACCTATGGGAATGATAATGTTCAAGAACAGGTAGCATGTTTATTTTAGAGGCATAAAATTATTCTTCCCAACTATCTTTATATGTCTGTAATTTTGGAATTTGATTTAAAAAACTAGTGCCCAACTTTGAGTTCAACTGGTGTTCGTGTAAGGATATTTGGGCTTTGGGAAATATTGCTGGAGAATCTACAACATTTAGGGATCTTGCCCTCAGTCATGGAGCTCTGAGGTAGGTTCTTGCCCAGTTGAATGATACTGCCAGAATTTCAATGATAAGAAATGCTACATGGGCTCTATCAAATTATTGCCATGATGTAAACCCCAACCACTATTCGAACAGGTAAGAAGAATACATTTTCTGCCTCTTCTTCTTAGTTCGCAGATACTGTGAATTTTTTGTATAGATCTTGGTTCTTGGTAGATTTGGACGTAATATGGACCTAGGCGCTTGTTCATTACAATGACTTTGTCATCACGTTTTAGAAAATTCTCAGAAATTTTGATTTCACAAGGAGATTACCCTTGCTTGCAATTATCGATTATAAATCACATTCAAAAAAATTCTTTCGTAGCATTTCTGAGCTCTTTGTAGGTGAATTTCTGAGGAAATTTCACAATATCTGAACTAAATTTGTCTGTCCTTTTCAATACTCTGTGCTTGTAACAGAACCAGACAAACAATCTAGTGGCCAATGCAACAACAACACCACCTCCTATTGCAATGCCTGCAATTCACCCTCTTCGCACGCATGAATGACTATGGCACCCTCTTTTGTGAACAGGTATTGGAGCTGAAGGTACAGGTTTCGAATAGGATCGTGGAATTCAACATCCAAAATAGTATCAAATTCCACTGCAATAGTATTCCCCGGCGAGGGCAACAGTTCATTGAGACATATTGGACTCATCACCCCCAAATAGCCTCCAGGGCTACCCAGAGTGTGATCATCTTTGTTCCTGAGTATATTTTTATTTTTTCAGTGAGAGTTTAGGGTTTCTCTAACATAGCTTCAGAAATCTGATTCAGTGCCTGCTTGAATATCATCACATAATACTCATGGTTTGGATTGATGAGCATGCTCTGAATGGTTGGTTGATTCATAAGAACCACCCATATAGTCATCTTGAGATATTTCAGAAGTTTTCTCGGGTTTCCTTTTTCACCGTTTCTAGTGGGTGGGATGGTGTGGGGTGATCCATCAATACCGGTGCTCTTGTAGTAGGGAATTTGTTTTTGGGGATATAAAGGAGCATTTGATGTAGATATCCCATTGGATGCATTCATAGATGGGCACGAGAGGTCAAGAATTTAAATAAAAAATATGCAACCTCTAGCATGGCAACCTGAAGGCCGAGAGAGACACTAGTTAAATATTGTTTTATGCTGGCCTTAATATAGTCGTGATTTCTTTCTATTATCTTAATGCAAATATATAGTCCGGTCTCATTAAAATGAGGATTGTGGTTGCATTTCTCTTTGGTTGTTTCTCTCTTAATGCTCCAAAAGTTGCCAAAAGTTGTGATAGTTGTTTAGTTTGCCTGTTACAACTTAAAAGTGGTTTTTAGCAATGGGAGTCATGTTTTTTAAGGTTCATACTAATATGAAGATCTTGTAATTCTATATTTAGGATAAGAGAAGATGGCCTCTGCTTTAGGTAGTATGACAACAATTGCCACATCTACCTCATTGGGTAACATTGGAGAGGGGAAGAATTTGGGTGCAATGTTTGATAATTATGGCAGACAATTGTCTTCTCTTTCAGTTTTTTCACCCATTTCCTTTAATCTCTCAAGCAGAAGAGGGACTCTGAGATTACGCGATAGAGAGAAGGTAGTTAATACAAGAGCTATGGAAAAGTAGTTGTACTTCAACAAGGATGGCTCAATGACAAAAAAATTGCAGGTCAGAGAAAAAATTATGTTTAAAGGAAGGTCACCTGCACGTGAAACTTCACTACGGTGGATCTTTCCTTGTCCACTTATATTCGATTTTAATGTGTTATTTTAATTTTTCATGGAGGGTTGTTTTGGCATATGGTCTGGCATTCAATTGCACACTTACCGAAAGCATTGTCAATTTGTCTTGCAGGCGGTGTGAACAAAATTGCTGATCTTGTTGGAGTCACCCTTGGGGCGAAGGGCAAAATGTTGTCTTGGAGAGAAAGCATGGTTCTCCGAAAATAGTTAATGATGGTGTGACAGTAGCTAAGGAGGTAATTTGTAGATGTGTGCTCTGGTTTTCTTTTTAACGTTGTATTAGTTCCCCTCTTAAATGTCTTAGATTTGGTAGGCATAATTTGAAAACTCAAAGGTGAAAGGAAACATATTTGTTACCCAGTGGTCTACTTGGCCTATGGACTAGCCACATTAGAGTAATTCATAAAGCTTTTCACAACAATAAAAGGAAAGGGTTATGGCTGAGTCAAATTTTATTTTTATTGATAGTGTAATGAAATGTATCTCAATGCTATGGTTTTGGCATTTTTATTGGTTGAATTAGACGACCCAGTTGAAAATATTGGGGCCAAGTTGGTAAGGCAAGCTGTGACAAAGACAAATGATTTAGTTGGGGATGAAACCACAACTTCTGTTTTTCTTGCACAGGGTTTAATAAGTGAGGGTGTAAAGGTAACTTTTTTTTTATAGTACTGGATTAAGTTCATCTATTCATTTTTTTAGGGTTTTTTTTAGTTTTGGGTTGGGCTTATTGAGTCTAAGATAGTTTTTGAGTAAAAAAATTGCTATCAGGTATTAAAAAAATTTGGTTCTTTTGTCAAAATTTATGAGCTTGTTAGGAAATACAAAACTGACAATGGTTGTATCTTAAATTTGTGGAAAATAATTTTAAATGAAACCTTTTTTTTTAGGTTGTTCCAGTAGGTGCAAACCCCGTTCAAATTACTAGGGGCATTGATAAGACAATAAAGGCCCTTGTTTCGGAACTCAAAATTTTGTCAAAGGAGGTAAACGCTTGCCTTTTGAGTAGGCTGGTTTTCCTTTTTGTTGATGGTTTGGTGTATCTAATTGAATTAGTTGCCTAAGGTATTTTTGGTTGCAAACTCCTTTTCATTTTTCATACAGTATTGGCCTTTTGGAATACATTTGATTGTGAGGTCTTGTTAGATCTACAACATTTGTAGTTGTTTAGTCTTATGGCCGAGGTGCACTTTTATTATGGAAATAGTTGATGCAATTTTGTCATTTAATCCTTACTGCAGGGTAGCATGTTGAGAAGTTTCTTGTGAAACATTTGGTATTCAAAATGACACTTGATCCTATACAGCATCATGCACTTGACTTCAAAATTCATATTCAAAGTGTGCCGGACAATTCTTGCAAAATTTCAAATATTTATGTTGTTTTAAACCATTATCTTTTTCATGTATTGGATGCTGAAAATGTGAAAAAGACTTTGGTATGAAACCAACTGGTGAATACTTTCCAGCAAAACAACCACTTCCAAGACATGATTTAGAAGTAGAACATATGTACTTATGAAGCATAGAAATATATCCTTGATGCATTGTCAATGTTTGGCTAGGGTTATTTTTGGAGAAAATAACTCCTTATTCCTAGAATAGTGATCTTCAATACAAGTAAATGCCAGAGAAGAGAGATCATCATGTGACATAAACCTATTAACAAAAGTGAACAGGGAATGATTATTAATTATGGCATACTAAGTTGTCGGTGATTTTGACTATTTGTTTTTAACATGTAAAAATGTTAAATTCCAAACTTACATCATCATGGTTTGGCATCATGAGCTTGACTAATTTTCCACCATGCTCATAATTTCATTGTTGTATTCATATCTATAAACAACGTTTCAAATAATAATAAAAAATTTATATAAGAAAAATCCATACCTCCATGCTGCTACTCCTTGTGAGACAAAGTCAAAATTGCATTACACAATCTGACACATAAGAATCTCCTATATCCGGGTGGCATGTATCCAAATTCTTATAATAGTGTCTTCAATACTTATGTTGACATTGCCAATGAGATATTTAAGCAATGAAAGATGGAGCCTTCTTCATTGTTGTATATGTAACAATATTTTATTAATATAAAGATTGATGGTTTTGTCTTTCTGAAAATGAAATGTAAAAATAAGTTATTGTGGTCAATTGAAAAGTTTTTTTTTTAAAGCTTTTCATTATGGAAGGGAGACATAGATATATGCCCTTCTAATTGAAATTCAGACCTGCCCTTCAAATTTGATCACTGTGTGGGACCTTAACAAAAAATAAAACTATTCTGCCGCGTGTTATATAAAACAAATAACAAAACCTTTGTCAAAACATCAAACAAACCCTTTAGCCGTGGGTATTTCATCACGAATTGATCATTTTACCATGTACCTTCTTCTAGAGGAATATTCTTCCACTTGATTAGGTACTTCATAGCTACATTTGTCAAACATCAAACAAACCCTAATGGGTATTTCATCACGAATTGGATCCCTTCATCTCTGTACCTTCTTCTAGAGGAATATTCTTCCACTTGATTAGGTACTTCATAATGGTTATATGTCAAAGAGATACAGAATGTTTATCTCTAACTTTTTGTGGTTCAAGAATCAACTTTCATTCTTCATCTAATTTTGGAAGTTCTATTTACATTGGCATATTTTTTTCCAAAACCTTTTTTAGGCAAGAAACATGAAAAACCTTATGAATGCGAGAAGAAGGAAAATATAACTTCTATACCACTTGCGCAATCATATGAATAATTATTTAGGGCCATAACATTTTTGAGCTAATTCTTTATTCTTCTTTTTCTTGAATGAATATTGCTTATAATGCTATAATCTAAAAAATACCCAATTACCCTCCTCAAATTATCTTTCACTTCAATGTTGTTCCCCTTGTTTTTTTATCATGTTTCATGTCATTTGAAGGTTTTCCATAATAATTTTTAAACTTTCTTTAGTATTTTCCATATGTGACTCTATTTCCTATACTTTGGACTTATCTTGCAAAAAGTATGAGATACTAGGAGTTGGATATCCATAAAGGGCCTTAAATGGGGAAATTTTAGTAGATGTGTGATAGGTAGTATCATATTACCATTATTCATTGATGAACCCACTTCATCCATTAAGATTTCTTTTCTAAAGAGTAACATTGTAGATAACCTTAAAAACATTTGTTAACTATTTTTGTTTGACCATTTGATTATGTTTGATATGTAGAAATCATGGCAGCTAGTGTTTCTCCACTCATATTAAATAATTATTTCCAAAAGTTTCTTGTTACTATTAATTTAGGAAAACCATGAAGACTATGAATTTCTTTCACGGACACTTCTGCCACTTGGCTTGTTGTTTATGTACTTTGAGCTCTACAAAAAAAATCTACAAAATTTGTCTATATAAATGACCACAAAAATGTAATACTTACCTTTATATTTCAATAACCCTGTAATAAAGTCTATTGATATATCTTCTAGTCTTTGAATATGTATGTGGAATGGTTGAAGTAACCCTAGAGATTTTACTATCTCTCTTTATTTATTATGCAAACCTGACCTTCTCTTACAAAATTTTTGAATATCTTTCTTCATTCCTTCCAAAAATATATTTTTTGATCCTTTGAGATGTTTTAAGGAACCCTGCGTCCTACCATCAGAGAGACATGGGACTCCCTTAATATTTGTTTATTTAAATATGCTTGCGTGCATAAAAATATTCTACATTTGCACCAAAGTATATCTCTCTTTCACTCCCAATGCTCCATAGATTTCACCCCATCCTTTATAAATTTTAGTTTTTGTTGAGTACTATTGTCATTTTTCCATTATGGCAAGCTTCTTCTAGCCACCTAGGAATAGAAAATGTAATTGGATATAAATTTGAGGCCTCTTATATTTTATAAAGAGCATCATGTACTAAATTTTTCTTACCCTTTTTGTAGATTATCTCAAAATTAAAACTTTGCAATTTTTCTCCTCGTTTTTGTTAATCTTCTAATGAAAATCATAGCTTCAAAAATTACTTTATGCTATCATGGTATATCTTGACTTTAAAGTACCTCCCAATGATATACTATCCTCATTTTTTATTGCATGTAATATTGCTTCCATTTATTTTTCATACGTAGATTTCACCAAATATTTTCTTTGAATTCCTTGCTTTTAAAAGCCAATGATATCCCTTATTGTGTTAATGTTATGTAAATTCCTTGCCCTAGTGCCTCACACTCTACTATGAATGTTTTACCAAAAGTAGGTGCAACCGATGTTGGTGTAGAAGACATGGCATCCATTAAAAGAGAGAATGCCAAAGCAGCCTCATCATTCCATATAAATGATATTTTCTTCAAGAGATATGTGAGTGGACTTGAAATGCATGCATAATTCTTAACAAATTATCAATAATATCATGTAAGTCTAAAAAATCTTCTAAGAACCTTGATTTTCTTAGGAATAGGTCATTTGTAATAGCTTGCATATTTTGAGGCTCCAACTTCACTCCTTCCTTTAAAACAATATGAACCAAATACTCGAATTCTTATTTCCCAAAAGCACATTTGGATATTTTTACATAAAAATGATTGTTCTCAATAATTTATATAATTTTTCCACATTTTTAGTGTGGTATTCCCATGATTTATTATAAATATGTGTATTATCAAAGAAAACCAACACAAATTTTATAAGATGGGATCAAACAAAATTGTTCTTAAGTCGAGCCCGCCAGACTTCAAACGGCGATAAACCATAATTCAAACCAAATTCGTGTTCCAAAATAGCCTGATGACGTCAACAAATTTTGTGACGCAAAAACAAAATGAATTCTGCCCTAATATTTTTTGGGTCCGAAGTTGGGTTGGCGTACAGAGGGAGAGTTGTGACGCGAATTTCTTATCAAATTCACCCTATTCTTTTTCGGGTCCGGATTTCCACTGTGCGAGCAGCCAAAACAAAGATCCGCTCCAATCAATTTATGCCACATGTCCTCAATCAGGAGTTTCCCTATTCCCAGATGCGGGTGTATTCAATGGAATTTAAGGCAATGGGAACTGGATGTGGCGATTTCATATCAATCGCATTAAGTTTTAACGTTGTTCAATTAGCCGATATTTAAGTTCCAAGGTTTTCACATCAAATCGCATTAAGTTTTAACACTGTTCAAGATCGGACCTCCACTCCTGTTAGCGATTCCGCATGCTCCAATATGATCTGGCCTTCAGCTTTCATTAATGCGAGATTAATTATGACGGGCGTTCTTCGATTGCATTGCAGACGGGTCGATAAAATGGCGTGTCGCTATGGTTTTTCAGACGAGCCACAACCTTTGAATTGCAGATGCTCACTAGTTGTTGGGTTACACTGCCTGCTCACTGTGATGAGAAGGAGAAATGGCCAGCTGAACTATTGCTTAGACCTTGGTGCATATCTGCATTTCTCTCGATCTGGTCTATGTCTGTCTTCCTCGATTTATTGGAATCCTGCTTCTCTTTCTCATCTTGTGCCCACTGCTGAGACTGCACCCATGCCTCGCCTATGTCAAAGGATGCATTGCCGCAGGGGGAGCACTAGAGGTCAACCCCTGTGCGCTCCCCCCAACCCCTCTACCGAGTCATCTTCCCAATCCAGTGATTATTTCACAGGTCGCTATCCAAACATTAGAAGTGGGCAGGGTCGGGTTCCAGGATCTGGCCACCGTATGGGCTCCCCTGCTCCTCATTTCCCCACCGCTTCACCTTCTTCCATGATGCGCACTGTGCTTTTTTCCTTTAATTTCTCTCTGAACTGTCAACGAATCACAACTTCAATCACCGTTGTTTTCCATGAGGAGGCCCAAATGGAGGAATAATGCACCCATCTGGTGGGTCTGAGCTCAGAAAAAGTCGGCCAGCATTTGAGCCATCAGGAGGGGAGCGGTGGCGTGAATGTGGAGATAGCACTTGGCGATCCTGGACCTTCCGAAGGATGGTGCTGAATCGCCGAGGAACCACCGGAGGAGTATTTTGGTTAATTTGGTTTTCTTGCTTCGCAAGCCCACTTAATTGGGCATGTTTTAGATTATATTACTGTGCTGGACCTCCATAATATTTTTGAATTCTGTAAACATTCAAGAATAGTTTCCCCGTATGAGGGCAGTATTCTTTTTTGATTTTTTGATGACAAATTTTCCATAAGTCTGGGCAATGTTTTTGACTAAAGTCATGCTGTAATTTTATTCCCATTGTTAATAGATTAACTTGACTTAGAAAAACAAAATGTTGCCCTGTTTCTATTTTAAACCTGTTTTTTGAAATACAGAGCCATGTTTATATGATTTTTTATAGTAGAAGCACTGCGGGGTGGTTTATTATATTAATATTTCACGGTCGAATTATGTTCATAACAATTGGAAAAAAAAAATGTTGCCCTGTTTCTATTTTAAACCTGTTTTTTGAAATACAAAGCCATGTTTATATGATTGTTTATAGTCGAAGCGGTGCGAGGTGGTTTATTATATTAATATTTCACGGTTGAATTATGTTCATAACAATTGGAAAAAAAAAATGTTGCCCTGTTTCTTTTTTAAACCTTTTTTTTGAAATACAGAGCCATGTTTATATGGTCTACGTATTATACTCTTTCTCTGTATATCTACAGGAGCCTTTTTGCTATGAACAGGGTGGATGTTGTAGTGGGATACTAATGGAAACAATCGAGCTTGAACCTTACATCTCAGATGCAACAGATGGTTACCAATTTTTGAATCAAGCGAGCCTGGGTTTCTACAGATGGTTTTTATTTCCGGGAACAAGCGAGCCAGAACATACAATCGACCCTGGGTTTATAAATATTTTTTTCTCTATCATGGATGCTTTTTGTGTGAGGCATATATCAATAGAACATTTCTCTGCACATTTCCTGTATTCGCTTTATGATATTATTTTATGTGTTGACAGGTTATCACTCTGCCTTCAAAACTAGCGATGCTAGTCTATGTTTCTGGTTTATTGATATGGTCTGATGGTCCTTTTATATTTTGGACATATCACACTCCTCACATCATTAGCGTTTTTCTCTATTCAAGGATTTTGAGTACTTTAATTTGTATTTGCAACAATGGACGTCGGTACTCTATCTGTTGCTTTACTATTCTACATAATGCTATTTCACTTTCTTATAGATGCCTCGGGCATATTTGGATGCTTTCTCAGATTGTCGATAATCTCCATGTGGACCGTTACTAGGTTTTATATCATGTTCCTCTATGTGACATGGGGTATTTTTCTATCATTTTCTAGGGTGGGACTTCCACTTTTCTAGATGGATATTTGGGTTCCAATCTTTAGATGTGAAAATGTAATGACTTCATGGATTGTTTTACATCATATAATATATTCAAAACAATGTTTTTTCTCTTGTGAAAAAAAAATGATTTTTTATAGTCGAAGTGCTGCGGGGTGGTTTATTATATTAATATTTCACGGTCGAATTATGTTCATAACAATTGGAAAAAAAAATGTTGCCCTGTTTCTATTTTAAACCTGTTTTTTGAAATAGAGAGCCATTTTTATATGATTGTTTATAGTCGAAGCGTTGCAAGGTGGTTTATTATATTAATATTTCACGGTCATTGGAACGCCCACAATTCATAACAAATATTGGAGATTTACTGTCCTATTTTAAAGATCCATTTTTTTTTAAATTGAACCTGTCGTCGTTATACCGACGCTTTGTAAGAGTCGGAATTGCGACAGCTTAAAAAGGTCGGAAGAGTGACAGTATAAAAACGTCAGACGAGCGATGTTCAAAACATCAGACCACATTTCGTCGGAATTGCGACAGTTTACAAACGTCGGAAGAGAAATGTTCAAAATGTCAGACCACATTTCGTCGGAATTACGACAGTTTACAAACATCGGAAGAGCGACGTCCAAAACGTTGGACCACATTTCATCAAAATTGCGACATTTTACAAACGTCGAAAGAGCGACGTTAAAAACTTCAGACCACATTTCGTCGAAATTGTGATAGTTTAAAAACGTTGGAAGCGCGATGTTTTGGGAAACATCGAAAGAGCGACGCTTGTTTGGAAGCGATGGAAAAATTGTCGGTAGTGTGACACTTTGTCAGTGCGTCGGAATTGCGACATAATGGAAAACCACATTTTGCCTGTCCTCGAACTGTCGCTCTTGTGACGACTATGTGTTGGAATAGCGACAAAGTGGCCGTCGGAAATTGGGCCAAATTTTCTAGTGTATAATATTCCATTTAGATGAAGGCTAAATTTTTGGAATATTACATTTCCCCTTTCTGATTGATCCGATAATACTTCCTGAGGTGCATGGTGCTTTCAATTTTTTCATAGTTCATTCACTCTACATGGATGCACATAAGACCTTTTTTCGCTTAATAGCACTTAATCAGAAAATGAAATGTTCACAAAAATTTCCCTCTCAAACCCTTGAAAAATCTCCTTTCAGCTTTAGAGTATGACACAAACTGATCTAGCGCAAACTCTGTCACAAATCCACCCAAGATAGTATTAGCCCAGTGATCTACGGTTCGGGTGATTTTGTTATCAGTATTTTCCAAATGATGGATCAATTCCGGGGTCCACTACATAACCCTATCATCCTTCCAACAAGTTTGGAACTCCGCTAATCTCGACAACCACTCTTGCAACTTGTGCACAAAGGTAACGAAGAATATCTCATGCACCTATGTGAAGATATAGTTATTCTTCCTCTTTCCAATAGACATCTTCTTACTTCTATTTTCTTTTAGCGCAAAATCTTGGATCTTATTTTCAACCCACTTGTCAATTTTAGACTTTTTCGGGTGCCAAAAACCTTGACTCATCACCTGCTCTCTCTCTCAAAATGCTCATAACTCGGAAACGAAACAATTTGTTGGTTTTAGGGGTCCCGAGCTAGGTTCATATTTGAGGTTTACCAACAAACCCCTATACTACTGGACCTTTCGGCAATGACCTGCTTGTGAAAATCAAGGTCTCACACGAAGTTGTATGGGAGGGTGGTGGAACTAGGTTTCTGCGCCCTGAGAGAGAGATATTTAATGAAGGGGGTGCCCTTAGATCTAGAATAGGTATGCACGGATAAATCCATAACCATAAAACCTTAACAATATACTTAAAAAAATGATTTGCGTGGAACCTGTAACTCATAATATAACCAATTAATAGAAATAATATAACCCCATAACTTCAAATCTACGCATTCTATTAGCCCCCTATGAATTTTTTGACAAGCAAACAGGGGACTAAAATGTTTTTCGTGTCTTCAAGGAATGCATTTCCTCTAAAAACACATCATCCTTGAAGCCTCCCTGTGCCTTTTTCCTTTGATAAATCCTCACTGCTATTTCCAGTTGAAAAGCCTCTCTGTTGTAAAGAAGAATGCTCCAAAAGGCCTTTTTCCCTCTTATTTCATCTCCATTTAACCTCTATTTTCAGCACCTTTTTCCCTTCTGCAAAGTCTTCCAAATTCCCTTGTTAACCTTTTAAATCATCCTAACACCCCTTTGAAGCTTGTCAATACCTTTGTCTAGCTGGAAAACCCCTTATTCTCCCTACCGAATCCCTTTTCTGGCCTTAAAAAGCATTAAAAACAGGCCAAAAACCCACTTTCCACTTTATGACAGGCTAAGCCCTTTTTAGGCCAGCCCCCTTAACCACTTCCCCATATGCCCTGCGCTCAGAACCAAGCACTACATCCCTAGGCACTAATCGCATCGGGACTTCCATCATAGGCCTTTTCCTTTGTAAACTCACAGAGTTCTGATGCGATGAGGTTTGTTATATTGACATCCCGCCGCGATCTGAGCTGTCAATCTATAAAGATCCAACAGCTCGGCACTAATTTCATATCACCCATCGCTTCTCCCCTTTCCTCCCTCTGATTTCCTGCTGACCTTCGATCTACCACCCTAATCCGGTGCCTATCACGCAATCGGAGCATCGCCAATCGCAAGTTTTAAAACGTGCCACCCTTCGCATCCCCGACTGGCGATCTCTGATTGACGATCCTCGATCCAATCTGAGTCGTCCATTTCACATAATCTAATGGTCCAGATTTCTCCTGCTCTACTTTTATAACTCCATCTCTCCCCCTGCCGATTTAATCTCCGCCATTGATCCCCTTCATGATCCAACGGTTGGCATTGAATCGCTCCATCACCAATCGGAAGTTCTTAAATGTGTCACCCCTCGTGCCCCCGATTGCGATCCACCGATTCAGTCTTAGCCATCCATTCCTTCAGATGCGACGACTGGAATCTAATCACGCTCTACTCATTTTCCTTTCATCAGAACCTCCTCTAAATTCATCGCTTAATCACCACCATTGATTGCCTCCTGCGATCCAACGGCTCACGTTTAATCGCCCTCCGCCCATGTCGAGTCCCACCATCAAACTCATTTCATATGTTTTCGCATATTCCCCTTTGTATCATGATTCAAAGGCCCAAACCTTAGTGTTTAACACTAAAGATCATTCTTCCACCATTCTTTCACAATTTCCACTGTTCTCCACTATTTCGCCACCGCTCCCACAGGCCTCCACATCATTGCTTCTGCCACCCCTGGATTTTATAATTGGTTGATTTATTGTGCAGGGTTCATAGGAGTGATGAATTCACTCTATTTTCCATAATCATAGCAACTATGATTAAAAATATAGAGACGGTTGTCGCAGCGGAGACCAGTGTATCAGCAGCAAGGATTAAAGGGGGTTTTAAGCCTGTTATTGAATAATTAACACTTAACCCCTCGTTCAAAGGAAGAAGGAGCATTTGGAAGAATAAGCACACTAACGAGTTACATCAATGCATTCATATCAGTAGAGCACCGTTTCTCCAAAAGGATACCTGCCTTCAGAAGCCTCCATGCCTCCTCGAGCCCAGAAACAGTTAATTACACTGACAGAAGCTTCTTTAAGACTGTCAGACAACAATTATGGAGGTATGAAGTGGCCTGCAGACCCTTCCATCTAGTTCACTTATTACAGAAGGCTAGCGCAGAGTTCCAAATAGCCATAAGGACTTGAAGAACACATCTAAGGTCAATATCGACCTGACAGAGACTCCCGGGCCATACTATAGAGTACTTACAGCGATGCAGATTACCATTAAGCAGAGTGGGCATGAAATCTTTCTCCACTCCGTCTTAATGAGATCCATTTAATTAATATCATCTACTCGACTTCCTCATTAGCCTATAAAGACTCTTCAAAGTCTCATTGTAAAAGGTTGGCATTTTGTGATTTTTAAAGTAATACATATTTCTGCTTTGAAGAAGCTTTGGTGTTTTGAAAGAGTGTGAATATTTGTGTTTTCTGTTGATGAAGGAGGCCGGACCATCGGATCCCTGAGCCTGTTTTTGGTGAAGTAATTCTTATAGTCGATGTTATTTCCTGTGTTTCCACTTTCTTCCATCATGCTTTGCCTACATTAGGATAAAAATTTTAGGCAGAGAAATGTATCTTAGAAGCACCTTTGACCTATTTATCCTTCACTGTTTATACGTTTTCTGCTACTGAATGTGACAGGGTAGTCTAATTTCTCTCTTTATATTCAAATTTTTTTACTTCAGAAATGGTTAATTCGGTTGTGTTAAAGACTATTTAGGCATTCCCTCTTTCTTTACCACTGAATATTGTATCTGGAGTCTACCTTTGATTATTAATGCTTGCAGTTTGATAGTGACGTTTTGTCTCAATCATACCCTTTGTTCCTTATTGTTATCATTGGGTTGAAGGCCCCTATAATTGTAGTCCTAGATGTCTAAGGTGCTCCCTCTTCTTGGAATGCAATTGTATGTCTTTGTTGGTTAAGCTCTCAAAGGTGAACTTGTAGGAGGAAATAGGGTGTTCCCCGAATCCTATAATTCATTCTAAGGGTTTAGTACGCATTTCTCTTTTCTTTGAGTGTTATATTGATTAAGTCCAAAGCAGTGAGCTTACTGGAGGAAATAGGGCATTCCCCGAATCCTTTAAGCCATTGTGAAGGGGTTTGGTTTTTTGTTCACTCTTAGTCCTTAATGTCCATCCCATTTCACCTCTATTATTCAACAGATCCTCGACCAAGTTAGATTTTCCCTTTGGTTTCCCTTCCTTCTCAGTCAGAACTATCTGGACTTCACATGACTACATTTCACAATGGCTTGTAGATTCCCATGCTCTATCTATACCGCATGAAACATACTTGCCCAACCAAACAAAAACAAACAACCTTGAACCCCATAACTAGCCTAAAATCAACTTCTAAGATTTTCAAGATACATCTTTATAAATATATTGAGAGATCCCTCTCTGAGACTAGGAGGGCTAGATCCTAGAGCTCTAAAGTCTGCTTTGTATGTTGCCTTGTCTTTTGGGAAGCCAATCTATAAAAACACAGGACCCCAACATAATGGTGTTCATAGTGGGACGTATTGAGTATATGATAGTCTAGAAAAATCTTTTAGACTTAGTAAGTCCTTAAATAACCATATAAACTCATAAAAACCCAAAAACATTTCAGATTGGCTTCATAATAAACATGGTGGTGGAACCATAATACACTTTACCTTCAGAAAAAGCTAAAGGTTTTCCACCTGGTGACTCCACGGTTCCTAGAAGACCAAATGACTCCACTGGTAGAAGACTCTGAACTGGTTAAGAAGATACAATGACCTCTTTCTAATTTACAAACATGCTTCCACACATACAGAGAAGATATGCCCCAATGAGTAGGGAGCATATCCCTGGATTCCCACACAAAATGCCTGAAGTGGATTGGTTAAAAAACCTACCTACCTTTCAAGGTGAAAACATTGATGACCCCTTGCTACATCTCATTAAGTTTCATATACATGTTTGGAAATTTAGAGTTGAATGGAATGAAGACTGCCTAATGAAAATTTTCATGGCAACGTTAGAAGGAAAAGCTAGGGTCTAGTATGAATGGTTAGAACCTCAGAGTTTGTTTTATTTAAGGGACATGCACCAATTATTTTACAAGAATTATAAAGGAAACTCTCCATCCTTATCATGGGATTGTTGTGATCAATCTCAGAATATCATACAGTACCTGTTACATATTGGTGACGATTTGGTTAATATGCATCCTAAAGATCTGTTAACATCCATTCAAGAATTTCATATGCATCCTAGCTATCACAGGAACATGGATGAATCAGATGAGGAAGAAAACAGTCAAGAGACCATAGAAATTCCTCAAGATATTACTGAAAACTCAGATGCTAATTCATCATCCCTTTTAGTTGAGGCTCAAGATGACATTCTGCCTCAAATCTAGTCTTCAAAGGAAATGGAGAGTTGTTGCACTTCTGTGTAAAGGAACACAAGACCATATTCTCCTTTGACAGAAGAAGAAATAGATCAGATCATCAATAGATAGCCAGCCTCCAAAAAAAATTTCACAACAAACATTCTTGCCCATTCATCCAATGAGCTTTGTTGTATAGAGTTGGAAAGCTCACATGTAAATCAGAGTGAAAAAAAAATCTGCTGATAATCCAGTACGTCCGGTTGGCAGCATTACTTATATTCATGATTTTCCTATTTTTTATCTATCTGATGATGATGTTCTCCAAACACAAGATGATCTTGTAGGGTCATCATTAGTAGATTTATGGGAGGAGGATTAGTTCCATCAATGCCAAAAGAGTAATGAGCCAAGCCAGGATATTTATGATACTGATGAAGAAAGCTTTAATAGTGCAGAAGAGGGTGAAGCATCTCTAGACCTTTGCTTCACTTCGTTAGAAGACATCATTAGAAATTTGCATATGATTGCAGATCAGTGGCCTTTCATCTCAAAGGATGAAAAGGAAAACAAAGAAGAGATTTTTGGGCAGACTGAAAGCAAGGAACCTTCTCTTGAAAAAGAGGAAGTAATGGATCATATCCCTACTCAAGAATACATGGACCTTTTCATGGAGCTCGGCCCATCAGATCCGAATATATCAGAGCTCTAGGAGGACACAGCTACAATATATGATGAGTCCTCCAATTCAGAAGATGAAGGAGACACTCTTTCTCAAGAGAGTCTTTTTCTGGGTCCAGTGGAAGAAGAAGGAATCCTATTTGAAGCCCGCCTACCAAATATTCACAGCCAGGTATCTTTTCATGATCCTTATGCTCATTTCCTGCAAACATTTGAGGAAGGATCAAAGGTCTTGTTGAGCAGCATGTTGCAAATAGCAAGAAAATTTTTTGTAGCTGCTGTTATTGAACAAAAAGAGTGGGAGCAGCCCTGCCTATCCAGCTTGCTCAAGGATTTGAGCAAGAAAGACCAGTCACGAGATCACTTGATGGACTGGTTGCATTGGAAGATAATGTTTGTAAGCTAGACTTGTAAATATTCCAGTTAGAGTAGGGTAGGTAGGAAAAGTTCAATAAAGCTCAACCTGTGAGCATGTAGTTAGTTGTTTTAAATTTTTACAAAGTCCAGCAAGTCAGACAGTCTAATCCTAGCTTGACTGATGTTCAATTTCTGTCTTAGAATGTAGAAAATAAATCTGCTAGACAGTTTAATCCTAGCAGATAGTAGTTTAGGTAGATAAACTATGAGGCCAACAGTTTAATTTGGTCTCATGGAGTAATAAGGGTAGAAATAGAATAGGTTTATTTTTCCTATTTGTAAAAATTGATGATGTAAAGGGTCTGCTAGTCCAAATGCACCCAGAAAAAAAAATGTTAGGACTATATTATGGGTAGGTAGTTTTTTGGGAGAGAATTTATGCTGATATGATGTCTTCATGATTTGTGGCAGCTGATCCAAGAAATAAAATGGATGGTTCAAGTACCAGGCATCTGGCCTACTCCAAAGATCATTTTCCGAATTATTGACTCCTTCAAGAAGAAGCCATCCCCATGTGGAGCCACTGTTAGCGCCCTATGAATTTTTTGACAAGCAAACAGGGGGATAAAATGTTTTTCGAGTCTTCAAGGAATGCATTTCCTCTGAAAACACATCATCCTTGAAGCCTCCCTGTGCCTTTTTCCTTTGATAAATCCTCACTGTTGTTTCTAGTTAAAAATCCTCTCTGTTGTAAAGAAGAATTCCCCAAAAGGCCTTTTTCCCTCTTATTTCATCTCCATTTAACCTCTATTTTCATCACCTTTTTCCCTTCTGCAAAGTCTTCCAAATTCACTTGTTAACCTTTTAAATCATCCTAACACCCCTTTGAAGCTTGTGAATACCTTTGTCTCACTGGAAAACCCCTTATTCTCCCTACCAAATCCCTTTCCTGGCCTTAAAAGGCATTAAAAATAGGCCAAAAACCCACTTTCCACTTTATGAAAGGCTAAGCCCCTTTTAGGCCAGCCCCCTTAACCACTTCCCCATATGCCCTATGCCTAGAACCAAGCACTACAGCCCTGGGCGCTAATCACATCGGGACTTCAATCGCAGGCCTTTTCCTTTGTAAACTCACGGAGTTCTGATGCGATGAGGTTTTTTATATTGACGTCCCGTAGGAATCTGAGCTGCCAATCTATAAAGATCCAAAAACCTAGCGCTAATCGCATATCGCCCATCGCTTCTCCCCTTTCCTCCCTCTGATTGCCTGCCGATCGTCAATCTACCACCCTGATCCAACTGTTATCGCGAAATCGGAGCATCGCCAATCACAAGTTTTAAAACGCGCCACCCTCCGCATCCCCGATTGGTGATCTCCGATTGACAATCCTTGATCCAATCTGAGCCGTCCATTTCGCATAATCCAACGGTCCAGATTTCTCTTGCTCTACTTCTATACCTCCATCTCCCCCCCCGCCGATTTAATCTCCATCGTTGATCCCCTTCGCGATCTAATGGTTGGCATTGATCACTCCATCGCCAATCGGAAGTTCTTAAATGTCTCACCCCCCGTGCCCCCAATTGCGATCCACCAATTCGATCTTAGCCGTCCATTCCTTCAAATGCCACGGCTGGAATCTAATCATGCTCTACTCATTTTCCTTTCATCGGAACCTCCTCTAACTTCATCGCTTAATTACCACCGTTGATCGCCTCCTATCATCCAATGGCTCACGTTTAATCGCCCTCTACCCATGCCGGGTCCCACCATCAAACTCATTTCATATGTTTTCGTGTATTCCCCTTTGTATCATGATTCAAAGGCCCAAACCTTAGTGTTTAACACTAAAGATCATTCTTCTGCCATTCTTTCAAAGTTTGCACTATTCTCCACTATTCCGCCACCGCTCCCACAAGCCTCCACAGCATTGCTTCTGCCACCCCTGGATTTTATAATTGGTTCATTTATTGTGCAGGGTTCACAGGAGTGATGAATTCACTCTATTGTCCATAATCACAGCGACTATGATTCAAAATACAGAGACGGTTGCCGCAGCTGAGACCAGTGTATCAGCAGCAATGATTAAAGGGGGTTTTAAGCCTGTTATTGAATAATTAACACTTAACCCCGCATTCAAAGGAATAAGGTGCATTGGGAAGACTAAGCGCACTAATGAGTCACATCAGTGAATTCATATCAGCAGAGCATCGTTTCTCCAAAAGGACACCTACCTTCAGAAGCCTCCATGCCTCCTCGAGCCCAGAAACAATTAATTACACTGACAGAAGCTTCTTTAAGACTGTTAGACAGCAATTATGGAGGTATGGAGTGGCGTGTAGACCCTTCCATCCAATTAACTTATTACAGAAGGCTAGCACAGAGTTCCAAATAGCCAGAAGGACTTCAAGAACACATCTAAGGTCAATATCGACCTAACAGAGACTCCCAGGCCATACTATAGAGTACTTACAGCAATGCATATTACCATTAAGAAGAGTGGGCATGAACTCTTTCTCCACTCTGTCTTAATGAGATCCATTTAATGAATATCATCTACTCCACTTCCTCATTCGCCTATAAAGACTCTTCGAAGTCTCATTGTAAAAGGTTGGCATTTTGTGATTTTTAAAGTAATACATATTGTTGCTTTGAAGAAGCTTTGGTGTTTTGAAAAAGTGTGAAGATCTATGTTTTTTGTTGATGAAGGAGGCCAGACCATTGGATCCCTGAGCCTGGTTTTGGTGAAGTACTTTTTATAGTCGATGTTATTTCCTGTGTTTCTACTTTGTTCCATCATACTTTTCCTACAATAGGATAAAGAGTTTAGGTAGATAAATGTATCTTAGAAGCACCTCTGACCTGCTTATCCTTCACTATTTATACGTTTTCTGCTACTGAATGTGACAGGGTAGTCTAATATCTCTCTTTATATTCAGTTTTTTTTACTTCAGAAATGGTTAATTCAGTTGTGTTAAAGACTGTTTAGGCGTTCCCTCTTTCTTTACCACTGAATATTGTATCTGGAGTCTACCTTTGATTATTAATGCTTGCAGTTTGATAGTGAGGTTTTGTCTCAATCATACCCTCTGTTCCTTATTGTTATCATTGGGTTGAAGGCCCCTATAATTGTAGTCCTAGATGTCTAAGGCGCTCCCTCTTCTTGGAATACAATTGTATGTCTTTGTTGGTTAAGCTCTCAAAGGTGAACTTGTAGGAGGAAATAGGGTGTTCCCCGAATCCTATAACTCACTCTGAGGGTTTATTCTGCATTTCTCTTTTCTTTGAGTGTTATATTGATTAAGTCCAAAGCAGTGAGCTTACTGGAGGAAATAGGGCATTCCCCGAATCCTTTAAGCCATTGTGAAGGGGTTTGGTTTTTTGTTCACTCTTAGTCCTTAATTTCCATCCCATTTCACCTATATTATTCAACAGATCCTCGACCAAGTTATATTTGCCCTTTGGTTTCCCTCCCTTCTCAGTCAGAACTATCTGGACTTCACATGACTCCATTGCCCAATGGCTTGTAGATTCCCATGCTCTATCTATACTGCATGAAACATACTTGCCCAACCAAACAAAAACAAAAAACCTTGAACCCCATAACTAGCCTAAAATCAACTTCTAAGCTTTTCAAGATACATCTTTATAAATATATTGAGAGATCCCTCTCTGTGACTAGGAGGGCTAGATCCTAGAGCTCTAAAGTCTGGTTTGTATGTTGCCTTGTCTTTTGGTAAGCCAATCTATCAAAGCACAGGACCCCAACACATTCATTTTTCTTTAAACATTTACTACATGTGCACAATCAATCTACTAACAACATTCACTTATCATAGAAATAACTTGGAATTAACAAACATCGCAACTCATAGCATATCACAAAGACATTAATACTAGAAAAACATCCTTATATTAATCAAATAGTTTAGATTATTCTTACAGACTCTCACATACCGGCGCACATAGCGGGCGGGGTCCGCACACATAGCCAGCAAGAGCCCTTACCTAGACAAAAACGTCAAAATAGATCTATCATGTGCAATCATACCATCAACTTAATTCTACTTACTTCTTCGACTCATCCTAGACTTATTATTATATATTTTGATTGTGTTATACTAGGGACCTCAAAACATGGTTTGCGACCCCTAGATATACCCTTTTTTTCCATTACAATGAAGAGGTACTTTGACCCACCCCAAAGTCCCTTAAATTGTGTTGCGCATGATTGAACTACTCAAAATATGCCAAAAATGTATCCAAAATTACATTCAGGGGACGCCGCTCCAAGAGGGGGCCACCACATAGTCTTTGAGAGTTATAATTTTTTGCCACATGATAGGTTGTATCCCATATGTGACAAGGGAATTTTGGCCATTATGCATGCTTTGACCAAATTCAGGCAGTGTCTCGTGGGCAACGGATTTCGAGTAAAGACTGATAACAACAATATTTGGTATTTTCTTGAGCAGAAGCAGCTACAATAGAGGTAGTAAAAATGGGTTATGAAAATCCAAGCATATGACTTTGACATTGAATATGACAAAGGGAAGAGAAATGTGGTAGTAGATTCCTTATCATGGAGAAAAACAACAATGTCCTTGATTAGTGTGGATTCATATTGAAAGGCCTAGTTGTTGTTGGAGTATTCAAAAGACCGCTTCACATGTGAGATACTAGATGGGAAGGTTAATGATGAGGTCATATACTACCAGGACCAGATCTTCTTGACTATACATTCTAAGCTCAAGGAGAAAATTTTGCATGAAACACATGATTCACCACTCTTAGGCCACCAAGGTTTCACAAAGACATATCAGGCCATTAGAGAAAGATTCTCATGGAAGAGTCTCAAGGAGGATGTGCTCCAAAACATCAAGCAGTGCGTAGGTTTCTAGCAGAATAAAGGAGATAACAACCATCCTGCAGGGTTGTTATAGCCACTTTCTATCCCGGAGGGGAAATGGGAGAGAATTTCTATGGATTTCATTACCGATTTTCTAGCAGTACAAGAATAAAACCTTAGTAGGAATAAAACCACTTCTAGTGTGAATGTAGATCATCTAATCAACTGGATAAAGCACTCTTAGGCTTGAATAGAGGTTGAAGCATGTGGATGGGATCAATTTTTACCAAATCAACAATGTTGGTATGGAAGTAGTGGAGACTTATTGAGGGACATTGTTAGTAGGAAGGAGTCTCCATAAGAGTATCATATTTAATGAGTGAGACCAAGGTTGAGGAGCCTCACAAATCATATAAGGAAGGGGATGGAAGCCATAGAGGAAATTCTAATTATTTTTTATTTTTGTTCTTTTATGACTTTCTGCATGCTTTAACTAATTAGTGGAGTCTGCTATGCTGTTTAGCACAAGCACTAGAAAATTTGGCAGAATTTCCGATGGCCAATTCGTTGCTATTCTGACACATAGTCGTCGCAAGAGAGACAGTTTGAGGGTGGGAAAAAAATGGTTTTCCATACCGTCGTAGTTCCGACGCACTTAAAAAGTGTCGCACTATCGACATTTTTTCCGTCGCTTCCAAACAAGCGTCGCTCTTCCGACGTTTCCCGAACCGTCGCGTTTCCGACGTTTGTAAACTGTCGCACTTCCTACGAAATATGGTCTAACATTTTTAACTTCGCTCTTCCGACATTTGTAAACGGTCGCAATTTCGACGCAATGTGGTCCGACGTTTTGGACGTTGCTCTTCCGACGTTTTTAAACTGTTGCAATTCTGACGAAATGTGGTCCGACATTTTGAACGTCACTCTTCCGACGTTTGTAAACTGTCGCAATTCTGACGAAATGTGGTCCGACATTTTGAAAGTTGCTCGTCTGACGTTTTTATACTGTCGCTCTTCTGATGTTTTTAAGCTGTCACAATTCCGACGCTTACAAGGCGTCGGTATACCGACGGCGGGTTCAATTTAAGAAAAAAAAATGAAACTTTAAACGAGGAAAAACGTTGTTTTGAATATATTATATGAAGTAAAACAGTCCATGAAGTCATTACATTTTCACATCTGAAGATTGGAACCCAAATATCCATCCAGAAAAGTGGAAGTCCCACCCCAGACAGTGATAGAAAAATACCCCATGTCACATACAGGTACTTGATATAAAACCCATTAACGGTCCACATGGAGATTATCGACAATCTGAGAAAGCATCCAAATATGCCAAAGGCATCTATAAGAAAGTGAAATAACAGTATGTAGAATAGTAAAGAAACAGATAGAGTACCGACGTCCATTGTTCCAAATACAAATTAAACTACCCAAAATCCTTGAACAGAGAAAAAAGCTAATCATGTGAGGAGTGTGATATGTCCAAAATATAAAAAGACCATCAAACCATATCAATAAACCAGCAACATAGACCAGCATCGCTAGTTTTGAAGGCAGAGTGATAAACATTAATGATTTTTTTTTCACAAGAGAAAAAATGATGTTTTGAATATATATATGAAGTAAAACAGTCCATGAAGTCATTACATTTTCACATCTGAAGATTGGAACACAAATATCCATCCAGAAAAGTGAAAGTCCCACCCTAGACAATGATAGAAAAATACCCCATGTCACATACAGGGACATGATATAAAACCCAGTAATGGTCCACATGGAGATTATCGACAAATCTGAGAAAGCATCCAAATATGCCCGAGGCATCTATATGAAAGTGAAATAGCAGTATGTAGAATAGTAAAGCTACAGATAGAGTACCGACATCCATTGTTCCAAATACAAATTAAAGTACCCAAAATCCTTGAACAGAGAAAAATGCTAATCATGTGAGGATTGTGATATGTCCAAAATATAAAAAGACCATCAGACCATATCAATAAACCAGCATCGCTAGTTTTGAAGGCAGAGTGATAAACATTAATCATTTTTTTTAAACAAGAGAAAAAACGTTGTTTTGAATATATTATATGAAGTAAAACAGTCCATGAAGTTATTACATTTTCACATCTGAAGATTGGAACCCAAATATCCATCTAGAAAAGTGGAAGTCCCACCCCAGAAAGTGATAGAAAAATACCCCATGTCACATACAGGGACTTGATATAAAACCCAGTAACGATCCACATGGAGATTATCGACAATCTGAGAAAGCATCCAAATATGCCCGAGGCATCTATAAGAAAGTGAAATAGCAGTATGTAGAATAGTAAAGCAACAGATAGAGTACTGACGTCCATTGTTCCAAATACAAATTAAAGTACCCAAAATCCTTGAACAGAGAAAAATTCTAATCATGTGAGGAGTGTGATATGTCCAAAATATAAAAAGACCATTAGACCATATCAATAAACTAGCAACATAGACCGGCATCGCTAGTTTTGAAGGCAGAGTGATAAACATTAATGATTTTTTTTTCATAAGAGAAAAAATGATGTTTTTAATATATTATATGAAGTAAAACAGTCCATGAAGTCATTAAATTTTCACATCTGAAGATTGGAACCCAAATATCCATCCAGAAAAGTGAAAGTCCCACCCTAGACAATGATAGAAAAATACCCCATGTCACATACAGGGACATGATATAAAACCCAGTAACGGTCCACATGGAGATTATCGACAATCTGAGAAAGCATCCAAATATACCTGAGGCATCTATAAGAAAGTGAAATAGCAGTATGTAGAATAGTAAAGCAATAGATAGAGTACCGACGTCCATTGTTCCAAATACAAATTAAAGTACCCAAAATCCTTGAACATAGAAAAATGCTAATCATGTGAGGAGTGTGATATGTCCAAAATATAAAAAGACCATCAGACCATATCAATAAACCAGCATCGCTAGTTTTGAAGGCAGAGTGATAACCTATCAACACATAAAATAGTATCATAAAACGGATACATGAAATGTGCAGAGACATGTACTGTTGATATACACCTCACACAAAAAGCATCCATGATAGAGCAAAAATATGTATAAACCCAGGGTCGATTGTATGTTCTGGCTTGCTTGTTCCTGGAAATAAAAACCATCTGCAGAAACCCAGGCTCGCTTGTAAGATCAGGCTCGTTTGATTCCAAAATTGGTAACCATCTGTTGCATCCGAGATGTAAGGTTTAGGCTCGCTTGTTTCCATTAGTAGCCCGCTACATCATCCACCTTGTTCATAGCAAAAAGGTTCCTGTAGATATACAGAGAAAGAGTATAATACGTAGACCATATAAACATGGCTCTGTATTTCAAAAAACAGGTTTAAAATAGAAACAGGGCAACATTTTTTTTATAAGTAAAGTTAATCTATTAACAGTGGGAATAAAATTACATCGAAGTCAAAATCATTGCCCAGACTCATGGAAAATTTGTCATCAAAAAATCAAAAAATTAAGAAGACTGCCCTCATACGGGGAAACCAGTCTTGAACGTTTAATTTACAGAATTCAAAAATATTACAAAGGTCCAGCACAGTAAAATAATCTAAAAGCAACCCAATTAAGTGGGTCACGAAGCAAGAAAAACAAATTAACCAAACTACTCCTCCGGCTCCTCGATGATTCGGCACCATCCTTCGGAAGGTCCAGGATCGCTAAGTGCTACCTCCACATTCATGCCACAACTCCCCTCCTGAAGGCCTGAATGTTGGCCGGCTTTTTCCAAGCTCAGACCCGCCGGATGGGTGAATTATTCCTCTGTTTGGGCCTCCTCACAGAAAACCACAGTGACTGAAGTTGTGATTCGTGGGCAGTTGAGAGAGAAATTAAAGGAAAATTGCACAGTGCGCGTCGTGGGAGAAGGTGAACTAGTGGTGGGGAAACGAGGAGCAGGGGAATCCATACGATGGCCAGATCCTACAACCTGACCCCACCCACTCCTATTATTTGGATAGCGACCTGCGTAATAATCACTAGACTGGCCAGAAGACGACTCGATTGAGGGGCTGGAGGGAGCACACAAGGGTTGACCTCTAGTGCTCCCCCTGCAGCAACACATCCTTTGACGCTGGCGAGGCATGGGTACAGTCTCACTAGTAGTGGGCACAATAGGAGATAGAGAAGAAGAATTCCAAGAAATAGACGAAGACAGACACAGACGAGACCGAGAGAAATGAAAATATGCAGCAAGGTCTAAGCAGCAGTTCAGCTGGCCACTTCTCCTTCTCGTCACAGTGAGCAGGCAGCGTAACCCAGCAACTGGCTCATCTGAAAAACCATAGCGAAACGCCATTTTATCGACCTGACTGTAATGCAATCGAAGGACTCCCATCATAATTAATCACTAATAATTAATGAGAGCGAAGGCCGGATCATATTGGAGCATGCAGAATCGATAACAGGAGTGGAGGTCCGATCTTGAATAGTTTTAAAACTTAATTAATGCGGATTTGATGTGAAAACCTTGGAACTTAATTGAACAGCTTTAAAACTTAATGCGATTGATATGAAATCGCCACATCCATGTCCCATCGCCTTAAATGAATCAAATGCACCCGCAGCCGGGAGCAGGGCAAGTATTGATTGAGGACACGTGGCAGAAATTGATTGGAGCGGATCTTTGTTTGGGCCACTCGCGTAGTGGAAATCCGCACCCAGAAAATATTAGGGTGAATTTGATAAGAAATTCGCGTCACAACTCTCCCTCCACACGCCAGCCCAACTTCAGACCCGAAAAAGATTAGGGTGGAATTCATTTGGTTTTCGCATCACAAAATTGGCCGACGTCAGCAAGCTATTTTGGAACACAAATTTGGTTTGAATTATGGTTTATCGCCGTTTGAAGTCTGGCAGGCTCGACTTAAGAACAATTTTGTTTGATCCCATCTTACAAAATTTGTGTTAGTTTTCTTTGATAATACACATATTTATAATAAATCATGGGAATACCACACTAAACATGTGGAAAAGTTATATAAATTATTTAGAACAATCATTTTTATATAAAAATATCCAAATGTGCTTTTGGGAAATAAGAATTCGAGTATTTGGTTCATATTGTTTTAAAGGAAGGAGTGAAGTTGGAGCCTCAAAATATGCAAGCTATTACAAAATGACCTATTCCTAAGAAAATCAAGGTTCTTAGAAGATTTTTTAGACTTACATGATATTATTGATCATTTGTTAAGAATTATGCGTGCATTTCAAGTCCACTCACATATCTCTTGAAGAAAATATCATTTATATGGAATGATGAGGCTACTTTGGCATTCTCTCTTTTAATGGATGCCATGTCTTCTACACCAACATTGGTTGCACCTACTTTTAGTAAAACATTCATAGTAGAGTTTGAGGCACTAGGACAAGGAATTTACATAACATTAACACAATACGGGATATCATTGGCTTTTAAAAGCGAGGAATTCAAGGAAAATATTTGGTGAAATCTACGTATGAAAAATAAATGGAAGCAATATTACATGCAATAAAAAATGGGGATAGTATATCATTGGGATGTACTTTAAAGTCAAGATATACCATGATAGCATAAAGTATTTTTTGAAGATTAACAAAAATGAGGAGAAAAAATGCAAAGTTTTAATTTTGAGCTAATCTGCAGAATGGGTAACGAAAAGTTAGTACATGATGCTCTTTCTAAAATAGAGGAGGCCTCGAATATATATCCAATTACATTTTCTATTCCTAGGTGGCTAGAAGAAGCTTACCATAATGGAAAAATGACAATAGTACTAAACAAAAACTAAAATTTATAAAGGATGGGATGAACTCTATGGAGCATTGGGAGTGAAAGAGAGATATACTTTGGTGCAAATGTAGAATATTTTTATGCACGCAAACATATTTGAATAAACAAATATTAAGGGAGTCCCATGTATCTCTGATGGTAGGATGTAGGGTTCCTTAAAACATCTCAAAGGATCAAAAAATATATTTTTGGAAGGAATGAAGAAAGATATTCAAAATTTTGTAAGAGAAGGTCAAGTTTGCATAATAAATAAAAGAGAGATAGTAAAATCTCTAGGGTTACTTAACCATTCCACATACATATTCAAAGACTAGAAGATATATCAATAGACTTTATTACAGGGTTACTGAAATATAAAGGTAAGTATTACATTTTTGTGGTCATTTATATAGAAAGATTTTGTAGATTTTTTTTGTAGAGCTCAAAGTACATAAACAACAAGCCAAGTGGCAGAAGTGTTCGTGAAAGAAATTCATATTCTTCATGGTTTTCCTAAAGTAATAGTAACAAGAAACTTTTGGAAATAATTATTTAATATGAGTGGAGAAACACTAGCTGCCATGAGTTCTACATATCAAACATAATCAAATGGTCAAACAAAAATAGTTAGCAAATGTTTTTAAGGTTATCTACAATGTTACTCTTTAGAAAATCAATCTTAATGGATGAAGTGGGTTCATCAAGGAAGAATGGTAATATGATACTACCTATCACACATCTACTAAAATTTCCCCATTTAAGGCCCTTTATGGATATCCAACTCCTAGTATCTCATACATTTTGCAAGATAAGTCCAAAGTATAGGAAACAGAGTCACATATGGAAAATACTAAAGAAACTTTGAAAATTATTATGGAAAACCTTTGAAATGACATGAAACATAATAAAACAACAAGGGGAACAACATTGAAGTGAAAGATAATTTGAGGAGGGTAATTGGGTATTTTTTAGATTATAGCATTATAAGCAATCTTCATTCAAGAAAAAGAAGAATAAAGAATTAGCTCAAAAATTTTATGGCCCTAAATAATTATTCATAGGATTTCACAAGTGGTATAGAAGTTATATTTTCCTTCTTCTTGCATTCATAAGGTTTTTCATGTATCTTGCCTAAAAAAGGTTTTGGGAAAAAATATGCCAATGTAAATAGAACTTCCGAAATTAGATGACGAATGAAAGTTGATTCTTGAACCACAAAAAGTTATAGATAAAAATTTTGTATCTCTTTGACATATAACCGTTATGAAGTACCTAATCAAGTGGAAGAATATTCCTCTAGAAGAAGTTACATGGTAAAATGATCAATTCGTGATGAAATACCAACGGCTAAAGGGTTCATTTGAAGTTTTGACAAAGGTTTTGTTATATGTTTTATATAATGCGCGGCGGAATAGTTTTATTGTTTGTTAAGGTCCCACACAGTGATCAAATTTTAAGGGCAGGTACGAATTTCAATTAGAAGGGCATATATCTATGTTGCCCTTCCATAATGAAAAGCTTTAAAAAAAAACTTTTCAATTTACCACAATAAATTATTTTTACATTTCATTTTCAGAAAGACAAAACCATCAATCTTTATATTAATAAAAGATTGTTACATATACAAAAATGAAGAAGGATCCATCTTTCATTTCTTAAATATATCATTGGCAATGTCAACATAAGTCTTGAAGACACTATTATAAGAATTTGGATACATACCATCGGTATATAGGAGATTCTTATGTGGCAGATTGTGTAATGCAATTTTGAGTTTGTCTCACAAGGAGCAGCAGCATGGAGGTCTGGATTTTTCTTATAGAACTTTTTTATTATTATTTGAAACGTTGTTTATAGATATGAAGACAACAATGAAATTATGAGCATGGTGGACAATTAGTCAAGCTCATGATGCCAAACCATGATGATGTAGGTTTGGAATTTAACATTTTTACATGTTAAAGACAAATATTCAAAATCACTGACAACTTAGTATGCCATAATTAATAATCATTCCCTGTTCACTTTTGTTAATAGTTTTATGTCACATGATGATCTCTCTTCTCTGGCATTTACTTGTATTGAAGATCACTATTCTAGGAATAAGGAGTTATTTTCTCCAAAAATAACCCTAGCCAAATATTGACAATGCATCAAGGATATATTTCTATGCTTCATAAGTACATATGTTCTACTTCTAAATCATGTCTTGGAAGTGGTTGTTTTGCTGGAAATTATTCACCAATTGGTTTCATACCAAAGTCTTTTTCTCATTTTCAGCATCCAATACATGAAAAAGATAATGGTTTAAAACAACATAAATATTTCAAATTTTGCAAGAATTGTTTGGCACACTTTGAATATTAATTTTGAAGTCAAGTGCATGATGCTGTATAGGATCAAGTGTCATTTTGAATACCAAATGTTTCACAAGAGACTTCTCAACATGCTACCCTGCAGTAAGGATTAAATGACAATATTGCATCAACTATTTCCATAATAAAAGTGCACCTCGGCCATAAGACTAAACAACTACAAATGTTGTAGATCTAACAAGACCACACAATCAAATGTATTCCACAAGGCCAATACCGTATGAAAAATGAAAAGGAGTTTGCAACCAAAAATACCTTAGGCAACTAATTCAATTAGATACACCAAACCATCAGCAAAAAGGAAAACCAGCCTACTCAAAAGGCAAGCGTTTACCTCCTTTGACAAAATTTTGATTTCCGAAACAAGGGCCTTTATTTTCTTGTCAATGCCCTTAGTAATTTGAATGGGGTTTGCACCTGCTGCAAAAACCTAAAAAAAAAGGTTTCATTTCAAATTATTTTGCACAAATTTAAGATACAACCATTGTAAATTTTGTATTTCCTAACAAGCTCATAAATTTTGACAAAAGAACCAAATTTGTTTAATACCTGATAGCAATTTTTTCACTCAAAAACTATGTTAGACTCAACAAGCCCAACCCAAAACTAAAAAACGAAACACCAGAAGACCCTACAAAAATGAATAGATGATCTTAATCCAGTACTATTGACAAAAATTTACCTTTACACCCTCACTTATTAAACCCTGTGATGTTGAATTTTAACTTCAACTGCTGCAGCAGAAGGACGGATGCAGCAGCAGCATTTTTTTTTGGAGGTTGCTTGCATGCCATCCAAAAATTTAATTCAGCATTTAAAATTCCTACAAGTTTTTTTTGTAGACGGTCGCAGCCATATTTCTGTACATGATTGTATTTAAACACAACAACCAGCATTAACGCAATTCACCAACCAGAAATTAAACAAAAATAAATTTACCCCCCAGTTTTGTAAATACAAATGGAGGACACGTGGAGCATTAATATTGGATCACATGAAATTGAAGGGAATCTGAAAACCTTGAATTTTTTATAAGGCACATTGGATTGAGAATTCACGTTACAAATTAGGCAGACGTCAGCATCCCATTTTGGAACGCGAATTTGGTTTGAAATTCAATCTATTCAGACTTTTGAAGTCCGACGGAAATTGTTCCTTAATGTTTCGATAATTTAATTTTATGTAAGCTTTAATATATACATATGTTTTAAACATATGTTATATATATATCATATGCGAAATGAAAGGTGGGCCATAGAATTTAGTTTTAATTTTATTTTTTTTAAAAGAGGCTTTATTATAATATGTTTTATATGTTACGGCATATAAAAATAAAAAGGACAAAAAAATTTGGTAGTTTTTTTATAGACAGTACATAAATTTTTTATTACACAGCAGTGTGTAAAAATTGAAAGACCGAGTGTAACTTTTTAAGTGTGTATGCACAGCAGTGCGAAAGTAAAAAACACAACAGAGTGTTTTAGAGACAAAGTATGTTTGTTTGGAACAGACAGTGAGTTGGTTTTATGCACTGCGTTTTGTAGCGGTCATAATTTTGTAATCCCTCTCAGTGAGGAAAAAGTGTAATAGTTTTTTTTGAGTTATTGAAGGGAATAGAAGTTTGTTTTCAAAATATTGAAACTCTGTCTCTTGTCAAAGAAATTTTTATTTTCTCTGTGTTAAAAGAAGGGAGATTTATTCTCCATTCATTGTTCTGGAATTTTTCAATATTCCAACATGTGCAAGAAAAACAGATGTTGTGGTTCCATCCCCAGCTAAATAATTTGCCTTTGCCGCAGCTTGCCTTACCAACTTGGCCCCAATATTTTCAACTAGGTCCTCTAATTCAACCAATAAAAAGGCCAAAACCATAGCATTGAGATACATTTCATTACAATGTCAATAACAATAAAATTTGACTCAGCCATAATCCTTTCCTTTTATTGTTGTGAAAATCTTTATGCATTACTCTAATGTGGCTAGTCCATAGGCCAAGTAGACCACTGGGTAACAAATATGTTTCGTTTCACCTTTGAGTTTTCAAATTATACCTACCAAATCTAAGACATTTAAGAGGGGGAAATAATACAACGTTAAAAATAAAACCAGAGCACACATCTACAAATTACCTCCTTAACTACTATCACACCATCATTAATTATTTTTGGAGAACCATGCTTTCTCTCCAAGACAACATTTTGCCCCTCGCCCCAAGGGTGACTTCAACAAGATCAGCAAGTTTGTTCACACCGCCTGCAAGACAAATTGACAATGCTTTCAGTAAGTGTGCAATTGAATGCCAGACCATATGCCAAAACAACCCTCCATGAAAAATTAAAATAACACATTAAAATCGAATATAAGTGGACAAGGAAATATCCACCGCAGTGAAGTTTCACGTGTAGGTGACCTTCCTTTAAACATAAATTTTTCTTTGACCTGCAATTTTTTTGTCACTGAGCCATCCTTGTTGAAGTGCAACTCCTTTTCCATAGCTCTTGTATTAACTACCTTCTCTCTATCACGTAATCTCAGATTCCCTCTTCTACTTGAGCGATTAAAGGAAATGGGTGAAAAAACTGAAAGAGAAGACAATTGTCTACCATAATTATCAAACATTGCACCCAACTTCTTCCCCTTTCCATTGTTACCCAATGAGGTAGATGTGGCAATTGTTGTCATACTGCCCAAAGCAGAGGCCATCTTCTCTTATCCCGAATATAGAATTACAAGATCTTCATATTAGTATGAACCTTAAAAAACATGACTCCCATTGCTAAAAACCACTTTTAAGTTGTAACAGGCAAACTAAACAACTATCGCAACTTTTGGCAACTTCTGGAGTATTAAGAGAGAAACAACCAAAGAGAAATACAACCACAATCCTCATTTTAATGAGACCGGACTATATATTTTCATTAAGATAATAGAAAGAAATCACGGCTATATTAAGGCCAGCACAAAACAATCTTTAACCAGTGTCTCTCGCGGCCTTCAGGTTGCCATGCTAGAGGTTGCATATTTTTAATTTAAATTCTCGACCTCTCGTGCCCATCTATGAATGCATCCAATGGGATATCTACATCAAATGCTCCTTTATATCCCAAAAAACAAATTCCCTACTACAAGAGCACCAGTATTGATGGATCACCCCACACCATCCCACCCACTAGAAACGGTGAAAAAGGAAACCCGAGAAAACTTCTGAAATATCTCAAGATGAATATATGGGTGGTTCTTATGAATCAACCAACCATTCATAACATGCTCATCAATCCAAACCATGAGTATTATGTGACGATATTCAAGCAGGCACTGAATCGGATTTCTGAAGCTATGTTAGAGAAACCCTAAACTCTCACTGAAAATAGGTGAAATTTGGCACCACTCAGAGATTGACATGTGCCAATTGGTACAAGTGGTATAAAATCGGCATGCTCAAACAACGAGGTGATGTAGGAATGACATGAGGGAGAAAATATCAGAAAAGCCCCAAATCTAGAGAACTAAATCTCATCACCAACCTAAGATTGATAACTTTACATGATGTAACCTATGAAATCGTAAATGGAGAAATCATAGTAACAATAAAGTAACCTATGTAACAATAAAGTCGGATTCATCCTGGGAGTGGTAATGGGAGAAATCATAGTGAACAACAGGAAACATGCAGAGTTGCTTACAATCAAATAGATGAAAAAACACATACAAAAAACCTAGATAATAATCATGAACAAGCTTAATATTGAATTATGAACCGTAAAGGAACTTACAAAATGTGACATTACGAACCTGGTCAAGCGCACAAGCAAAAATATCCTAGACATGACCCTGGTTGACAAGTTGTATTGCTCATGATGCAAGAGGATTTGTACCTGCACTGCCAAGTCAATCAAAATCCATCATTATCTATACAATAAATACAAGCAATTGATGTAGTATTTTTTACTCTAAGATGCATTCTTATGATAATGTTAGAACATATGTTGAAAATGTCAAAACATACCTGAATAAGCTCCTCTTCGTTTCAAGAACAATTTATTGGAGTCGCATGAACTTTGAACAAGCCTCCCACGATCTGAAAGAGCAGCAACTAAGTCAACAGTGACTTTTTTGTTGCTACGCTGGATCGAGGGAGGTTTGCTCCAAGATTAAATCGCTCCAGTAAATTATTCTCTACTAAACAGGGCCAACCACGTGAAGGTGGAAGCTCTTATGGCCCCTCCACCCCCTCACATCACTCTCAGTTCCCCAATACCCAATCTATATTTCATTTTTTACTTTCATGAGCATAAAAAAAATATTCAATAACTAATAAAAAAACAATTCAACAAAAATTACGCAATGAAACATTGCAATTAATGCTTGACATAAAAATAGTATGATAAATGAGTCTTTTATATAACGCAAAAAACGCTCCAAGTATGGTAATGTTTGTCTTATAATAATACAATATTTTACATTATCAAATTTTATTTTTCTTCTTCCTATTTCTAAAGCTCCTAATTACATCATCAATATCATCATGCTCTGCTCCTGTTTTGTGCCTTTCGACCCGCACTGCTGACCTAGTTGTGTAGTCACGATGTCTGGTCTCATCCAGTGACGGGGCATCACCTACAAAAACAGATAATATTAAATTTTAATTGTCAGTTTTTAAATATCATTGAACTAGTTCGATAATATTAATAAAAAAATTTGAAATGAGATTATTTGCTTAGTGCACCAGTTGTCGCCGCTGACCTAGTTGCGTAGTCACGATGTCTGGTCTCATCCAGTGACGGGGCATTGCCCACAAAAATAGATAATATTAAATTTTAATTATCAGTTTTTAAATATCATTGAACTAGTTCGGTAATATTAATAAAAAAATTGCAATGAGATTATTTACCTGGTGCACCAGTTGTCGCCGTTGACCTAGTTTCGTAGTCACAATGTCTAGTCTCATCTAGTGACGGGGCATCACCTACAAAAATAGATAATATTAAATTTTAATTGTCAGTTTTTAAATATCATTGAACTAGTTCGGTAATATTAATAAAAAAAATTGCAATGAGATTATTTACCTGGTGCACCAGTTGTCGTCGTTGGGACTGTTGCCCTGTCTTCCTCTCTGGTGGTAAGATCCTCAAGGGAAACATTCTTTGTCATTTAAACAAAAAACGTTATAAGGACAACCATCAAGGTATAATTAGAAAAAATTATAAGTGGAAATTAATTACCGTCACGGCCCTCACCGATAGTAGCATTGTCGGCCTGGTCCCCACTACAATGATCAGGTTGCACGTGAGGATCATCTACATCTGGCTCTAAAACTGGGTTATTTTCCTCGTCGGTAGTGTTGCTCCCCTGATTTAAACAAAGTTGTTAGACATTAAATTTATGGACGAAAAAAAACATATTGAAACGTTAATTTTTTACCTTATCAAGCATTCTGGATCTTGGGACCTGCCCCAAGCTTCTGCGACGTTCAACTACGGATTCATAGCCGAAATGGAAAGCGATATTTTTATCTTCCTCCATAGTTTCTATTCCGAAGTCATCACCCTCCATTACATATGATTGCATATTTTTAATCATATTTGATACGATTACAAAAATGTTGGAAGGCGATACAATTAATTATAAGATGTTTAGCTACTTAATTACAATTCTTGTGGCTAATTTCAAGTAGCCGCCCTGACCTAGCTTGTGATAGCCCTTTTTTTCAATCCTAGCTTTGGTTGCCTTTGAGCTGTCAGGAAACCTAGCATCAAAAGATTGAAGTTAGATATGACGTAGCACACTTTTATTTTAGACATAGAGAAAATTAAAGCTATTGAATTAAAGTTGTAATTTACCTTGCGGGACCAGTTGGCATTTTTCCTTCTTTCTTTGCCCTTTTCTCTTTTTCGTCATGGATGAGTGCTCTCCACTCACTCTCTGGAACTATGAGAGGACGCTCATATCTAGGGTTAAATTGCAATTGCATCCTATACGTGTCCTTGGTATATTTCAAATATTTTCCGGCTACTCGAGCCACCGCTGTTCTGTCAAATGTGCCGACCCCAAAAAGGGCTTCTAGATAATCTAGAAGTTCTTTTTTCAGGTCGGAATTCTGGGAATTCCAACCTGTGTGTATGGTTGGGCCAAAAATTACCAACGCATGGCTCTCCAGAAACCTGTAGAACTCATTGTTTCCTACACAGAAAAAAAATAAATAAATTATTATCATTAATTTAAAAATAAAAATCATGATAAATATGTTTTAGATAAATTACATGAAATAGTTAAAATATTAAAATTTACCTGGGAGTTGTACATGCTTTATAGGGACACCTTCATCGTTCACCAACAACGTGCCATTAATGGTCCCTGTGGAGCTGACACGTGTAGCTCCATGAAACACAATAATGTAGTTGGCCATATCAGCCTCATCATTGCCAACACGTTCAGCGGTTGGCTGGGTGTCTGCTTGGGCAGGGTGTGTTTCTTGGCTGGCACCTAAAGGAGTAGAAGGTGTACGAGAGGGTTGTTGGGAAATATCTTGCCCTTGTGTCCCACTACCACCAACACCGGGTTCAGCAAGTGCCAGAAAACGCTACATACAAAAGAACTTTTTGTTAGTTTAGTCAATGTAAAAATTAAAAATCAAACTATCATAATTCATCTCATGCAAAACAAAAAAAATATCCTTTTGCCTTTTTATTATTACCTGATATGTTTCTAGCTAGCTCATAAGTTGTTTTATCCTCTCTTCTGTTTCAGGTGTTTGAGGCGCGTCTATCAAAGTATTAAATTCCAACCTTGCATCTCGTGCCTTTTTTCGCAACAAGAACATTGGAGATAGGGATGAAGAAAGCTCTTCCTCAAAGAGGGAATCATCAGGCGTACCATGGCTAGGTGTCTACATATTTGGAAAAAATTAATATTATTTCAATTATGTAAATAACTAAAATACCTGAATATAGAGAAATGATGGCACTTTACATGTTCTTCCGCTGGCCTCTTTCCACGATCATCCTGTCTCGGGGTTGTTCCTGCACTGTTGTGATCAGTCTGCCACATTGCAATAAAATTATAAATGTAAAAACTTGAAAACAATATCTAACTTGAAAACACAAAATGAAAACTGAAATAATTTCTAATAAGACACCGGAAGACAGAGCTAGAGTTTCAAATATGCCTTGCATTGAATTCTGTCCTGGAAATATGTCATTGCACATTAAGGCACCCAAACAAGAGACGAGTTTACAATGAAGACCTTATTGAATATATTGTTGGAGAAAATTCTAGTAAACTTGTTGTGAAGACCTTGAGGACATTTTTGGAGCAACATTGTTGAAGCTGATGGTATAGCATTGTTGGAGACGATCTTGAAGAGCCTTGAAGTGAAGCTTTTGGAGCAACTATTGAAAAATCCTTAGAGCATTTAAGTAAGGCACTTTCTATCTTCCATCACCTTTTTCCTTTCAATATCCTTTAAACGATTTATTGATATTTAATGTTTTAAATCACGTTATAATTCCTTGATTATATGTGTTTGGGGACTTTCCCTTTGAAATTACCCAAAAATACCCTGGAAATTTTATCTTCAGGATGCATGTCTGACCCTATTGTTCAATATTTTGATTGATAGTAGTAAACATAGAGAGTTAGGGGGCTCTTCACTTGGTTTGGTTGGGCCATTAGATCCCTAAAATCTACTAGGGAGAAACCCCTTGAGTTGGAGGAGAGCTAGCCCGAAGTGAAAAGAGGTTGGTGAGGTGACAATGGGGCTATTGAATTACACATGGTATCACACTTTAGCTTTAGGACTTTATCTTGAGAAGTGCTAGATTTTGCTATATCAATTCTCAAATTGTTTACAACACTATTGTTAAGAACTAATAAGAAGTGATGTTGAGGGGTTTTTGGGTATAAGAAACAAGACCATTTAAAAACTAGGGTTCTCAGTCCTTGGCATTCCTTCACCTGGGCCTAGGGGCACACTAGAATAATTTCACACTAAACCATGCAAAATTAAAAGTAACTTAACAGATCCATAAAGTAATAATAATCATAATTCCTAATTTCCTATTGTACGATATGATGAAAATTATTCAAACATGAAGCAATGAAGACATGCAATGTCTGAATTTCAAGATTGATGAACCAATATAAGAAGTTATAAACTACAACTCTTATTCAATACTCTGTGTCCTAACTCCAGGAAGGAATCTAGTTTGTAGTACAGAACATGCATTGTGTATTATCAATTCTTAATTGAAAACAACTAAAGGTCATCTACCTCATCAATTCCTTCCCATTTTGTGCTTTTATGTTATATTCCTTATAAAAGTGTCAAATTTCTCTCAAAGTAAGAAACCACTGAATAAAATAAAAAATAGTTGAGATATGATTGAGAAATGGTCATTTATTTCTTGAAAGGATCTTCACAATTTCTTTGGTTGTCTTTCATCTCAAGAAACAATAAATGACCTAAGAAACTATCGTGATGTAATATAAGAAACAACACGGTGCAATGGCCATTTTCAAAGCCAAATGATGTCCATTGAGGACATGGCATTTATTTGGTTCCTGTTTCATAGGAGTTTCGGGTAGAAATGGAACTTTGTTGTACCATTTCCAGTAGTAAAAAGGGAAAACCTTCTTTTTTTATGGGAAATAATTTACCTTTCCTTTTTCAAGATAATCTAAATCACAAAAAATATAAACTATACTGCACACATTCTTGGATAATGTGAAAGTGGAAAAGGAATACCCTACACAAGTGATGCACACATGTACATTTGAACACTAATAGATTTTCGTAGTTGAAATGCAATGTTTGTTTTCATTTAAATGTAGGATTTTTAAAGCAGGGAGAAATAATGGCTGCCAAATTAATAAGCGTTTCTTTGGGAAAAATTTAAATCTTGTATTGGGTGATGAAGATAATAGAGGGTATTGAATCTTGATTCCTGAAATCTAGAGAGAACCCTACAGCCTAACACAATCCAGTGGAATTGACCAAAAAAACCCAAATAGATTCAACAATACTATAGGAGGAAGGGCCTGTAGTAAGAACTTACCATTTTGCAAGAGCTAAGGTCGAATGTTGTTCTACAAGAGCTGAGGGCGAATGTTGTTCTACAAGAGATGAGGGTGAATGCAGGGCGAATGCTATTCTGTAAGAGCTGAGGGTGAAAGCAGGGCGAATGCTGTTCTGCAAGAGCTCAAGTTGAATGCTGAGGGCGAATTCTGTTCTGCAAGAGCTCAGGGCGAATGCTAAGGGTGAATGATGTTCTGCAAGAGCTGAGGGCGAATGTTGTTCTGCAAGAGCAGAGGGCGAATGCGCGAGTGATATCAGACCTTAATGTAGCACACATGTAAATTTTAACACTAATATATTTTTGTAGTTGAAATTCAATGCTTGTTTTCATTTAAATTTAGGGTTTTTAAAGCAGGGAAAAATAATGGCTGCCAAATTAATAAGCGTTTCTTTTGGAAAAATTTAAATCTTGTATTGGGTGATGAAGATAATAGAGGGTATTCAATCTTGATTCTTGACATCTAGAGAGAACCCTACAGCCTAACACAATCCAATGGAATTGACCAAAAAACCCCAAATAGAGTCAACCCTACTATAGGAGGAAGGGCCTGCAGTAAGAACTTACCATTTTGCAAGAGCTGAGGGCGAATGTTGTTCTGCAAGAGCTGAGGGCGAACGCTGAGGGCGAATGCTGAGGGAAAATGTTGTTCTACAAGAGCTGAGGGCGAATGCTGAGGGCGAATGCTGTTCTACAAGAGCGGACGGCGAATGCGCGTGTGATATCAGACGTTAATGTAGCTATTGCGACGGATACGACACAATAAAATAATTTTTATGTAGCGCGCGTATAAGTTTCATATTTTTATGTAGCGTGCATATAAGTGTCATTATACCGACGACAGACAAAGCATCACTATTACGACGGGTGCCTCCAAACGTCGCAATTGCGACGTTTGGAGGTAGTCGTTGCAATAGCGATGCTTTGGGCCATAGTGTCGCAATTGCGACGTCTTCCTCCAAACGTCGCAATTGCGACACTTTTCTATAAATGTTGATATAGCGACGGTTTCGGGTGGGATGGAAAAAATTTGGGGAAATTTCCGACATTTGGTCAAAAGCGTCGGAACCAAGTGTCGGAATTTCTACCAAATGCAATAGCGAAGGGTGTTTTCAAGCGGAAATCCCACCCTCATCCTAGGTGGACTTCAAGTGCCCCCTCAGGAGAGGTTCCTTTGAGCTTCTTTTCACTATCTAGCATCATCCAAGCTTCCCCCTTCATCAGTAATGCAGTATCCTTCAGGAATTGTGTTATTTTGTAGGGTAGTTGCAGTGGAGGGTCAAGTACCCAAGTTGGTGAGCCTATTTTCCAGTGAGGGGAGGAACCCTTCATCCAGAAGACCTATTGGGAGGCTCCTTTAGCTTCATTTTCACCATCCAACATCATGCCAAGCTTCATTGATATTCAACAGCATAGGCTCCTTCAGAAACTACATTATTTTGCAGGGTAGTTGTAGTGGAGGGCTTAGTGCACAAGTTGTGATTTGGATTTCCAGTGAGGGAAGAAACCCTTCATCCAGTAGATCTATTGGAGGAGTATCAAGCATTTTTATATCAAATCATCCACCTCCCATCATTTACACAGTTGCAATGCATTACTCATCCCTAGGGATGCAATTTTCATATAGTGTATTTCCGGAAACCCCTTCTGGGTTGTCTTCTAAAGTTGCTAGAAAGCCTAGATCTTTAATCCTGGAATTTTCTAAGAATTATATCAGCATGACTTTGTAGCTTCAGTTTCATCCTACAGTTATTCTCCATAGGACTTCGTAGGCATATGTTCTTCGACCTTTTATGTAGCACCAGCATTCCATATTCTAGGTATTGGGACATTTGAGGCTTGTTTTGCCTAGCTCGGGTGTCTTTTTCCTCAAGATCTTGTACTCATTTATTTTCTATAATGTAAAATAAAATAGCTTTATGGTCTTCTCCTATTGATGTATTGTTATTTTGCTGCATTTTCCAGTTTTATATGCTACATTTTTTATTTTTCCTAATTTTGAATGTTACATCCTAATAAACAACCTTTTTGCTTATCAAGTGCATTTTTGAATAACATCTCAAGTTTCAAAGTGTATAAGTATGAACAGGTTTTTCAAGTTTTTTTTGTGCATTTTTTAAAAGAAACAGAGCACTACTGAAAATTCCAATAGCATTACAGTTTTTTCGTTGTTATAGGTTTTTACCGAAATTTTTGGTAGCGCCAATTTTAAATGATTTTTGACACCTATCAGCGAATTTTTCGAGCAATTTCAAGAAAGATAAGGACTCATAACGATATGGATATAACAAGTGATGGTTGATAAGTGGTTATGAGGTTGTTGAAGGTCATATTAAATGAAGACATATGGTTATTAAAGAACCAAATTCACGAGGAGACAAATCAACAAAAAAATGGGTGGCATCTCAGCATACTCAACAGTTCAGCCCAAATTCTCTTCTCTTATTTCATCTTCAACTATCCTTTCAGTCGGATTTTGATGGGATATAGCTTTAATGTCCTATGACACCTATGTAATTTTAGGAATAGTGGTTACTTATTTTTAGGAGAGATGGAGTTGGTGCCTCTCTTTCTATATATACCATTTGTAAATACCATTTCAGGGTTGGATGTTGGTCTACCTAAAGACTTAACAAAGAAAACTCCTTTTTGCACTTCATGCTGGAGGATATTATGATTCAAGGACTATGTAATGTTTGGTTTGTTTCTCTCATTGTTTATTTCTTTTTATTTATGAGTTACAACAACTATTAAGGTGTGAGTAAGAAATTGTTAGAGGATCTAATAGTAAATTATCTATTGTTTAGTTTCAGGAAAATCATATATTTTGTGTAGAACATGTTAGTGAAGGTTTCATGAAAAATTTATGAAATACTTTATGCATGTACTATACTTTCTGAATGTTTCTTACTTTACATAAAACCAAGTTTGTGTAAAGAGCCATCATTATAGCCATGTGATTGATTTAAGATATGAATATTTCTTAGAGTAACTACCAACTATCCATATCCTTTCATTTGTTACACTCTGCTCCCCATACTATCAATTATCCATACAATTTATACTTTCCTAGCAAAATTTATCCTAGAAAAATGATCACCCAACTATAGGACACTCTAACAAACCTTAGGGCTACATAAAAACTCAAAAAACCACAAAACATCCTTAGATTGGTTTTTATCAGTATTGGTGGTGGACCATAAATACATATCTCTAAAAACAACAAAACATCCATCTGGCGACTCCACTAGCCTCTAGTATGCCTATTACTCCACTATTCCTTATAAAATCTCTTGGAATGCATTGAGAAATCCCAATCATGCTGATGGTGGACAGCAAAGTTCAAATCTTCCACCTGGCAACTCCACAACCCTCATTAGACCAAAGGACTCCACTGGTAGAGAACTTTAGATTGGTTGAAAAGACACATTGACACTTTCTAATTAAAAAAAATGGATCCAAGGATATAAAGGAGATATGCTCCAATGAACAGAGATCATATCCCTAGATTCCCACATAAAATGCCTGAAATAAATTGGATAAAAAGCCTACCTATCTTTCGAGATGAAAATCTTGATGAACCCTTGTTACACCTCATCAAATTTCATATACACATATGGAGGTTCAAGCTTTAATGTCATGTGGAGTACCTCATGAAAATGTTTATGGCAACATTAGAAGATAAGGCGAGAAATTGGTATGAATGGCTAGAACTTGACATCTTGTTTTCTTTGAAGGATTTCCACAAAGTATTTTATAAACACTATATAAGGCATTTTCCATCTCTATCATTCGCTAAAAATTGTTGTCATCAATTTGAAGACCTCATACAACACCTTGTGAAAATTAATGAAGACTTAGGAAATTGACATCCTAAGGATCTATTAGAGGAGATTCATGTTTTTCATACTCAAAATAACCATCTTGGTAGCCAAGAAGAGTTGATTGAGGATGAAATAAAATCTGAAGTGGAAGAAGAATCAAAACCTTTAGGATCTCTACCCTTATGCTTTAATTCATCTCAGATTTTGAAAGGAAATTTTCATCCTAAAGATCTCTTAGCAGTCATTCAGGAAACCCCTTCTCAAGTTAACTCTCACATAAATCAAGAAAATATGTTTGAAGATGAAATTGAACCTGAAATAGAAGAAAAATCAAAACCTGTACGATCTCTACCTTTATGCTTTGAGTCATTTGAGTTCATACGAGCAAATTGGCCTCCTAAAAATCTATCAGAGGAAACTCATGAATCCCATGCTTATTATCCCAAACATCAAGAATAATTGATTGAGGATGAATTCAAATCTGAAATAGAAGAAAAATCAAAACCTATAGGATCTTTACCTTTATGCTTTGAGTCATTTGAGTTCATACGAGAAAATTGGCCTCCTAAAAATCTATCAGATGCAACTCATGAATTACATGCTAACTATCCTGAACATCATGAAGAATTGATTGAAGATGAAAACAATCAAGAAATGAAAGAGAACCCACAAGATCTCTCTAAAGGCACAAGTGATGATTCATCATCTCTCATAGGTGAAGCCCAAAAAGAAATTCATCCTCCAAATCATCTTTCCCAAGCGAAAGAGCATTATTATAGTTATATCCAAAGAGGGATAAAAATGCCTCCCTTTTTAACTGAAGAGGAAATAGATCAACTTATAAACATGCAAAAAACCTCTAAAACTTCATATGACCAAAACGTTTCTAATCTTTCTCCTGTTAATCTTGCATACCATGAGTCAAAAAATAGAATTGCAAATCAATTTGAAGAGAAACAATCTAATAGTCCAATATGCATGGCTAGTGACATTACTTATATTAATGATTCTCTAAGGTTTGATCAATATGTTGATAGTTATGATATCCAAATAGAAACTAACCTTGCAAAGCAATCAACAGTTGATTTGTGGGACGAAGTTCATTATCATCGAGTTGAAAAAAGTAAGAAGCCAATATAGGACACCTATGACACTGATGAGGAGAGCCTTGAGAGTTTAGAAGTAAGTGAAGAGTCTTTGACTCTTTACTCTACTTCACTTCAATCCATCAGAAATAATGTTCACATAATTGGAAATCAGAAGTCTTTCAGCTTTGATGATGAGGTTGAGGAGGATGATGAAATTCTTGAACATGTTGTAAATGAGAAGCCTTTTCCTGAAATGGTTGAGGAAATCATTTTGGACATGGAATCCTCCTTAACTACATATTTGAAGCCACCAAGTTCCATTGAGTTATAAATTGCAGATGAAGAAATAAAGGTTGATAATCACGTAAGGGTGGTCACACTATCCTCTCAAGAGGATTTACTGCCAAAATTTATCCCTGCTCATCAACATGATAACCTTCACACAATTTTCAGTCCACTTAATCAGAACACATCAGCTTGGAAAGAATACTACACTGCCATATATGATGAGTCTGACAGTTCAAGTGATCATGAGAAAGGGGAGGAGTTTCTTTCCCAAGAGAGTCTCAAATATAGCCAAGTGGAAGAAAAAGTAGTCCTAAATGAAGCCTATATGTCAAATCCTCTAGATCAGGTATTGTTCCAAGATCCATTTATTTTTTTCCTTGAGAAATCTGAAGTAGTGTGTTCTGCCCAGAACAGTTTGTTGTAAAGAGTGAGAAAAATTTTAGGCACTAATGTTCGAAAACAAGCAAAGTGGAAGTGGCCTTTTCATTTCTTCAGCACTCTAAAAAAGCTGAAACTAAATCCCTCATGGAATCATTTGCTTGATTGGCTTTGTTGGAAAAGAAATTTCACTAAATGAATGTATATTGTGTATAGGTTAGATTAGGATAGATAGATAGGGGTGGAAAATAAAATCAACCTTGTGAGCATATTTTAACTTCTAGATTGTTTGAAGAAAAAGTAAAAAATAGAAAATGCAAAAATAGTAGAAATGTAGAAAAAGCGGGCAGTCATAAAACAGAAATTAAACCCCATGTTAAAAATAAAAAAAAAATAGTCATTTTGAAAGCACGCAAGTCTAAATGCCGCTACTAGTGCTCAAAAGATGTCTTGTTCAGTTATCTAGCCTAATGATAACTAGACATGTTTTAAATTTATTGCTGATAAGTTATTCAAAGAAGTGACAGTCAAATTGTGTAAGCTTGACTTGTCAAAAAAAAAAAGTAGATTAGGAAAAGATACTGGTTCCACACGCTCAAAACAGAACCAAAGAGGAAAACATGGATGAAAAACAAACTATGTACCCTAGCCCTAATTTTTCTGAATCTCATTTCATGCAAAATAATGTTTGTGTGTAGCTTGTCTTTTATGCCATGGACACATGACACATCAGACTGTCTAATCCTGATTTGGTCATTTTTCAATTTCATGTTTTAGTATAGTGAATGAAATCCTGTCAAACAGCTTAATCTTGACAGTCGATCTAGCGTAGGTAGAGAATCAAAGGAGTTCCTTCGTTCAATCTGAACTCCAAGGAGATATAAGGGTAGAATTAGATAGTTTTCTTTTTTCAAAAATATCATGTCAAAGGGTTGCTAGTCCAAATGCACCTAAAGAAGAAAAAAATGTTAGGAAATATATCTGGGTAGGTAGAGATGACTTTGATGCTAATCATGTTGTCAATTTTCAGAAATAGCATCAAAAAAGAGGGTAATTTGCACCAATGGATAAGGCACTGGTCTTCACAAGCCAGAGATCTGTAGTTCTAGACACCTCCCGAAAAGGAGTTGCCCTCCCCAAATGGAGCCACTGTTAGTCATCAGTATTTTCACCGGTTATTAATGACTAGTTTCCCTAGCTGAGTTTTCTAGAAGCTAATCTGAAAACTGTCAATTTTTCATCTATAAAACACCCCAAAACAATTTTTATCCTCCTACCCCTTCCTGTCAGTCTGTGATAAGAACAATCTCCAGTTTTCAAGTCCTATCTTGTTTCAGCAAAATATCCCTGTCTAGAGTTGTTTTAGCTTGGTTTATCTACTGTCATTTACCCTTGTTTCTCATGCCATCCACTATCCAAAAGTTGAAAAAGTGTCTGCAACTCTATCCCTGGTCATCTTGTCATTTGGAAATCTGATCAAGCTTAAGAAAACACTCAGAATCTGTCAAAATTGTCCCTAAGTTAGATAGTGGTGTTTAGGGAGTTTTTTCCTTGGCTAAGATATCCTAGGCCAAAAATCTTCTATTTAGTACCACTCAACAATGAATTAGTTCCTTTTCTGCAAAGCAAACATTGTGCTATCCATAGGTCGCACACCACTAAGAGGTCACTTTGTCCCATGTCAGAAGAAGTTCAACAAATATCCAAATCAGGAAAAGAGAAGATTCGTCACTATCTGAAGAAAAATGCTTAGCTCAGGCAAAATCTCCATGAAACACCAAAGGAGCTCTCCAAGGTTCCAAAACATCTTTTTTTACATCTCTGTAGGGTGTAATTGTAGTGATGATCAATGTGCAAAAAGAGAAAAGGGACAAGTTCAATTAGGTCTCTCATGTTGAAGGTTTTTGCCATCAATGAAGCAAATGAAGTGCAGTAAGTAAAGAGAAACTGATATGTATGGTTGTAAATCCAAAAACTGCCTGAAGGAATAGAGATCATCCTCCAAGTCAAAATGAATAACAAGGACTGAGTAATGCTGATCAGCAGTACTGCATAATCTTCCAAATAGCATCATCATGAAGGGCATGAGAAGACAGTTGCTTCTTATGTTACCTTGAAACTGGGTTTTGGAAAATAGGCAAAGGCGATTTCAATAAACCTTTGACAACATAGTCCGGGGAAAAGACAGTTCAATGATACCTAGCAGCAAACACTCTCCATATACAAGTCACTTTTCTTCTGGTTTTGTGTTCATAGTGATATTTTACAAAAGGATATACACATCTTATACAAAGCCTCATAAAGCAAGAAGACATTAGGTTCAAGTGATTTTCCCAATGAAAAATGTCAAAATTCACTTTGTTTCCTATTGGTATTCTTCAAGCATAGACATATACTACAGAGAAATGACATAGTGTTGAAATAGATAAGATTTTATGTGTATGATGATAACCTCCTTCAATAAAAAGTAGATGGTTAGAAGCGAAATGATATAACCTCCTTCAAGAGCAGATGGTTAGGAATAGGATGATAACCTCCTTCAATGAAAAGCAGATGGTTAGCAGCAAAATAATAGAATCCCCTTCATTTAAAAGCAGACAGTTAGAAACAGTGATGTAACCTCCTTCAAAAGGCAGAGGGTTAAGGTGTGTTTAAAATAACTTCAGAGATTGTTTTGCGCCACCTCCTCCAAAAATGAAAAGAGGATGCATAGCAGGATTAAGTGATTTGTTTGAGAAAGGTCTCTTTTGGTAAGAAATATTGAAAATCACTAATGAGTAAATAAGGATTTATGGGATAAAGGCCTCTTCCACATCAAAAGCCAAAAGTGACACAATGGTGCTAAGAAGCCTCTGTTGCTTCTATCTATGAAATCCTCCTTCAAAGTGTACTCTGAGGGTGGAGTTTTTAGCTAAGAGCAACCTCAACTAAATAGCCAAGGAAATAGACAAAGCTTGGTTTTAAAAATGACTTCTGCAAACTCACATGAAGAGACATCTCACCTAGATCATGTATATGAAAAAGGGCATTCTTGTTTTTAAACAAATCCCTTATGGTTATAGAAATAATTCCTCCAAGTGATGAATGAAGGGAGAGCATCAAAGGTTACTTCCAGCTCAATCAAAGGATAGAGGGCACATTGTAGAGGGTGAAACTGTCACTGTTTGTAGGCTTCCTTCACAAAAAACAAAGGATCATCTCTCCAAAATATTTGCACCATGAAACAGCTCATTCAAAGGGTTAAAAGGTGTGATGAAGCCATATTTCACTTTCAGTCAAAGGGTGCCTCCATCAAATGATAAAAGACAAAGTTTTAAAAGACACGAGAAATTTACATTTTGAAATGTTTTTAATCAGAGGATAAAGACCTTCATCACTTCATAAAAAAATGGATACATAAGAGTTTCGAAGGCTGCAGTGTTAGTATTTTTATAAGCCTCTTCAAAAAGATACAGGGTAACAATTTTGAAATCAATGAGGTTTTATGGTTTGCAAGACCTCCATCAGCAGATAAGTAGAAGGCCTCATGATAGGTCTGAAGGGTCGTTGAAAAGGCTGCAACAATGTTTTTTGTGATGACCTGCTTTGTAGACAAATCAAAGAATACCACAGTTTTATAAATTCCCCTTCATCACAAATTTTGTGACAAACAAAGTGTTAAAACAAATCATCAAGGTTAAAAGGTTTTGCAGTGGCAACAAAGCTAAAGGGCATCAGCTCTTTTTCAAAAGTCTTCGTTCAAAAGGCCAAAAAAAATATTATGTTCCAATCCTAATGCCCATGCAACAAAGTCAATTTGTTTTAAAAACAAATGATAAAGGGGTTAATTTATTTTTTGCAATTTGGCGAGGGATGGAATGAAGGCCTAAACCCTCCTACACTATAATAGCATGAAACCAACACTTCTTTACCATTTTCCAACACCGTGGGCAAGAGAAAAACAAATCAAACAATTTTTTGAAAGTGTTTTTGGGCTTTGATCCATGTGCGGCACACCTATAACTTAGCGCGGCGCGCCTGTAAGCGCCCACAGAAAGACTTTTCATAGAGGCATGGCACGCCTGTGCCATCATTCAACGGGCACCCATCAACCAACTTTGAACGTGGTTGTTTCCGTTCAACCCCACCCGGGCGCCCAGCAACCAACTCTGAACACATTTTTCTTCCGTTCAGGCCATGCCCATCATTTAACAGGAGCCCAGCAACCAACTCTGAACGATTTGTTCTGTTCAGGCAGCAACCAACTCTGAACAAGTTGTTCCGTTCAGGCTACAACCAACTCTGAATGAGTTGTTCTGTTCACACTGCAACCATCTCTGAACACCTTCTTCCAGCTAGGGCCAATACTCAAAGAGGCCATCAAAGGTGTTAAAGACCAGATTTTCACACAAAAAGCTCACCTCTAAACATAGAAAAACATATTTTTTCAAAGGTATTTACAGCTCTTGGCCCAATTTTGGTTTAAAGGAAAAAATAGTGATTTCAAAGAACACCTTTTTGCTTAAAAGAAAAGTAGATTGACTGCTCAAAAGAAAAATCAGTCCTACATAGAACCAAGCATTTGTTATGGTAAAAGGAAAGGAAGTCTGTCTTCATAAGTGAAAGTAAATATGTTTGCACATTTGTGAAAAGGAACATAGTCAGATAAGTAGTCTTATCTTCATTATCTTCATCAAGAAAGACTTGTTTGCCTTTAAAAGAAACAGTGATCATTAAAAAGGGATAGAGTTTGTTTAGGAGGCCTTTTAATCAGTGACGGGGAGACTATTGTTTTGGTAAAAAAAAATGATCTTCATCCAAAAAGGATTGTTTTTCTATCCTTAATAAAACAATGATCATCAAAGTGTCAGTGATATTTCAAAAGGGAAAACATTGTTGTTTTCAAAGTAGCCTGTCTGCTCAAAAATCACAGAGAAACAGTGAATAAGAAGAAAGAGTTTTGATGCCCAAAGGAAAAGGAGAAACCTTTTTGTTTTCAAGAAAGCCCTCTTTGCCAAAATCACAGGGAAAGAGTAAGTAAGGGAGAAGGTTCTGCTTATGATCAGTTTAAAGTAGTCCCATTAACAATGATTTCATAGGGACAGTGAATAAAAGGTGCAAGGTCTTGTTGACAATTTGAAAGGAATTTACAAGTGGTTAAGGGAAAAAACACATCTTGTTTTCAAGCCTACCATGTTTATCAAGATCAAAACAGTGATTTCAAAGAGCACCCTTTTTTGCTTCAAATAACCACAGAGAGATAGTGATAAAAGATAAGGGCTTATTGGTAGTCTAAAGGAGGTATTCTTGTTGTGAATAGCAAAGGATAAAAACAGTGATTGAAGGGAAAGAGTTTTTATGTAAAAAAAAAAAGGGTACTTGTCTTAAAATACCAAAAATAGACCTCGTTAAAAGCCCTTTGCTCACAAAAAAGTTCATAAGAAGGGATTTTGTTTTCACTTAACAAAAACTTGTTTGACAACTAAGGACAAACTTAGTATTGCAAAGAGGATAAAGTGTTTTTGGTTGAGGACCTATTTCAGTGATCATTTGAAAAATTTGTCTCGGTGAGTCAGTAAATGGTATCAGAAGAAAAAATTCCTCCAAGGAAGGGAAAAGTGACAAAAAGAAAACTAATAACGATAAGAGACAAAGTAAAGAGTCTAAACATGGCAATGAGGAGGAAGAACATAATGGCAGCCAACACAACAGTAGGCATAGCAGTCATAAAGAGGAACAAAGTGGCAGCCAGTATAGTGATAATGAGGAACATGACAATCCTCAAAGAGGTACTAATGATGAGAAGCATGACAGCCCTCAAGCAAGCAATAATGATGGCAAACAAACACAAAATAGTGAGAATTCTGAAGGGAGCAACATGAAACAAAAAGAGAAAAGCAACCCAAAGAAAGACATTGGAAACATAGAGCATGAAGAATATTCTCCAAAGCATGTGCTAGCTACCTCTCCTAGGCAAGGGGCCATGACTTCTTCGCCAAAGCTAAAATGTCAAACAACAAGGAAGAAAACCAAGAAAAACTCAAAACTGCCCAAAGAGGGCGCCCGGTGAGAAAATAGGAAAAGGACACATCTAGGCTTCAAATTTTGGCCAGAGCTTCCAGGCATGTTTCTAAAAACCCTTAAGTGGTTTGCTCACCAAAATTGAGAAAATTTTGACATGATCTTGTTTTTTGACATTTTTGGGCCTAATTGCATAAATTCATGGGCGCCGCCATTTTTTTTTGAAGAATCCTCAGCTGTTGAGAGTGGTATATTGGATGCATTAAATTCAAGGGCATCTACTCAGAAAATTTCAGATCAAAAGAAGGTGTTTTGGTCCCCCAAAGAGGCAAAAAACAGTGATTTTTTAGCTTTCTGCCTCACATATCAGCAAGGCCTACTTTCTGGTTTTTTTTCACTCAGTTCGGTTTCTGACAGACTTCCCAGCATGATTTTGGGAAAAATCAAGTAGTTCCAGAAACCAGACATCCAAATCTTTCCAACGAGCCATCACGGGCCTCGTTTCAACATCGGGAGGTCCTTCAAAAGTGGCCTACAAGACAGGCATTTGTCTGCTGCTACATTCCTGTAGCATTTTGACAAAAAAGGAAATTTTCTAAAGTGGCTTTTCCAAATGTGCGTTTAGCCTTTTTTGGCCATTTTCAGTTAGGAAAAGTCAATTTTATTTCCTTTTTTATCATTTTAAGATATTTTTGAAGATATTTTGTGCCTTGGGCTTTGCAAAGCCTTAAGGACAAAATTAGATACTTGCAATAGGCCAATGGCCTTCTAGATGCTCTTGGATAGGTTATCTCTCTTTAGCCTATTTATTCCAAGAGATTTCATTGTATCAAGAGAGCTGAACTTGATGTTATCAAGCAATATATGGTTATACAAGCTTGGAAGAAATACGTTGTCTCATGAAGTGGATAGTTTCTTGTGTGTTTTGGATGGTGGAAGAGGACTGTTGTAGGATTCCTTGACTTGGTAAAATGGTATAGTATTCCTTCTCTGTTATGTTTCCTTAGTTATCATACATATTTTCATGTTTCTTGCTTGTTGTATGATAGTAAAGAATAGATTTGAGACATGCCCATGGAGGCACCTCAAGTTTCCTGATTCATTGCAGCTTCTATGTTTGTCTTCTTTCTTAGTTATGTCAAAAGAATTCTTAAATGCTCTTTGATACCATAAGAACTTGAAGTTTCATTTATCGTGATTAATGGTTAGCCCTACCACACGGATGTTTGTTGTAAAACTATTTATGTTTAAAAATCTTTGTCCTTCACAAAACCTAGTGTCCATCCCATTTCACTCCACCTAAAGAATCCATTTTACCTCGACCAAATCGGCCCTTCAATATACCCTGTCCACCATTTGAGGCTTTCTCGACCTTTTTGATCCCATAGCCTAGTTTATCTAACAATATTTTTATCTATTTATCTTTGATCAGTTCCTCCCTCAAAAACCTAAAAACAAGCTAAAAACCTACTTAACAAATAGCCTAAAATCAAATACATAAGAAGAAAACAAATATACATCCCTTACACAAATAGAGAGAGCCCTCTTTGAGTCCAGGAAGGCAAGGTCCTTGGGCTCCAAGGTTGGTTTGATGTTACCCTGTCACTTGGCTTGCCAATATGCCAAATCACGGGACCCTAACACTAGTGAAACAAGCTCTTACTCAAACACGAGTTCTTATTAGTCTTGATTTCACCAAGGATTTTTATATCTTTTATTTTGCATCTAAACATACAATAGCTACAGTATTACTACAAAAGAATGACATGGGGCATAAAAAACCAATATCCTTTTTTATTAGGGCTTTAATAGATGCTCCACTCAAGTATAACATCAAGGAGAAACAAGCCTTAGCCTTGGTAAAAGCATTGAAAGACTTTAGAGTCTATATTCTTCATTCTCACATCATTGCTTTTGTTCCACACATAGTTTTCAAGGATATTCTAAGTCAAGACCCCTATGGTAAAAGGGGAAAATGGATTGCTATTATTCTAGAATTTGACTTAGAAATCAGGCCTACCAAACTGATCAAAGGGCAGGGATTAGCTAAACTATGGCTGAGTTAAACTTCCAAGAACTTGATATAAATAAGGTTGATGTCTTAGAAGAAATAGAGGAATTCATAGCTCCATTCATTGAAGAAACATTTGTGAATTCAGCTTGGTATGCTGACATCATATATGTGTTGCTTTATCAGAATGCCCCTCCTTCTTTGTCTAAAACTAAAGCTAGATTTTTGAAACAGAAGGCTTTAAATTATTGCATATTAGATGGGGTTCTATATTGGAAAAATGTTGTTGGAATATTGCTTAAATGTCTACTTAAGGTTTATGCAGGAAAAATCATGCACGTGCTGCATGAGGGAGAATGTGGAGGACATCTGTACAGGAAGACTATAGCAAATAAAATCCTCAGATATGGTTATTATTGGCCCACCCTTTTCCCAAATACTTAGAAACTTGTCATGTCTTGCCATAAGTGTCAAATTTTTTATGGCAAAAGAAAACTGCTACCCTTACCCTTACATCCCATCAGTGTTGAGGCTCCCTTTCAATAATAGGGCTTAGAATTCATTGGGGAAATTCACCCATCTTCTTCAACCCAACATCAGTGGATCCTCACTGCCACTGATTATTTTACCAAGTGGATAGAAACCATACCTTCTAGGAATGCTACTGACTCAAGCATTATCAAATTCCTTGAAACCAACATACTATCCAGATTTGGTTGTCCAAGAAAAATTATCACAGATAATGTTGCTTCCTTCAAGTCTAAAAGAATGGGTGACTTCTACCATAAGTATCATATTACCTTGGGTCATTCCACTACCTACTATCCTCAAGGAAATGGATTAGCTGAATCCTCCAACAAAATCCTTATCAATATTATCAAAAAACTATTGGAGCAGAATCAAAAATCATGGCATAGTAAGCTTGTTCAGGCTTTGTGGGCTGATAGATTAACCACCAAAAATTCAATAAATATGTCCCCCTATAAGCTGGTTTATGGCATGGATGCAATCTTCCCAACCTCTTTAGTAGTTCCAGTCATGAAACTCCTCCAAGAAGTACAATCTGAGGAAAATGATATGCAGATAAGGATAAATCAGACCATTCATTTATAGCAGACCAGAGAGGAAGTGTACAGCATAACACAAACAGTCCAAGAAAGCATCAATAAATTATTTGACAAAATGACTAAAGAAAATGATTTCCAAGTTGGAAATGTAGTTCTAAAGTGGGATTATAGAAGGGAAGAAAAGGGAAAACATGGTAAGTTTGAAAATCTGTGGAAAGGTCCCTACATTATTCATTCCATCGGGGGTCATAATGCATTCTTTCTACAAGAGCTGAATGGAGAAGATTTATTGGGAGGTTCTGTCAATGGCAGGATACTCAAGCACTATTTCTGCCAAGAGTCCTAAATTTCAATTTTTTTATTTTTTCCACTGTGTATAACATTTTTGTTTCAATTTGAAAAAAGAAGAAAAACACAAAAACAATAGAAAAATAAAAGAGGGCAGATTCAAAAGAGGTACAACCCCATACCCAAAAAAGAGAATTTTCTGAAAGTGAGCAAATATAAGTGCCACTGCTGACTAAGAAATGATATATTGTTCAGTCATCTAGCTTAAACATGGCTGAACATACTTTCAATTTACTGTTGATAGGTTAGTGAATCATATTTTCCAAACAATTTAATCTTGGCTTATCAGTAGAGTAGATTAGGATAGAAGAAAAATGGTTCAAACATGCTCAAAATATGAACCAGGAATTAAAAGAAAAGATGGCTCTAACATGATAAAAACTTGGGCCAAAGAGAGAGAGAAATATTGGTTCTAATATGCTAAAAAGTTGAATCAAGAAAAGAAGAAGACAGCTCAAAAGATCAAAATCAAGAGCTGGAAAAGGAAAAGAAGGATGTCTTTAATTTTCAGATCTCCAGCCTTCACAATTTTGTTTTACTTTTCTGCAAATAAATTCTATGTGGATCTTGTACATACATCCATAGACACCATAGCATATCAGACAGTCTAATCCTGATTTGACTATGTTTAAATTTCCTGTTTTAGAAATAGAGAATAAAATTTGTCAAAAAGCTTAATCTTGACAGATAATAGCTTAAGTAGAAAATAAGGAGTTCAATAGTTTAATCTGGACTCTTGGAGGAAATAAGGAATAGGATTAGATAGTTTGTTTCTGTTTTCAAAAATAAAATGTCAAATATTTTGCTAGTTCAAATGCACTCAAAAAGGAAGAAAAAATGCTAGGACAAGTAGGATTGGGTAGGAAGAGATGTTGTTTGAAGAAGTTGCATGTTGCAGATTGATAAAAGTTGTCCTTTTTGGAGAAAAAACAGCAAGAAAAGAAGAAATATGCCCAATGGATGAGGCACAGGTCTGCTGAAACTCAAAGATTTCTAAGGTTCTAGACACTAAAATGACAGTTGTCCTCCCCAAGTGGAGCCACTGTTAGTCATCCATAATTTTGATGATATCCAAAGATGACTAAATTGCCAATCCTAGATTTCTAGAAATAATATTTCAAAGAAACATTATGAGTTCTAGAAATCTCACTGCCTTCATCATTCTGAGTCTATCAGTTCACCAAAATCTCTATTTATGTCTCCTTAAAAAGTTATCTTGCTGTTTCAAAGAAGAAAGCTCATTTCAGGCTATTTATCCCTGTTTTTATTAGTCTATTTTTCTCTAAAAATAGCCCATTTTCCCTTCACTAAAATCCCTCATTTACCCATAAAAACCCCTTTAAACCTATAAAAACCCCTTTTTATGGTTTAAACTACCTTTTTATACTTATCGGAGCTTCTAAATTGGCCTAAAAAACCCATTTTTGGCCTAAAAAGCATGTCTTTTTTACAAATAAGGGTTTAAGCCCCCGAGGGCTTAAAATATTTAGCCCCTTTGCTCATATGACTAAAGCCCGAAAACACTCCTTTTTCCCTTGTCGGAACTCCAAAAAGGAAAAAAAACCTTTTGTTTTAGCCTTTTCTGCCCTTTTTATAAAATTTGGCATTAAAGCCCCTTTGGGCTTAAGCCCCGGCCCCTTTCTCCATATAACCTCACTCATGGGACTGCACCATCTCCTCGCTAAGCCCCTAGCCCCTTCTATTTTTCCCTCGGTCCTCTGGTCCACCCACAGGACCACTTCCCAGCGCTTTCCCTTAATCCCCTTCCCTTACCTTTATTTTACCCTCGCTCCCTTTGTAAAATACCCTTTTCTTTGTTTTTACCCCGCCCTGCTTGCCAAATCCCCAACAAATCTCAGTCATAGATCAAGGCCTCAAGCCTTGATCTGATGGCCACCATCCTTCCCCTTTCACCCTCCATTCCCCCGACCGATGTTTATCCATCCACCCTCCGCATTCAAATCTCACCGTTGATCTATATGATCCAACGGCTCCAATCAATCCCTACACCCAACCCCTCCAGACCCACTTACCTATCTCCCACTAAACTCCCACCCACACACCTTTCCATCATGCTCCTCTCCGCACCATCCCCCCCCCCCCCCCCCCCAATCCAATGTTCAGGAGCGCATATCGCGCGCATTTGCCTCCCGAGGTTTAACACCTCATTTCCACATGAAACCACCGATTTTGTAAAAGATGTGTGTCACTAAATTATTCGATTGCGTTCATTTTATAAAAAACCGCTTACCATCAATTTTTCACGCGAAAACCACTGATGGTTTTCAAAACCACTTTTTCCCATTTTTCGCGCCCAACTCAATTTTAAACCCTTTTTCGCATTTTTCTCCATTTCATGCCTCTGCAACATTTCTCCACTGCTCCGCTGCCACTTCTCAGCCTCTGCATGCAGTTTTTCCAACCCTGCAGGATTATATAATGTGTTTGTTGGTTTTTGCAAGTTGTATGGCAATTTTAAGGGCCGAAAACCCTCCCACAGTCCATAAAGGGACGGAGCTAGAAGATGATGACATTTGTGATCCGAACAAGCCAAATCACGAAGAAAAGGAATTTCCAAGGTTGATTTCATGGTTCTATTGGTGTTTTTTAAGCACTGGTTATACAATCGACCCTCCAACACACCAAAAGCCATCTGCACACTGACAAAGAAAATGGAAGGAAGACAGTGGAGATTAAAGGTTAAATATGAAGATTAAAGTTAAAGACTGAAGATTAGAAAGTTTTAATCAGGCATTTTTAAGGTTAAATACACAGTTTTAAGGTGGATACAGTCAGCAAAAAGGACAATTGAAGGCCAAAGAAACAGAGAAATAAAGGTTCGAATCAATCAGAAAGGGAAAGGGCAACGATGTTACATTATGAAGGCTAAAAGCATCATCAGACCTTAAACACAGTTTAATTATGAAATAAAGGCAGATTAGGCCTAAAGTGCAGTTTTAGAATTAAATCAAGAAGAATTAGGCTTAAAAGATAGCCTCGGATACATCAAAGGAGCAGTTATTCACTTAATAACTCAAAATTGACACCTTTCACTTACTTTATGTCTCAAAGGGAAAATTGGCAGTTATTACACAAAAAGATATTTTAAAACTGTCATATAGTTATTGTAAAGACAGAAAAAGGCCTTAAAGTCAATATTTTCAGCTATTTCATCCTTAGGAAGTAAAGACAGATTTATTACACAGAGAAGTCGTTGAGAGACATTCCTACCTTATGCCTTCCATGGTTTTTAAGGATAGGGGTGCATTTACTATGTCATTTAATGAAATTTTGAACACTAGATGTTTCCACCTCCTCATTTGGAGCATAAATAATGCATTCAAACTCATTGTATAGGGGGCATTTGATAACTCTGTGAAGTAATACATAGTTCTGCTGAGATTGAAAAGAAATTATGTATTGGAACCTGTGGATGTTTTGACTTGTTTGTTGATGGAGAAAGCTCTATCATTGGATCCCTGAGCATGGATGTTGGTGAAGTATTATAAATTTTTATTTTTTTCCTGTTTTCCATTCTGTTTTCGTCATTTCTTACTTACAGTAGAGTAAAAGTTTTAGGCTAAGAAATGTCTCCTAGAAGCACCTTAGACCTGTTTACTCTTCACTGTCTTTATGTTTTCATCTGCTGAAGGTTTTATTAAGTAGTTTGACTACTGTTTCAACCCTTATGATTGTTTATTTCCTAAATATTTCGATACAGTGGCCTCAAGAATGATTTATGGTTTTCCCTGCTTCCTTGTTGCTACTTAAAAATTGTTTTTGAAATCTCCCTTCAAAGTACCATTGTCCAAAGTCTGCCAAAGAGGTCTGTTTTGATCATACCCTTTGTACTTACTCAAATAATTGTTTTGATGGTCTTTATAATTGCAGTCCTAGATTTTTAGGAGTTCCCTCTTCTATGAATGCAGTTATTTGTGAATCTTGATTGTTTTCTTATCCTTGAGAGTGAAATATTTGATGAAATAGAGCGTTCCTCGACTCTTAGATTTCATTTTGAAAGTTTGTCTTGAAATTTTTATTTACTGAAAGTGTAATTTTTATAATTCATGGTTAGCCCTGTCTATAAAATACTTCTTCATGCTCAAATGATGCTTTAAGTCCCTTTGTTGAAGATTACATATAATTAAGGATTCTTAACTTCCCTTAGTTCTACTTTTCATTCTAAAACCTTGATGTTCATTTCATTTCACCTGAAAACTTTGTAGATCCAATAACCAAGTTATATTTGCCCTTTGATATCCCTAATTCATCTACAAATTTGTTACAAAACTTCTACTTGACTCCATTTCCCAATGACTTAGATATTTCCCCTTTTCTATCTATACTGCCTAGATTATCATGTCCCACAAAACAATAAAACAAAACCATGCTTAATAACTAGCCTAAAATCAACTTTTTTCAAGCAAACAAGTCATATCTTTGCAAACATATTGAGAGATCCTTCTCTGAGACTAGGAGGGCTAGATCCTAGAGCTCTAAAGACTGGTTTATATGTTTCCTTATCATTTGGTTTTCCAATCAGCCAAATCACAGGATCCCAACATGTTCGATGGGGGCGTTCTTATATACTCAAATGTACGTGCAGCGTTGTCCTATATATGAAAAGGTACATGGAATAACATTATAATATACTCTGATGTATGTGGAACAATTTTCTCATATACTTCGATGTATGTGCAAAAAAAACCATCCCCAAGGTGTAACATTGAAAAGTAATGCCAAATTCCAGGTTTAATGATGTCGGAACAGGTCTTCCAGCCTAGAACACTATGATTGTCATTAATGTTCCAAATTATCTTTAGTTTAACTAAATAAATTTTAAACTTTATCTTGATTTAAGTTTCGGTTTCAAGGCTCGTGAAACTAATTCACCCGAACTTCCTATAATGAAACTAGCATGATCAACAATACTATTTTCATTCAATGAATATCTATCTATGGGGAGGAAGAGGTTTCAAACAAAAATGAAACAAAAAATTTATTCCTAACTAATATCTCCAAATGTATTATTCAATTCAATTCAAAGCCTAATGCACGAAGAAAATGATATTTTCTTTTATTTTACTTTTCAATTTTCAAATGTAATGAAAAATGAAATATGACTAGATTATTGAATCAAAAGAATTCATACATATTGGAACTAAAAACGAAATTCTTTTATCAAATCAACAATCAAGTAAAGTGATAAAAAATTGTAATTGACAAGAAAAACAAAAAAAAAACTAATTCTCACCAAAAGGCAATCACACTCAGATTTAAACACATTGATGGCTTTACAGAGACATAGACCAGTTCAAAGTCTTGGGAAAATACACTGGCTCAAATCAGAACTCAGATCAAGGCATAAAAATTCAAATTTTTCATTGTACAAGGACCATCACAGGCTAAATATCACAACCAGTATGATTCATCGTACCTACAATGAGAGACAAGTGTGCTAGGTCACTCTGTCTCAAACCAGAAAGTGCGTTGGGGCTGATTTTGTTCAAAAGACAAAACAAAAACCCTACCAATCTCAAAAATGTACTTTCATAAGAATGATTAAAATCTAAACAAGTCAAATTGAGTCACTTTCAAAGGTCCTAAAAGACTACGAAAGGGAAAGCACTAAAGGAACATATTGTTCCCTAGTATAGTCACCAAGTTGATTGACATATAATTCCCTTCTATGGACAGAATTTAACTCGCTAGATCTAGTGGTTTGATCTAGAAACAACAAAGACAAAAAAACTTATGCTTTCCTTACAGAAATTATAACATGGATGAGATGCCTACCTAGAATCCAACACAAGTTCTCCTTTTCTCCTTTCTTGTATGCTCCAATTCCAACTCCAAATGTTATAAATGGAAACTACAAAACAACTAAAACAAGAAATAGAACCAACATATACAAATAACATATAATAAAAACTCTAAAAAATGAGTCAAGAAGGCATTGTTATACATATGCATCAAATGAGACATAAATATATGAAAACAAAGCACTTTTTTTATTAAAGAACATAGGATAGGATATAACCCTTTCAAATCTTGACCTTGAAGATGTCTCCCAACTATCTTTTCCTCCCTTTGCCACAAAGCAAGTCTTCAATCAAAAATAAGTGTATGTATGGATAATGGATCCCTAAGCACAAAGTAGCAACATGAGGGCATAACAAAGAGTCTCCAAAATACAACCTAAACTCTATGGGAGGCAGCTAATTTATAGGGTAAATGGGGTGGTTTAGGATTTACCAATCTAGGACTTAGATCCACATATGAGGGAAGATAAGTTCTAGGGATAAGAGAAAATACCTCAAGTATAGGAATAAAGATCAAAATTAATAGTAAATGGTTAAAACCACTTGGGAAGCTTCTAGAAAGGCAGGATTCGAAATTTTATTTTTTATTTTTTTCGAATTCTAAAGGCCATCACACTTGCAGTGAAGGAAAAATGTGTTGGTCAATGCAGTTTTTGTATGTACAATTTGAAATAGTGAAAGTTACATGAAGGGAAAGTGTGATGGGGCTAAAAATTAGGGTTTTGAGTTATTTGACCCATAATTCTAGGACTTTTTGGAGAGAAGATATTATAGGATTTTTAGGGGATGAATACAAATTCTTAAAGGACGATGATTGATTTGGTTTTCAAGACCATTTGAATGGATGTGTTGAAATTACCTCTAACAAGAAGAACAATGAATATATAAGGGTATGGCACTTCGGAGAGAGTATCCCAAAGCCATATGATTCTTAAGTGTTCTATCATTCCATATGATCTAGGGTGTGATGACTACAAACCGACATGAATATCTTGTGGTGGCCATAAGAACCTCATGATTGTGAGATAAAGCCTCCCTTGCACATAGATCTTATGGCTCCATATCTCCCACGTTTTAAATATTTCACCCCTATACCTAGTTTAATTATGTAGTATCCAATATAATCCAAACAAGTGATGTGTGATGACATTATAAAGTAGTTACAGATAAATTTTTAGGTGAGGTTCAATCCACTTTTCCAAATATTTTCCAACTGATCATTGTAATTTGATAGATTCTCATTAAATTTTGCTTCATGTCCCTAATTTCCTTTGATCATGGAGTTGATTGGGTCTAGGTGAAACCACTCACCAATAATGTTCTAAGGGAGCACCATATGACCCAATTTTCTAGTGATTTGGGTAATGAATTTAATTGTCGAAGGACATCAATAGCTTCAAACTCTTAGAAAAAGAATAGGATGAGTTTAATATTCTTGTAAATTAATTAAAACGTCAAATCTAAATTATTGTTGCCTTATGATATTATGGGAAACACCAACTTTGAATAACCAATGTTTTGAGAGGTTATTGGTTGGCTTAATACCTTATAGTAACGCATATAACTCTATTTGATTGTTTGAAGTCATGTGAAGGATTGAAGAATACAATAATTGAATTTGTGTTCTGGGACTAAATATCACCCCCTCTACACCTACTACACTTGTACATAAATTCCACATTACATTATTTAAGTTAATAAAAACATTAAAATAAAAATGGTTAGATGCACATGAAAATGAGTATTAAATTCATAATTTATAACAATAAGAAAATGAGTAAATATATGTATAGCTTACTGAGTAATTTATTCATTAATATTTTTTTCATTAAATTTTTTATTAATAAATTTATTTTTCTATAAATAAAATACTACTAAATATCAAAAATAAATTTTAAATGAAAATTATATATAAAATAAGTAAATATATATTAATTTAAAAAAAAAAATAGAAAATGAAAGTAAAAAAACCATTATTTTTCCTCAATAGGGGTGACCCATGCCCATGCATGAATCCAAGAAGGCAGTTATAAGGCCCCTAAGAGCCTATAGTACGCATCTTCATTCAAGTCACCATCTCAAACGAGTACCCCACGTGCCAGTTCATCACCACCAAGTTGAGTTGAGATGAGGCGATGGAACCCAAGTCAAGATGTGTGCACCTGAGACAAGTGGTTGAGACGAGTTAGCTTATGAGACAAGTAATTGCAAACAACCATGATTTGGGGTTTTTTGTGACGAATTGTAATGTCTAAACCCATGAACAACTCAACTAGGAGCACCCTACTCAAACCATGTTGAGTCGACCTAAGTATGACCACTTAGATATTGGGGATTTACATTATTATATGTTGAAATGAAGAACAACCAAGCTAGGTGAAGCATCGACTCAACCAAAATGAAATGTCAATTCGTGCACTGCATCCCTTCATCACACCTATGGCTATGTATACATTGTCAAGTGGTGAGATGAGTTGGATTATGGAGTAATGGCACAAATATCTTAACTTGATGAGCAACAAGTTTGAGTTGTGTAGAGCAGTTTTCATGGCACTCACTCTACCTTTGTGGCAGAGTAGGAGTTGAGTTGAGGAGGTGAACCAAATTTCCTTGCATGTGATTTGGTGGAGTGAGTTGTGGGTTTGGGATTTGTATTGTGTGTAGTAATTTGAGAGGTGTCATAGCTAAGATAAGAAACCTCACACCACTATGCCAAGGATCTCTTGCACCTTAGTAATATGAAGAAGGTTGGATCATGTTTGGGTGTATGTTATTTATATTTTGGGCTTTGGTTTGGGAAACTAAGAGGGTTGTTCATTGTTGTATTTTGGAGAGTAGGCTAAGGGCCCAACTCCTTGTATATTGTAGATTTATTATTTTTGTACAAATATTTAACGGGTGTACGAAGGGTCTCTCATCCCCTTTATATATTTTGAACACTTGTCTCATGGTTACATTGTGATGTTATATATTTGTGACATTCTTATGTAGCATATGTTAATTGGATTTGCCATTATACGTGTGTTGAAGAATGAAATTTAATTCTACTAGCATAATGAGTCTCACACATGAATAAGATAAGTGCTATAAGTGTAGTATAGAAGTAAAGTAAGTGTAATTTGGTCAAATCCATTACAATGAACATTGTCGGTGTTTCACGTCTAAGGACTCCATGCACCTTAACTCGACTGAAAAATCTAATTTCGTGATAGGTGGTATCAGACTAGGTATCCAAGCAGTATTTTACAGTATGTGTAGTAGTATGATAGAGGTATGCGAGCCAAGAGGTTTGTCTGCAGATTTTGAATTTTTTATGAGAAATTGTGTTCTGGGGAAACATGATGACCAATTTCATAGGTTATGTTTTGTGGATTTTGAGATCCATGGGAAGATTGTACAAGAACTTTTGAACTGAAGGGCTACTCATAACTTCATGAGAATGGGTCTAGCTAATGAAATTTGGGTGCAAATATATTATAGTGAAGCAAAAGTGAAAACAACAACCTCCAGGTCTAGAATAGTGAAGGGATTGGCTACAAAAGTACCAGTTTGGATTGAATATTGGAAGGGATCTCTTGATTTTATAGTCATGGAGATGGATGAATTTGATGTGATATTGGGAAAATATTTCATTCAAGGATGCGGTGTTGTGATGGTATCTTGCATGGACGAGATATTTGTGGTTTGAGATATGTGGGTGTGGACTTTGCATATTTCCCTGAGAAAAGAGGATGTGAAGGTGACGTTGGTGCTAGCATTGAGTATGAAGAGGGAAGCTGTAAGTGTGAATTCGAATCGCAAGCGTACGAAAAAATTTCACTTTAGTTGTGCATAACAAACAACCCTAACATCAAATGTGGCTATCAATTTCCTTAGATTTGCAGTAGGTGATCAGAATAAATGCAACAAAAATCTAGATCTATGTAATTAAAGACATTAAATAGCAATAATAAGCAAGCGTTTTCTCCATACATCCAATGGACAAGACAAGAATTTATAAAGAATTTTTATATTATGACACTTGGGAAGGGAACATAGAAATATGTTAATAGTACCCCTAAATGGGATGGGTTCTTGTATGTCCTTAGTGCTTCATATCCAAGATCTCTCTCTCTTGATGGTGCAGAAAACCCAGACAAAAAATGGAACTCAAAGGGAGCTCACAAGCAAAAGAATAAAAAATATGACAATGATGGAGGATCAAACTCAGACCAAAAGTATAGATCAGGAGGTGATATCAAGGAAACAAAAGGTAGTGAATCAGTGGAGAACCCTTCTATTTATAACAAAATATTGAGTTAGTCTAGATATTGGTGCATAATTAAAATATTATTAACCAAATCTAGATCCAACTTTTATAGAATATTTTATTATTTTTGTTGGAGGGAAAAGGAATTTAACTTTGGTCAATTCTCTTTATTTAGAAATAATAAATAAATAAATGAATTATTTATTATTTTAAGAATATATTTAGGAAATAATTAAATAAATAATGATTTATTCAACTATTAATAAATTATTTAGTCAAATTTAACAAGGAATAGTATTAAATAATGATTTAAATAATTATTCCTAGAAAATAATAAGATAAATAATGTTTTATCTTATTAATTTTCCTATTCCAGGTTAAATAGGACCAGGAATATTAATTAAATAGTGGTTTATTTAATTATCCCTAGAGGGAAATAAAAAAAATAAGGATTTATTTAATTATTGCTCATGGGGTTTCCTGTTTAGACCATAAAAAATTGAATAAACTATGGGTTATTAAGTTATTTCTCATATTCAAAGCAATTTTACTCTGGTAAAATTGGTATTACATGGTGAACTTTAGTCCATCTAATAGTAACAGGTTAGATCAACCAAAAATCAGTGTAACATATTTCCCCCCAACGTGCGAGCGTTAAGAGCTAATCGTATGACCGAAGTACATTGTAAGAACACAATCACTAGACACTGAAGGGGAGTCAAAGAGAGAGAAATATAAGGTGGAATAAAGCGAGAGAGGACAAGACCCTAAGGAGGCAAGACTTATAGGTGATACAAGTCTCTTTTATGAGTGGGTACCTGATCTGAATGAGGTGGGGGAGGCATACCTATGCCCGCCAAGAGACAAAAGTACAAAGAATAATGGTGCGTCGAGCAAACAGGAATTAATCACATGTTAAAAATATGGTTTTAAAAACTACAATGAATCCACATTTTCCACAATCAGACTTATACAATAATATCTAAGTACATGAGATATAATCACAACCAAAAGAGGCCCTATAAAACTGGAAAGGGCTCTACAAATCTGAATGATACATGCAAACTAAAAGGGCATTGCCAGTGGCTGAGGACAAAACCATAAAATTTGTAGAGATGCATCCAAGGCTGTAGGAAAGAGGTCATCCAGGCATGTGAGAGGCTACCTGAAGGGCCACCCCCTGATGAGGTCTGAAAACATCTCACACACACCTGGGAATCAGTGGTACAATCTGTTGCATCACTGAACCATCAAGTGTACGGATATCGATCATGCCATAAGGAGCTGGAGATGAGAAAAAATTAAGTCAAAGGGAAATAAAGGGTCTCTTTGCCTGATTCGAGTCACCGAAAAAGAGTGGAAGTTGTAACCAAGGTACACTGCCCTCTAGACTATTTTCTGGAATGAATAAGCTGATGTCAATAGAAGGAGGTCCAACATAGGTGAGGCAATAATGGATCATCAACTAAGGCACGAGGGATAATAGTAGAGAGACTAATAGACTGGCACCAAAGATGATGGTGGAATGGGGGGTACTAAGTAGGGGGCTGACGACTTCCCTTGTTAGAGCATAAAGGACATGGATGACCTGGCAGCTAATTACTCGACTCTAGAGGGGATAGGGGACAATATGACTAGGGGAAAAAATGTGTGACATGAGAGAGGTACAAAGCAATGAAGGATGGAAAACTATGATGCTCTAAACAAGGGTGACTCAATGATGCTTCCACACAAAAGAGGCCCAGTGGGGACCATAAAAACATGAGTACGAGATGGTTACTCATGATGAAAATTCACACGAACATCAACAAGTATGAAGGAAAAGTGGTGCCCCAAGTACAAGTTTCGCAAGTGAAGATATTTGATTTTGAGAAGTAGTGAAGTGAACCTTCTTGGAAAAATGTGTCCAGGTGAAGTATCAAATCACTAAACAATGCAAGCTAGTGACCTAAAAGAAATTAAACATGCATTCCAAAAAGGGGAAATGCTAGGGGTAAAATTTCTTAAGGTAGAGCACATTGTAAGGATTAGGAAGAGGGTGGCCTTCAAAATCCTCTAGAAGCTATCCCCCTTTTCCCAAAACCTTACTAATGATGTAAGGGCCTAGCCATAACAAGTAAAAATTCCCATGACCGAGGACATCATGAGTCTGGTCATACACTAGAACAAGATCACCTTCATGAAAAGTACGAGGGTGGACTTTTCAGTCATATTGAGCTTTAGTGCACTTCTTAGCTGCCTCAGTGGTTTTCATTGCAACACGACGGTCTTCAAAAGCATGCTCAAGCATCGTAAGTCTTTGTTCTCAAGGTTGGGTGTCAGGGAGAAGTTCGACGGCTAGGTGAAGGGAAGGGATTCCACACTCAATCGGTAAGACTACCTCCTCGCCAAAAACAAGGTGGAATGGAGTAAACTCACTGGTGGTTTTAATAGAAGTTCTATAGGCCCACAAAGCAATGAAGAGCATAAGGTTCCAGCTAGTTTTGTGCTTATTCACTTTCCATTGAAGCATATTTTTAATTATTTTATTGACCGTCTCAACTTGGCCATTACCTTGGGGGTAATAGAACGATGGATATTGGCGCTCAAAGCCCAACAGAGAGGGTAGATCACGCCATATCTCATCTTAAAAATTTCGGCCATGGTTAGAGACCAATTGTTTCAGAACTCTCAATCGATCGATAACATGGTTAAAGAAAAAGAGGGCTCCGGTAGTTGTCGTGTTGTTGAACGTTGGCATGGTCTTAGCACATTTGGTAAAATAGTCAACTACCACAATGATATACTTGTGGTTACTAGCAGATGTAGGTGTGAAACTACATAAAGTTGATGGCCCACTTACAGAAGGGATCAGCTGAGATGATAGGATGGAGGGGAGTTGGAGGGGCTCGAGCCTTTGTAGCGAAATTTTAGCAATTGAAATAGTGTTTGACTGCTTCAATGTAATCACCAAAGAGAGAAGGCCAAAAAATACCCAACACGCATGATTTCTGGGTAGTAGCGAGACTGGAGAGGTGGCCACCATAAGTGCCACTATGGCATGCATTAAGGACTTGCTCAGCTTCAGCGTGCGTGAGACAACAATGAAGGAAGGTATCTACATCACGACGATAGAGGTCGTCACGGATGAGAAGGTAGCGGGGGGCCTGGTGTTGGATACGTTATCGAGCATCATGATCAAGATGGAGGTTGAAATTTTGGGTTCGCAAATAAGTGAGGATGTCACCATGCCAAGGTTCGTCTGAAGTAATGGCAAACAAATGTTCGTCGGGAAAATCATCATTAATTGGTGGATCTTGAGTACCAGTAGGTAATTCAAAAATGAGTTCAGTGAGGGGTAAACCTTTCTTACTCTTTGGTGTGACAAATTTAAGATCCCAACGAGCATACCCCCCATTTGATGATCCGTCAACTCAATAGGAAGGCCATAGTGTTGGAATTAGTCACGACCTTGGTGGAACAGATGAGGTTATAATGACGAAGTTTTTGGACCGAGAACACAACAGCCATCGCCAATTTCTCTTCATGTGAGTAGGACACAGGGGTCCTACAAGGTTCTTACTGACATAATAGATAACATGCTCGATTCCATTGCCATATTCCTAAATAATAATCCTAGTGACTGAATGGGTGGAGACAGCGATGTATAGGATGAAATCCCTATCAAACTCAGGAGGACGAATCAAGGGAGCAAAGGTGAGAGCATGTTTCAGAGCATCAAAAGACTCTTGAGAATAGTCATCCCAAACAAATGGAATGTTAGATCTAAGGAGCCTAAGGAACTCATGCGCGGTGGTGGAATATTCAAGTACGAACCAATGAAGGAAATTAGCTTTGACTTGGAGGCTTTGTAATTGGCATAAGGTACGAGGAATAGGAAGCTCAAGAATGGCTTGAAATTTCAAGGAGTCAAGCAGTATACCATATTTAGACACAATGATGCCTAGACGATGGCTGACAAGAACATAAGAGACACACTTCAGCGAGTTTACGCAGATATTTTACTTGCAACATCATATAAATAAAGTACGCAAATCAAGGAGGTGTTGCGCCAGATGTTTAGAACGCGCAGAGAGATCATATAAATAAGCAAGGATAATATGAGCCATGTTATTAAAATAGTATTACATGGCCCGCTGAAAAGTGGCTCCAACATCCTTAAGGCTGAACAACATTACCCTATAAGTGAAGGTTCCCCACGAACTAATGAACATATTTTTAAGTTGATCAGCATGATGGATAACAATCTAGTTGTATCTAGAGAAACCATCCATGAAGGATAGAACCTCGTATCCCACACACTCGTCGCTGATTTGGTCAACAAACGGTATGGGGAAGTTGTCCTTGGGACAAGGTTTTTTCAAGTCATGAAAGTCAATGCAAACATGGATGGTGCCTTGTTTTTTTAGAACAGGAACCGGATTGGAAATCCAAGTGGTGTATTCAATGGGATAGATAAAACTAGCCTACATGAGCTTATCAATTTTGGATTTGAAAACCTCTCATCTAGAAGGATTAATGGATATCAACTTTTGACGGACAGGATTAGCATCGGGCGATGTATCGATATGGTGTTCAACAATGGGAGGATCAATTCTGGGCATTTCTGAATAGGACCAGATGAAAACATCATGGAATTCCTTAAATAGCTTAGTGTAAGCCTCAATTTCTTCCAGGGCGCATTGGGCACCCAAGGTAATGTTTTCTTCTACCCCTGGTTTGTCAGAAATGTTAATTTTAATGGTAGGAGATATTGTCCATATTTCCTTCCTCCAAAGCATATGGTTTAGGGATGGGCTTTCTAAACCAATCGACCTCATTGGGAATGACGTCTTTCGATTCCACAACATATTGTTCATCAGACTGTTGCGAGATGAATTATGCACGATGGTGCATATCGTCCCATGGAAAGTCAGCGTCATAGCTTACATAATTTATTCATCAGAATGGAAGATGGGGTGACTTGTGGAAGGATGACCACATAATGTGGCAAAGCTACATGAATCGTCATCATGAGAAGAAAGGTTCACATGTGCAACGTCATAGAGGGTGACATAAAAACAATTATATGAAGGATGCATTGATGTTGAGGCCAAGGTGATCACTGAAGGGAGGTTAGGAGAAATAAAAGGGGAAGCCCCAGAGGGGTCTTCAATCGTGGATCTCATAGATGATGATAGTTATAGGATAGTAGTCGAAGGCTCCTCATCTCAACTTCAGGAGGGGGAATGTCAATGGAAGCGAATTTGTCCTCTGGTTCTACCGCAACAAAACTCACAAGTAAGGGAGAGGTGGACTCGTTGCACTTGGACTCGAATTGGAAGACCACTTCCAAAGAGGTGCGAAAATATTTGAGATGAGGATAGAGGTGAGTATAGTGGAAATGGAAATCACACAAAGAAAAAGGATGATTTGTGTGCAAAGTATTGAGTTTTGGGGCTGAATCATGTAAAGTAACATGGACTTCTAGGATATCAAACTCAAGAAATGCTTCGTTGACCATGGGCTTCATAAAAGAAAATTCAGGACAATGATGGGTGGCATGAACAACAACATCACACAAAGCACACGGGGGTGTATGCTTTAGAGGCTTAAGAGGATTAGGTGTTTTCTAGGAAACCTTTTCCTTAGGTGCCTTTTTTCAGGCTTTTCCCCCCTCACATGAGGCTTTCGTAACAGGAGTAGATTCTTGTTGAAGTGGTTGAGGCACAAAAGCAAAGGGAGGAGTCATAGCGACTGGTTGGACCGGGCTCAAAGCAGTGTAAGGTTTGGGCTGACCATGCAGGGTATTGGCTAGGGGATCAACGTACCAGACTGGGATCCCCAAGGTCACGTTGGGAAGGGTCAAGGTATCCATAATAGGTACTAAAAATACTCCAGCATGAGTAGCAAGAAACAACATCTGACTAGAGGGATAATGGCCAAGCAGAACAACTCCCATATGGTTAAGGTTAGGGGGAACCATTCTAGGAGAATAAATAGGATCAGGGACACCATCTATAGATGGAGGGCCTTAAGGAGGAGGTCCTGAAGGCTGAGTCGAAGTACTAGGAGTAGGTTGCAAACGGCGAGGGTGTTGGCTAGTAGAACCGAATTGTTTGAGGTCGGATCGAGACAATTGCATCATGAAAACATTCGACGAGTTAGGGTCAGAGATAGGTGGGAGGAGACTAGGGAATGAACCAAGTAAATAGGATTCTTTATAGACTTTAGATGAGACACTGGTCGGACGTTCGATTGATTTTTTATTGGGCACCAAATAAATAATGGACTTGGGAGAGGTCTGAGACTTTGGTTCGTAATATGTCAACTGATCGATGGTGATGATATTTCCATTGTGAGGAAAGCACATCTTACGTTGAACCATAAATGGGATAGCAGACATCGCATAAGTTTCGCTACAATCCAATAGAATGTTCTAGTCTAAGGGGGCATCAATGACTTCAACGTCAACACAAACATTTTTTCCCACAATAGTAATAGGAAAATTTCTTAACATGCCAAGGGGTTGGGAAGAGTGGCCATCCAATGCATGAAAGGTAATAGTGGAAGGGGCTAACTCAGGGGATCCTATTTTTTTCCAAACAGAAGCATACTTCACATAGGTGGATTCCCCCTCGTCAATGATACATCGGGAGACGTTGGTATTCCGGATCTTGACATGTATTCGGAAGGCGACGGATGCAGGAAACAGGGGATGCTCTAACTTGTCAACATTGAAGACAATCAAATGATCATCTGAAGGATCCTTAGTGCCCATAGCAGTTAGTAGATATTTTTTTGTGTGAAGGGAACGAATGGAGGACTTCCAGCGTTTACATGGTGGCAGGGGATTACGCCAAGTCGTCTACTATATTGTAGGTGTGGGCAGCTTTACCAAAATCATTGTTTTGGCATAATAGTCCCTTGGGGATCTATGTATGTAACTATGCCTTAAGCTGAGGGATCTGTAAAGGACCATTAGGTGTTGAAATTGCATATGTGGGACCTGAAGAGGAGGGCTCAATTACAGACATAGCAGGAGCCTTGGTGTACTGGTGGGATCGAGTATGAAGGTTGAGGTCAGCGATATTGGCCTGGTCAGAGTTCATCATGAGGATATTGTATCATAGGTGCCAGATGGGGGAGGTTGAGTGGATGCCTGACTTTCAGGGCGTTGGGCAGCCACATATCCTTGCTAAGGGAAAGGATTGGTAAACACAGTCGGTCGGATAGGTGCAACATTAGGAGGAACCAAAGAAGAGGCTTGTTGTCATCAAGATGTTTCTTGAGCTTCCCACATTTGACGCATCTGAGGTAAAAGGGTACAATCATGGGTATAGTGACCATGGACACCGCAACAAGAACAAGGCTGATTTATGTGAAGAGGTCTGTCTTGCTTGGGTTGAGTTCCCTGTTGTTGGGTTGCAGTGTTAGATGTATTCCCTAGGGGATTGTTTCATGGATTACCTAGAGAGGTATGGTTTTGCTTGCCTTTCCTCTTCTTTTAGGAAGTGGGAGGATTAGTCACACTCTGTTGTACATACACCTGACCCTGAGGGGGGGTGGTTGTTGCTGTGGAGCTTGAGAAGGAAAGGGAGGATGAGGTTCTTGTGTTGTGGAAGCTAGAGCACCAAGCTACGGTTACGGATAGTAAGGAGGTTGAGCAACACTGGGGTAAACAGGTTGGGAAAAATCAAGCCCTGGCATCAGAGGATGTGGTTGGGAAAAGGTGTGAGGCATGTCATGTCCTAGATACATGTTGTCGGGAGGGGGAAAGGTGCTAGAGGAGCTGGCCCCTCCTTGAGGGAAACCATAACCCATGGGAGGATGAGTGTACGGATGTGAAAGGTATCCAACAATACCGTCAGTGACATGAGATGCCCCCGATGCATTGGCACCACCAGGTCTAGGGAGATGAAGTAATATGGTATAAACATAACCAAATTATGCTTAGATCAAGTCATATTCTGGAGGATTGCTTCTTCAGTATGAGGAAAGTGAGATGCGAAATATTTACCAATAGTGGGAAAAAGGGATTTGAGAAACCATTCCATGTAGACACGGTCTTCGAAAAAAATGGCTCAACATAGGCTCTTCCTTTTGTGCCATTCTTGAATATGGTCAGATAGGTAGGTGGTAGAAATATGATGGAAAGAGGTCAAGAATTTTGTATCGGTGTCATTGTGAAGGAGAAGCTGGAAGTAAGATAGAAACTCCTTGGCAAGGGTTGTAAAATTAGTATGAGAAGAGGAGGCATGGTCGACATACCACTTGGAAACTTCTCCAGTAAGTGTATGTTGGAATAACCAAAGACAGACAGAGTAATCAATGATGGAGTTAGACGAACACCACATGTGGAAAGAACGAACATGGTTGGTAGGATCCTCTCCAACATTTCCTTCAAACTTGGGGATGTCTAAAGGAATCTTGGTTGACATAACAGGCCAACTTGGATCATGGTGTATGGGGTCATTAATCAACTAGAAAAAATCAAGAAGGCCTAGGCATGCCATATAAGGAAGCAAGGGAGAAACCATAATAGCTCCTGTTGTGGCACCACTAGTAGCATTTCCATCATTAGAGTCGGGGCCGCCTCCAGCGTTAGGTCCTAAGCCAGACATGATGAAGGTGAAAGGTGGAGGAGAGCCAAGGATAGAACCAGAAGGGGAACCCAATGAACAAGAATCAGAGTCAGAATGGGGACTTGGTGGAGGACGTACTCGGACCCTACGCAGTGGAGTAATTCTTCCTAAAGGAAACTAAAGATGAAGGCCTTGGAGTCTCTAGTATAAACTCATTGCGGGCGCAATGATGGGAAAGAGACATGAAACCCAATAAGGAAGAGAGGTAAACAAGTGCAAGGAGGTGCACATCAATTTACTACAATGTTTAAGTCTTGGCTTGGCGGTTTAAACTAGGCACTCTTCTCTTTAGGTGTGCGTGTATGTGATGAGTGTATTAATTTTAATTAAGCCTAGACGTGTGTAGAGAAAAAATAAAAAAAGATGTTGTATAACTGTAAATAAAACTAAAAGCGACAAAAAAATGAACTGAAATCAACAGTAAAATAAACAGCTAAAGATGCATAAATTTAAACCCAAGGAGGAGGGCTTCCCAACAGCTAATCTATGGGTGGGCGAAATCTAGTTAAAATAAAAAAATGGCCAATGTATCTAAGGTCAAGAGGGACAAGGATCTAAAGGTTAGATCTATTAGAAAGAGGTGCAAACAACAACAAGAAACCAGAGGGAAAAATGTTGAAAATTAGGGGGAGAAAGGCTACAACCTAAAGGGAAGCGGAGGGGACCTTAAAGGAGGACTAAAAAAAAATTAAAAGAGGTGTTTTGGATGGATAAATAGTTGACCTAAAATGGATATGAAAGTGCAGGTTCAGATCTAAAAAATGGTTTAAAAAACATTGAAATCTCAGAAGACCTGCTTAATCTAAACTCCTCCTAAAAAGGTGGAAGTGTATTGAAGCCCTAGGGGGATTGGTTCCTACGTCAATGACTAAAACTAAGCAATTACATGTCCAAGATGTGTAAATATGGAGGTCAGAAAACCCTAAATAGTGCCCCAGACAAACCCTGAAAAATCACAAAAAAAATCCTGCAAAAAGTACAGGTCACAGGTTATGACCTGTTTTTCACTGAGGTCACAGTTTTTGGGCAGTTATCCGCTACCTGAGAGCTGAGGTCGTAGGTTTTGGGCTAAAAAGTGCGACTTGCACTTCCTACTATCTCAAGAGCAAGTTTTAGAAAAAATGTGTCGTCTCTGTTGCGGCTAATACTTGTTACCTACGTAAAAGGCCCAGAAACACACAAAAGTTATAATTTTTACTGTTTTAGGGTTAAAAAGGTTAAAAACAACATTAAGAAATGAAAAATAATAATTTGAAGAAAAACCCTAGGGATTGAAGCAATTGGTCATGTAGGGATCTGAAAAATGACAATGGTTGTAATTATAAACCCTTGTGTAGTCTCCAGTTGTTAGTGTGAATTATAATCGCAAGCATACAAAAAAAATCACTTTAGCTATGCATAACAAAAAGTGCTAACATCAAATGTGGCTGTCAATTTCCTTAGATTTACAGTAGGTGATCAGAATAAATACTACAAAAATCCAGTTCTATGGAGTTAAATACATTAAATAGAAATAATAAGAAAGCGTTTTCTCCATACATCCAATGGACAAGACAAGAATTTATAAATAATTTTTATATTATGACACCTGGGAAGGGAACATAGAAAGATGTTACCAATCCCCCCTCAATGGGATGGGCTCTTGTATGTCCTCGGTGCTTCAAATCCAAGATCTCTCTCTCTTGATGGTGCAGAAAACCCAAACAAGAATGGAACACAAAGGGAGCTCACAAGCAAAAGCAGAAAAAATATGACAATGATGGAGGATCAAAGTCAGACCAAAAGTATAGATAAGGAGGTGATCTCAAGGCAACAAAAGTTAGTGACTGAATGGAAAACCCTTCTATTTATAACAAAATATTGAGTTAGTCTAGATATTGCTACAAAATGAAAATATTATTAACCAAATCTAGATCCAACTTTTATGGGATATTTTATTATTTTTGTTGGAGGGAAAAGGAATTTAACTTTGGTTAAATTCCTTTATTTAGAAATAATAAATAAATAAATGATTTATTTTTTCTTTTAAGAATTTGGTTAAGAAATAATTAAATAAATAATGATTTAGTCAAATTTAACACGGGATATTATTAAAAAATGATTTAAATAATTATTCCTAGAAAATAATAAGATAAATAATGATTTATCTAATTAATTTTCATGTTTTGGGTTAAATATGACCAGGAATATTAATTAAATAGTGGTTTAGTTAAATATCCCTAAAGGAAAGTTAAACAAATAAGGATTTATTTAATTATTCCTCATGGGGTTTCATGTTTAGACCAGAAACAAATTAATAAACTATGGGTTATTAAATTATTTCTCATAGTGAAAGCAATTTTACTATGGTAAAATTGGTCTTACATGGTGTACTTTATTCCATCTAATAGTAAACATGTTAGATGACAAAAAATCGGTGTAACAGAAACACAAAGGTTTGATGTAGAGAATTGAAGTGTCAGATAGATGAGCTAATTAAGGAATGCTTCATACATCCTTCATGACCCCTTATGGTGCTCCAATGCTCTTTCAAAAGAATAATGTTACCACATATTTGAGGATTTGTCTCAATTATAGGCCTTTGAACAATTAGATGGTCAAAAACAAATATCCACTATCAATTATAGCATATTTATTTGATAGTTGGATAAGGCCAAGATCTTCTCAAAGCTTGATTTGAGACAAGGCTATATCAAGTGTAGATTAGAGAGAGTGATGAGCAAAAGACAACTATCTTGAATAGATATGGGAGATTTGAGTTCTTGGTGATGCCATTTCAGCTATCCAATGCTTATGTTATTTTTTTTTTATCTTTATGAATGATGTTATTTGGCCATTTATGAATTCGTTCATAATGGTGAACTTTGATGAAATGCTAGTGTACAGTGACATCGTGGAGGAACATAGGAAGCACTTGGCATTAGTATTTGAGTAACTGAGGCAACATCAGCTGTTCTTGAATAAGTCTAAGTGTATGTTCACTCAGAATGTAATACCATTTTTGGGACATTAGACTGAATAGGGATGCATCTAGATGGAACCTAAGAAGGTTCATTCTATTGAGTACTTAGAGGATCCATTGTACATCCATGACGTGAGGGTCTTCCTAGGGATGGCTAACTACCATAGTTTTGTAGAAAAAAAAATACCCCCCATTTTCTACTTAATCCATAATAAATGGGGACCCTTTTACATTTGTATATCCTACTTATGTATATAATTTTCCCTTTGTAAAATCACAATGGATTTACACCTTGTACATATTCCCATGCACAAATCCTTTATAAAATACCCAAAAATAAAAAAGTGTCTAAGTTCTAAAGTGTCGTCATCATATAGCAGTTATTTTTCTTGTATCTCCAGATGTGAATATCTTAGAATGTGCTCTCTTTTGTTGAAACACTTTTGGAAAAAACTTAGGGTGCTATGGAAACTTATTCTTCAATTAACAATCATTTTCTCATCATGAATCTCATCTCATAGGCTAACTCTTCCATGATTCACTCCGTAATAACTCCATTGTAGGATGCTCATTTTCATGACATATTACGAATATTTTCCTATCAAAATTTACATCAATATTTCCCTGACCCATTTATTCATCAAGTGTTTCACCTTCTGTGGAGCCCCGCAATGGGACAGACAATATCCTGACAAATATTGTGAAAATTTTTGTCTCTTGGCCTCCATTAGTTATTTGAACTGTATTACAATGAGTATAGAAGGAATATTTATTATTTATAAACAATGAAAAACCCTAAACATCCAAAAACCTAAACCTAGGAGATGAAGCACCAAAACTATGGACCCTGTTTGGGTAAATTGGTACATTAACTTTTTGGAGATGTAACTTTGGCATACGATCTTCGTTTGATGCGTAAAATACCTCGTTAGAAATATCTATCCAAGGACTACAACTTTTGATGTGATAAACATGAAGAAAAATACAATTTTCTCCCATTTTCCCCCAAAAAAAAAAGTCGTTTGGGGCCTCAAAACGACTCCTGAAGTTCAGGACCAGAAAAATTGCTAAAAATAGTAAACTATGCTATAATTAAGGAAACTAAAAAACTGAAAGAAACAATGGTGAGGGCACAACTGGAATAGGCAGGTGGCCACCAATATCCACTTGTATCATTCCTCCCCCCTTACGAAGCAATGGTCCCCATTGCATTGAGTTCCTCCATGAGATGAGGAACATACTGCTGAACTTGGTCCCTGGTGAGCCACTTTCCTTGGTGAAGGAGTTGGTCTACTTTGACAAATCGATATAGCGGGATCCTTTTTTTTCTAGTGTGCTTGATCTATGTATCCATGATCTGATAAGTTGTGGCTTGTTCTATTCAGTCTGGGTTTAACTCTATTGGTGTGAGTTGTTCAGCCATGTTGGATGTGTCTAGTAGAGGTAGAAAGTAGGGATGAAGGCGATCCACATTGAACATTGGGTGTATACCAATTAATGGTGGAATTCTAAGCTCAAATGCATTATCCCATACAACCTTCATGATGGCCCATATCAAAGCGGGAGAAGCTTGTGATGGGGTCCAGCGAGTCGCTCCTTCTGTAATGTAGCCATACTTAGTCACCCACCCGAAATTTGTGTGGCACCAAATGTTGGTCATGTTGTTTCTTTTACTTAGCATTGGCTATATCCAATATGTCATGAACTTGTTGGCATATGTGTTGAATGCGCTCAATGAAGTTGTTCGGCTTATCAACCTTAGACTAGAAATGAGGTAAATCTGCCCGAGTAGCCGAAAATGGCATGGCTACATCAATGGGACATAGTGGTTGGAATCCCAAGCCCACTTGAAAGGGGTTGTGGCTAGCTGAGGTATGTGTTATCCCTCTGTAATTTGTAATATTGACAAGAACAAGTAGTAGACGACAACATCAAACCGCTATGGAGTCTAGGACATAGCCTTCCTAGACTTAGAGAGGGCTCTCTTTGTTATTTATGATTTATGATTTAGCTTGATGATTGATAATGTTGATTTTAGGCTAGTTATAAAGATTTTTTTGTTTGTTTGATTTGGTTGGTTGGACAAATAGAATATGGGAAGTTTAATCCATTGGGCTATGGAGTCAGTAATATGGTTAAATTATGCATCAACTTTTCAATGTCATTCACAGGGCAAGCTAACTATATAAAATGGATCTTACTGGTAGTGTAAATATGTATGATAGGAGGTAGCGAAAGAGAAAGAGAATTCAAGAATTATTTAACTATACTTTCAAAGAAAAAACATTTAAGATATTGGTTCTGTGAAGCTAAAGAGCAGTTAAGAATTATTTAATTAAACTTCACAAGGGAAACTTTAAAGATATCAGATTTGGTAAGGCTAAAGAGCAGTGAAGAATTCTTTAACTATACTTCAGAGGAAAAACTTCAAGACAACAATTTTCGTAGAGCTAAATAGTAATTAATAATTCTTTAACTAAATTTCACAAGGGAAAACTTTAAAGATGTCAATTTTGGTAAGGCTAAAGAGCGATGAAGAATTATTTAACTATACTTCAAAGGAAAACCTTTAAGAAAACAATTTCAGTAGAGCTAAAGAGCAGTTAATAATTCTTTAGTTATACTTTAGAGGAAAACATTGAGATAAAAAAAACAGACAGACTTAAGGTGCTTTCTCAGCATATCTTAATCTAAAACTTTTTCTCTGTAATCAGAGAAACTGAAGTACGGTATGGAAAAACAAAGAAACATTAATACGAAAGAAATAACATCACCATTAATAGCTCAAGGATCCTGTGAACGTGATTTTATTATTGATGCCCAACTCAAAACTCTTATAAAGCTCCAATACAATAATCTAGCAACACAGAGTCTAAACAAATTCCAACCCTTGATAATGAAAATACATGCAGTATTTAACTACAATTGAGGCGGTCTCCCTAATCTAGGTCGGAAATCCGCATTAACTGCAAAGTAAATGGAAATTTTACAATTGCTGCCACATAGGGCCCAAACTAAAATATCATCTAGCAGATCACTTACAATATTAACTTCTACAATAACTTATGGGCTGATATTAAAATATCTCTGGCAAACCGCATACAAAATTAACTTCTATAATAACTTCTGAGCTAATATTTGAAATATCTTTGACTATAACATTAATTGCGACAACTTTCACAGTAGGGGAATTTTGAGGTCTAAAATGGGCTGCCTAAGGAAATTATAAAATAATAGTGGAAATAATAAAATAAGATTTGATGACGTCATAAAATTTTAGATGGAAAAAATAAAAAACAACTTTTTCAATTCGTATTTTCAACTTATCTCCCAAATTTTTTACTCAAATTTCTAGCGGGAGTACTCATTAGATGAAAAATGTAATTCCTCATCCAAGGAGCACCCATGTTGCATACTTTTGATGCACCCTTCTACACGAAAAATGGGAAATACATGAAAAACTTGATTACAATCACATTTTTTCATGTATTTCTTATTTTTCGTGTAGCAAGGTCCATTGAAAGTATGCAACATGGATACCCCTTGGATGAGGAATAAAATTTTGCATCCAAAAAGTACTCCTACTCGAAATTTGAGTAAAAATATTGGGAGATAAGTTGAAAATACGAGTTGAAAAAGTAGTTTTATTATTTTTTATTTTTTTAATCCTTTTACCCTTTTACTTAAGAAATGGTGAATCATCTCATATGGTTGACATCATCATCTTGAATATTATTTGTTCTTATAAAGTTTATTTTTTTTGTACACTTTTCTTAGGAGGCCCATTTTAGACCTCAAAATTCCCCTAATGAGTAAATCAAAAAGTAGGCTGGAGGTGGCCATCATGGTTGCAAGGAAGAAAAGCTGAGTAGTCCTGACATCTGGCTTTTCTTTGGATCTCCACTGCATAGGCCATAAGAGAGGATGCACTGTTGGCATGCTACAAATTCTATCTTTTACTCAATAATTTCACAAAACTTATCCCACTGATCTTCACTCGAGATTTCTATATTTACCATTTTTCTAAAGATTTTCATCCACCTTAGTGAATCTGTCAAAAGTTGAATTTTGAATAAATAACTATTTAATTTGATGGTGAATCATCAAATCAAACTATATAATTTCAAGAAAAGCTCTGCCTGTAATGTGACCCTTGATATTTACAAAATTTTATTTGTCTATAGCAATTTTATATAGATTTTTGCAATAATCGTTCAACTTGACCAGTTTATCGTCTAATCCAACCGGACCTAGATGTCATTTCTCATTTAAAACATTAAAATTCTTATGAAACCTTTGAACAATAACACTCAAGGCTTCACACTTGGTCTGCAATTGGTTGATCAAATTATTTTTCTGCAATACCTTCTTAATCTCCAAAATGGTTGCAGTCCTATCTGAGATATTGATCTCTTCCAACTCCTCCCTGTTATTTGAATTAATAACTTTGATCATATTAGTAGCTTTGTTTGGCTTCTCTTGGAGTTAATCCTTCTCTTCTTGTATTGTTCTTCAAATATGATCTGAATTGATGGCCATATCTCAGTAATGGACTCATTGATGTTCTCCCAAATATTCTCCTTAGCTTCTCCTAATGTTGATGCCATCATATTTTCACTCTCCAATTCTTTAATTCTGAGTTCCAACTGATGGGTCTTCTACATATCCCCTAGATACAAATTATCATTTCTAATCTTGTGTGGCTCCATAAGTTGAAAATTCTGATTTAGCTTCTAATATGCTTGCTTTTGTGTGGCCAAATCTTGAGCCAGTTGTGTTGGATCAGTTTTGTCCAAGGCTGTTGAGGTTTCTGCACTTGCATAAGATGCCTTGGTTGTTAGAATGACATTACTAGTTACCTGGAGTGCTGATTTTTCTTTCAGCAGTTCTTCATTTGTTATTCCATTTTTTTTATTTGTATATTTTGATCAATAATGAACTTGAGCATCTCTTCCTTGTCAGATTCAATTTGAGCCATTTCTTTTGTCTGTGGGTCTTCAGTCGAGGGTAGATTAAGCTACTTTCTCAAAGAAGAAATGTCTACATTTTTCTTCTTGAAGATTTCTTCAGCTCCTTTGCAGTTATGAGGATCATATCCTACTTTCACTACCAGTTCTTCCAAGGTATTTATCCTGTTGTCTTTAGCCAAACAGGATAACTCCTCAATTTTTAGCTGGGATTGCATATTTGACAGTGCCACTTTTGAATTTGAGACAGATATAGTTGTTGTAGTCATGGTTGAAAATATCAACTCTCCTGACTTCCTGTGCATATCCATCTAGTCAATAGGATATATGTGTCTCACATCAAATTAGAAGACAGTATTCTTGTATTCATCATTTGTTTTTAGAAATAGCATTGTTTCCTACAGAAATGCCATCTGCATTCTGCTTTTCTCCCTGTCAAAGGCAATGAGGAGTCTATGTTGAGATGTATATGTCTGCTTCCAAAATTGGTTGTATACATATGATTTCAGTGCTTCATTATTTTTCTTGATTTCTAGGAACTTGGAAAAAATATTATGTTCTTCTGAAGATCTAGCCTTTGAATATTGGATGATCTCTAGTGGCTCTCTTGCAGGTGATGTTGATGGAGGAGTCTGATGAATACTGGCAGATGTGGAGATTGTTAGCACTCGTATTTGCATCCCACACATCCCACCTTATTTTACTCTCCTTTCACCTCATATACGTCACTATCATTGACCTCGCTTCGCATTTTAAACATTTTTCCCAAGAGTCCCATATTCATGATGGTCATCATTCAGCCCATTCTTGCATGTTGTTCCATCACTAGGTCATAGGGTAAAAATCATGAAAATTGGTCATTTCACCATCAAATTCATCTTTTTGAGCAGTAAGAGTCAAATGTATTAAAAAAATTTCAGGTTCTAAACTATAATTTCTGAGTAAGTGGCTTTTTGTTTACCATATTTGTCTCTCAGTTGTGCTTGGAAAGCTCATTTCCCTCTCCTAGGGTTTTGAGGGCATTTTTCTTGGTCTCATGACTTCCATGGTTAAATAATAAACAAGACTTGTATCCCAATGCTCTTACACTTTCCCCTATCATTAATATACCTTCCTAAACACTTCCCATCACTCCAATCCCTCAAAATCAACATTTTTCCACAAACCCTAGCCTATTGCTACAATTTGACACTTTTCAAGCCTAGGCATGTGTTATTCCCTTTTGGACCCCTTCCCCTACTCTCTAACATCCATCCCTATCCCCCAAAATTTCCCCAAGAATTTATACAACCCCTAACCCCTTCATTCCCCTCCCTCTACAGGGTAGTCCTAAAATCCACTATTTTGCTTACAACAAACCCTAATTTGCTCTCCTACTGAGCTAATGTTTTCTATGGAATCAAAGAAATCTGAGCAGAGGAGGCATAAGGGAGATGATTTTAGAAATTATGAATCCATCCCAACTCAGAAACTTCATGCCTCCATCATTTTCCAAGAAATCATTCTAAGGGACAAATCATTTGCCACACATAGGGCCAGTTTTTCTTCAAACTATGTTTCCGACCAAACAGAGATGAATTTGAAAACATCAAAAGAATTTTTTGTCCATAATAGGCCAAGGAAGAAAAAATTCCTTCATTTTTTACACAGGTATCATGGTTTTCGAGAAATTTTAAAAATACAGGTGCTACAAGAGGTTTGTTGGATTTTTGGAGCTACCTTGGGAAAATCAATTTTTCTCCTAGCTAGAGTGTCCAAATGACTTTATTGATGAGTCAAATGATAACTATACAGAGACAAAATTCTAATGTGCTATCATTAGCTCAATTTGGAGTTTAGGAAGACCTTAAAAAGTTTCCTACACCAGCACTCTTCATTTCTACACCCTCATTCATCACTTTTTGACCAGTCTTGGGAAAATTAACTTTTGACAAGGAAAATCAACTCCAATCAGAAAAAAAATGTAGATTTAGAAAGTAGACTTGAATGGATTTCCAAAAATCTATCCTAGGCCCAATTTTGACACTGAGAAGGTAGTCAAGAACAGCCTGCAAGCTGGGGGTGAAATGGTGTTGTGAATAGGAGCAGTGCGCTGCGCATAAAGCAATTTTGGAAAAACCCAGGAAATTTTTCACTATGCGCAACGCCTTGGCACTGTGATTTTTCTTGGGGCATCTAATGAGAAACAATAAGACATCATTGGGTTCATAATGATGACGACATACCCCCTGCACTTTTTCTAAGCATTTGGAGCGAAACTTGTCCAGAAAAAGGGCCAAAAACACCCAAAAAATAATGTTTCTGCCTCTTTTTGAGGATGGCACTGTACTTTGATGCAGGGGCATTATAATCTAGCCAGAAATGTAAAATATTGTTCACATGTTGTGGCTAAATGAGTTTAAAATTCATTCACTGATGGGTGAAACTCAAATTTTATTGAGAGGGTTGAATCCCTCAAACAAATTGTTATTATTTATTTTTGTAATAAATTAGGAGAGTATATTTAATTAGATTTAGAGATAAGTTGTTTGAATAGGTGTGAGATTGTTGAGCATATCTAGCTTCAGTTGATAGATTTTAGGAGGATATTTGGCAAGTAGGATTCTGTCTCAATTTAGGAAATTCAATCCTAATTAAGGAGGTCTCTGTTATGTAATAAAAACTATAAATTGTAACTTCTGTGAGTGAGGAATTTGGAGTTGGCCGAAGAAGAATTATTTTTAAGGATTTGATTTAATAATATTGCAATATTTCTGAATTATTGTTTATATTGGCAATCCCCGGAGGTTTATACTTTCGTAATTTCAATTGAATTATTATCTTTGTGTCTAGAAATCGATTGCATTTAAGATACTAGTCTCTGTGTGTTCAGAAATCCATTTGATATTGATGTGAATATTTGTAAAAGAATTATTGACTGGAATCAATGAAGGATTTGATTAGCATAAATCGATATCGATTTTTATATTAAAACCACATTACATAAAATCGTTGAAGATTGAATATTGAATGTGTTTTAATCCTGTGTGAAGGGTTCAATAGAAATCGATGAGTTTCAGTCCTTTTGATGAAGACAAAAAGCGATGTCAGCATCCAATTATTGAGCATGTTTAATCTTGCATCGAAATTCTGGTTGTTTGAATCGATATTAGTGAGGTCGATCCACAGCATTTAAGCAGAGAAGACAAGTTCGAAAGGAGCGAATTAAAATACAGTAGCAATCCTGAGTTGAATGTGTTCCATTTGAGGTTGAGAAGTTTTGTGTAGGAATACCACTGGTCTCGCGTGCTATTTGGGCCGAGGAGCGGTTTCACAAATTGGAGTGCGATCCAATACAATTACAAAACGTCATCTTCAAATTACTGCCTATTTCGCATTGGTTTCGTGTGATGAACTCTGAGCTGTAAGGTAATGCGATTATGGTTCGATCATGAAATCAAGAGATCCAAGTGCATTCACAGTTAAAGCTACGAGGGAGTTAAAGGAGGTATGTACAACGTTTATTTCATTGGTAAATGTTTATTATAATTGAGACCGAATATGTGGGCCTGAGGGAAAGAGTAAACGTTGATTAAAATGTCTTATGCCGGAAGTTTAAATGGGTTTTAATATCATAAGTTTAAGACTTGGATATTTGTTCCAAGAGATTTGAAATGTTGGTTCAAATACATTTTAATGCAATATTCCAAAAGGGTTTCAAGAAATGATTTAAGTGCTTTAAATATTGAATATATTTTTAGAAGCACTTATTTAAAATCAAGGATCATATCATTTGAAGTTTTATACAACCTTGGACTATTATGGATTTCATTAATCAAATTTTACAAATTTGATGAATGAAACCAATCATAAGGAACAAGATCAAACTCCTCTGGAGTTGGAAACAATTGTAAGAAAATTTGAGAGGCTATCCTTAACACCTGCACCCACACTGCCATCATACTTAGAGGTAGTCTTGGGAGAATGCAGTTTTGAGGGGTCAAATCAACTCCAAATAAAAAACCAAAAGAAGATATGGAAATTAGACAGGATAGGCTTTCAAATGAGCTATTATGAGCTCAATTTGGACACCGAGAAGTCAGTCAAAAAGTGACCTGCAAGAAGACCTATTTTTTCCTCCTTGGCGCTACGCTTAGGACAAAGTTTTTCTGTTTTAGAGTTTTCTCTGTTTTTCATGGAAATTTTGAGTTTTATTTCACTAGTTGGGATTTTCAATGATGTAATTGTTAAAGATGAATGTAATTAGGATGAGGATTAGTTTACTATCGGTATATTCATTAGCTTGACTCCTCTAAAGGACAAATGAATCAGTTTCCTCTCTTTTAGAGGCAAGTTGTTGGTCTTCCTAGTCTTCAGATTCTTGTTCAGCATTTGGTGGAACTAATCCTCATCTCATGGATTCGACTCCCTGAGGCTAGGGGGAGTTGTTTTGAGGTCTATATCTTCTTCTTCTTTCTCATTTTTAAGGGTTGGACTTAGTTGGATGCTTGTATTTTGAAGAGACACACTTTGTATCAGTTCTGAGGAGGAATATTAATCAAATTTGCAGCTATTTTTATGGGATGTTTGTGGTGTGGTGCTTAGTTCAGTTTAGCATTTTTTTTCATTTTTTGAAATTTATTTTTAAGTGTTTTCATCATTTCATAACTTCTAAGTGAATTTATACAAGTTATATATGCAGAATCAATTCTCATATTGTCTGTTTTGGGTACACATTCACAGTCTGTTAAATTTATTCAGTTTAGAAAGAAGCCATGATTTCACTGTGCTCTTTCTAGCTCCTCAGCTGTCTTGATCATCCCACCCATTTTAAATCCTAAAGTGATAAATCACTTTGCCTACCTTGCCCCATAGAACACCCTGAAAAATTTTGACCTAATTTCCCTTGTCCTGACTGTTTGACTCCTTATGATGCAGCACAACCCTATACAATCAAAATCAAAACCTTGAGATACTATACCTAGCCTAATATCTTCTTTACTCAGCTATCTTGGCTATGATCCTTACAGAGAGAGCCCTCTCCTTGCCTAGTAGGGCTAGCTACTTGGATAAGCATGTTTTGTGGTTACCTCAGAATTGCCTTCTTCAGCCCGAGGTTAAATCCGAGTGATAACATTTTGGCGACCATACTGCGGAACAAAATATCAGATCTTCCTTGGGAAAGAACGACAAATATTTAAATCTAATTCTTAATGGTGAACAACAGTTGGACACATATTATGGCTGAACCATTCACCTGGCGACTCCATTGACTGAAAGATCCAGAAAATCAACGCTTCATGGAGACTCCTCTACATGACAATCAATAGCTTCAAGAATTTTCAAGATGGAAACTGTTGCAAGAAGGTATGCTCCCATTAGCCGGGATCACATTCCAGGTTTCCTAAATAAAATGCCTAAGGTAGTTTGGGAAAGGAATTTGCCTATGTTTAAAGATGATGATAGGAATGATGCTCCTTTACATCTGGTTAAATTTCACATGCATACATGCAAGTTGAAGGTTGAATTTCCTGAAGATTGTCTTTTAAAGATGTTCATGGCTTCTCTTGCAGGAAAATCACAATCTTGGTATGAAGGTTTGCCACCTGCCAGTATTTTTTCTCTTAGAGTTTTCCATTCAATATTTTATGAAGAATACAAGGAGTCCTACCCTTCTTTGTCTTTGGTTAATAATTTTTGTGATCAATTTGAGGTTTTCCTTCAAAACTTAAAGGATTATTATGATGATAATGAGTTCATGGATGAAGGGATGTTGGAGGCTTTGCATGAAAATCCTTTTCATCACCAAAAAGAGCAAGTGTTTTCTCTCATGGAAGAAAAGGACGATATATATTGTCTTGATGTACATAAAGACTTCCCACAGGAGACAATTCTTGCAGCAATATAACAAGTTGATCTGCCAAAGGTTAAAGAAGATAATAAATATCCTTGTGAATATTTAGAAGAGAAAAAAGACAATTATCGTGTTATCAAAAGAAAAAAAAAAGTACTTTCTCCTCTGACTGAATATGAGATAGATCAACTCTTGAACAATCATATTACAACCCAAGCGAGTGTAGATTTCTAGCTCTTATAGTGTTCACACAGTCAAGAATGTGTGATTGAAGCATCTTCCATTATTGGAAATGAAAATCTGGGTTTGAATGATGATAGTCATGAGACTAATGAGGCCATACCAGAAATTGTTGTGAGTAAACTGATTTTTGATGATGATTTCCTGCAAGGAGATCAACTAACCAAGACCATCGTCTTTCATGAAGAAAATAGGGATGTCATGTTTAACAATGTTGAAGAATGCTTTATGTTCAAATATGATTTAGAATATGAATTTCAGGAGTATGAGCCTAAGAGATACAATATGCCAGAGATTGAGTCAGAATTTCTCAAGCTTGAGGAATTTATAGCCAATACTCAAATAGCAAAAGGTTATAATTCCCCATACCTTCCTATCAATCAACAACCAAGTGTTCTTTCACATTAGAATGAAGGGAGTACTTTTATTTTTGCTATTGGATCTCAGGTCAAGGTAATGATTCAGGATTTTCAAGATCCCTTCGATAGTCTTTTGCAATCATTTGAGAAGATGAATGTTGTCTAGTTTTTCAGCATAAGTCTTGGTTTCAGTTTTTATTGTGATTTTCCTACATGTACATCATTCTGCCTACTCAAGGAAAGTGAGGGAAAAACTTTAGTAAGTATCCATCTCCTGGATTGGTTACACTAGAAGGATCATTTCACCTAATCAGCAATTGTGCAGCAGATTAGAGTAGGTTGGTATCATTTCAGTTTATTTTATTTTATTTTTAGCTAGTGTTGAAAGAATTCATCAAGGTTTGAAGCCTGAGGTGAAGGACCTAAGGCTTTGATGATCTTTTAGTGTGGATTGAAGTTTGCAGTATGTTTTCAGTTTCAGTTTTAGATTTAGTTTATAGATTGGACTCCATGCCCAATGGATAAGGCACTGATCTACAAATTCAGAGATCTGTGGTTCTAGACACCTCCTTCAGAGCTATCTTCCCCAGTTGGAGTTGATGTTAGCACTGGTATTTTCATCCCACCTATCCCACCTTATTTTACTCTACTCTCACCTCATCTCCATCATTATCATTGACCTCGCTTCATTTTTTAAAAAAATTTCCAAGATTCCCATATTCATCATGGTCATCATTCAGCTCATTCTTCCATGTTGTGCCATCATTAAGTCATAGGGTCAAAATCATGAAAATTGGTCATTCCACCATCAAATTCATCTTTTGAAGCAGTAGTAATAGTCAAATGTATTCAACAATTTTAGGTTTTAAACTATCATTTCCAAGTAAGTGGCTTTGTGTTTACCATATTTGTCTCTCAGTTGTGCTTGGAAAGCTCATTTCCCTCTCCTAGGGTTTTGAGGGCATTTTTCTTGGTCTCATGACTTCCATGGTTAAATAATCAGCAAGACTAGTATCCCGATGCTCTTACACTTTCCCATATCATTAATATACCTTCCTAAACACTTCCCATCACTCCTATCCCTCAAAATCATCATTTTTCCACAAACTCTAGCCTATTGCTACAATTTGACACTTTCTGAGACTAGGCATGTGTTTTTCCATTTTGGACCTCTTCCCCTCACACAATCCTTGAAATTACACTTTCCCCTAATCTCTAACATCTATCCCTATCCCCCAAAATTTCCCCAATAATTTATAAAACCCCTAACCCCTTCATTCCCCTCCCTCTACAAGGTAGTCCTAAAATCCCTTGTTTTGCTTACACCAAACCCTAATTTCCTCTCCTACTGAGCTAGGGTTTGCTATGGAATCAGAGACATATGAGTAGAGGAGGCATAAGGGAGGTCATTTTAGCAAGTATGATTCCATCCCAACTCATAAATATCATGCCTCCATCATTTTCCAAGAAATCATTCTAAGGGACAAATCATTTCCCACACACAGGGCCAGTTTTGCTTTAAACTATGTTTCCGACCAAACAGAGATGAATTTGAAAAAAGAGAGAGACAATTTTTTTCCATAATAGGCCTAGGAAGAAAAACCTCCTTCATTTTTTACACAGGTATCATGCTTTTTGAGAAATGTTAAAAATATAGGTGCTACAAGAGGTTTGCTGCATTTCTAGAGTGACCTTGGGAAAATCAAGTTCTCTCCTAGCTAGAGTCTCCAAATGAATTTCTTCATGCATCCAATGATAACTAATCAGAGCGAGCTTTCAAATGAGCTATCATGAGCTCAATTTTTGCACCAGCGCTCTACATTTTTGCACCCTCATTCGACACGTTTTGACCAGTCTTGGGAAAATCGACTTTTTACAAGGAAAATCAACTCCAATCAGAAGAAAAAGAAGGGGCTTCATCACTCTTGGAGCATTCTAAAGGTAGCTTCATTCATGAAGAAATGGAGGTGAAGATGATAAATGGTGGACATCTTGAGATGAGAAACATCTTCTCCTTTCTAGATGACCCTTTCTCAATGAGCATCTCACCGCTCAAAGAGAAAATTCTATCTGTAGTAGATCCAAAACTTCATTGGTTTTGGAAGGCCTTTGGTGGAAGGAGGATGTCATCAAGAGATCTCATGAGAGGTGCACTTCAACATTTCGTGGAGTTCAAGGTTCTTAAACAGTTTGGGGAGGATGGTATTCTACAAAGAGAGGATACCATGATTATGCAGTACCTCATTCATCATCCACATGGGAGTGAATGGGTAAAAGGATGATAAGCAAATGGTTTCATAACCACTTGCAGATTTCTATGGGCCACCATGGTTGGTGATCAGGTGATCGTGTCCTAAGTGTAAAAATGCTCAAAATTGGAACTGCTCAGCATTGGTTGAAACTAGAACGACTGGATAGGCCTCGTCGATACGATCTTGGTGTCGTGAACGGCACTCAAATCTGAAATTTTATGTGAAAGTTATTCAAGTTTGAAATTCCCAGTTTTCTTCAAAAAGTCCATTTTGACCAGGGTTGACTTTGATTTTTAAAAATATTAAAAAAATAATATTCCACATAATATTTTGAGAATATTCCATGGAATATTCCTTCGACAGCCTATCACCATTCGACACTTGGCATCTACATATTGGATATTGGTTTGACTTTGTGTTTTTGTGACCAATCAGCATCTGCCATGTGGCAGGCCCGGAGGCCACCACGTGGCCCCGGGACTGATGAAATTACAGTGGTAAAATTTTGGCACCTAACAGGAATTGAACCCGGGTCTCGGCGCTACCAGCTGGGTGGCCCGACTGGGCAGTCTACGTTTAGTTCTTAACAAGCATAGGCTGAAACGCATATTTAAACTTTTGCAAAGGTTTGGTTGGGGCAGAAATGGGGCCACCCCTAAGGATCAGCCCCCTATACATGGGACCACAGGCCCAGAACCCTGGCCCTCAACCACTGGTGGTTACGTTAATACCGTTGTGTTCACATGTTGCGGCAGGAGTTATGTTATAATTTTAATGCCACGTTTATAAAACCGTTAGGCCAACGGTTAGTCCGGCGGGTTCGGACGCTCCATGTGACCTCCAACCCATAAACCTTTAATGCCAAGTTAACTGACCATTTATTCTAGAGTGGAGCCCCTAAATCCGGCGGACATGCCAATTTGGTGGAGTTAACTCCAGTTACTCCAAAGTTGGTGGAGTTTTTTTAGGCAAAACTGGACAAAACTTCTTTTGGTCATAACTTTCACATTATTGAACCTTTTGGAGCAATTTTTTTTTTATTTTGGGTATTCTCAGCATTCTGGAGCCATTGGAATAGGTTGTAGAGCCATCATAGGTGTATATCAGTTATTTTTACTTCATAGAAGCTTGGGGAGCCAACAGGGCCTTGAGGGAAATGGAGATGCATTGGACTACACTTCACTATTTTAGGTGAAATCAAAGTCATTCTTAACTTATTTCTATGTTCTAAATTCATTTTCACAGCTGTTTTGGTCTGTTTAGGCCTTTTTCTCATTGTATTACCAATTTTAGCATCATAATATATCAAGGACATGCCCATTGGGAGCCTTGGACCCGACAGATATAGCCTAGGAGGGGTGAACTGCCTCATCATGTTGTTGTGTTTATGGTGAAGTTATTCTACTATGTTATTCAGATTAAATTTTTTAAACAATAAATTAAAACAACACTCCCTCACACCAAAATTCATAAACAGTTATCAAAAACACTTTGTTTCACTTGCAAGACTATCCAAACACTTTGCACACTTAATTTAATGGAAATGAATACTTCTAAAAGAAAAAAAAATACTTTCATTTTCATATCAGTTGGTATCAAAGCTTAGGATTAGAGCCTTAGAAGCTATAATTTTTACTCAGCATTTGTTTTGTGCAAGGATTAAGTTATTTGTTTGCAAGTTTTGATGCTTACTAGGCTAAAACTCAAGAGAGGTGAAGGAAATTTGGTTAGTGCACAAACTAATCCACAACCAAAAAGGGTCAGAGAACCACCTCCAAGAGCCCTAGAAGCAGCTTCAAGAATGTCTTCAAGAGAAGGAGAAGCTCCTGAAGAGATGGATCCAAAGGAAGAAGAACAGGTATTCCGAAAAGCTTTCTTGGATATGACTAAAATGGTAAGGATCCTATACCAAGAAAGAAATGATAGAATTGCTGGAGAAGGGTATAAAAACCAAAAAGAAGGAGAGGGTTCAGGAAAGAAGAGTAATGATCATTCTAAGAAAGGACTATTACAGGTCAAAATACCTCCTCATCATCTCAGAGGAGAAGACAAATATGGAAGGAATACAATGACCTAAATTAAACCTATTTCTGCCAAAGTAACGCCTCTCTATAACAACACAAGAGCGTTATAACGCAGCTGATCAGTGAATAGACCGTGTTAGTGGCTAGAGAAATGCTTTGTTTACACTATAGGGCAGCATTACCCATGTTTTAAGTTTGAAATGGGAAAAACCCGCGAAGAATGATTTGAATCTCCAGCTTTTTCTCACAAGAGAGTCAGTATAAAAAGGAAACTGCAAAGCACTAATCTCTTATTGGGCATTGCCATAAGCAACTGAACTCTCAAAGAAGGCAAAAGCATGGAGGTTGGGGAAACATATTGGTTTTTTCCTATTCAGAACTGGTGGAAAGAGAAGGGCAATGATTGCTCTCTCCATCTCCTATAAAATGGAGTTGAAGGCTCTTAGTTCAAGGTCGAAGGATTGTCAAGTTTTCGAATACTTGTGAAGTAGAGATCATTGTTGTAGTGTGAAGGTAAAAGGTCAAAGAGGTTCATTGAGGACTTGTTGATCAAGACATCACCACTTTGAGAGATAGAGAGATTGGAAGGTTGAGGAGGGCTTGGTGCAACCGACGGTTATCATCCTCCTTTTTTATAAATCAATAGAACTGTATCTGTTTTGTCCATTCTATGCATTAATATTGTCATTAATATTTAATCACTTATATAGCATGAGATGAATGGCTTAGATGTGCACACTTTAAATGTTTATTATATATTGACTTAATTCATAGGAAATATATGTTATGTTAGAAATTACATGGGTGCTTTAATTGATTGCACGACCTAGATTTGGAGCTGGTGAAAGAGAACCGCTGCTTCGCTACCTAGTGCTCTCCAAAGGACTCCAAGATCATTAAAGAGGTAATCTTCTATCTTTTTCCATCAAGTGGTTTTAAGTTAATATGAGCATGTATATGCCATCTTTGTGAACTGTACAACTTATCTTACTATCTACCTCGGGCACCGGAAAGCCCTAAGAGGGATATACAATAACCAACAACCCAAGAATTTTACCCTATAACAGAATTAGCGACTGCGCTGGGGATTTTCCCCATATTTTCCAGACTATTTCTTTCCTCATTTCTTCTTTCCTCTATTCACATATCCTTCCAACCAGTATTTATGCCCAATAGACATTTCAAAAGCTCGCAAAGTTCAATCTTGTTTCTGTTTGACCATCTAAAGAACTTTACCCTGGCTAACGTTACCCCTGTAGGTTTTCCAGTGCATTGTAACGTGGGATCTGCTTAAATACAGTGTGTTAGTCTTTGGATTAACGTTGTCTTTACTCATAGATAGTGCGTTACTTAGCCAAAACTTGTTTTTCACTGCTATGATTGTATTTTAGTTGCAGAGTTTTTTGGCCATCAGTATATCTCCTTGACTGAATCCCTGTGCTTTTTTACTAAGGTGAAATTTCTGTTTGTTTTCTCTTGTTTGAAAATTTAGTGTCAAAAGCATTTACTTTTTAGAGAAGAAATTTTTTTCTTTTAAGTTTTTTCTGCATCTAGCTGAGTTAATTCTAAAAATTTCAGTTCATAGACTGTTAAGAAGAGATAGATAGAATTCTGAATCTTTAAATTTGAACTATGTTATTTGAATGTTAGTGCATGGATGTTGAAAATAAACCTCTCCTTGTAGAAACACTCTTCATCGAATTGAATATTTATGCATGGTTTCTTGAGTCAGAGTCTCATTACATTTCATACGTCCACTCCCCCTCTGCAAGACTAATAATCAAGTACACTAAGAATCAATCGATAATAAAATCAATCACATTAATATTTTCTGAGCTCACAAAAACAGTAGTTCAGGATAGGAACTTGGGTTAGGAAAAGTGATAAAATCACCCAAGATCTCAAAACTTGAAACTAGAGTCATTAACGAGTGAAATCCTACTGCACTCATATTATCGGGACCGTTCCTTTACTGGAGCTCAGCGCGAGACAACACTTGGGTGCACAAGAAGGTAGCCCACCTTCGACTACATCCGGTGTGTGTGTTATATATTGGGGTTCCCTTCGGGGATGTCAAAACTAGATCTGGGATCTAGGTATTCTGCCTATACAACATACTGTCCTTGACCGTGGACCCCCCTGATGATGTTTGTGATTTGAGGTATCTCTAGTGGCCATAATTTTTAGGGACTTACACAAGGTGACTGGGACGGGCTGTCTTGGTACCTAAAATAGATGGACCCACTCTGTCTTCGATATTTAGGAGGGTACTCGTCTTCATGAGAGTGCTTACACCTATCGTCTGAGGTTCGGGCGAAGCTCTAGAGTGACCGTAACTGTACTTTCGACCAACCCTCTCTGTATACTATTGTGATATTGGATTTCATCACCAGCAAATGATAGTACTAAGACAAGGCACCCTATTCTAGCTACTTGCTAATTGATTTTAGAGAGTCCTTTTTTCTTTTTTAGGTGTGTGGTTACTATCATTAAGACTTTATAATACATCACAATTCATTAAAAATAAATTAAAAAATAAACAGGTCATCGTGGCGTCCTCTGACCCACGACATCTGTCTCGATGACAGCAAGGTCTACCTGCTCTAACTATTGAGGAAGAATTGAACTTTGGTGAACCCATGCCTTCTGTGGAAGAGCAGTCTCCACTGACTAATCTTGATTTTCACATAGCCTCATATCATCCAGAATTTCTAGAGGACCCTTTCACGGAAGGGGTTGTACCTCATTACAATCCTCCGCTCACTGATCCATTGGGGCCTGTGATAATTCAGATTCCACCACGCCAAGATATGTCTTCGGACGCATAAACATCCTTTTCACCACCAGCATCCACAGGGTTGATGCCAATGGAAACCATCCCAAGTTTTCCACCATCCTCCCCGCCGGTGGTCAGTTCTATACCATCACTTGGTAACCCCAGTAGTCAACATATACCTAATCCCAACCCTACGGTCATCACAACTGTCAGTAGATCGCAAAATCCTTCAACATCTACTCCTACCGTGACCACGTTGGGACCCACAGTAGCTCCTCCCACGAGTATGACTACTTCGGTGCCTTTTAACAACCCTTTCGGTTGGAACCCTCTGCTGAGTTCAAACCCCTGGCCACTATACCAAGGGGCAGTGTCATTAGCACACAGGTAGTAGGAAACATTTCACTTCCCCTACAATCCTTAGGACAAATGGGACAACCTATTGTCAATACTTTTCCCTTAAGTGGTTCAAATATAGGTGTAGGGTCTATATCGTTTCCAAATTATGCAAGTAGTAGCATGCCTCTCGGAAACTTTATTGCATCCATTTGGACTAACCAACCCCAACTTCCATCGGGAATGGGAGGGCACTTTTATACTGTGGGCAACCAACCATTCTCCCCACAATACAATATGCCCTATGGACAGCAACAGTATGTCCCTACTCCTCCACCTATAGGAATTTTTTATCAAAGTCCTACTTATCCTCCTGGTAACACATCGATGGGTGGACCCTATGGTCTAATTAGTCATCCCATTATTCCTTGGTTAGATTCGGGGGAAAATCCACAATTTCCATTTTTAGCGGCTTTGGACATCCCCGATATCCATAAACTGACTAACGACCCCATCAATCACAACCCGCTCTGGCCTCCTGTACCGCATAAGATTCCTTCTAACATCCTGAAGTTCAATGGGAAACAAGGGGATGACCCAGCCGCACACATCACTAGCTTTCATCTATGGTCTATATCCAATTCCATGGTGGATGATAGTGTCCGGCTTCGACTGTTTCCCCTCACCCTTACAGGAAATGCTGCCAACTGGTACATCGAATTACCACGCACCGCCATCAATACTTTTGGCGCTTTAGCGACGAAGTTTCTAAAGAACTTCCAATTACCAATCAGATTTGAAACTGGAACAGAATTGTTAACCTCGCTGTGCCAAGACACCGCCACCCACATCTCCCATCACATTCATGAATGGAGACGTAGGAGGAGGCTGGTCAAAGCGCCAATTCCGGATCATCTCTTAGCCAATTGGTTTTGTAAGTCTCTTTTACCCCACATCTCTAAAAACATTGGCCTTTCTGGTGCGGTTACAGAAGATCAATGCATTCGTCGTGCCCAGCATTTGGATTTAATATATTAAAAATCTGGCACACTATACGATCTACTCCCCAATGCCCCTGGTAACCCAAATCCTCCAGCCACTCAGAAAATCGAAGCACATGTCGACAGTCTCGTTGGCACAATCTCTGGTGTGGCCACAAAGCAATCTCGGGGGCAAGCCTCCCAGCCATCTTCGGCTGCCACCACCCCTCACCAAACGATTACTCTTCCTACCGCTGAGGTAAATTTTGTGCAAACCTCACAAAAACCTAGTGGAAAAAATAAGAAGAACAAGAAAAAGACATCTTCTTCGGAAGAGCAGTCAGATAATCAGAATAACCCTGGTCAGAAAAACGCTGCCAAAAATGACAAAGGGAAGGATAAACCCATGAAATTTCCTTGCAAGATCTATGCGGAGGACCACTTGACATACAAATGTCCTTGGCTGCAAGAATGCACCGATTTTATTGACAACAAGGATTCTGGGCAAACACCTACCGTTCTTCATAATCCTTTCCCTAATCAGCAGCAGCAACATCAACACATGGTTGACAATCTGCCACAACCCCATCAACGGGGAAATGGTGGTTCACATCCTTCCGGTGAAGGACCATCCATCATTTATGGCATTGAGAGTGTTTAACTTCAAACTCAAGCCAAGCTTTATGGAAATCCTACCATAGATGCTCAGGAACCTAGTACTAGTTCAAATCCACTGCCGCCCAACGATTTTCATATCAAACGGCCTAATGCTGACCCCGTGATTCGTCCCCCAAAAGGGACACTTCGACGCATGACTCATAACACCTCTGCACGTGCAGCCCAAAACTACAAAATTGTAGAAGATTTGGCGCAGGACCCGTCAGCTATGTATGCTTTCCAAGTATTACAAACCTATCCAGCACAAAGGAAAGCCTTGCTTTTAGCCATTGGTGGAATAGACCCCCAGGATTCCATGCTAGCTATCTTTGATATGGAAAATTCTAAACCTCGCCTCTCACACCAACTCACATTCCAGGTGTAGGTTGTGTCGAAAGGGAGACCAATCCATCGCACTGTCATAGACGAAGGTGCTTCGACCTGCGTTATGTCACAAGCTTGCTGGCTCAATTTAGCTTTTCCTACCCTAACACCGCCATCAAATTCCCTCAAAGCTTTCGATGGCCACATGTTCCTCCCAAAAGGATACCTTTGTAGCTTTCCCATCACTCTGAGCAAGAAAATGGTAATTGTGGAAGTTGAAGTCGTAGAGTGTCATCTAGACTATAATCTATTGCTTGGTCGCAGTTGGTATTATGCCATGACTGCCATTGTGTCTTTGGTCTTCCGACTCATCCTAATTCCATTAGATGGGAAAATAGTCACAGTGGATCATCTATCCTTCTGCACCCTTGATTATCCCACGTTACCAAGTATCATTGTACCCCTAATAGGAGGCTTTCCTGACTCCTACGTCAGTATCGGTACCGGTCTTTTGGAGGCATCTTCCCTACTGGGTTTTCCTCTCCCGCCACCATAGATCCCAAACACAGTTGCATAATATCCACCACTTCAGATGGCTCTATTGACCCATAGATCATTTTGGCACCTTCAGAAATTGATTCCTACAAAGATAAGATGCCGCTCTCACCAGCCGAATTGGCTTACCAAGCCATCCAAATCACATCTGAACCCTCGACTGCTATGGTTTTGACCAATGGTACAAACCTCCCACCCATCAGAGTTATCTCTAAGGATCTCCTCAATGAAGTCTTGCATATAGATGACGCTATTCGAGAGATCATGTCTCTAGAAGAATGACCTTGGGGAGAGTTTCACCATCGCGCTTCGATGATTTACTCGTAGGCGATAAAAACTGAAATCCCATCTTTTGACCAACCTGATATGGTTCCCTCCGCTTATATGACTGTTCAAACTATCGATTCAGAAGGGAACATGGGTAATCTTTCTAAGACAATGCTCATTGATATCTCGGTCAAAACGAGTATCGTGGAAAATATTTAGATTGGAGCCGACTGCAATCCTGAGGAAATTGCGTGCTTCACATCCCTTTTCAAGGAATTCCGTGATGTGTTTGCTTGGTATTATGATGAAATGCCTGACATAGACCCATCTATCGTCGAGCACGAAATCAATATTTATGACAATGCCAAACTAGTTCGGCAACGACTCAGGCCTGTCCACCCGCACAAAGCAGCCACCATCCAGATTGAAGTAGAAAAACTTTTAAACACTGGTTTCATCTATCCCATTCCTTTGACGGAATGGGTTTCCAATCCAGTTCCCATCGATAAAAATCAAGGCACCATTCAAGTTTGTGTTGAATATCGTGATCTGAACACCGCTTGTCCCAAAGACAATTATCCTACACCGTTCATTGATCAGATTCTCGACGATTGTGCCGGATGCGAATATTTTTCCTTCATGGATGGATTCTCGGGCTATAACCAGATTGCAATTCAAAAAGACGACCAACATAAAACTGCCTTCATCTGTCCTTGGGGCACATTTGCATATCAAAAACTCCCATTCGGACTGAAGAATGTTGGAGCAACTTTTCAGTAGGCTATGGACTACGCTTTTCATGACATTCGACATATTGTAAAGGCTTACTTGGATGACCTTTCGGCCCATTCCAAGAAACGGCATGATCACCTTGCTCATCTAAAATAAATTTTTGCTAGGTGTAGATTCTACAATACATGTCTGAATCCTCATAAGTGTGTATTTATGGTTGAGTCAAGATGTTTTTTAGGTTTCATTGTCTCCAAGCATGGGATTAGGGTTGATTCCGATAAGGTTAAGGCGATTGTTGAATCTCTGGCACCACAATCCATCCTTCAACTCCAACGTTTGCAAGGGAAGGCAAATTTTTTGCGTCGTTTCATCGTTAACTATGCCGAGATGACGAAAGGATTTATGCGATTATTGAAGAAAGGAACACTATACTTGTGGGATGACCAAGATCAATGGTCATTTGACGCTTTAAAACATGCACTTGTTTCAGCCCCACTCCTTAGTGCCCCCGACTACTCACGCGACTTTCTCCTCTACCTGGCTGCCTCACCATCCTCCCTTGGGATGGTTTTGGTTCAAGTTCACAATGACGACAGCGAACATGTGATTTACTATTTATCCAAAGGTATAATCGGACCTAAATTACGTTATTCACATGTAGAGAAAATTTCTCTGGAAGTATTTTTTCCGTCACCCGACTCCGACACTATACATTGCTGCGAAAAACTACGGTTATTGCTTTGGAGAACCCCATGCAACATATCTTGTCTAGACAAATTATTGGAGGAAAATATTCCAAATGGATCGTAATCCTCCAGCAATTTGATTTGTTCTTCACGGCTGCCAAAGCAAAGAAATCCCTCATCTTCACCGAATTATTATCGGATCTTCCCTGAATCGACCCAGGAGAAGTAGCTCATGATCCATTTCCTGATGAATCTATATACTTGGTCGATTCTTCAGACCCATGGTATGGAGAAATTTTGGTCTACCTACAAACCCAACGCTTTCACCCAACTCTCATGACTGACGACTGTCGTCGTATCCGCCACCAAGCAAAGCACTACCTCGTGCTAAACGATACACTATATCTTCATGGTGTTGATACTATTCTCCAACATTGTCTCACTTTCGATGAGGCGGAACGCGTTTTGAGCGACTGCCACGTAGGGGCATGCAGTGGTAATATTTTGGGCATAGCTACTGCCCAAAAAATCTTGTGTGTAGGTTACTATTGGCCCACTTTGTTTAAAGACTACATTGTAGTGGTCCAGAAGTGCCATCCATGTCAAATTTTCACAAAGAAAATGCACGCTCATCCTACCCCCCTTCATCCGGTTATCTCCATTGTTCCTATCACTAAATGGGGAATTGACTTTGTCACCTACAATCCCACTTTGGAAAATGGACACAGCTACATTGTGGTTGCGGTCGACTATTTTACGAAATGGGTGGAAGCCCTTCCCACTTTCAAGGTCGATGGTGAAACCGCCGCTCTCTTCATGTTTAATCAGGTAATCTGTCGGTTCGGCATGCCCCTATCTATTGTCACAGATCATGGATCCCACTTCCAAAATCATATGATGACCGAATTAACATGCATGCTAGGTTTCTGTCAAGATCATTCTTCATCTTATTATCCTCAAGCTAATGGTCAAGTCGAAGTCGTAAATGGCGTCCTCAAAACCATGATTCCTCGATTGGTCGGAAACCATAAAATCACATGGCATCAAAAATTGTATTCTGCGTTATGGGCATACCGGACGTCAGTCAAAACTGCCACAAGCTTCACGCCATTCCAACTTTCTTTCAGCCTAGAGGCAGTACTTCCAATCAAGTGCGAAATTCCATCACTCAAACTTGCCGTTGAACTCCTACCTGGCACCACCGCCACAAAAGAGTTCTTTCTCTCACTCGATCATTTGGACGAAACTCGTCGAGATGCTACACTAGCACTCAAAGCTCACCAGCACCGAGTCAAAGCTCAATACGACAAATCTATCAAGCCTCGTTCTTTCCAAGAGGGCGATCTTGTTCTACTTTATGATTAGAAACATGACCTCTTGGGGGCAGGAACACTCCAACCATTATGGCTCGGTCCTTACATCATCACTAAAGTCCTCTCAAAAGGAGCTTATGAACTTCAGGACTGTAATGGAATTCCACTCGCAGAGCCCCGCAACAGGCTCTATTTAAAGAAGTATTTTGCCTTGTTTCACACTAGGCATATGCTTTGTAATTTTATGTATATAAGTTTTGCTTATTTTTTTGATGCCTCTGGATATTTTTTGGTTTTTGAGGGTTTTTTTTTTCTCATGTAATATTTTTTCACACAAATGTCATCACCCTCTTTATCATACGTTGAATATGCAGATGGTGCTAGTCGTCACACTAGACGCATTGCTTCAGCTGCTTGGGTTCTCTACACTCCTGAGTCGGACCTCCTTGGTTCTGGGGGAATCTTCCTGGGTAATGCCACCAATAATGTTGCCGAGTACATGTCAGTGATCCAACTCCTCACGGAAGGGGCATCTCGTGACATCTCCAATCTAGTGGTTAGGTTAGACTCCCAACTCGTCATTATGCAGTTAAACAATCATTACTGTGTCCGTCATCCAGTCTTGTTACGTTATTTTTTAAGGGTGCAACTTTTAGAACGTCAATTTTAAACAATTACATTTGAGCACGTTCCTAGAGAATTTAATGCATTAGCCGATTCTTTGGAAAACTATGTGTTAGATTGGCATTTGTCACATTTATTATAAAAGAGTTATACATGATTATATTTTCATCCCTTTGAAAAATACATAAAAAACTAAAAAACACAAAATTACCAAAAAAGTATGTATGTATATATATATATATATATATATATATATATGTCATGTCCAGAACAATAGTTACATCAAAAAATCTTCCAAAACTTTTGTGTTTTACAACAATTTGGCTATACTAAGCCACACTCTGAAACTAATACATCTGCTCCGCCAGCTAGGCATGGATATCATGGTAGAATACAACTGCTCTAGCTATCCTCCTCAGAGGCACCAGGTATCTCTCCGGCACACCTACGGTATGCCGCTGCAAATGAACTAGAACCTCCCGCATAGGAAGGGGTGGTATGCCCATACTCAAACCCTCCAGGTTTTTGGAGAGTTCATGTAAAACCTGGGCATCATCATCCTTGGCGGCTTCTGCATCCTCTGCTGGTGCGCCAGCCCCGGGTAGCTATAGTCCTCGCCGTGCATAGCGAGGGGCCCCAACTGGTCGGACAGGTGCCACATCTCTGTCAAGAAAACAAACACTTCATGTCAAAACATAATTTTCACCCTATTTTCAACAAAAAAAAAAAAAAATGCATAAACATTCAAAAGACAAAAAATAAAGTACTTCTTTGAAATGCACTAATCATTTTCTTCTTACCATCGAGCCCCCACTGGGTGCCAGGGGGCAACACTAACTCCAGATCGCTTGTGAATTTCATCCCTGCATAGGGATAATCCTCAATCATAATAATATGTGAGTTTAGCTAATCAAAAACTCCATCATCAAAACAGTGGCGGATGGGACCCTCTCCAGTCCGCAGAAGCAAATCGGCCCACCGAGCCTGCCTCAGCTCGCATGGACCCAATGGCACTGTAACGATCCTGGGCCTCATCAGTGGTACCCACTCCAGTATGAAAGAGACAATCAGTGTACCGTACCCAAACTCTCTCTGGGTACGGGTCTTACATGCAGTAAGCTCTGCTCGAACCCGATGGACAACTCTGTCACACCAGTCAAAAACCTGAGGCTGCATACAGTCCAAGGCTAGGAGCACCTGGGCCTTGGTGGCCACATGCTGACTCTTGGCACCTTCCGAGCGAACAACCATCCATAATATAGACCGCAGTGGTCTCAAAGTCACCCTTGCAATCGGTATCTGGTTGCTCACAGCCTGAGTGTCACGTATGCAATGCGCATGAATCAGATCAGTAGTGGAACGTGGGTCAGCTCTGGACCCCGTCAATTTGGGCCTCGCCCCACAACATGATAGGCCAGTCAAAAATTACACATCATCCTTTTCAATTGAGAGCTCATTGCCCCCAATCTGAAAGACGTGATGTCGTTCGTCCCATTGCTGGATTAGCCACCTCAGGAGGTCCTCTTGACCCCTCATCAGTTCTAAGCGGGCATATTTTAGCAATCCACATCTGCGGAGAGCCATCAAGCTTGCAGCATCCGTCACCATCTCTTGTTCTTCCCGTTCATGTTCTATCTCTCGCCAGATACTCCTGATTAACAGTTGAATACCTACAAATGCAACATTTTCAACCGATCAAAACTTGCCTGGACCACTTCAAAACCATGAAAAATGAGTTGCTAAAAAACATGGTGCACCTAAATCTATCCATAGTATAAAACAAAGCGCGCTAACGTAGCATCCCTTCTTGGGTTATGCGTTTAACGCGGCTGTAACACTATTGGCCCGCGTTAGGCGCAAGCATTTTTTAGGGCCTCACAATTTTTTCATTTTGAACTAGAAAAAAGTAACAAAAAGACAATTAAATGATAGGAGGAGGTTTTAGCTCTTACCTGGATCTCGCGGGAAGGAAAGCCGTTTCCCGGATTGACCGTAATTGTCAACTGAAGATTTCACCCCTTTTCACCCCAGAGCTCCTTCACAGCACTCAAAATAGTGAAAATGAAAGTCTTCTGACCTTCTTATAGCAAATTCTGGGGCATGACTCTCTTACGCTAGTCGGTAAAAGTCATGAATTCTTGCTACGCATGTATCACAACTATTGAGATTTGGTATTGATGTTCTGATGAGTGATCAAGATTTATATGTAGACATACACATGTTTAATCGAGCGTTCTTTTTACGGTATTTTTCTTGCTCCTTAATTCGAAAAACCTCGAGTTCCCTTCTTTGGACTCGTTAAACCTATACAAATTTGATATCGAGCGTTCTTTTTATGGTCTTTTTCTTGCTCGTTAATCCGAAAAACCTAGAGTTCTCTTCTTCAGGCTGGTTAAAACTATGAAGAAGCACTGAGCTTTCTTTTTCGGAACCATTTTCTCGCTCATAAAACTAAAAAATCCCAGGTTGACTTTGTCGGGCTCGTTAAACTACCACGAGAGAGAGTAAGGAGCCATTCTTTTCCTCGTTTTCAAAGCTCTTTAAACCAAAAAAGTAATCGAGTTTTCTCTGTGTAACTCGTTAAAATTTCACGGAGCGCACCGAGTTTTTCTTTGTTGGACTCGTTAAAATTTCACAAAGAGTATTGAGTTTACTTTGTCTCCTCGTACTCATAACAAAATGAGCTAGATGTCCATCGAACATAGATTTCTCACTTTTCTTGCTTCGATGGACTAACTCACGGAAAATGAACTATTTCGGGCTTACTATTCTCCCTTTGCCGTGCTCGGTTATCAAGACATGACAAAGGTACCCCAATGGAGTTGTCTTTTATGATATTTTTCAGACTCTCTAAACATGAAAAATTCACCGAGTTTACCCATCTAGGCTCATTAAACCTAATCAGACGGGGTACAGAGTTGTCTTTTATGATATTTTTCAGACTATCTAAAACATGAAAAATTCACCGAGTTTACTCGTCTGGACTTGTTAAACTTAATCAGACGGGGAAAAATTTGGACAAAATGGATACTACCTCTATTACATTTCAAAAAGGTCGATTTGGCAGAAAAATTCTTGAACATGGCACTTCCCAAAAAACTCTTTCGCAGTTAGCCAAACCCTACCATATATGAGTATTAGCCTTCATCTCCCAGTGTCCCTACATTGGTAAACTCCTAACACACTCTTTGGTGTTCATTAAGCCTCGGCTGCCTAGTACCTTGTTATAGTGCCTTCTATTTTTCAAGCAGATCTCGCTATCTACTGCTCCTGTTATCAACCAAACTGCTCATTATGCCAGAAATTATTTGTCGTCTGACATCCCCATTCACTCTTAATTATCTCAATCATAAACAAAATCAGTTGGTTTCCGTTTCATGTTGACTGATGTAGGACGCCTTAGTGCCTACCTTTCAACAGATCTCTTCCTATCGACTTCAACATCTTATCTAGGAAGTTGATCCAGAAACCCATCAGTACCCGGATACTGGCAGACATCAGTGGAAGGTAGTCTTGTGTTTAATTAGGAGTCTTCATCATTAGATCCTGGTCAAATGATTCTACGAGTGTTCGACTTCAACTCATTTTATTCACACTCGCTAGATTGTACTGTGCATCTTAGGGACCATCATCATTATCGGTGGCCACCTTCACGTCTGTTAACAGTTTTCATTATCGACTGGTAATGAAACGATTTCTCACATGTTCGATGACAACTCCTTCATTCACATGTTGAGAAATATGTAGTTTAAGTGAATCAGCAGTTAAGACCTTGGGGCAAAGGTTACCTCATTAAAGTTGTGTTCCCTCCCCCAAGTTGCGATATTGTTTATGGAGACAGCTTCTTCAGCCTGATCCTATTATGACAGACACTTCCACATTGTGCTTATCGATGGACAAATTCTTTATATCTATGTTCTAGAGAAATCATGTTGTTTAAGCTACTGAGCATGGGAATGCCTCACTCAAGGTAGATGTTATATTTTCTGACATATGTTGTTGTTTCAGGTTTTCCTCAGTCTTTCAATCTCTTTATCTCTACTACACACATTGTAAATTATTTTGGCCATCTTCTTCATCTCTAACCTCACACTTTAGGGGGAATCTGTTACAGGTCAAAATGCCTCCTCATCAGCTCAGAGGAGAAGACAAATATGGAAGGAATACAAAGACCTAAATTAAACCTATTTCTGCCAAGGTAACGCCTCTCTATAACAACGCAAGAGGTTATAACGTAGCTCATCAGTGAATAGACCATGTTAGTGGCTAGGGAAACACTCTGTTTACACTAGAGGGTAGCGTTACCCGTGTTTTAAGTTTAAAACAGGAAAAACCCGCAGAGAATGATTTGAATCTCCAGCTTTTTCTCACAAGAGAGTCAGTACAAAATGGAAACTGCAAAGCATTAATCTCTTATTGGCCATTTCCATAAACAACTGAACTCTCAAAGAAGGCAAAAGCATGGAGGTTGGGGAAACATCTTGGTTTTTTCCTATTCAGAACTGGTGGAAAGAGAAGGGCAATGATTGCTCTCTCCATCTCCTATAAAATGGAGTTGAAGGCTCTTAGTTCAAGGTCGAAGGATTGTCAAGTTTTCGAATACTTGTGAAGTAGAGATCATTGTTGTAGTGTGAAGGTCAAAGGTCAAAGAGGTTCATTGAGGACTTGTTGATCAAGACATCACCACTTTGAGAAATAGAGAGATTGGAAGGCTGAGGAGGGCTTGGTGCAACCAACGGTTGTAATCCTCCTTTTTTATAAATCAATAGAATTGTATCTGTTTTGTCCATTCTATGTGTTGATATTGTCATTAATATTTAATCACTTATATAGCATGAGATGAATGGCTTAGATGTGCACACTTTAAATGTTTATTATATATTGACTTAATTCATAGGAAATATATGTTATGTTAGAAATTACATGGGTGCTTTAATTGATTGCAGGACCTAGATTTGGAGCTGGTGAAAGAGAACCGCTGCTTCGCTACCTAGTGCTCTCCAAAGGACTCCAAGATCATTAAAGAGGTAATATTCTATCTTTTTCCATCAAGTGGTTTTAAGTTAATATGAACATGTATATGCCATCTTTGTGAACTGTACATCTAATCTTACTGTTTGCCTCGGTCACCGGAAAGCCCTGAGAGGGATATACGATAACCAACAACCCAAGCATTTTACCCTATAGCAAGGAAATAGAGGAAATGGTTATCCACCATCTCCATCTTCATCCTCTTCCTCTACATCGTCTTCCTCGACTTCGGTAAATCAGTCTCATAAGTCGAAAACCACTGGTAAAAATCCTTTTTTAAAACTTGATGTCAAATTTGAATTTCCTATGTTTAACGGTGAATTCAATGCAGAGAAACTTGAAAATTGGATCAGACAATTGGAATTTTATTTAAGGATTCAAAACCTTCATGATGATGACACCAAGATACAACTAGCCTCACTGATAATGGATGGAGCAGCATTGGTATGGTGGGAAGCCAAGACCAAGGATGAAATCAAGAAACATGGTAAGATTAATTTATCATGGGCTGAATTTATTATTGCAATCAAGAAGCAATTTTATCCTTTAGCTCATCTACAAAAGGCTATAATGAATTGGCAAAACCTTAGACAGCTTAAGGGACAGAATGTGCAAGACTATACCCGAGAATTTAGGAGAAGAGAACTCTTATTAGGGGTAGACTTACAAAGTCAAGATACTTTGCTGAAATATATAGGTGGTTTGCACAGTTACCTTAAACATACTATTCTTATGTTTAATCCTACTAGTTTAGACAAAGTTTGTGTACAAGCTACGCATTTAGAGGCTAGAGGGAAAAACACTTTTGATGAGGTAGAAACAAGCCTTTCAAAGGGAAGAACAAAGATACAACCTTTAAGGGAAAAGGAAAAAAGAATGCATCTATCAAACAAGAGGGTGAAAAAGTCATTTGTAAACATTGTTCAAGAGAGGGCCATGAAGATAAAAACTGTTGGAAATTACATCCTGACAAAAGAAATCACTTTAACAAAAACAAGGGAAAGAAGAAAACTGCAGCTACTACAACTACACCTCAAGATTTAGGTGATGATTCAGGGGATGAAACCAAAATTGCAGCCATGGGTTTGAAAAGTATGAAGGAAAAGGAAACTGAAACTAAAGCAAGCACTAGTTCTTCAAACTGTCATGTACAAGCTCCTAATGAGGAAGAAAGAATTGAATTGTTCCATGTGAGTGTAGTCTCAAAACATACTAAAATTGACACACTGTTTGACAGTGGGTCACAAGTAAATCTCATATTAGAAGACTTGGTCAAATAGCTAAAACTTGAGACCATTCCACATCCAAATCCTTATCCACTTGGGTGGATATGCAAGGATGCAAAATTACAAGTCTCAAGAAAGTGCATATTGCGTTTTGCCATAACTGCACACTTTATTGACACAGTTGAACTTGATGTGGTGCCGCTTGATATTTTAGGAATTTTTTTTGGAAGTCCTTACTTATTTGATAGGAAAGCAATCTTCCATCGCCATGAAAATAAATATCATCTCTTTAAATATAGCAAGGATTTCATTGTCAGAGCACATCGCAAGAAGAAAAATATAGCAATGGTAAATGTGGGACAGGTAAAAAGGCTAGTAAATTCTAGTAAGAGTTTTGTACTTCTTATGGTTAAGCCCAAGGTTGATATGAATCATGAGTCGTTTGAAAATTGTGATTCCAGGCTTAAATCATATTTGTATGATGTAGTTGATGCACATCATGAGATGTTTCGGGAACCGACAGGTTTACCTCCTAAAAGGGAAATTCAGCATGAAATCCATTTACATCAAGATTGTCCTCTTCCTAACATCGACATGTACCGCTTGTCTATCATGGAGAATGCTGAAATCAAGAGGAAAATAAAGACTTGTTGGACAAAGGATTCATAAGACCAAGCACTTCACCATGTGGGTCACCGATACTGTTGATTCCAAAGAAAGATGGAACTTGGCGCATGTGTGTGGACTTCAGGGAATTGAACAAAATAACGGTAAAGAATCGTTACCCACTTCCAAGGATAGATGATTTGTTGGATCAGCTAAAAGATGCTAAATATTTCACTAAGTTAGATTTACGTAGTGGTTATCATCAAGTTAGAATTGCAGAAAGTGACATTTGGAAGACAACATTTAAAACCAAACAAGGACTCTTTGAGTGGATTGTTATGTCATTTGGTTTATGCAATGCACCTGCAACTTTCATGGTAATGGATGATGTCTTACTTCCTTTTCTTGATGATTTCGTTATTGTCTACTTAGATGAAATCTTAATTTTCAGCAAGACTAGAGAAGAGTATGTCATGCATGTTAAGAAAGTACTTGATATTTTGAAGAAAAACCAGTTATTTCTTAAAATGTCAAAGTGTGAATTTGGAAAGACTTCTTTGGTTTATTTGGGACACATAGTAGGAGGAGGCACTTTGAGAATTTATCCTTCCAAAGTAGAAGAAATTGTGAATTGGCCTACTCCCAAATCCATTACAGAGGTAAGAAGTTTTTTGGGTGCAGCTCAGTATTGGAGGAAGTTTATTTCTAACTTCTCTGCCATAGTAGCTTCTGTGCATGCAGTGACTAGTGTGAAGCATGCTTTCCAATGGGAAGGCAAGCAACAGAAAGCCTTTGATTCTTTGAAAGAGAAGATAATTTTAGCTCCAGTCCTTGCATTACCATACTTGAGACAGCCATTCGAGATTCATACAAATGCTAGTGATTACGCCATGGGTGCAGTTCTCTTACAGCATGGTAAGCCTGTTGCATTTCATTCTGAGACATTTAATGGTGTTGTTGTGAATTATCCTACATATGATAAAGATTTGTATGTGTTGGTACAAAGTGTCAAAAAATGGAAACATTATTTGATGGGCAAAGAAACAATTCTTCATACCGACCATCAGCCTTTACAATACTTGCAATTGCAAAGTAAATTGCAGCAGTCACGACATTTCAGATGTATGGGCTTCCTACAACAATTTCACTTGGTAATAAGGTACAAGAAAGGTATTTACAATAAGGTTTCTGATATGATTTCAAGGCCTATTATTAGTTCTAGTACTTTACTTAAGAATGATTGTATTGTACATGAGAGCTACATACAACAGTATGCATCAGATGTTGATTTTAAGGATGTGTATGCTAACTTGAGTGAAGGGAATCATGTTAAGGAGAATGATTATCATTTGCATAATAATTTGTTGTTTCATACGGGAAATTTATGTATACCACAGGGGGAGAGACTAAGCATCATGAGAGAAGCTCATTCTTCTCTCATAGCTGGACATTTCATGGTAAGCAAAACGGTGGCACATTTACAGAGGTATTGTTATTGGCCTCGCATGGTAGATAATGTTTCACATTTCGTTAGAGGTTGTCCATTATGTGCTACAAGCAAGCCTAGAAATAGGAAGCTTGGTTTATATATGCCATTTCTGATACCTTCTAGACCATGGGAAAGTGCTTCTATGGATTTTTTTGGAGGACTACCATTATCTAGAAAGTAGCATGATTATCTTTATGTAGTAGTTGATCGTTTCAGCAAGATGTGTATTCTTATGCCATGTAAGAAATCTATAACTGCTGGAAAAACTATTGATTTATATTTTCAACATGTATGGGTTCATTATGGCTTGCCTACTTCTATTGTTAGTGATAGGGATTCTAGATTTGTGGGAAATTTTTGGTCCAATTTATGGAAGATGATGGACACCAAATTGAAGAAGAGTATTGCTTTCCATCAGCAAACAGATGGCCAAACAGAGGTAGTGAAAAGAGCCATTGTACATCTTTTGAGAGGTTATTGCAGTAAGCATCGCAAACTTTGGGATGAGAATTTTCATTGCATTCAACATTTTTACAACCGGGCCAAGCACTCTTCTACAAATACTTCACCTTTTGAAGCTTGTTTTGGGTATTTGCCTAAGTCACCTTTAGATTTCATTCTTGAGAAGGATGTGGCCATTGATTTTCATAGTGACATTAACAAAGCTTGCATTTTCATTGAAAGAATTCATCTCATACATTAGCAAGTTCAAGAACAGCTTGAAAAAAGTCAAGGCAAGTACAAGGAGAGGCATGATAAGCATAGAATTGATCATGAGTTTCAAGAAGGGGATGAGGTATGGTTGCATATCAGTAAGGAAAGAATGCAAGGAGAAGGTAAAAAGCTGAAGCCTATTCGTTATGGTCCATTCAAGATCCTTAAAAAAGTTGGAAATAATGCTTTTCAATTAGATTTTCCTTCATACATGAAAATGTATTCCGTTGTGAATGTGGAAAATTTACGTTTGTATGAACCTCCTTTAATTGTTGATTATGAAAGTGACATTTAGTTGCCATCCATAGAGGATTTCTCACCAGAATTTTTGGATGAATTGAAAGAGGATGCTATCCTTGACAGAAGGACACACACTTCAAGGAGGGGAAATGTTGATTATGTTCAAGTTGGTCTTAAAGGTAGAAAACCGAGTAAGGAAAAGTGGATTGAGGTGGAAAATGTGAGGGACCTATACCCTCATCTTCTTGACAGGTAATTGAAGGCTTTTGGGGTCCAAAAGCTTCCCAATGGGGAGGTGTGATCAAGTGATCATGTCCTAAGTGTAAAAATGCTCAAAATTGGAACTGCTCAGAATTTGTTGAACCCAGAACGACTAGATAGGCCTTATCGATACAATCCTATTTCTGCAAACGACACTCAAATTCGACACTATATGTGAAAGTTATTCAAGTTTGAAATTCCCAATTTTCTTCAAAAAGTCTAGTTTGACCAGGGCTGACTTTGATTTTAAAAAATATTAGAAAAAGAATATTCCAAAGAATATTTTAGGAATATTCCACAAAATATTCCATGGAATATCACTGTTCGACACTTGGCATCTATGGATTGGATATTGGTTTGACTTTGTGTTTTTTTGACGAATTAGCATCTGCCACGTGGCAAGCCCAGAGACTGCCACGTGGCCCCGGGACTGATGAAATTACAGTGGTAAAATTTTGGCACCTAACAAGAATCGAACCCAGGTCTCAGCGCTGCTAGTCGGGCGGCCTGACCGAGCGATCTACGTTTAGTTCTTAACAAGCACAGGCCGAAATGCATATTTAAACTTTGGCAAAGGTTTGGTTGGGGCGGAAAGGGGGCCAGGCCCCTATACATGAAACTACAGGCTCGAAACCCTGGCCCTCAACCACCAGTGATTAAATTAATACCGTTGTGTTCACATGTTGCGATGGGAGTTATGTTATAATTTTAATGCCACGGTTATAAAACCGTTGGGCCAACGGTTAGTTAGGGGGGTTCGGACGGTCCATGTGACCGCCGACCCATAAACCCTTAATGCCAAGTTAACTGACCATTTATTCTGGAGCGGAGCCCCTAAATCTAGCGTACATGCCAATTTGGTGGAGTTAACTCCAGTTACTCCAAAGTTGGTGGAGTTTTTTAGGAAAAACTGGACAAAACTTCTTTTGGTCATAACTTTCACATTACTAAACCTTTTGGAGCAAAATATTTTTTGATTTCGGGTATTCTTATCATTTTGGAGCCATTGGAACATGTTTCAGAGCCATTAGAGGTGTCTGTTAGCCATTTTTACTTTAGAGAATCTTGGGGAGCCATTAGGGCCTTAAAGGAAATGGAGCTGCATTGGACTACACTTCACTGTTTTAGGTGAAATCAGAGTCATTCTTAGCTTCTTTCTATGTTCTGAATTCATTTTCACAGCTAGTTTGGTATGTTTAGGACTTTTTCTCACTGTATTACCAATTTTAGCATCATAATATATCAAGGACATGCCCATTGGGAGCCTTGGACTTGGAAGATGTAGCCCAGGAGGGGTGAACTGCCTCATCATGTTGTTGTGTGTTTATGGTGAAGTTATTCTTCTATGTCATTCAGATTAAATATGTTAAATAGTAAATTAAAACAACACTCCCTCACACCAAAATTCATAAAAAGTTATCAAAAACACTTTGTTTCACTTGCAAGACTATACAAACACTTTGCACACTTAATTTAATGGAAATGAATACTTTGAATAGCAAAACAAATACTTTAATTTTCAGATCACTTGGTTACGTTGGTTGCCATTGGTAGATTTTTGTCACTCTCCAAAGGCTCCTATTTTTCTGATCCATGCCTTGAAAAACACATATGAAAAGAAGGAGGCATGGCTGCACTGGCTGCTCTTCGGTGAGTATGGTTACCATGGGGGATTCACTCAATGAACCTCTAATCTATCACCTGTGTTCGTGGCATATTAAACAATACCCTTAATTTGTCTAAATATTGGAAAATACCCCTAAAAATCACATTATTTAATCCCCTACCAATATGAACCCAGTACAATTCCCAATTTAAAAAACCCCTTCTTCCACTAGATATTGCAAGTATCCATTTTTTCATTAACATTTTTTTATACCCCTTTATATTTTTTCATTAACTTTGAGCTCCATTTTTTATACATGCTGATATAAAAACCCTTTACTCCCTATATATCCCCCAATATATTATGCCATTTTTTCCTCAATAAATATCCCCCAATATGAACCCACATGGTATGGTATTGTCCCCTTAGTGAAGACCCTATGATGGTTACCACCCAATAGCTCATCATTTTCTGATTCATGTGTTGTGTATCAATGATAAAATGCAGCAAGATAAGGCATGTTCATTTTGGTTTCAATTGAGAAATTTTGGCCACCACATGACATCTCCTATGTCTATGTGTTTTCTATTGTGTAAAATTTGGCATAATGATCTCATGATGTGCATTGATGATGCTTATTTTTATTGTGCTGACGTGACATTTCATATGTCCATTAGTATGGTTCTACTTCATAATGCACATGAGGAGGAGAGGAAGCAGCAAGATCTCTTGTTACTTTGGTTGTCCATCTTACATGGAGGAGATGGAGGATGGTAGCAAAAGGCCTTACTCCAGTGGTTACTCTTAGGAGAATATGGTTTGACCTCTTTGTCTACCCATATAAATCCTTTCATTCTTCTTTTTCATAACATTGGAATAATTCTTGGATCCAACAATGCCAACAAGGCTAAGTATGAGAGCATATCAATGCTCAATCTATTTCATGAAACATGGGATGGAGACATGTATTGTGTGATGGAGATTTTCCTTTGTGAGGATAACCACCTTATTTTATGCACCTCATGTATTGATGATGATGTTGGACATCATATGTTTGTCACTTGGTACTTCATGATGGAAGGAGGAAATCTAACCAAACAGTTGGAAGTCATTCTTTATGTTTTTAAAAGACAACTTTGGAACCAAACATGCATAACCCATTGCAGCAAATGGAGGAAGCCTTCCTTATGTGGATGCCATTAAGAGGGGAATAGATGGCCTTGTATCTACTTTTGGAGTTGCTTTAGGACAAGCAAAAATTTTCCGGGGGGGACTCTAATATTCCCAAATTTCCACATCATATTTGGAATATTAGAGCCCTTGATTTTCTTAATGAATTAAGTAAATAAAAGGGTGGAGGGACCCACAATCCTCAATATGAATAAATATCCACTTTTTGTGGGTGAATGTGGATTAATTTAGCCTAGATCTGGAAAATGAGGTAGTTGAGCAACTACTAATGTGAATGAGATTGGAGATCATGTCTCATTTAATGAGAAAGATCATGGATGGTTGATTCAGTCAACTAAGATCTTGAAGATGTCAAACAAAGGATCATTGAGAATTCATGATCGAGTGATGGAGGATCATGTGCAAATGAAGCACACATGATGGAGGAGGTGTACATTGCACCTATATTGGTTGGTTGATTTGGTCAAACAGAGTAGCCCAACTTGGAGGATCTTGTCCACATGTGACTGTGTAGTTGAGGTTAGGGCCAAGGGTTGGGAAGGCTCAAAAATTATAAATGAGATTAAGGAAAAGGAGAAAGGTATCTTGTATTATTTGATGGATGATCTTTTAGATCTGAAATTTTCAAGTGACATTCCACTGCATTCTTGGGCTGTTTAGCAGATATTGCAGGTGTTGTTTAGCACAGGGTGTTCCCAGGCGGGAATCCCACCTCTTTCTTGAGTGGCTCTGGAAAGATGATTTCTCTTCATTCTACATCATGCATTGGTGCCACATCTCTTCTCTACTTTCTGCAGAACATTCATATTCATAAATCTGCATATTTCTGAAGATCAGTTTGGAAGGTGGAAGTTGTCTTCAGTACTTCAGCTGGAGAACAAGGTGAGGGATTCTTCCCATCACCTGGGATTATATATCAGCACTCCCATATCCACATTGCAGATCTTGCATCAGGCCAAAATTTATTGACCTCCTAGCAACAGTATTCCCTTCAGGAATAACATTGTTCCTTCTGCAGATCTAGAAAGAGGAAGGAAGTTGCTAGTATTTCAGCTAGAAATCCTATGAGGGATCATCCCCTCCCATTGCCATCAGTCTTACCATCAGCCTGGATTTTATTGAATCATTTTTCAGTAGGCAGAAGGCCTCTCTTTCCCTCACAACACAGTTTATAGAGGTATTTGTGTTGCAGCAGCTGCAATCATCATTAGAGGATTGAGAAGCTAGATCTAGAGCTTCTAGCTCATAGATCTAAAGAAGGGATCAGCCCTTCAAGCTTAGATCTGATCTAATATCATATTTCAGCCATATATTTGTCATATCTAGCTTCAGATCTGTATTTCCCAACAGATCAAGGGTCAAACCCTGGGGAGGTGATTTTCCCAAAGTTGCAGATCTAGAAAATCCTTTCTGGGCTATCATGGGAATCCATCACATTGGCTAGATCTTGAATCTTGGCATCATCAAAGCTCCAGATTTGAGTACATATGCATTCTCCTTTTCATCCTGCACCTATATTCTCATGTTTAGCTAAAAGGACAGCGTAGTATTTACTTCAGTGCCTCCACAGTTACGCTGTATTTGTTTAATGCATGTTTTCTAGGTGATCCTAGCTCATATTTTTGGCTAGATCTACCTACATTCTGTACTTGTGTAATTGAATCTCTCCAATATAATAAAATAGCTCAGCTCTTTCTGCATATTCTGATGTGTACTTAAGATTTATTATTTATCTTGTTGTAAGTTCTTATATTGTGTGAAGTATTACTGCATTTTCCCTTTTGGGATATTACAATTTGGAATGTAGACTTCAAGGTATTTCCAACGAGCTATCCTGGGCCCAATTTGGACACCAGGAAGGCAGTCAAAAATAGCCTGATATTTGGGGGTAAAATGGCACTATGCATAGGAGCAGTGTGTTGTGCATAGAGAAATTTAGGAAAAACACAGGAAATTCTGCCCTATGCACAGCACCTTGGCTCTGTGCCTTTTCCTGGGGAATCTAATGATAAAAAATATGACACCATTGGGTTCATAATGATGAGGAAATACCCCCTATAATTTTTCTAAGAATTTGGAGCAAAACTGGTCAGGAAAAAGGGCCAAAAACACCCCAAAATTCATGTTTCTGCCTCTTTTTTAGGATGGCGTTGTGCTTAGAGGTAGTCTTGGGAAAATGCACTTTTCAGGGGTCAAATCAAATCCAAATCAAAAACCAAAAGAAGATCTAGAGAGTAGATAGGACAAGATTTCCAATAAGCTGTCATGAGCTCAATTTGGACACCGGGAAGTCAGTCAAAAAGTGACCTGCAAGAACACCTATGTTTTCCTCCTTTGCACTGTGCTTAGGACAAAGTTTTTCTATTTTAGAGTTTTCTCTTATTTTCATGGAATTTTTTAGTTTTATCTTACTATTTTGGATCTTCACTGATTTAATTGATAAATATGAATGTAATTATGATGAGGATTAGTTTACTATAGGTAGATTCATTAGCTTGACTCCTCTAGAGGTAAAATGAATCAGTTTCCTCTCTTTTAGAGGCAATTTGTTGGGTCTTCCTTCGGATTCTTGTTCAGCATTTGGTGGAACTAATCCTCATCTCATGGATTCAACTCCCTGAGGCTAGGGGGAGTTGCTTTTTAGTCTATATCTTCTTCTTCTTTCTCTGTTGTAAGGGTTAGACTCAGTTGGATGTTGGGCTTTTGAAGAGACACACTTTGTATCAGTTCTGAGTAGGAATATTAATCAAATTTGCAGCTATATTTATGGGATCCATGTGGTATGGTGTTTAGTTTAGTTTCATCTCTTTTTTTCATGTGTTGAAATGTATTGTTAAGTTTGGTAATCATTTAATAACTTCTAAGTGAATGTATACAAGTTAGATAAGCAGAATCCATTCTCATATGCTCTGTTTTGGGTAAACATTCACAGTCTATTAAATTTCTTTAGTTTAGAAAGAAACCATGATTTCACCATGCTCTCTATAGCTCCTCACCTGTCTTGATCATCCCACCCATTTGAAATCCTAAAGTGATAAATCACTTTGCCTACCTTGCCCCATAGAACACCCTGAAAATTTTGACCTAATATCCCTTGCCCTAACTGTTTGACTCCTTCTGATCCAGTACAACCCTATACAATTAAAATAAAAACCCTAAGCTACTATACCTAGCCTAATATCTTCTTTACTTAGCCATCTTGGTTGTGATCCTTATGGAGAGAGCCCTCTCCTTGCCTACTAGGGCTAGCTACTTGGCTAAGCATGGTTTGTGGTTACCTCAGAATTGCCTTCTTTAGACTGAGGTTCAATTTGAGTGATAACAGAGACTTCAGTATCTCCCAAATCTATGATCTCTGGTTGTCTCTCTTCCGAAAGCAAGGAAGGAGTGAAATTTGGTCTCTTATGCTGTGAGATGAATTCTTACGCAAGTCCCTTTGAATGGGGTGTCTCTTCTATGACCCTTTTTTGTTGTTTACATTCAGGTACTGGTGTTTGCACATTCGAAGAAGAGATGGATTTATCATCTGCTTCTTATAAGGTACCTTCTACCCATTCATTATGATTCATGTACTTCTCTATTTCAGCTCTTAAGGTATGGGTGTAAGGGGTTGTCTTGAGTTCAACCCTCATAGAAGAAATAATGCCATGGGGGTCATATGACCAAGTAAAACTTGATAAAAACCCCATATTCTTAAATATTATATCTGCCTCAAGACTAGTTGCTCTGGTATTGCAAATGAAAGATCCAACATTGGCCTTGATTTTAAACTCGTCTTTCCTCTTTCCTGAAACAAAGTGCACTTCGTCCATACTTATCATTTGCATGATGTACTCTAAAGAGAAGATCCTCATAGGCACATAATTTGGGAGTTTGTATGGTGGGAGCTCACAACCATACACCCTGATATCTGAGTAATTCTTGTATAAATACCAATCCCCAGACTTTGCTTCTTCACTGAGGTGAAAGATTCTTTTGATGTCTTCTCCAATCCTAGGCTCTGATTGGCCGGTAAGGAACTGCATGTCTGGATGAATGAATGAGTCTATGAACTCTAAGAAAGGATTGGTTGTATCCGAGGCTCTGACCAATTCTGTTCAGTGAATCACCAATTGATTCACTCCCTGAGTTTCCTACGTTTTGAGATGAATAGGCAACATATCTGTCTGTTGAAACAAATTCATGTGAATGATCACAGATGAATAGTTAAATTCTCCTTGAGTAGTGAAGTTCATGAACTTCTCATGTATAATATTAGCCAAGAAATGACTATAATTGTACATAAAAAATGGTGATTTTTCGAGACTAAAGATAGACAGGAAACCTAGGATGAGTTCATCAACGGTTTTATCGTTTGGGTACCCTATCATATAGGAAAGGAGAGAGACGCGGTGCTTGGAATCTATAGGAAACATGGAGGATCCATATGGGGAATTTGTCTTTGGTAAGTCTGCATCCTCAAGAATATATCAAAAATCTAAGTTCTATGAGGGAAAGACAACTTGTGGTAAAAATCCATGAGGAGAGTAGGAGAAAAATAGGATAAAAAGTCAGAGGGAGGGATGAGAAGCATCTAATTAATGGTTTCAAGGGATATGGTGATCAGAACATGTCCATTATGAGCCACCACTGCCCTAGTTAAAGGGTCATATTTCTTCTGACACCAGGCAATTAGATTTGGGAATGGGTGAGTTTGATGGAAATCAAACATAGCCAACATAGACTCCCAAAACCTGATGGGGTCTTGGTTATCCAAGTGCTTTTGTTTTAGCCATTGATGTAGCTCATAGAAATCAAACTCACAATGACATTCAGCAACTTTAAAATAAGTATCAACTAGGGGTGTGAGGTTGATATTTATCTGTGGATTTGCAGGAATATCTGTTGCAACTGCTTTGGGAGCTTCAGGAGTGAACTATGCGGCTGGTTGAACGACCTTGGGCATGACCTCTGCAATAATGTCAATATTCCAGATTTCACTAGTCATATGTTTCATGCCTTTATATTTTGGATTCATTTGCTTCTATTCCTTGGCCTTGGGTGCCATGATTTGACTGATATCAAATGGTGTCGGACGTTAAGCTTGGGCTACTAAAGAAATGACAGGGTTTTGTGAATGAAGGGCAGTTGTAGGAATAAAAACTTGCGGTGGAATGAATGGGAGGATGAAAGCGAATCGAAGGTGGAAGTAAACTAATGAACGGAAGGCCACTGGAAATTTTATATATAGTGGTTTCAGATTTAATGGTTATGGTTAGCTAATAGTTAAAAATGAGTTTTAACTACGCAATGGTATGATTACCAAATATGGTGAAAATGAATTTTTTGGCCAACGGGAGGATTTAACAGATAAATGGAGCTTAGGAATATGAGTGATGGATGGTTCAATGGCTATGGCACGGGTGAAACGATTGTGAGAGTGAGGAAAAAACCAGAGGCGGATTTTGGGGGGGTGCTCCTCAGTTTCTAGTTTAAGGCGGAGGGGATGTGAAGTTACCTAGTGTTGCCACGTCGTGGAAACAGGTGGCCATTAAAACTGGAGTTCAGACCCCCCCCCCCCCCCTCGAGTTAACAAGAAACAGACAGAGGGGGTCCGAAGTCGACCTCTGTCATAGATCTGAGGGAAGCTTGAGATCTACCATTTGAGACTGCAACGCCTTATTGTTTTTCATTTCACCTGCTTTGTCATTTAGCGACTTTATAATAAAAACCCATAGGCGCACCTTTGCATAGCTTTTACATGGAAAATCCCTTTTCCTCCTCCATTGTGTTTTACCAAAGAAATGGCCATGCCTACAGATTTGAAATTCTCTAAACTACGCCTTTGAAACCACATTGCATCTGGGCCTCCATCGCACTTCGCATGATGCAAAAATTAACTTTTCCTTAGCCCTTTAAAATTTAAAACTTTTGATTTGTAATTTGCGATCGGACCCTTTCGCATCACACAATGCACGTCGGAGATTTTAACTTTTAACTCCTGCGGTAACCTTTGACACTTGCGATGCACGATATGTGATCGCATCACATCGCAACTTAAAAATTTAAAGTTGCGGTCGCTTATAGGTAAGTTATAAAAGGTACGAAATGTAGTCTGCGATGTGCTAAAAGTTGGCAAGTGCGAAAAGGGTAGAAGGTAAGGAGAAAAGGCCTTATGAAAGTTTATTTTCAGAATCTGGCCATTTATAAAGGTTTAGGCAGGTCCTACCATATCGCATCGGAAATTCTTTTAAATTTTCGATAATGTTTTGCAAATAGAAGTTGGAAACTTGCGGGTTGTGGAATGTGGGCAAAGCTTTAGACTTTCTTGGATTTTTTCAACACAAGTGGGTTTTATGAGGCGGTAAGCCCGAAAAAGGTTATGTATGTGGGTTTTGAGGTAAAAAAGGATTTGTAGAGAAGGGGAGTGTCAGAAATAGGTAAAATGAAAGGTAAGAAAAAGGAAGATGAGAATAAATGAATGCAGTGAGATTTAGCTCATCATCACACTTAATCAGTGATATTTTCCTCTTTAAATTAATTTGAATGGCAGATAGATTATTTTGACCCTTCTCATAGCCAGGATTATTTCTGAACAATAAATTATATTCATGGAATATTATTTTCAACATGAAAAATATAAGAAATAGGCAGTCACCTTGTGATACTGTAAAAATATAGGAGTCTAACAATGGCTCCAACTGGGGATGGCAGCTCCTTCAGGAGGTTTAAATAACTTTGCGGACTAGTAGCCTGATCCATTAGGTTGATCCCCACCCTGTAATCTTGATCTGTTGCAAGTTTTGTAACTGCAACCTTCAAAACTGAAATCCATGCTCATTGCAAACTGAGGTCTGACATTTGATCTTGAGCCTGGAAAAACAACCTGAAACCGAAAATTCGAAACATGCTCAAGTATTTAGAGCTCTTTTGCATACTACCTACCCAACCTATGATTCAAATCATTTTTCTTCTTTTTGCGGTGCATTTAGACTTGTAGGCCCTAACATCCTTTTCTTTTGGATCTCTATCTTACCACCTATCCCTTATTTCTTCTGTTGGTTCAGATTAGGCTTTTAAACTAATGTCATTTTCTACCTACCTAATGATAATCCAAAATTAAATGGTTTGGAAAATCATCGTTTTCTAACTTATCAGCAAAAAATCAAAATTTTTACAATCATGTTTAGACTATATGATTAAAAAACGCTTTCTCAATAGTAGTGGCATTTTGATTTGCAACACTTTCAGAATTTTTTTTTTCTTGGGGAAAACCCTATTTTCTTCTTCTTTGTCTCTTTTCTATCTCTCTTTTTATTTTTTATTTGACTACCATACTAGGCTTATGGCCTTCACTTCGAGCCCCAACCTTGTCCAGTTTTTTTTTGAAATTTGTAAGGCTATGATATCTATAGTGGAGAAAATTTAAACTGAGATCTTGACTGAAATAATGTTTTAGCATCCTGCCATTGATAGGACCTCCAAACAACTATGTTCCATCTATTTCTTGCAAGAAAAACACATTATTAGCCCTTGAAGAATGAATGATGTAGGGACTTTTCCATAGGTTATCAAACATTCCATGTTTTCCTTTGTGCTCTCTCCTAGAATCCCATTTTAGCTCTTTGTCTCCAATGTTGAAATCATTAGCTTTGGTCCTTTTGTCAAATATTTTCTTGATATTCTCCTGCACCACCTGAGTTCTATTATACACTCCTTCTTTGGACTGCTGCAACTGGATGGTCTGGCTTACTCTTCTTTTTACATCATTTTCTTAAAATTATGCCTCTTGAATGTACTTCATGGTAGGCACCCCTAAGGTAGTTGGGAAGACTACATCCATTCCATAGACTAACTGGTAGGGTGACATGTCAATTGATTTCTTATTTGTCAGTTTGTCAGCCCATAGTGCATGCACCAATTTATTATGCCATATCTTCTTGTTTTTTTCCAACAACTTCTTAATGATGTTAACCAAGCTCTTATTAGAAGATTCAACTATTCCATTACCTTGAGGGTAATAAGCTATGGAATCATCCAGTTAGTGAATCATGTTAATGTCCAATCCTTGAAAAATCGTGTCAGCCATTAATTTGGCCAGTACCTGTCCTTTGATCAACCTGGTGGGTCTGATCTCTAAATCATACTCTAGGATAACCATAATCCATTTGCCTCTTTTTCCATCAAGATCCATAGTTAGGATGTCCTTAACAATTGTATAAGGAACAAATGCAATGATGTGTGAATGTAGAATGTAGACTCTGAAAACCTTTAGTGCTTTGATCAAGGAAAAAGCCTTCTTTTCCATAATATTGTATTTCAGAGGTGCATCCCTTAAAGATTGGCTGAAGAATGATATGGGCTGCTCTTTTCCTTCTGTATTTTTCTGCATCAATACTGCAGCAATTGTATGCACCGATGCAAAGGAAAAAATGAAGAAATCCTTGGTGAAGTCGGGACTGGTCAGAACTGGTGCTTTTGTGAGGGCCTGCTTTACTATGTCAAAAGAATGCTTTGTTTCCATGGTCCATTTGACTCTTGACTCTATTTTAATCATATTAGTGATATTCCTCAGTAGTTCTACAAGGTTTGGTATGAAAATTCTCAAGAAATTTACCTTGCCAATGAAACATTGCAACTCTTTGATGTTTCTGGGATGGTTGATTTAAAGGATACCCTCAATCCAGCTGGGGTCAATCTTGATTCCCTTTTCAGATATGAAGTGACCTAGCATTTTTCCTTCTTCCAGAACAAACACTTATCTTTTATGGTTTAGAGATAGACCAAACCTTCTGCACTTTTCCAAGACTCTCCTTAGATGGGCTAAATGTTCTTCTTCAGTTTTTGAATAGACAGTAATATCATCCAAGTAGATCACAATGAAGTAGCCGATCTCTTCTGGAAAAGAAATATCCATTGCTCTCTAGAATGTGGTCCTAGCATTCATTACTCCAAAGGGAATTTTTACATACATAAAGTTTCCCCAAGGAGTAGTAAAAGTTGTTTTTGGTTGATCATCTGGATGCACCAATACTTGATTGTACCTTGAAAATCCATATAAAAGGGAGATCCTTTTGGAGCCCACTACCATTTGCAAAATGTGATATGTTATCACAAAATTGCACCTGATAGGCTGCTAATTAGACAACTTCATGTAACTGTTTCAAACCAATCTTGCAACTGAAGATTAGCCTCTTCAGTCTAAGAGGGCTCTCTCAAAGAGGTTAATGATATTGGATAAAGATGAATCTAGATGGCTAACTCTACTTGGAAAAAAACTTGCTTCTGATGTGTATAGGTTGAAAAGAGTATAAGTTTGCAATCATTGGGCTTATGGAGTCAAAAAACTTAGTGATTCAGTAGTAAGTTCACTTGACATGGAAGCTGAGGTAGGTAAAAGTTTTTAGCAGAGGTAAGACACACATGAAACATGAAATAACACAGTCAATTCATCTATAAAGGAAGTCAGAGCATTACATGAATGAATTCTGAGTATTAAACTTGAAAACCACTGCAGATGGTACACATAGAAAATATAAATCATGTAAGCAATAAAAACTCCATGAGAATCTCAGGTTGGCCAAGTAAAAGTTCTCTATATTACTGAAAACAGTCAAATTACATAAAGCTACAGTATTGCCAAAAAATCTCCAACCCTTTACAAATTCGAATCTCTGCCCTTTAACAGACTTGTTACATGACGAGATGTTCTTCCTCATGGCTAGATTCATCGAAATTTTTCCAATGAAACCTTGCATAACAATAAAACATCTACATTAATTTGAAAATGACAGTTATTCTATTTGACAGTCCTTTTCCTAATAGGACTCAAACTGTTCATTATTACATCAACTGCCTTATCTCCTAATTTCAGATACATCTTTGACAACTATTCCTTCACATGTTCGAATAGGGTGTGATGGGACTCATCACTACATGACATCTTAATTGACCTCCTCTAAATGTAGAAACAAACCATGCTTTTTAGGGAAACTGGTTCTTATCTTCAACGAATGGCTTGGCTGATGAGTTGTCTTCATCTTGGGGTCTTTAACTCTTGGATGATTTTTGGCAAGGTCCCTTGAACCTTTGAAAGTATCCACCTTTCCATAACTACACAAAATCCTGCTCATAATTCTTCAAAAAAGTACGCTACAAAAGTATGACAGTTTCGTAGTGTACTTTCGTAGCGTTACAAAAATGCCCTTTGCCATCAACTTTTCTGATTTTTTCCTTATGCATTGTATTCTTCATGTATTGACAGATACTCCATGTGATTTCATCCTCTTGGAAGCTCCCCAAAATGGTTCAAAATGAAAAAATAAAGCTACAGATTTTTTGTAGCGTTTCCTTGGCTTCAAGCCTAGGAAACGCTCCGAAATTGCTAAAAAGAGTGTTATGTCCAAATTTTTTTCTAGCTTTAAAAATGTGTCTTCCAACTGTAAAAAAAAAATTTCCAACATGCCATTTACCTTCAAAAACATAAACCAACTCTAACTAGGAGTCTTGAGGTGTTTATTCCTTATTGATGATGAGTTCAGCTATTGGCTCCTCAACTACTATCATTTTATGGCCTTTCTTCTCCAATTCCTCATGGATTAGTTCTAGTTGTTCCTGTAGGTCTTTAACCTAATCCTTCAACTTTTTTTTGTAGATTTCAATTACAAATTCATTCTCCTGACATGTTTCACCTCTTTCCTCAATGGCATGGTCCATTTGATTAACTGTTGTGTATTATCTAGGGTCTTGGAAACAATGTCAACCTGATCTTCCCAAATTTCTTTCATCTTTTCAAATTGAACCTTCTGGACATTGTGTTTTCTTGCTTCCTTCTTCCTAACTACAATTTTAGGTTATCTAACCTTAACTGTTCTTCAAGGAGTTCAGACTCTATTTTTTCAATTACTTTTTCTTTTCCTTTCTTTCGCTTGCTAACTGTATCTTTTTCTGCAAGAGATGAAAGATCAATAATGTCTTGTGGTGGCTTGACTTATTTGCTGCTCTCCAAAATTTTTCTAGCATGCCTTGTCATGGGCTTTCTTGCCTGGAACATAAAACCTCCATCTTCTCCTTCAAATTCTAGTTTCTATGCAGATTTGGCTTTCTTTAGTTTCTGTCCACCTTCTTCTGTATCCTCAGCCTGGACTATAGGAGTCTCTTCAATATCAATGGCATGTAATATGTCTTCTAAATTTCCTTTAGATATTGTTATGTCTTCTACAGCCACTATTTTTTCTTGTAAAACCACTGTTTGACTCCTTGTTATCCTTTTTTTGCTTTTTTTACTAATAGATTTCTTTTTTTTTGCAGGTTTGATCACTTTTGATTTTTGTTTTATAGATGGGACAGTAGGTGTATCAAAACTCTACAATTTCTCTATTTCCATCATGACTGATTCACTTTTTTCTACTCTTGCTGGTTCACTTGGTTCTGCTCTTGCTGGTTCACTTGGTTTTGCCACTAAAGGTGATGGGATACCCTTAGGTTTAGGAGTTCTTGTAGGAGTAAGGGTATCTAATTCAAAACCACTAACCAATAAGAAAGAAGACCAGTCTCTGCCTAGTCTCTGGAGCTCATCTAAAACCAACATTTTAATTAAACCATGATGAAACAATGAAGTCTCACTTCCTTTAGATTTTTCTTGGACCTTATCTACCATTTTTTATAAAATTCTGTGTAAATAGAAAGGCAAATCAAGAGATATATTAACAGTAAAGTGTAGGAGAAGCTTGAAATGGTAAGAATAGACTTTTTGGTATCTCCCTTCACAAGTGAAATATTTATGGATGATAAGCAGCAACTTTGAGTAGCTAGCCTTCATGCAGCTCCTTGGAATAGCATTTGTAGGGTCCATTTCATTGTTTTCTAGATTGACAACCTCTTTGCACTCCATGTTAAATTTGAATCCTTTGAACCACTTCCCTTGTCCCCTTGGAATACATGTTGCTGCTGCAGTGACCTCTGGTGTAATGGAAAGATTCAACATCCCCACTTTAGTAGTTGTTCCAGTAAAATTTAGAGAAAATTCTTTGGAAACCTGTACATGAAAGCCATGTAGTCTTTCACAAAACTCTAAACATATTGTCCTTCTGAAGACTTATATTGTTGTTGGATCTTCAATGCTCAGATTCATATTTGATGGCTCTTATCTTAGACATTGGCCACCCTTATTTGTCTTTCTTTTTTTAGCCATAGTTTCTTTTGTGTCTTCTCTGCCTCGCTTGATAGTTCTCTGCCTTGTTTGATCACTGATATCTGCAACCTTTGAAAATACCAGCCACATATTTGGCTTAATGAAATGCTCTCCAGATTTCAATATCACGCAAAGAAGGAATGAAGAATGAGAAATGACTTAATTTGGAAATATTTTGAAGTTCAATGCCCACTCATAACACAATGATGACTCCTACATGCCTAAAATGGTGATGATGACTTTAGACCTGACCATGTACTTTGATCTTTACCCTAACTAACTCAAATGGTATCTAACTTATCCTTTTCAAATGTTTTTTATCCACCTAAATGTTGAGGTATAAAAGGTATATTTTTAACACCTATTTATCCTACATTAATCATCAATCCAGGAACGACTTTTTGTTTCAAGAGTGTACTCTGTCTGAGGATGCAATTCAAGCTAAGAGTAATGCTTTGTAAGATGTAGCACAGTGTTCTAAATACAAGAATAAACAGATGCTTGGAAAAGAAATCCAATTACAATAACATGAACTCAAATGCTCCGAAATCCAACTATTCACTCAGCAAACATCAATCGAGGATACAGTAGCAATAACTCATTCCTCTAGAAATTGATGCAATTGAAATCAAACTGGAACAAGACAAACAATTTGAGAACGTGGAAGCAATAACCAGTGTTCTCTACAGTTGATAGTCCTACTTTAAAGTAATTAAAGGGAAATAGGAATTGAACTAAAGCTACCATTGAAAGTAAACTAGAAAAACTCTTTAAAAGTAAACTCTTTGCAATTTGTAAACTAATAAATTGGAAATGAATAGTGCACTGGAATTGAACAGCAATGTAAATGAGTAGAAAACTGTAACTCAGAAGAATCGAACTGCAAGTACTAACTAATGAATCTAAACAGCAGATCTTAACTTAATGGAATCGAATAGAAAATTCTATTAAACACCAAACCCTGTTGACAACAACTATTGTCAAGCAGCAATTCAAAATGAACAACAATCCAATGGAACAACAATCAATTGGAACATAACATATAATGCTGAACAACAAAGCTTTGTAAGGTATAACAAGATAAATAATACAAGAATTAAGGTCCATGTCAAAACAGAACAACAATGTAATTCATTAACATAACGAAATCAATCAGTAATTCAACAGCAAACCAATTAACTTGCAAATGTAATGAAAACCACCACAAACTATCACACGAAGATAATTGAAATATAGAGATACAAATAGCAAATAAATCCACTAGGGCCAAGCCCTTAGCACCAATGAAACACTGCTAGGTTACTACAGAGCTTGAGAAATGAAATGAAAATGCATCTTTGTATTAATAAAACATAAATAGTGTTTACAGCGATTGCTCTCTGATTACGAGAGTTAAAAATAAAATGCAGAGTTATACAGAGAATACTTAATCAATGATTTGACCTCCTTGATCTCTAAAATCATTTCCTTTTATAACAGTTTCAACATATAAGGCAAGGAACATGATAAGACTGAACAGCGATCCCTCAGGATCGAAAGATCCTAAGGGATTCGCTCCTTTTCTTTCTTTAGCTAGTGCTTGATCTTCTTCAGCTGTAGTCGTGTTGTTCCATGTCTTCTCTTAGCTATGCATTACGATTTCCTTCTGTTTGACTGGATATGGTCTATCACTAGAGGAACAACAATTACTCCTGCTTTAGCCTTGCCTTTCGAATAGTTGTTTACTCTGTTTGTTTCCTATTTTTACAATAAAAGGAAATTTTTAGTTACTTTTCACAATAAACACAAGTCTTTGCAATTCTACCATAATTCTTCAATAAATCACCTTTCTAGAATCAAAAGAGTTATGTTTAAAGGAAAAAAATGAGAAAATGCATGGTGAATTCGTACCTTTTCCAGTGCTCAACATACCCCCCTGCTTACCCTTTTTCATATCCTCATGAAAACCATAGTTTACATGTAAAGCAGTTAGAGAATAGGCTGGAGAAGGTTTTTCATTAAGAGGCCTAAAACCATGATTTGCAGCTAAAGATTAAAATACATGCCTTGTCCGTCCTTCAAGTAATTCATAAATGGATTTATAATCTTTTGCAGGATACCATACAATGGGACTTCGAAACCTACACCCTAGCCAGAATGGGCCTTCCCTTAAGATGAGGTTTCTATAGAGAACGAAGCAGTTAGCAGCTAATCCAAAATTTCTATAATTAAATGGCTCTCGGTTTTGAATATTCTGATTGGAAATCTCACATCGGACTTTAGCTGCTGTATAGGCCTGGTTTCTAATGGAGAGAAAATATTCTACCCCATCCAAGACAATTGCTTTATGGACAGGCCCCGATGTTTGGATAACACCCTCTCTTGTCATTAGGCTCTTTTTCCTAGTCCATAATTGTAATGGGTGTTTTGGTTCACTCCTAACCCACAGGTCTAACCCATTTTCTTGCCTTTGGAAAGTATTATAGGCCTTGAGCCATTTCAACTGGTTGACAACAAATGAAATAAATGCTAGATATTGGATGTCACCCACAAAAGGGCTGGGATTTATCTCAATTTCATCCTCCAATGTAAGATTGTGCAAATAGAACTCACAAAGGAGGCATTGTACCTTAACCCCATAGAGTTTGCAGCATTTCAAAAAATCATCTACATTTTTTAATTCTATAGACTTTCCTTCCCTAACTGCTTTAATTTTTAACTATAAATATCTCTCCAATAAAAGCAAAGCATAATTCTTGGTAGGGCATCTATAAGCTAGAACAACTATGTATAAGGAGTAGAGAGTATCCATTTGATTCTGGGCCATTTTTAATTTATTCCTTACCTTTTTAGCCTTCTCTTCTGCCTTTCGACACTTCTCATAGGCTTCAGCCTCTACTGCATGGATGTTCCTCATTTGCTGTTGCAACTCCTGGTATTTTCCTTTAGGAACATTATCTTCTTCAAGTCTTTCTCTTTCCTGCCAAGCCTGTGCCAGCTCCTCTTGGAGTTTGGCTATAGTAGGATCACTAAAAATGTTTTGACTGTAGGCCTGTGCCCCCTCATTTGAGGCTGTTGTATCTAGAACAGCTGCGTCTGGAATAACTGCCTGTTGTTCCATGTCTTCTTGATTGGGCTTAGCTTGGGTTTCCATAGTCTCTGCAACCTGGGGCTTTGCTTTGGTGGCTACTTTACTTTTCTTTGGGGTTCGTTTGGTGGCTATGTTCCTCTGTTTTCAAGTTTGATTGGAGGTTGTCTTCATTATGAGAACCCTACTACTCTGTCTAAGTTGTTCCACTAGCTTTTGAAGCTTCTGCCATTCCCTGTGAAGTTTCTCAAGTTCAATTACTTTCTTTCTCCTCCTGGGAGGAACGACTGTTCCTTTTTTTGAACCCAATTTCTCATCTGGCGTTTTTTTCTCAGTAGTCATCCCTTCACTCAGGCTGGCTTCTTTGTTTTATTCTTGGAACACTTCTTCAGTGTTCATATGCTCCCGGCTACATTCTTCAGGGGTAGTAACCTTAATTGGTTCTGATGTTCCCTGAGAATTTTCAGTTTGGAACACTTCTTCAGTGTTCACCTCTTCCTGGCCACATTTCTCAAGGGAAGTAACCCTAGCTGGTCTTGCTGTTCCCTAAGGGTTTTCTTATTCTATTTCATCGGGTATTCCCTCAGCTGTGTCTTTACCGGTAGTAGCTTGTTCTTGCAATTGTTTTATCTCAATACTAAAGTTCAGTGGGCTATGGGGTTGTATGTATTCGCTCATGTGGGCCAAAATTTGGGCCAATTGGTCCTCCTGCAAAGGGCTTTGTGGTGGACTTGCAGTGGTGGTTTTAGGAGGTTCTACTCCCTCTCTTTCATTCTCACTGCTGTGATTATCTTCTTCCCCTTCACAAGTATGGTAACTTCCTTCTTCCTCATCAGAGTAGCAAATCTCTTCTTCTACACTGGTATGAGGACCTCCTTCTTCTTCCTCATTTCCTTCCTCTTCATCATTTCATTCCTTTTCATCATTCCCTTCTTCTGCACTGGTGTGGTGGATTTTTTCCTCACCACTGGTGTGGTGACTCTCTTCCTCATCATCCTCATCGGTGCGGTGAATCCCTTCTTCAAGTTGTGGGGGTTTCTCATCCTCCGAATTGGGCAATTCTAGGGGTTGGCTAATGCTACCCTGAAAACCTTTTATCATTCCCCTACTTCTCCTTAACCTGGAGTATTGTCTGCGTTTTGATGGCTCTCCTACTATGCTAATAATTCTCTTACGTTTTGGGGCAGGTAGGGCTAATCCTCCATCAATTGAAAATATCAGTTCTTCCCAACTGGTCTGCTGTTGGGCAAGGCTGTAACTCACTATCAATCTGATTAAGCAATGGTGGCTCACCACCATTTATATATGATGAGCTTTTCTTATACTTCAGGTGGCATCATGCAATAATAAATTTAAAAATGTAGGCAGGTTTATGGTACATTTATGTTTTAACACTGCTAATATCTTAAGGTGGCGAGGTCTTACCACATATTTTCTCCCATCGCATGTTATGTAGCCCTGTACCACTTTTTCCAACTCTGTCCATGGTTATCCCAATGACATCGGCTGAACTCCTTTCCCTTTAACAACCAAGTACTATCCTTCATCTCGGAAAAGGCTCATGGCTTCTTGGAGTTTCACCTTCTTATGGGTCCATATGGTTCCTTCCATTGGTAGACCAGACACTTCTGTGATTATTTCTTCTATTACTGTTATCTGCCTACCTCTAACCATGGAGTAGCCTTCCTGCAAATTTTGTAAAAACTCAATAGCTACTGTTTCATGAGGTTGTTTCAACCTTGTGAGGTAGGTAATCCACCCTATTATTTGCAAAATTTCTCGTGCAGCGCTTGAAACAGCTAGCACCTATGGCTCACTACGAATTGGTTGTCCTCCCATTTTGTCTGCACACTGTTAATTCTTCACAAATGCACAGTAATGTAATGGATCAGCACAACACAATATATCGGAATAATACTGTTAAGTTTTTTTTATTATCGATAATATAGGGATTTGATTCGCATGCAGGCATCCCCCCCTGAAGGATGATAGGCTGTCCTCGACCGTCAAATAGGAGATCAAGGTACTGCACAACAGATGTACAGCATTTAAACAGCATACACACTTATGATACGATCACAAATTATTACATTACTGAAATCGATGCATATTATTAAATTGTGAATAGATATGGAAACGTTTATGCAATGATTCAAAGATAATGGAAAGGTACAGCTGATGTGGAAACAAGTACTCCTGCGGTCATTACCCACATAAACTATTACGATCGAGTTATAAATAATTTTCATGTATAATAGGTTCAAAACAAAGGGTTTAAGGGTATAATCTCATTTGATCTTATATAAAGATATAAGAAAAAGGTTCATCATTACTATTGATTTGAAAATTGTGACTCCAATACCATCAGCAGAGCTCGGTTGCCCACAGGTGTCCATAACCTTGAAAAAGTTGCTTTTTCACCCTTGGAACCATTATCCTTTATTTATGCCTAGGGAAGTGCATTATACTGTCATGATGGAGGCCACTGTGTTGGCTTGGGAACCAGATGAATCACAATGCCATTCACCAGGAAGGAGTGAAAAGTGGGCAGGCTAGCTCGTGATGAGACCTCCTGTTCCAAGGAATTTTTATTATTTTTTTTTGAGTTGTCCATTGGACCATATCCCTAGTGTGGTGGCCATAATGGGAATGCCACATCACTTCTTCCTTATGATCATGGTAGGCTGGCTCTTGATGATACCCCCTATCCTCCATCTGCCATATCATAGAATTATTAGCAATCATATTGGTAATTTTCTTTTGTCTTATTTTTATATATAGCACTTCCCTACTTATATATAGAGGATGGCTCAACACTCCTTAAGAGTAGGGATGGTGGAAGAAGTATGAACATATCAATAGAGAAAATATGCCTTTATTCTTTATTCAATAAATAAAAATCAAAGAGAGTTATGAGAGTTTAGGGAAGAACCAACATGATAAATATACCCGATCATATTAATTTGAATGTGAATAAGGACAGCAAAGTAATATAAATGGTTGTGTCCTTTCCTTTTCCTTATCATTGCAAAACAATTTCTTAAAAATGACAATTTCTCTTGATTTGCCAATTTCAGTAATCTCTAATTTGTGTATCCTTGCATAAATTATATGTTTTCTTTTCAAAGAGTCATGAAGAATTCATAAAAACTCTCAAAATGTTGTTCAAAATCAAGAAAAATGCCCTCAAAAAGTGTTGTTCCTTTGGAAAGGAACAATAGAAACAATCTGCGAAAATGTTGTTCCTTTTGAAAGGAACAACAAAAACAATCGACCAAACTGTTGTTCCTTTCAAAAGGAACATCAAAAACTATCAACGAAAATGTTGTTCCTTTGGAAAGGAACAACAAAAATAAATAGCAAAAAATGTTGTTCCTTTGAAAAGGAACAGCAAAAACACTCGCAATAATGCTGATGTTCCTTTCGAAAGGAACAACAAAAAGTGTTGTTCCTTTGGAAAGGAACAGAAAAAATTTGCAGCAAGCAAAGTAAGAACAGCTTAAGAAATAAAAATTCTATAAAAAAAAAAAAGCAAAGTAAAAGAAAAAAAACTTTATGTACAGGTTTCGAAATAAAGAAATGATTCAATGAATGGGTGCCGAGGAGGAGTTATCTCCCTCAGCAAGAACTTGCATGGTAGAATCTTCCCGTAATTGTTGGTAAAAGGATTCTCGAGTAAGCGGTTTATGGTAAAGTCATACTCGATGACCGTTTACTTTGAAGGAATGTCCATATCCATCAATGGTGGTTAATGTGATAGTGCCATTATCATGCACCTTTTGTATTTCGTAAGGTCCAAGCCATCGTGTCTTCCTGGGAAATCTTGAAACCTGGAGTCATATAGGAGTGCCCAATCTCCTTCGTGGAAGATTTTCTCTTTGATGAGGGCATCGTGCCATTTTTCTCTCTATTGTTGAATTAATGCAGTGTGCTGAAGAGCAGAGAGCCTAATTTCATCCAACTCAATGATTTGTTGTAATCTTTTGACATGGGCTTCATTTAAGTCTAAACCCACCTCCTGGGTTGTTCTTAGTGTCTGAATTTCAAACTCTATCGAGAAGATGGGCTCTTTTCCAAATACCAATTGGTACGATGAATACCCCATGGTACTTCTCCATGTTGTCCAGTACGCCCATAAGGCTTCGGGAAATCTATAAGCCCAGTCGCGTCTGTGTGAGGCAAATATTTTTGTCAATATAGATTCGATTACTTTATTCGTGCTCTCTACCTGACCATTTTCCTGTGGGTGGTATGGAGTTCTGATTTTGTGCTAAATGTGGTAATTCTCTAATGTTTCGGGGAGTTTATTACCTACTAACTACAGTCCTCCATCTGTAATTATGTCCCTTGGGAAGCTGTATCGCACAAATATCTAGAAAAGGAATTGTATTACAGAGACTTTTGTAGCTTTCAAAAGTGCCTCTGCTTCAACCCATTTAGTAACATACTCGGTTGCGACTAGGATGTATGTTCTTTGATTCGATGGTGGGTTAATGGGACCAACAAAGTCGAGCGCCCAGTGTTCAAATGGCTCGATTACTAACTGTGGGTTCAAGGGCATTTCGTCAAACTGTCTAGGGCAACCCGCCCTTTGGCGACTATCACAAGCTTGTACAAACTTTTTAGCGTCTTTAAAAATGGTAGGCCAATAGTAGCCTGTCTGTAAAACCTTGTGGGAAATTCTACGATCTGCAAAATGCCCACCACACGGCCCGTCATGGCATGCTTTCAGAATATCAAATACTTTGTCCTCTCAGACGCATCTTCTAATTTGCATGTCTGACCCTGTATGAAATAGGTAGCCCCCAATCCAAGAGAATCGGGTACTGCACTGTATTATCTGTTTTTGTTCATTAAGCGTTAGATGTTTAGGTAATTTACCTATTGCCAAATCATTTTCTATATCAGCATACCATGGGGTTCTAACAGTAACAGCGAACAAATTCTCATCTGGGAAGTGATCTTCGATTGTTGCTGCATCTGTTGGTTTTGGCATTCGTGACAGGAAATCAGCTACAGGGTTCTCTTTTCCAGGTCGATCTTTTATTATGATATCGAATTCCTACAATAAAATCAACCATATTGTTACTCTCCCATTTGTAACAGGTTTATTTGCTAAAAATTTAATGGCAAAGTGATCGGTATATAAAACAACAGGATACCCAGTTATATAATGTCTAAACTTATTTATAGCATGAATTACAGCTAAAAATTCCTTCTCAATCATAGTATAGTTTAATTCTACAGGAGATAGATTTTTGCTAATATAATAGATTGCATATGGTTTCATATCCTCTTCCTACCCAAGCACTACTCCAATGGCTGTGTCTGAGGCATCAGATGAAATTTGGAATGGCAAATCCCAATTTGGGCCCCTCGGCACTAAGACTGTTGATACAATTTTTTTCAGATCCTCGAAAGCATGGTCACATTTATCTGTCCAAATGAAATCAAAATTTCCTGTTAGTGCATATAGAGGTGCAACTATTTGAGAATAATGTTCTATGAATCTTCTATAATAACCGGAGAATCCGAGAAAGCTACGTACCTCTGTTTGTGTGGTAGGAGTAGGTATTAACAAAATTATCTAAATTTTAGCTAGATCTACCTGAATTCTAGCTGTTGAGACCTAAGATGAGTCCTTCGGTCATCATTATATGACACTTTTCATGGCTTAAACAAAGCCTAGTGTCAATACATCTTTGCAACACCTTTTCTAAGTTTTCTAAGGCTGGCTTAAAATCATCTCTGTAAGGTGTGAAGTCATCCATGTATACTTCGAGCCCTTCATTTATTAAATCTAAAAAGATGCTGAGAATGGCCCTCTGAAATGTAGCAGGAGCATTGTATAGGCCAAAGGGTAAGAATCGATAGGCAAATGTCCCCCAAAGACAGGAAAAAGTGGTTTTGTCTTGGTCCTCAGGGGCAATTTGGATTTGATTGTACCCATTGAAGCCATCTAGGAAAGAAAGGAATTTCTTTCCTGCCAATGTGTCTAATACCTGGTCAATGAAGGGAAGGGGAAAGTGGTCTTTCTGGGTTGCTTTATTCAACTCTTGGTAATCTACACATATTCTCCACTTCCCATTCTTCTTTGGCACCACTACTACTGGAGAGACCCACTTGCTATCAGATATTGGGTAAATGAAATTGACATCCAACAGCTTTTGTAATTCAGCTTTCACAATATCTTTAAGGTGAGGGTTTAATCTTCGTTGGGGTTGGCGAATGGGTCTAGCATCTTTTTCTGTATAGATGTGGTGTATACATAACTGGGGGTCAATTCCCTTCATGTATGGATAATCCCATGCAAAGGCTCCCTTATATTTTCGTAATAATTGGACCAACTTCTCTTCTTGTTCAGCAGTCAGGTTTTTGTTAATGTTTAAAGTTTTTCCCAGTTCAATTTCCACAATTTTGCTATTTTAAACAGAGGTAGTTGGTATTGATTGATCATGTATGTCTTTCAGAAGATCTTCTTCTTATTTATTATCAAATATTGCCTTAATCATGTGAAATTTCAGATGGGATCTGACTTTTGGCTTATTGATGAAACTGTTAATAATGTCATCCTCTGTTTGGTCTTTAAAATCGAGGGCATCTTCTATGGTTAATGGTGATCTCATATTTTCCATGAGATATGATACAGTTGTTTCCTTGTTTTTATTATTGATAGGCTTGGTTGGGATGGGGGATATAAAGCTAATTTATTGACATAGTTTCCCCTTGTTATAGTCATGTTGCCTTGTCGGCAGCCAATGTAAGCGTCGGTAGTTTCCAACCAAGGTCTACCTAGGATCAGCAGGTGTCCATCTAGCCGACTCTTTGGGTTGATAATCAGGAATTCAGCAGGGTACTCCCAAGAATCTACAGATACCATTACATCTTGTAGTGTAGCTTCTGGTTTGACTACCGATTGGTCAGCCAATTCCAATAAGGTTGTTGTTGGATCTAATGATGTAATGCCAAGTTTTTGACAAGTGGTGGTTGTTAGGATATTAATTTCAAATCCCAAATCAACTAAGGCATTTTGAAATGATTGCTCATTGATTTGCACCGTCACTATAGGATTTCCTGGGTCTTCATATTTTACAGGTGTTTCCATTCCTGATAATAGGTCAGATAGAGTACCGACAACTTTGACAGTTGGGTTGGTTGTTGTTCTCCTCTTTTTCTTCTTTATACATAATTCCTTGATGGTATTTGCATAAATAGGAATGTCTTGGATAGCTTGGAGGAGAGGGATTTTTATACACAAATTTTTTAATTCTCCCAGAAGATCAAAATCAGGATATTCTATTGGGCAAGGTATGATCAATCATTCTGGGAATGGTGGAGAAGAGGTGGTTGCTTGTTGTTGAGTTTGATGTTGAGTTTGTTGTTGAACCACATTCTCTTTTTGCAATGTTTGTTCTGCAGGTAACGGATCTTCAATTTGAACATTTTTGTCACCCTCTGTTTCTACTATGCGCCCAGATCTCAATTGAAGGTCATTGCACTCCCTCAGTTCAGTTTCTAGTTTTGGTGGTTCCATTATTTGGATAGACTGAACTGGCCTATTGTTTGGGTTTGGGTTGGGTTGGCTAGGAGTTGTGGTCTGAAATTGGTCTGGGGGTTTTGTGGAAATGTATAGGGGGCTGGTAGTGTAGGTTGAGAGAGAGGGATTGTTCTAGCTGGCTGATTTGTAGGTATTTTCCAGTTTGGCTGCCAGGTTTGACTCTGCGAAGTGGAGGGGGACCATTGTGTTGGATAAGCATTGTTTTGCCAAAACGGTGGGCAGAAAGGAAATTTTGGCCAATTAGTTTGGTTTGTTTTATTTGGCCATGGTGATGTAGGAAATGGCTGTTGTGACCAATTGGGGAAAGGTGGTTGATTTTTCCACATTCCATTATATTGCTGAGCATTATTCTGAGGAAACTGAAAAGAAGAGGATGGATCAATTGGCATACCTGTTTGTCATGGCTTCCATTGTCAGCACTGATTAAGTAGGCATACCATTTCTTATTCTTCTTCCGCCTCTTTGTAGACTGCTTTCAATCTAGGGAGTGAGAGTAAACCTTCTGTGGAGTGATATTTTGTGCAGATGGCACAGACTTTGATTATATCAAGCGAGCACTCTTTATGGTTGTGTTTCTTCCTGCACTTAGGACAAAATATTGCCAAGTTTTTTTCTGATTCTGCTTGCTTTTGTTTGGCCTGCATAATGTCGAACTGTGTTGTTAGAGTCCCTAGAATATCAGTTTTAAAATCTTCCAGCATATTTCCAATCTCTGCATGGGTTACACCTTCACTAGAGGTCTTATTATCCCTTGTGATCATGTCACATTCTTCTGATTTTAGCCTTGTTCCACCTCTCGAACTCCTGATACACAAATCAATAATGTTAGCATATATTTACTGATATATATCACCTTTTCCCATAATATTTAATGTTTCAACCCATTGATCCTTCATCCCCCTAATTAATGTAGTTTTCAACACATTATCAGGTAAGGGTAAATATGCATAAGGAGATATTTGGAGGTTGTATTGAAATCGTTCCACATATTCTTCCATAGTTTCATTAGGTTTTATTGTCATTTGAAATATTTCATCTTTTAGTTCCCACGTCCTGCAATAATCCTGATATTTCTTTAGAAACACAGCTTTCATATGATCCCAATAATTTATAACACCTCCACCTAATCCCATAAACCATCGTAAAGCTGCTCCTTTTAATGTGGAAGGAAATAATTTTAATTTTTGTGGATCGGTGGTATAGTCATACCCCCTGCATAATACATTGAATTCAAAGAGAAATGCATCTGGATCTTCTGATGTTAAGCCATGAAATGTAGGAATAGGTTTAAGAGGAATGGCCTTCATAGGTGCATTAACTGCAGTGTCCACAATGGGATATTGTAGTGTGGAAGTTTGTTGAGGTGTTTGCTGGTTTTGGTTCTGGGCCATTTGATCAAATATGTGCCAATATCCTTCTGGGATTTCGAGGGAATTCCTAGGCTGACTAGAACGAATTGGAATGACTTTGACAACACTCCCTTGATCTGGAATAATAAGTGTTCCCTGCTGGCCTACTATCTGAGGAGATTCAGATCATTTGTTTTGAATGATGTTGACAACACTTCCCTTATCTAGGCTGCTCACTATTTGGATTACTTTAAGAGGATATTTTGGTTCTTCTGCTTCCCTTGTTTCCCCTTCTCCTTCCCGAAGATTACTAGAGTTCCCTTCTTGTGGAGAAATTAGGCGAGAATTCTCAATTTCTTGGGAATCTTGCTCAATTCCTTCTGTTTGACTACGTACCTCAGCAAAGGCTACAGATGGTGACTCTGTAGCCTGAAGGGAACTAGTAGGTTGTCTAGAAATAACTTTCCTAGGTCTACTGATGGCTGATATTCAGTTTTCTTAAGGATTTCATCAATGAAAGTTGTTCGCCCAAGGGTCACTGGTCCCTTAGGTTTTTCAAGTTTAGGATGAATTTTGTTTTTTTTAGATTTTCTATTCATTCAAAAAAAAAACAAGCCTTCATTCTGACCTAAAAAAATAATTTACCCAATTCTACTGTGAAGCAGGCCGTGAGCAAGTATGTTTCTTGCTCGGTGCGCAGGTTCTTACCTTCCATGTTTAATACCCAATTCTTCCTAAGAAGAAAAAATAAAATGTGCATCACTCCTTCTAAATGGCATACACTCCCCCCAGCAACGGCACCAAAATGTTGAGGTACAAAAGGTATATTTTTAACACCTATTTATCCTAAATTAATCATCAATCCAGGAACGACTTTTTGTTTCAAGAGTGTACTCTGTATAAGGCTACAATTCAAGCTAAAAGTAATTCTTTGTAAGATGTAGCACAATTTTCTAAATACAAGAGTAAACGGATGCTTGGAAAAGAAATCCAATTACAATAACATGAACTCAAATGCTCCGAAATACAACTATTCACTCAGCAAACATCAATCAAGGATACAGTAGCAATAACTCATTCCTCTAGAAATTGATGCAATTGAAATCAAATTGGAACAAGACAATCAATCTGGGAACGTGGAAGCAATAACCAATGTTCTCTATAGTTGACAGTCCTGATTTAAAGTAATTAAAGGGAAATATAAATTGAACTAAAGTTGTTATTGAAAGTAAACTAGAAAAATTCTTTAAAATAAAACTCTTTGCAATCTGTAAACTAATGAATTGGAAATGAACAGTGCATTGGAATTGAACAACAATGTAAATGAGTAGCAAACTATAACTCAGAAGAATCGAACAAAAAATACTAACTAATGAATCTGAACAGCAGATCTTAACTTAATGGAATCGAATAGAAAATTCTATTAAACACCAAACCCTGTCGACAGCAACTATTGTTAAGCAACAATTCAAAATGAACAGCAATCCAATGGAACAGCAATCAATTGGAACAAAACATCTAATTCTGAACAGCAAAGCTCTGTAAGGTATAACAAGATAAATAATACAAGAATTAAGGTCCTTGTCAAAACGGAACAGCAATGCAATTCATTAACATAACGAAATCAATCAGTAATTCAACAGCAAACCAATTAACTTTATAATGTAATGAAAACCACCACAAACTATCATACGATGATAATTGAAAGATAGAGATACAAACAACAGATCAATCCACTAGGGCCGGGCCCTTAGCACCAGTTAAACACTGTTGGGTTACTGCAGAGCTTGAGAAATGGAACGAGAACATGTCTTTGTATTAATCAAACATAAATAGTGTTTACAACGATCGCTATCTGATTACGAGAGTTAATAAGAAAATGCAGAGTTATACAGAGAATGCTTAATCAATGATTCAACCTCCTAGACCTCTAAAGGCATGGCCTCTTATAACAGTTTCGACGAATAAGACAAGGAACATGATAAGACTGAACAGCGACCCCTCAAGATTGAAATATCCTGAGGGATTCACTCCTTTTCTTTCTTTAGCTAGTGCTTGATCTTATTCGACTGTAGTCATGTTGTTCTCTGTCTTCTCTTAGCTATGCATTCTCATTTCCTTCTCTTTGACTGGATACGGTCTATCACTGGAGGAACAGCAGTTACTCCTGCTTTAGCCTTTCCTTTCGAATAACTGTTTACTCTGTTTGTTTCCTGTTTTTACAATAAAAGGAAATTTTTAGTTACTTTTCACAATAAACACAAGTCTTTGCAATTATACCATAATTATTCAATAAATCACCTTTCTAGAATAAAAGGAGTTATGTTTAAAGAAAAAAGATGAGAAAATGAATGGTGAATTCATACCTTTTCCAGTGCTCAACACTAACAGCTAACTTGACATGAAAAACAGGAAACCTCACTTTCATAGCGTATTTAGTGTAAATCTGGGTGTTTTCGCTACGAAAGTATCAGCAGTTTCGTAGCGAAAAGTGGAATTTCTCAGTGTATTTCACTATAAAACTGTGGTTTCTTGGATAGAACGATCATTTTGGTAGTAAGACCTTGGGAAATGAAAATTGTCAGAAAATTATAAGTGGTGTGACATGAGGGGATTTGAAAGTGAGTGGGTTTAGACCTTAGGGTAATCTTAATAAGAAAAATTTAAAAAAAATTCCTTGGCCAAATAATGAAAAATTAACTCTACAACCCTACCTTTAACACATGAACCTATATGAATTTGTCAAATGATGTTTTATTTTTCTGAGTGATAACAATGGCTCCACATGGGATGGTGTGCCCCAGTGGTACACCAAAGAACCAATACTTCTAGTGCTGCTATCCATCTTCTTGAAAACACAAAAAACTTTGAAATTTGACAAGCTTTCCTTCAAAATCTAATGGCCTTCACCTCGGGCTCAAGCTTGATGGTTTAGCTTGTCATTATTAGTATAAAAACATATAAAATGGAATATATACAATGGAATGAATGATCAGCAAAATTTAAGAAGAGTAGTGCTTCAAAAACCTGCCATTGATAGGCCCTCCAGCACATGGTTGTCCATCCATCTCCTGTAAAATGTAAGTGTTCTCCCCATGAAATGTAGCTACTCTGAATGGACCTTTCCAAATGTTCTCGAACTTACCATGTTTCCCCTTCTCTTCAATCCTGCCCTCCCATTTGAAAACCACATATTGGATTTGAAAAATTTCTTCCTTCACCTTCTTGTCAAATGTCTTCTTGATTATGTTTTGAGATTGTTGATTACTATTATAGACTTCCTCCCTTTTCTCTTGCAAAGCTATCAACTAATTGATCCTTCTCTGAATTTCATTTGGCTCCTCCTCTAATCCTTGCAGTAGTTTCATGATAGGCACTCCCAAGGATGTAGGAAAAATGGCTTCAACTCCATAAACCAACTCATAAGGTGAAGTTCCAATTGACCTCATTATGTACACTCTATCAGCCCAAAGAGCATACTTCAAATTCAAATGCCATGACTTCTTATTTTCCTGCAACACTTTCTTAATAATCCTCACAATGCTCTTGTTAGAAGATTCAGCAAGACCATTCCCTTGTGGATAATATGCAATAGAATGACCAATTGAAATGTGATATTGATGAAAAAAAATAATCAACTTCTTATATTTGAATGCTTTTGCATTATCAATGATGATCTTTATAGGGTAGCCAAACCTAGACAATATATTATTTTCCAAAAATGAAATAACAACAGAATCATTTGCTTGCCTAGTTGGGATTGCTTCAATCCATTTGGTGAAATAATCAGTTGCTGTAAGAATCCAATGATGTTGGACTAAAGATGATGGATGAATCTTACCAATAAAATCTAGCCCCCATTGCTGAAAAGGTGCCTCAACATAGATAGGTATTAAGGGTAAAGGTACAAGCTTCTTCTTACCATAAAAAATCTGGCATTCATGGTAGGCAGCGATATTTTTATAGACATATTTAAACATTGTAGGCCAATAATACCCTGGTCTGAGAATCTTGTTTGTTGTAGCCTTCCAATAATGATGACCTCCACAATCTCCTTTGTGAAACTTCTCAATCAATTTTTCAGCTTCCTCTTCCAGCAAACAATTCAACAAAATACCACTAGTGTCCTTCCAATACAGATTTTTGTCAATGATGCAGTACCTCAAAGACTTTAACTTTACAAACCTCGCCTTAGAATTTTTCAGCTCAACAGGTGCTCTATGATGATGTAAGACAAAAACAATGTCTTTGTACAAATCTGAATTGATGTACTTTTCCTCAATGGGGATCAGCTCTTCCTCTTCATCTGAAATTTCTGAAATTTATGAAATTAAATTCAAGTCAAGATAGTCAAAGTTTGACTATGCCATCAGCTTTTCTAGGCCTTGACCCTTGACCAATTTTGTGGGCTTTATCTCTTCGTCATATCCCAACAATTTAGAAATCCATTTCCCCCTCTTACCATCAAGATCAGCTTGAGTTAGAATGTCTTTCACAACAGCATTAGGAACAAAAGCTATAATATGAGAATGTAGAATGTAAATTCTAAAATATTTGATGGCCTTAACCAAGGCATAAGCTTGCTTGTATAAGATGTTTTACTTCATCTCTGAGTTAGCTAATGTCCTACTAAAAAATGAAATGGGATGCTCAATAACTTGTTGTCCTTTCTGCAATAAAACTCCAACAATTGTATTTTCTGATGCAAATGTAAAAACCAGAAATTCCTTAGAAAAATCTGGGTTGATCAACAATGGTGCTTAGGTGAATGCCTTCTTAATCTCCTCAAATAAGTGTTTTTCTTCCGCTATCCAATTGATGTCAGCTCCTTTCTTCAGCATCTTTGTTATATCCTTTACAACCTTAGAAAAATTGGGAATAAACCTCCTCACAAAATTTACCTTTCCAAGGAAAGACTGAATCTCTTTTCTGCTTCTAGGAAAATCCACTTTTTGAATTTCATTGACCCTGTTTGAGTCAATCTTAATCCCATATTTATAAATAATATGTCCAAGTAATTTACCTGAAGTTATATCAAAAATTCTTTTAGTGGGATTGAGAGAAATTCCAAACCTTTTACACTTCAGCAGAATCTTTTCTAGGTGCTTCAAGTGATCTTCTTCCCTCCTTGAGAAGACTGTTATGTCATCTAGATAGACAACAACCATCTCGTCCTTCTCTTCAGCAAAATCAATGTCCATTTCTCTCTGAAAGGTAGCGCCTGCATTCATCAGACCAAAAGGCATTTTGGCATACATGAATGTGCCCCATGGTGTAGTAAAGGTTGTTTTTTCTTGATCCTCTCGATGCACAAGTATCTGATTGTACCCTGAAAAACCATCAAGAATAGACATCTTTTGTGAACCAACAATGTTCTGAAAAATTTGGTCCATCTTTGGGAGAGGGTAATTGTCCTTCAGAGAGACCTTATTCAAGTTTCTGAAGTCAATATATATTCTGATTTTGCCACTCCTTTTTCTAACTAGAACCAATTTTGCAAGCCACTTTGAGAATCTGATTGGAACAATAATTTTTGCATCAAATATTTTCTTGATTTCCTTCTCAATCAAAGGCATGATAAGTGGATTAATCCTCCTCAACTTCTGCTTGAAAGTATTTTAATTTTCTTTAATGGGAATGGTATGCTGAATGATAGTAGGATCATGTTTCTTCAAATCAGCATAACTCCAAGCAAAAACATGTATGAACCTTTTCATCATCTCAATATATTTTTGTCTCATATCAACTGAAAGAAACTTTGAAATTTTAACCATTTTTGGCATAGCTATTGTACCAAGGTTACAACTCTCTACGTCTTTATCATCAGCTTGTATCCTAGGAGACTTGAACACATCATTCTGATCAAAAAGCTTCTCAAGGGGTATGAGGCCTTTGGGTATAGATTTATTCTTCAGCTGTAACACTTTATAATTTCCCTTAGATTCAACAAGCATGTTTTTCTGATCTACTTGTGTACTTTCAAACTCTTCTTTCAGCTCTATAAAGTTTTTTACTTTTTGGTAGTCCTTAAATAATTGCCAATGGATAATGTTATGAGGGATAGAAGGTATATGACAAACTTCTACCTCATATCTTTCAGTGGAATGAATTGGAATGATAAATAGACTTGCAGAGACAACTAGGGAGTTAGCTACTGAGTTTTGGTCCCTAGTCTTCACTATAAATGAATGTTCTTGAAAATTTTCCAACATGTCCATGACTAAATTTCTACATTCCCTCATTCTCACATCCTTTGTTTGATACACATCCTCAACTTTCTTAATGACTAATTTAGAATATCCAAAAACATAAATCTTTTGAGCACCCATTCTTTTCAAAATTTCTAAGCCCAAAATTAAAGATTCATACTTAGCCATGTTATTTGTGCAATCAGAATTCACTTTGTAGGAAAATAACTTACTTTCATCATATGGACTTGTGATCAAAATTCCTGCTCCTGCCCCCTCTCTTCCTATTGATCCATAAAAATGTAATAACCACCAACCTTCCACCTTCTCCTCACTGATTTGCTAACTTTATGTTTGCTGAATTTTTGTCTGCTAAATTACAGTTTGTTGATTTTATTCCTTTTTTTCATCCTTTGCTTCATCAGTCAACTCATTGAAAAGAATAGCAGATCCAAGTTCAGTATCAAGAGCATAAATTGGAAAGTTTTGAGGTTTATCTTTACTACTTACCATGTAAGCCATTCTTGTTTCTCTATAAAGTCTCTTTTGCTCACAAAAAATAGGAATGCTAGCATAAGTTAGGTCCATTTGCATTGTACCTTTGATCTTTGTTTCCCATGACCTTGATAACAACATGCCAAACTTAGGTGGAATGTCTGCTACCAGAATGTCTGCTACCACAATTTCCATGACCATTGTCTTGGTAGGGACTTACACACCAACAAATTTTATTAAACCAATGCACTGAATGTTGGAAATATTGTCATTGATGGCAAAGGAGGCAGCACTCAGGCAAAAGAGGCACAGCGAAAGCAATAGAGGCAGCAAGAAGAAAGTCAAAATGTAACAGTCATAGAAGCACAGTGAAGAACCGTTATCGAAAGGTAGAGACAGAGGCAGAGCGACAGAAGCAGCAGAGGCAGAGGAAGAGGCTAAATGACAGAGGCAGAGAGCCGTTACAAAATTCCGGGAATCGTACACTCCAACCGGCGTTATACATATAATACATAATCCTTATTCTGGGAATCGCTTAACTCCAGTGGCAATGCAATGCATATAATACAGAACCGTATTCCAGGAATCGCACACTCCAACCAGCATTATATAACACAAATATTATTCCGGGAATCACCTACCTTGATGGAGGATACATATATATATATATATATATATATATATATATATATATATATATATATATATATATATATATATATATATATATATATATATATATATTCATCATCTTACATATAAATGCCGTGCATTACGTATGTTGCAAAGGACCAAGGCATATATATTATGTTATATAAGTGGAGCGCATAAAACAAAGTTTATAAGGTGGGACCCCTCCCCAATCGCAATCGGAGATCGCAAGGGCAGCAGAACATGTAACCAACAGGAAGTTGCGATTGCGATTTAAGTTCGGATCCGACGGGTCTATAAATCATGGTTAACATATATTTGAGTTCCAGGTCTAATCGCATCGGCACTGGTCAATCGCATCAGAAAATACATGAGTTGCGATTGCGATTGGAAGTCCAGACCCGATGGAGGTATGAATTATAATTCAAACGTGTTTGAAGTCCTTTCCCAATCGCATCGGCAAAATACAATGAACAGTGGCCAATCGCAACACATATTACAATACTTGCGATTGCGATTAAGAGTTCGGACCCGATGGGTGTATTAACGATGGTTTATATATATTTGAATTCTGGCTAATCGCATCAGAGATTATAAGAGCGTCGGAACATATATTAAATGACTTGTGATCGTGATTGAAGCCTGGACTCGATGGGCTTATAAACCATGAGTAACAAGTTTTTGAAGTCCGACATGATCGCATCGAAACAACCCAATCGCATCGGAGAAAATCTGGTAGCGGATCACTTGCAACTAAAATTCGCGATTGCGATTGAAGCCCAGACCCGATGGGCTTATTAACTATGATTAACAAGTGTTTGAGTTCCAGTTCTAATCGCAATCGGAAATTTGTGAAGGCACTGTTATATATAAATATATATATATAAAGTTGTTGCGATTGTATTGAAAAGTGTCGCGTGGTCTGTGGACCCACGGGCCTCGGCTTAAGGTGGAGGGCGATTATTAATATATGACTGTGATATATGTCTGTTCCGCTTGCAGAATGTTCCACATCAACAAGACACTAATATCATAAAAGGGATTGGAGTTCCTCCAGATTTACAGTCAGCAGATATAAAAGGAACAGTTACACGCATGCAACAGTTACACCACAGCAGAGGACAGAAAAGACAAAGACACAGTCAGAGAAAAGACAAGTGCGCAGCAAGCCAAGAGACAAAACGAGTGAGCTGGAGTTCTCATTCAAATTTGAATGTAAATGTTTTATTTTGTTGTGATGCATTGGCAAGTCTCCCGAAGAGAGCAAATATCCCACTGTATTATTAAAATAAGCACCTACAGTTACATTTTTCTGAGTGAGCTGAAAAGAGATGAGAAGGCAGAAGGCAAAGAGACATGGCTATCCATTTCAAATTCCCAGTGGAATACAAACAGCCATGAAGCTATTTTTGTATAAAACAGGGTAATATCCAAGGGGAGAGAGGTTGACGAAAAAGGAGTGAGAGAAGAAGAGAGTATGCAGCAGAATTAAAGAGAGTTGAAGAAAATAAGAAAGCTGCAAGAAGAATGTGAATAAGGAGGAGATGAGCAAAGAAGAAGAAGGGGTTGAGCAGAGATGATGCAGGTCTGATATAAGAGTTGATGAACAACAGAGAAGAAGGTACAAAACAGAGCTGATATCCAAGGTAAATCAGCAAGTGTTTTTCTTTTGAAAGAGTAAGGAGGTTGGAGCTTCCCTATCAAGTTGTAGCTTGATAGATGTCAGTTGTAGCTGACTGAGGTAGGAGCCTCCTGTAGGTTGGTGCCTGCAGAAAATAGATGGGAGTTGGTGCTTCCACATCAAGTTGTAGCTTGATAAAATGTCAGTTGTAGCTGATTGAGGTAGGAGCCTCCTGTAGGTTGGTGCCTGCAGAAAATAGATGGGAGTTGGAGCTTCCTTGCAAGTTGTAGCTTGCAGAATTGAGGTTGGAGCCTCCTGTAGATTGGTGCCTGCAGAAAATCAGTGGTGAGAGGGAGTTGGAGCTTGCCTTTGCATCACAACAATAATAAGATGTGGTTTTTTCCCTTTATGGGTTTCCATGTATATCTGGTGTCTATGTGCATGATGTCTATGTGTTGATATGATATATCTATTCTGCTAATACTTGCTGCTAACATATTAAGACTGCTGGTACATTATCTAATCTTCTTATTAATTGCTACTCATAAATAAAGATTGCTCACACATTATGTTGATCATGAAATGAAGGTGTTAATAAAGTAAAATAAGTTTTAAAGGAAAATTTTTAAAGGTCCATGAATGTGTTAAACTGATTCACCCCCCCCCCCCTCTCAGTTTAACTAAGAGTTCAACAATTGGTATCAGAGCAGGTTCCTTGTATATCAGTCTTACAACTGAAAGGAGATCCTAGGCTCTCAAGATGGCAAGTCAAGAAGGAAGCTCAACCAATAAAGCCCCTTTCTTTACAGGTGCAAATTATGCCTTTTGGAAAATAAGAATGAAAGCTTATATAATGTCTTTAGGATTAGAAGCTTGGGATGCTGTGGAAATTGGATATGTCACAAAGTCAACTGATACAGAGAAAGAAGCTGAAGAAAGCTTTGTAGCTAATGAAAAAGCAATGAATGCAATCTTAAATGGACTATGTGAAGCCGAGTTTATCAAAATAATGCACAGTACGACTGCCAAAGATATGTGGGACACTCTAGAGAATATCCATGAGGGAAATAAAAAGGTTAAGACTGCCAAACTTCAAGTATATAGAGCCCAGTTTGAAAATTTAAAAATGAATGATGATGAAGATGTTGGCAGCTTCTTCTTAAAAGTTGCAGAAATTGTTGACAGTATGAAAGCTCTTGGAGAAACAATACCAGAAGGTATAATTGTACAAAAGATTCTAAGATCTCTTCCATCCAGATTCAATCCCAAGGTGTCTGCAATAGAAGAAACAGCTGATTGGGAGACCTTGACCATGAACCAACTACTAGGAAATCTTAAAGCATATGAGATGAGGCTCCCACAGAAGAAGCCAAGTACAAGGGAGGCAGCATTCAAAACAGAAAAGAAGAAAGAAGAAAAGGAAGACATATGCTCCTGCTCTGATGAAGAAGAGGCTAAATTTGTCAAGAAATTGGATAGAGGATCAGGTAGATACAAAGGTAAAATTCCTTTTAAATGCTTTAACTGTGGAAGAGTTGGACATTATGCTGCTAGATGTCCTCACAAGAAAGTAAGAAATCAAGCTCAAGAATCAGAGAAAGACACATCAAAGAATTGGCAGAAAGGAAAGAAACTCAGCAGAAAATCCTTCTATGCTCAGCAAGACAGCAATGCATCTAAAGACTCAGATGAACTCTCAGGAGAAGAGATAACCTCTGAATTTTTATTAATGGCAATAGAATATCTTGAAGGACTCTTGCTAGAAGAAGAAGAAGAAGGGGAAGTCGATCTTGAGGGGGAGCTAAGAAGTGCTCTGGAGGAGATTGACAGACTCAAACTAAAATGCAGAAAACAAAAAGAGATTCTCCTCAAATGTGTGAAAGAAGAACAAAATTTAGAAGTCCTCATGCAGCTGAAGGTAAAGCTTGAAGAAGCCAAAAAGATAGAAGATATATTACTTCAGCAAAGCAAAGATAAAACTCGAGAACAAGAGAAGCTAGAAGAAGAAATTCTGTGTCTGAGAAGGAAATTAGAAAGTGCTCAACAGAAAGTTTCTATATACCCTTCTCAAATGACAAGTTCTAGTAAGTTGAATGAAATCTTGGATGCTCAAAGATCTCCTCTAATAAAAACTGGGATAGGCTATGAAGGAGAATCAAGTAAAGGCAAAGAAAAGGAAAACAAAAATATATTTTTTGTGAAAATAAAGAAGGTGAATAAATGTGACTTGGCTTTAACTGCTCAAGATTTGAAGAGTCAATGGTATTTGGACAGTGGCTGCTCTAAACACACGACAGGAGACAAAAACAAGTTTTTAACTCTTGACGAAAAGAAATCGGGCAATGTCACTTTTGGAAATGACAAATTAGGAAAGATCAAGGGAAAAGGCTCAGTCAGCATAGACAATGGCAGAGGAAAGGCCCAAGATGTATTATATATAGATGGGATGAAAGCAAATTTACTGAGTATCAGTCAAATGTGTGATAAAGGCTGTGAAGTTCTCTTTAGAGCACAAGATTGTGTAGTCAGATCAAGCACAATAGGAAAAACTCTGCTCAAAGGTGTTCGAACAGAGAGTAATGTGTACATAGTGAAAGAGGAGGATGAAGCCTGCCATCTCAGCAAACTCGAGGAGTCATGGTTATGGCATAGGAGATTAGGACATCTCATCTTTGACCATATCATTAGACTGAGCAAGAAGAAAGTTGTCAGAGATATGCCAGAAATAAAAAGGCCCTCAAACACAATATGCAAATCTTGTCAGTTGGGAAAACAAACTCACACATCCTTTAAATCTAAAGAAGAGTTATCAACAAGAAGACCACTGCAACTTGTGAACATGGATCTGTGTGGACCTGCAAGAACTAAAACACCAAGTGGAGAGTCCTACTTTATGCTGATAATAGATGATTTCTCCAGAATGACATGGGTTTCTTTTCTCAAGAATAAATCGGAAGCTCTAGACAAATTCAAAACATTTAAAGCATTAGCAGAAAATCAGACAGGATGCAATCTGAAATGCATCAGATCAGACAGAGGAGGTGAATTCACTGATTATGACTTTGCATACCTATGCAATGAACATGGCATAAAACAACAATTTACTATTGCAGGGACACCTCAGCAGAATGGAGTAGCAGAGAGACAAAACAGATCTGTTCAACAAATTGCCAGAGCCATGATGCAAGAGAATAATATTGCTCAAACCTTCTGGGCAGAAGCAGTGCACACAATAGTACATATCCTTAATAAAGCTCACTTAAGGCCAAGCGGTGACAAGACTCCCTATGAACTATGGCATGGAAAGCCAGCCTCAATCAAACATTTCAGAATCTTTGGAAGCAAGTGTTACATAAAGAATAATGATGAAAATCTTGGCAAATTTGATGCAAGAGCAGATGAAGGGATATTTCTAGGATATGCCTCCAAAAGCAAAGGGTATAGGTGCTACAACAAGACCCTTCGGAAGATAGTTGAAAGTATTGATGTGAGATTTGATGAAGAACTTCCAAAAAATACTAGAGATACAGACTGTTGCAGTACATCAGACAACAATGAAGAAGAAGACCAGAATGATGATGAAACCAGAAAGACAACAGAAGATGCAGATCTGAGCTCAAAAACCCCCTCAAGATACACTCAGAAGAATCATCCTGAAGATCAGATCATAGGAGACAAGAAAGCAGGAGTCCAGACAAGAAGGCAGCTAACAGAACAAACAGAAGAAGTTTACATAGCCATGTTATCACAAATAGAGCCAAAGAAATTTGAAGAAGCCAGCAAGGACAAGTATTGGATAAAAGCAATGAATGAAGAATTGGACCAAATTGAGAAGAACAATACCTAGGAACTAGTTCCTAGACCTATTGAGAAAAATATCATTGGTTCAAAATGGGTATTCAAAAACAAAATGAATGAGCAAGGACAAGTAATCAGGAATAAAGCTAGGCTGGTCTACAAAGGATACTCACAAATACAAGGACTTGATTATGATGAAACATTTGCCCCTGTAGCCAGAATGGAAGCTATCAGAATGTTCCTGGCATTTGCATGCTATCAAGATTTCAAGGTATATTAAATGGATGTAAAATCTACTTTTATTAATGGTGATCTAGAAGAAGAAGTGTACATGGAACAACCAGAAGGTTTCTCATTGACAGATAAAGAAGACTATGTATGTAAATTGAAAAAGGCCCTATATGGACTGAAACAAGCTCCTCGTGCTTGGTACTCAAGACTGGATAAATATTTGCAAAAACAGGGTTTTAAAAGAGGTGGAGTAGACAACAATCTATACATAAAAGCACATGAAAATGAACTCCTAATTGTTGTTGTATATGTTGATGACATTATGTTTGGAAGCAACAGAGATGAGCTAGCAAAAGGATTTGCAGAAGAGATGAAATCAAAGTTTGAAATGTCCATGATTGGAGAGCTCAGTTTCTATTTAGGACTTCAAATTCAGCAAAGGAGCACAGGTACTTTCATCTCACAAGAAAAATACCTAAAAGAAATGCTGAAAAAATTCAAAATGGAAGATTGCAAACCTGTGTCAACTCCCATGACCACAGGTTGCAAGCTGTGTGCTGATGATGGGTCTGCTGATATAGATCAAAAACTCTACAAATCCATTATTGGAAGTCTATTGTACCTGACTGCATCAAGACCAGACATCATGCTAGTAGTAGGACTAGTGGCTAGATATCAAGCAGCACCTAAACAAAATCACCTTCTTGCAGTCAAAAGAATATTCAGATATCTACAAGGAACAACACTGTATGGACTTTGGTATCCTAAAAGCAAAAAATTCACTTTATCAGCATACACAGATGCAGATTGGGCCAGCTGTGTGGATGATAGGAAGAGTACAAGTGGAGGTGCATTCTATCTAGGAGAAAGTCTGGTGGCATGGCTAAGCAAGAAACAAACATCCATCTCTGTCTACAGCTGAAGCATAATATATAGCAGCAGCAGCATGTTGTACACAAGTCATGTGGATGAAGCAAACTCTTCAAGACATGAAGGTAAGCATTGATGAACCTATTTCAATCAAATGTGATAATACAAGTGCTATAAGTATATCTAAAAATCCTGTACTTCACTCAAAAACTAAACACATTCCAATCAAGTATCATTTTCTACGTGAACAAGTGGCTCAGAAGATAGTAAAACTGGAGTATGTACCAACAAAAGAGTAGACAGCAGATATATTTACTAAACCACTTGCCAGAGAACCATTCGAATATTTGAGAGACAGACTAGGGGTAGTATCTATAGATACTATTCTCTAATATGAAGAGAAAGTATAGTCTCAGGGGGAGAACAAAACGAAGATATCATTCCAGGGGGAGAACAACCAGCAAGATAAGCATAAAACAAGTCCACAGGATCAACATTATCAGTATTATCATCATTATCAATAGTATCAGCATTCAGAAGCAACAAGAACCTTTCAATCGTAAAATGCATATTACAGGCACTACAAATGAAACACAACTATAAAACATATATCGGCTCACTATACCAAAGTGTTCTCTCAACAAGTTTCATACATCACTCTGGAGCAGCATAGTCCAATTTCAGCAGAAGAGGACCTAAACGTAACTCAGAGAAAGGAAATGCAATGACAAAAACCATACAGAGAGATGAGGCGTCGTCCTTTTCCATTGATGTCAAAGGGGGAGGAAGAAAAAACAACAGGAGGAAGAGCAGGCAAACAGGAAGAGCAAGCAACAAGAGAAAGAGAAAGCAAACAGAGAAAGTGGATTTCCATCAATGCCAAAGGGGGAGACTGTTGGAAATATTGTCATTGATGGCAAAGGAGGCAGCACTCAGGCAAAAGAGGCACAGCGAAAGCAATAGAGGCAGCAAGAAGAAAGTCAAAATGTAATAGTCATAGAAGCACAGTGAAGAACCGTTATCAAAAGGTAGAGACAAAGGCAGAGCGACAGAAGCAGCAGAGGTAGAGGCAGAGACTAAGTGACAGAGGCAGAGAGCCATTACAAAATTCGGGGAATCACACACTCCAATCGGCGTTATACATATAATACATAATCCTTATTCCGGGAATCGCTTAACTCCAGCGGCAATGCAATGCATATAATACAGAACCATATTCTGGGAATCGCACACTCCAACCGGCGTTATACAACACAAATATTATTCCGGGAATCGCCTACCCCGATGGAGGATACATATATATATATCCATCATCTTACATATAAATGTCGCGCATTACGTTTGTTGCAAAGGACCAAGGCATATATATTATGTTATATAAGTGGAGCGCATAAAAAAAAGTTTATAAGGTGGGACCCCTCCCCAATCGCAATCGGAGATCACAAGGGTAGCAGAACATGTAACCAACAGGAAGTTGCAATTGCGATTGAAGTTCTGATCCGACGGGTCTATAAATCATGGTTAACATATATTTGAGTTCCAGGTCTAATCGCATCGGCACTGGTCAATCGCATCGGAAAATACATGAGTTGCGATTGCGATTGGAAGTCCAGACCCGATGGAGGTATGAATTATAATTCAAACGTGTTTGAAGTCCTTTCCCAATCGCATCGGCAAAATACAATGAACAGTGGCCAATCGTAACACATATTAAAATACTTGCGAATGCGATTAAGAGTTCGGACCCGATGGGTGTATTAACGATGGTTTATATATATTTGAATTCTGGCTAATCCCATCGGAGATTATAAGAGCGTCGGAACATATATTAAATGACTTGAGATCGTGATTGAAGCCCGGACCCGATGGGCTTATCAACCATGAGTAACAAGTTTTTGAAGTCCGACATGATCGCATCGGAACAACCCAATCGCATCGGTGAAAATTTGGCAGCGGATCACTTGCAACTAAAAGTTGCGATTGCGATTGAAGCCCGGACCCGATGGGCTTATTAACTATGATTAACAAGTGTTTGAGTTCCAGTTCTAATCGCAATCGGAAATTTGTGAAGGCGCTGTTATATATAAATATATATATAAAGTTGTTGTGATTGTATTGAAAAGTGTCGCATGGTCTGTGGACCCACGGGCCTCGGCTTAAGGTGGAGGGCGATTATTAATATACGACTGTGATATATGTCCGTTCCGCTTGCGGAATGTTCCACATCAACAAGACACTAATAGCATAAAATGGATTGGAGTTCCTCCAGATTTACAGTCAGCAGATATAAAAGGAACAGTTACACGCATGCAACAGTTACACCACAGCAGAGGACAAAAAAGACAAAGACACAGTCAGAGAAAAGACAAATGTGCAGCAAGCCAAGAGACAAAACGAGTGAGCTGGAGTTCTCATTTAAATTTGAATGTAAATGTTTTATTTAAATTTATATTGTTGTGATGCATTGGCAAGTCTCTGGAAGAGAGCAAATATCCCACTGTAATATTAAAATAAGCACCTACAGTTACATTTTTCTGAGTGAGCTGAAAAGAGATGAGAAGGCAGAAGGCAAAGAGACATGGCTATCCATTTCGAATTCCCAGTGGAATACAAATAGCCATGAAGCTATTTTTGTATAAAACAGAGTAATATCCAAGGGGAGAAATGTTGATGAAAAAGGAGTGAGAGAAGAAGAGAGTATGCAGCAGAATTAAAATAGTTGAAGAGAATAAGCAAGCTGCAAGAAGAATATGAATAAGGAGGAGCTGAGCAAAAAAGAAGAAGGGGCTGAGCAGAGATGATGCAGGTCTGATATAAGATTTGATGAACAACAGAGAAGAAGGTACAGAACAGAGCTGATATCCAAGGTAAATCAGCAAGTGTTTTTCTTTTGAAAGAGTAAGGAATTTGGAGCTTCCCTATCAAGTTGTAGCTTGATAGATGTTAGTTGTTGCTGACTGAGGTAGGAGCCTCCTGTAGGTTGGTGCCTGCAGAAAATAGATGGGATTTGGTGCTTCCACATCAATTTGTAGCTTGATAAAATGTCAGTTGTATCTGACTGAGGTAGGAGCCTCCTGTAGGTTGGTGCCTGCAGAAAATAGATGGGAGTTGGAGCTTCCTTGAAAGTTGTAGCTTGCAGAATTGAGGTTGGAGCCTCCTGTAGGTCGGTGCCTGCAGAAAATCAGTGGTGAGAGGGAGTTGGAGCTTGCCTTTGCATCACAACAATAATAAGATGTGGTTTTCTCCCTTTATGGGTTTCCACGTATATCTGGTGTCTATGTGCATGATGTCTATGTGTTGATATGATATATCTATTCTGCTAATACTTGTTGCTAACATATTAAGACTGTTGGTGCATTATCTAATCTTCTTATTAATTGCTGCTCATAAATAAAGATTGCTCACACATTATGTTGATCATGAAATGAAGGTGTTAATAAAGTAAAATAATTTTTAAAGGAAAAAGTTTTAAAAGTCCATGAATGTGTTAAACTGATTCACCCCCCCCCCCCCTCTCAGTTTAACTAAGAGTTCAACACTGAACTCTTTTTGAATCAAAGGAAAACAAATCCTTATATCATCTAGTAATTTCCAACCCCATTCATTCCATGATTACCTTCGGCATAATATTGTGAGAGGCTCCTGAATCCAACATGCCATTATGCAATGTCATGTCATGAATGCTTAGGCTAACATAAAAAGGAGGCACCTCCTCATTCTACTCATCCTCTAATCTTGGACCCAAGTATATGGTTGGATGATCTTCTTGAACATTTAGAATATTAGCAGCTCCTAGTTGGGAATTATCATTTTCACAATCTTACTTCTATATTCATTTACCTTAAGAATTTCTCCAAAAGGTACTGGGATTTTGATCTGAGAGATCTCACTCTCCAAGCTAAAAACAGAAAAATATTTTTCAGTCCCTTTTTCAGGAGGAAGAGGCGGTGTTTCTCTCCTAACCTCAACAGCCTTGGGGGCATATTTTTTGGGTTGTGTCTTATTTGTAGTAATTGGTACATTTCTGTTTCTAAGGTTGTATTGTTTCTGCATCTCTAATATTGCATGTTTATACCCTTTAAGATAATCGGACGGTTCCTCGCCCTTGTTTATATCATGATCTGACTCATCAAGTTCCTCCTTAGTTAAAAACATCCCTGACATGTTTTCATCTAAGAAATGAATTGATTCTTCTTGTACTTCAGGTTCATCTTCCTCATAAACTAATTTTTGCTGAAAAGGAGGCCTTACTTGAGGGTTAGGTGGTTGATTTTTGTTTTCCCTTGGCCTTTTCTAGTTTTGAGGTCTTCTGAATTGAGGATTTCTAAACTGAGGTTCATGTTGTGCAGGAGGAGCAGAGGCATTACCAAGGGCAAGCCTATCCATCAGTTTTTCCATTGTCTTCATCATGGAATCAAATTTTTCATCAGAGGTGGAAGGCTTATCTTCTTCTTTCAAATTAGTCTTACCCATCTTTGACTTTTTTGTTGCTATCATATTGAACTCCATTTTCACTGCATCATTTTTCATTTTAGAAAGTGAAGGGGATTCTCTCTCTCTCAAAATTATATAAAATTCATAATCAAAAGCTTCAGTATATCTCAGCTGAGCTGCTCCTGGAGGAGGCTTGAGATGGGCATGGATTGAGTCATACACTTTGTTAAATCTCTTTGAAAAGTTTTGAACAGTTTCATCAACAGCTCTCTTCAAACTATTATACTCAGTGAGGGCTTGTACAGGGTTGGTTCTATTTCCCCACTTCCTCAAAAATCTATCTTCAAATTCATTCCAATTATGTAGGCTTCCAAGAGTAAGGGATTTGAACCACCTCTGTAATATTCCAAAATTGAAATAGTAGCAATACAAGACATAATAATGTAAAACACAACAACTATGAACATACCATAATATGGATCAATATGCAGCCATCATTTTATTCATATATCAGAAACAATATAAAAAAATATCTTGAGGGTCAAGCCACTCAAGCAATAAGAACAAGTCTCCCATGGTCATATTAATAAGCACATTAGTTGTTGCTACTGTATAGAATGTTGTAAAGCAGTGACAGCACTATCTATATCAGTGTAGCTACTATTGTAAACATACATTGATGGAATATTGCTGATAGATACAAAATAAATGCCCAGAAAGGAAGATATGTGCTCTAATACATGATTTCTAGCCAACCCAGAAAATTTTGCTAGAAATACCAAAAAAAAATATACAATGTGACAAATAACCCTAGGGTTGATATGTCACTGCAATCTGGAACTAAATATAATGAGGCTATGATAGCTCTGAAATGATAATGTCCTCCTCCAATGGTATTTCTCAATAGAAGGTTGATCCCTTTATTCAAAAATAGACCCTCTTGATGAGCTCAATGAACCCTCTCGGTAACTTCCACTACAAATAACACAGATCTGGAATGAAACTGTGTTGTGAGGGAAGGTAGATGATTGGCCTAATGCCAAAATTATATAAATATTCCCAGGGACCCTCCTTGTTGATCCTCCAATGGATAGGCTACCTCTCCACTGAAAAACAAGCCTAGAATTGGCTCTATATGATCCTCCTTTGCTGCACCCTGCAACACAACCTAGCTCTAAACAAAAACTGCATTGTAGCTCAAGGAGGTAGCTTGGAAAGAATGCTAGAATGAGTAAATGCAGTCCTATGAACCTCTCTTTACTTGAGGATGAGGTAGGGATTCCCAATCAGGAACACCCTTGTGTTAAACAACACAACAATCTCAACTAAACAGTTGAAGAATGAAAGAAGTCTAAATAGACCACATACAAAATAATAATAATAAAAACATGAATAAAAATGGCTGCCATCCCCTCCATATATAGTGTGTGAACCTTCTCACATTGGGTCCCATCCATAAATTCCACTAAGCTCATGCAAGTTGTCCTCCACTAAAACTACGTTGTCTCATCATAAATGCCACTCCTTCATGACATCATTGTTGATTTGGTCAAAGTTGACCTATTCAACATGTATCCCCTCCAATTCAAACCCAAAGGTTCTTAATCCAACTACTTATTCTTCCTCCTTTCACATTAGGAGTGTTATTATTCCTTCTAAGAATATTTATGGGCCTCCCTACCCACTTATTCACCTACCTAGTGATAAAACAAACTATAATATTCCATTTAGCTGAAGGTTAAATTTTTGGAATATTACAGTCCTCCCCTCCAAAATTTTGCTTGTCCTCAAGCAACTGCAAGGATATGGAAAAAATATTCCTCCCTCCTCTTATAGCCTCCTCATCAAATAGTCCCCACCACTACTCAAAATAAACTGCAATACATCTTCCCCCCAATGGTTCCTCCCAAGTATGCAAAACCGAATGGCTCACATCATGAGAAAGTGGAAGGTGTAAGTGGAAACCTTCTTGCTGTCCAATGGCCTCCCCAAGGTAGGTGAGATTATGAAAATTGGGGATCTCCATCCCAATAAGAGACTCGCATACCCATGTTATCATCCAAATGAAATGATCCATCCTAGGTAGCTCATCAAAGAAATCCTCAACACCCGATTCATGCAATGTATTGGGGTTGTATGGAGAGATTAGAATTTTCCACCCATGTTGTTTCTCTCTCCATTTATGATATGTATGGGGTTGCTTCTGATCTTGGGCTGAAATATTATGGTCTCCAAGAATGTCCCAAGTTACCCTACCAATCATAACACCCATGAAGTGCCTCTCCCAAAAACTCAAGTTCTTCAAATGGCTCCTCCCACATGAAGACAAGAGATGTAATGTGGAAATCATGGCTTACCCATTGTTCCTCCTAAAACATGAAAAATATGAAGTATGGAGAATCATACTCCCAATGGGCACCTCCAACTCTTGTTCCATCCTCCCAGCAAATCTTCCCATAAGAATGAGAACATCATCAATATATGGAAGAAAAAACAAATAAAAACAAGTTTCCATATGACAATCGGGAGGTGGATCATAGTCCCACATGTGGAACCAACGTAGTGCATCCCTTGCCTGCCTCAAAAAAAATTATAACAAGTGTCTTTTCAGCCACTTGTTTGCTGCCACAATCATCCTACAATATAGGATCATAAAAGTAAAATTTGGTGCCAATGGTGCACACCAAGAATCATGTGGCATCTCCCAAAAACCACCAATATAATGGCCAACATCAATGCTGCAAATGGCCTCAAGTACATCAAAATACAATATAAAAGAAGGAATGATCCTCCTTGGTACAATACGCTACTCACAGAAGTTAGAGGAGTACAAATCATAATGCATATATGTATATCTTCTACTATGTACTTTGGTCATTGAGTTGAAATGGCTCAACTGAAAGTTTTCCCTCACTCTCAATGATTAGGGAAGTGGTTGTGACAACCTCTCCATGATCACCTAGGCTATGCATCTCTCCATATGCTGATATACATCCTACTGGATGCCCTCCCAAGTGAACTTCTCCATCAATGAATGCTATGAATCAAAGTGCATTGAAAGAAAGTCCACATGTGCTGCATGTAACAACTTCTCCTTGAGCTCAGAAGCTCTAGTCAAGAAGACTCTTCCATAATAGTATATGACCCCATAATCCACCATGTATCTATCATATTCCCCTGGGTCATCAAGAATCATGCAAGCAGCAAGATCCTTGGAGTACTCTACCAAAAGTTGAGACCTCCAATATAGATCAATCCTCCTAAGAGACAGCGTTGAAGATCTGAAATGTGAAGCTCCCCACATGCTGCTATCTTTTCCTGTGACATCCCTAATCCCAAATTCATCCTCCAAAGTGTTTCCATTCCCATCATGTGTTGGCAATATTATGCAGAGTGTTGTCCTTGATGGCAACCCACTTGATGAAGATGATGGAAACCTACGTAATGAAGTTGTTCTTGATGCTTGATGAGTTTATTAATGATGTAAATCTTATGTTCTACAAGTAGCTCAGAAGTACCATAGAAAGAAATATCAGTAAGGGCCAGAACAATGATGAAAAGTGTGTGACACAAAGCATACGTGGGTTTGTTTAGGGGAAGTAGCGTATGCACGCGGAAAAGTATGTGCCAAGTCGCGTATGCTTAATTGCGCTCTAAATTAATAAAACCAGGGGTTACTACCATGGTATTGATCCATTGTATTGAGCGCTGGATTGTCTATGTGATCCCGTCCAGGAATACCATCAGAATTTGTGTGGTTTTGGCTCAAGGTATTGTCAAAGGCTAGATCTATTTAAGGAGAAGAAATGCATTGTGCAATGGGGGTGCATGAGTCTGGGTTTGAATGTATACTTCACTCTGAAGTATGTCTGAATGGAAAGGGTAACAGTTTGATGATAGATATGAATCTATGATGCACCTATGAAGAAAATGATGAAGAGGGATCTCTAGATCTGAAATGTATATGTATCTTCTATATCTGTTTATGGAATGATTAGATCTGTGATCTGGCGAATCTGTGTTGAAGTAAAGAATGAAGATTTGAGTTGTTCTGGAGAGTTGTACTGCCCTAAAATGTCTGAAGAGATATACGCAGGTTCGTCGAGGAGAAAGCACGTATATACATGGCTTGTATTTAGAAAAAGCACATATGGGAATTGAAGTCAGCTCTGAAATGCGTGCAGATGTATACATTGGTTGGTATTTGTGAAAGCGCGTATATACGCAGGTTCAGTGAAGCAAAAGCGTGTATGTAATTTAGGGTTTGCTAAAGTATGTGGTATGAAATGTCTGATCTGTTCTGTTGTTTTATTGTTATCTATCAATGATGATCTGGGTTGTTCGATATTTATTATGCTGCTATAGAGCAAGTTTATGGTTTGATGAATGTTCCTTGAGCTTAATTGTGTGGGTTGGATCCAGTATGAAAATTGATGAAACGTGGTCCACAAAGGTGCTGAAGGTTGAAGCCTTTAGTCAGGGGGTTGTAGCTCCCTTCCAGGAGAGGCTGGTAAACGAGAGCAGGGGGTTGTAGCTCCCTTCCAAGAGAGCAAGGGGGGGTAAACGATGGGGTGGGGGTTGTGAGCCTTCCGGTGAGAGGTCGGTAAATCCAGAAGGTTGTAGCTCGTAGGTGGTGCCCTGTTGGTATGAGTCCGCTAGTACATGGTTGTAAGATGTTTTCTCTATAATAAAATATTGAAGGCCGAGACAATCTGGGCAGTTTGTGGTTTTCTCCCGACTCTGGGTTTTTCTCCCGACTTGGGTTTCCACCTAAAATCCTGGTGTTCATGTGCGTTTCTTATGTGTGATGGTTTATTCTGTTATTACTACACATGCTTACTGTTAACTAAATATCTGATGAATGAATGATGCATAGACCTAAGTAAAGAAATAAATGCATAATAAGATCTTTGTGTATACGCGAGTTTTATGAAGGATATCCATGTTTATTTGCGAGTTGGGCTCAGTGAAGTAGCGTATGGGGCTTAGTGAATGAAAAAGTAAAAATTTTTGAGTAAGTCCAGAACACTGATTCACCCCCCCCTCTCTCAGTATTTTTCCCAACAATTGGTATCAAAGCAGGTCCTTCTGCAGAATCTTGATCGCTTGAAGGAGATCCGTCGCAATGGGAAGTCATGAAGGGATAATTTCTATAAGGCCACCTCTATTCAATGGAAATAATCTGTTATTCTAGAAGATATGAACAAAAGCATATCTGCAAAGTCTTGGTGCAGAAGTATGGGCAATCGTGGAAGGAGGTTATCAGTATTCGGCAAGTATTCCTACTGATGCAGCAGAAAGGAAGAAATATGAAATCAATGCCAAAGCATTCAATGTCTTATTAAGAAGCATGTCTGAACCAAAATTTGCTAAAGTGATGCAGCTAAATTCAGCAAAAGAAATATGGGACAAAATCATTCTGAGCTATGAAGGAGATACAAAGGTAAAAAGTGCAAAACTCCAAACTCTCGGAATTGAATATGAAAATTTAAGGATTCATAGTGATGAGAGTATTGCCAGTTTCTTTTTACGTCTACATGATATTGTAAATCGTATGAGAATTTTGGGTGAAACCATAACCGATACTACTCGTGTGGAATTTAAGATCTTTGACTTCAAAATTTAGCCAAAGTATCAGCTATTGAAGAAAGGAAAGATCTGCAAACTCTTACTATTGTTCAACTACATGGTATTCTGACTACTTATGAAATGAGACAAGGAGGTCCCCATCAAATCAAAGAAGTTGCTTTTAAGGCGTGTGCAAAAGGAAAAGAAAAGGAAGCTGTCAAGGAATCAAGTTATATATCAGAAGAAGAAGAAGCAAGTTTTGTAAGGAGACTCCAACCAGGTACTGGAAGATTCAAAGGTAAGCTACCCTTCAAGTGTTTTTCTTGTGGGAGAGTTGGTCATTATGCTGCTAAATGTCCCTATGAAGAAAATCATGAAAAAGGGAAACAATTTTAAAAGAGAAAGAGTTATTATACAAATGAACAGAATGATGAGGATGAAGAAGATTCTGACCAAGATCTGCAAGTGCTCATGGAAAAGAAGCAAAAGAAGAAGGCTACTCAAGGAAAGGAGATACCTGAGAAAACATGTGCAGCAGGAAATGGAGAAGTTGAAATAGGTATTCATTGTTGTTCTTTTGATTCACTTTCTTGTGCATGCAATGGTGAAGATAGTGAAAGTAACAGTATAAGTCTAGAAGAAAATCTTAAGATCAATGATGAAAGCAATGATTGGAATCAATTTCATAAGAGAGAATCTATCTACAAAGATATGATCTCTAGAATGAATGAACAAAACGAAATATTGAATGGACAGATAGACAAGTATCAAAAGTTTTATGTTAATGCAACCAATCAAAGTGAAAGACTTGAAGTAGAAATCATCTCTCTCAAAGAAGATATGGAAAAATCAAATAAGAAGAATGAAGAAACCCTACCATTTGAAAAGGAAGGACTTGAAGAAGAAATCATCTCTCTCAAAGAAGATCTGGAAAAATAAAATAAGAATAATGAAGAACTGCTACAAACATGTGAAAATCAAGAAAATTGGTTGAAGGAAGAAATCTTAAAATTAAATGATCAAGTAGAAGAAGGAAAAATGGTCGAAGAAAGCATGAAGAAGCAATGCCAAAAATTGGAGGTTGAGGTGAACATTCTCAAAGGAAAATTAGAAGAAAAGGATAAACTCTTGAGGTTTCAAGATAGTACTAAGATTCTGGACAATATTCTTAGTAATCAAAGGTCTCCTGGTATTAAACTTGGTCTTGGTTTTCATGAAACTGTTAAAGGAGAATCTAGTTCACAAGGAAGTGCTAAAGATTCAAAGGATGTCAATGCAAAACCAGAAGACTTGAAAGAAACAAAAAGTCAACCGAAAATCATGAACACCCAAAGGAAATCATTCAATAATTTTGAATGCTTTAAATGTCATAATTATGGGCATGTTGCAGCCAATTGCAGAAGCAAATTGTTTCAGTCACAAACAAACAGATTCTACACAGAAGGTACTCTGGTTTCTTCAAGGGATATTGTTTTTCATGCAGCAACTATGGTCATAAAGCAGCTGATTGCAATAGAAGGAAGAATAGAACAACACATTATGATCCTTATGCTTACTTTTCTGATCACATAAGATGCTATACTTGTAACAAGTATGGACATGTAGAAAAAGAATGCAGGATGAATAGATCTGAGAAATTGGAGAACCTCCAGCACACAATAAGAAATTTCAAGCAAAGCTGGAAAAAGAAGGAAGACCGGTCAGAAACGTAGGGAATATTGACCCTACTGTAGTCATCCGCTTAGTCAAGTAGATATTAGTAATGTATCATCACAGGGGGAGCAATGTATGATGATTCTCATGATGGTTTTGGTTATTCTGGTTATGTTTATTTGCGTAGCATCCGATGTGAAGAAGACAGGAAGGGTGTGGTACAAACTCGTGGGGAGATGAAGGAATGTGAAGTTTTCAATATTTCACTTTCCATACGCGGGTTTAATGAAGTCAAGTCGCGTATACACACGAGTTACAGTGGAGACAGCCGCGTATGCATTTATGATAAGAAAATTATTATGACAGCTGAAGATCAGGAACACAGGTTCAGGGGGAGCATCAGTCTGACTATTAATGATTGCATTATTTACATTATATATGCTTATGTCTCAGTTCTAAATGATGATGACATGGTACATGATTTATTATGATGAGATTATGGATAAGCCCTGATTGCTTTTTGATGAAGAGTATTTTGTTTTATGGATGAGATGGAAGTCTTATGATTCAGAGATATGAATAGATCATGTAGAGTTTGTTGCTACGGTTCAGACCTTTTATACATAATTCCATCACATGTTGCTTCATGATATAAATCTTGAATATTTTGGTGATATTAGATCACTTGGATGATTGCTTGACTCATATTGAAGAAGTTGTTCTGGAATGATAATTCCTCTTGGAAAGAATATGTTGATGCTGCAAAGAGCTTGAAGACTTGGTTACTGATAGGCTTATGCTACAACTGTTGGATGACACTTGAAAACATAGCTACATTGTCCTATCTGTTCTCATATATTCCAGGGAAGCATTCAAAATTTCTCAGACAAAAGCTGGAAGTAATCTCTGCTTTTCAGAAGATCAGATTTGATCAAAATCAGAAGATTAAAATGGATACGCGGATTTCCTAAACGACAGTCGCGTATATACGCGAGTTAATACAAAGAAAATCACGTATGGGTGGTTGCTGAGAAATTTCTCTGATTCAGCATTTTCCAGCAGAGCTGCAGTATAGTTTGATATCTCTGGTGGTGTTCTAGTACTCATAATTCTGTTTCAGTCTTTAATGTTTCTTGATAAAGATGCCTTGACGATTTGATGTTGAAAGTGTTCAGGATGCACAAGCTAAGGGGGAGCATTGGTCTTGTGGAAAGGATGAATTGGTGGCATTCTCATTATTCTTGCTGAGAGAAATGCATTGTTGGCATTATGATGACTCTGATCTATGATCTCTCTCTTGAGGTACTTTTGGTATTTGTTACAAAAGGTCATATTTGTAATTTGATGAAAAAAGGTCATGTTGAGACCTATGATGTAACATTGTAATATTTAGTCTTGTAAGGACTTTTTCAAATTTATAAACCCACTTGGTTGGGCAGCTGAGTAAAAAATGTGTAAACCCACTTGGTTGGGTAGCTAAGTCAAACATATGTAAATCCACTTGGTTGGATCATTGATGTAAGTATGAGTCCTTTGTGATAGGAAAGGTCACAGAGTCATGTACTTCATTGAAAAATATGTTTGAACATTCAGCATGAACTCAGGGGGAGCATGGTAACTTTAGTGCACATTAGAACTTCAGATCTACAAACGCTCTTCTATCTACCATGAGGAGTGAAGACCTTGTATTGGTTTTTTGATCCGGCCTTTGCCCTCATGTCATGAGAGGACATGGCATGTTTGGAATTAGAGGGAGAATATCATTATGCTTAATGTATCTATCTCTGTTGTGGTGATCAAACACCATCATGGTTTCCATCAAGTCCAAGAGATTTATTGTAATATGATGCAGAGTGTTGTCCTTGATGGAAACCCACTTGATGAAGATGATGGCAACCTACTTAATGAATTTGTTCTTGATGCATGATGAGTTTATTAATGATGTAAATATGATGTTCTACAAGTAGCTCAGAAGTACCAGAGAAAGGAATATCAGTAAGGGCCAAAACAATGATGAAAAGTGTGTGACACAAAGCATACGCGGGTTTGTTTAGGATAAGTAGTGTATGCACGTGGAAAAGTACGTGCCAAGTCACGTATGCTCAATTACGCTATAAAAGAATAAAACCAGGGGTTACTACCATGGTATTGACCCATTGTATTGAGCGCTGGATTGTCTATGTGATCCCATCCAGGAATACCATCGGAAGTTGTGTGGTTTTGGCTCATGGTATTTTCAAAGGCTAGATCTATTTAAGGAGAAGAAATTCATTGTGCAAGGGGTGTGCATGAGTCTGGGTTTGAATGTATACTTCACTCTGAAGTATGTCTGAATGTAAAGGGTAACATTTTGATGATAGATATGAATCTATGATGCACCTATGAAGAAAATGATGAAGAGGGATCTCTAGATCTAAAATGTATATGTATCTTCTGGATTTGTTTATGGAATGATTAGATCTGTGATCTGGAAAATCTGTGCTGAAGTAAATAATGAATATCTAAGCTATTTATCCGTTCTGGAGAGCTGCACTGCCCTAAAATTTCTGAAGATCTATACGTAGGTTCATCAAGTAGAAAGCACGTATATACGCGGCTTGTATTCAGCGAAAGCGCGTATGGGAATTGAAGTCAGCTCTGAAATGTGTGCAGATGTATATGCGGTTTGGTATTTGTGAAAGCACGTATATACACATGATCAGTGAAGAAAAAGCGCGTATGTAATCTAGGGTTTGCTGAAGTGTGTGGAAAGAAATGTCTGATCAGTTCTGCTGTTTTACTTCTATCTGTCAATGATGATATGGGCTGTTCGAATATTGATTATGCTGCTATAGAGCAAGTTGTTGGTTTGATAAATGTTCCTTGAGCTTAATTGTGTGGGTTGGATCCAGTATGAAAATTGATGAAACGTGGCCCACAAAGGTGCTGAAGGTTGAAGCCTTCAATCGTGGGGTTGTAGCTCCCTTCAGGAGAGGCCGGTAAACGAGAGCAGTGGGGTTGTAGCTCCCTTCCAAGAGAGGTACGGTAAACGAGAGCAGCGGGGGTTGTAGCTCCTTCAGAGAGGTCGTGTAAACAAGAGAAGCTGTAGCCTTCATAGGTGGGTGTCGCATGCTGCATGAGTCCGTGCGCACATGGTTGTAAGATGTTTTCTCTATAATAAAATATTGAAGGCTGAGACAATGACAGCGGTGGTTTTCTCCCGACTTGGGTTTCCACCTAAAATCCTAGTGTTCATGTGTGTTGCTTATGTGTGATGATTTATTCTGTTATTACTACACATGCTTACTGTTAACTAAACATCTGATGAATGAATGATGCATAGAACTAAGCAAAGAAATAAATGCATAATAAGATCTCTGTGTATACGCGAGTTTTATGAAGGATATCTGCGTGTATATGCGAGTTGGGCTCAGTGAAGTAGCGTATGGTTTTTAGAGAAAGAAAAAGTAAAAAGATTTGAGTATGCCCTAAATACTAATTCACCCCCCCCCCCCCCCCCTCCCTCTCAGTATTTTCCCCAACATCATGCAGCTGCACATGCTCAATTATAAGTGGTGGTCTTTGGAAGTTGGCCTCCCATGAGAAGTGTTGGGCACCAAATCTGGCTACCTTTCTAACCATTTTTATCATCCTTTTTGACCCTTTTGTGTTTAATTACCTACATTTTCTATGCTAAACTCATCAGGTAAATATCCCTAACTTGTCCAATTGGAATATTTTAATTAATGTAGTAAAGTCACGGAGTCTTACCTATTTGCAGCACTAAGATATGTGCTTGACTGCAGTTTGGAGAACAGGAACCCTCGCCTGAGCATTTTGCAACAGATTTGGTAACGGTCAGCTATTAGGAATATTGCGTAGCTGGAGCCACGATTCCCTGGGCCTATTCTTGGCCCCTTGTTCTATCCTAGACATCTGATGTTTGTGTTGTTCCAACTGATGTGTATTTCTGAATGCGCGATTACCATGTTCCAGGGAGATCTGTTATTCTCCCATGTTGTGTATAAAATTAATATTGTTCCTATAAATGGGGGTTCCCAGAGGGATACTGTAATCACATCTTACAAATTAATAAAGTATTACTGGTTTTGTTGTTCTAAGCGTCTTCGTGACTAACGCAACCCTGATCAGAGAGCTGGGCCCTCTCTTCTGATTAGGTGATGCGTCTGTAAGTGTATGAATTATTTCTTTGTTATGGTTGTTTTTATTATTCTCTACTGTTAATATTGTTTTGAAGTTCAGTATTTGATTTAATCACACAGCAATGTTTTGAGTATAAATTATAAACCCTTGGTTAAGACGGATTATGTATTTTTTCTTGCATATACCTTGCGCGTTGCCTTGAAAGGATACGCTCTCAGATTGATAAAATTAATGTCGGATTAGGGTGGATAAATTATTCTTACCTGGACACCAACATTTTGGCGCTATTTCCGGGGAGGCTAACAAGGTGCAAGCAATGATTCGAACCAAACAGAGGGTCAATCTCTTGTCCTGGGGAGAGATTGAGCTTTCTCACTCTGCTTCAGGTCCTAAGCGTAGGTTTTGATTTTGGTTTTTTTATTTTTGTTTCTGTTTTGGATTTAGGGCCATCTTCTTGTCCTGGGGAGGGAGGAGTCTTTTGACGCCCTACTCCAGGCCCTGAGTGGAGTTATTTCTTTTTAAATTTTTTGTGTTTTCTTGAAACCTTAGCTTTTACCCTGGAGCAGGAGGAGTCTTTTGACACCCTGCTTTAGATCTGGGAGTATTAGGTCTGCCTGTGGATTGTGCTGTTTTGGTTCTTGTCCTAGGGAGGGAGGAGTTCTTTAACGCCCTGCTCTGGGCCTAAAACCCTAGCTTTTTTTTATGTTTTCTTTCTTTCCTTTTTTTTGTGAACTCTTTTATCTTGGGGAAGGAATGGTCTTTTGACACCTTACTCCAAGATTGAAGCATTGTAGGTTCATACACAGACCTTCCATCATACCAATTTTTGTATGAACAAAGAACCAATTAAGAGGGGTGGAGTGACAGCCCCAAAAAGGGGAAGACCAGATCTGGGAAGAAAAACTTATATTCAGCAGATCATAGAAAAGGCAGAGTCAGAAGCATCTTCTCACACAGCTGCAAGGCCATGGACTAGGAGAGTGAAGTCTGAGGGACAGTCAGTGGATCAACCAGTGTAGGCCATGGTTTCCCTTGGTGATTTGGTACAACAGGGTCCTCCAGCAGTGGAAGAAATAATTAGTAGTAGACCGGACCGAGAGGATCTTGCACTGGTAATAGCAGAGGAAGAAATCGCAAGTAGAAAATCGATAGATTCGGACTGCTCTAGTAAGGGAAAGGAAGTTTTAGTCGAGGGATTGAACCATCAAGACATAGGAAGAAGAAACGAGGGGATATTTATATCACCAAGAGACTGGGGAAGTGCCACTAAAGCAACTCACGTCCCAGTAGTAAGGAATCCCCGACCATCCTCCACAGAGCCAGTTGAAATCCCCAAAAATTATTGGAAGATGTTTATGGCTCCCAAAACCTCCACTATCGAATTTCCCATTGGGAGCTGGCGCGCTTACAAAGCCTATCCCATTGGCAACTTTAGCAAACTTCCATGGGTTTGTTTCAGAGGATCCCGGCACATTTTTATTTGAGTTCGACATAGTGTGCCGGGGGTATGATTACACGACAGATGCCCAGAAGTTAAAGATTTTTCCTTCTACACTAAAGGGACAGCTCTGCGATGGTTTATGGGCCTTGGAGGAAAATACATTTCCACATGGGATGACATGCAAACAACTTTTCTGGAAAAGTATCAGGATTACTACAAATCCCGGAACGTCAAGGAAGAACTTTTCAAGTTCACACAAAAAGAAGATGAAAGTTTAGAAGATTGTGTGGAGAGGCTTAAGTACCTCTTACAGAGGTCAGGACATTTTGATCTAGATAAGAAAATTTCAAAGGTTTTCCTCCTTCGATCCTTTCGAGAGGACTCAATGGAATTGTTGAATATCATGGGAAAGGGAGACATCTCCAAGGAAACCTTTGAAGGTATTTGCGATTTGTGTATCCAGTGCTCAAGGGGGCTTGCAAGAAATCGATCAGGGATCTGTTCAGTAAAAGGATCTGGTGGGGGTGTTACGAAAGAAAAAATCAGGAACCTGCTATACAACTTAAGGACAGATATCCTCAGTACCCTGTCAACACAAATGGACACTTTGCAAGTAAAGTAGAAGCAGCTGGAACTGGATAGGACCATGGAAATATTTTGCCCGAAGTGCAAGAAGAATCATCTTGAAATGGAATGCCCATTAAATTCCATAGAGAAATGTGACATATGTGATTTGAATCATGTGACAAGCTCATGCCCCTCCTTATCAGACCTGAAAGCGGTGTTTCAAGGGGCAAGGGAGGACATGGATAAATTGTACCTTATCGGTGCCAAGAAGCCGTGGCAACTTTGACCACCAATGGGAAATCAAGGTATGTACCTAGATCCATCTCAATATTTCAATAACTACAACATGAATCCTCAAACCATGCCTTTTCCCCCTATGTGGTTGCAATACTAGTACCCAATGTGGTAGTAATGGAACCCTCAAGCCAGTGTGAGATCACCATGGGCTCCAACTTGGAGAGGACCCTCTTTAGGGAAGTTTCCTCAACAGATGCCATAGCAAAAACTCCAATTACCCTCCAATGTGCCTCCTAGTAATCAGCCTATCCATCCTCAGCTTCCAATGCAGCCTAATCCTAATCCAAATAATAAAGGAGCCCATCAAGCTGATGTTCTTAACCTGCCTTCGTATAGTATCTCTACTACAGAACTGTATGAAGTGAATTTACGATTAGGTCGGAAAGTTAATGTCCAACCCCCTCCGGTTATCATTGAACAACTTGATAATGAAGAAATAGAGGCACATCCGACCAATAGAGAGCCAAAACAAATTGTTAAAAACCAGATGCCTCCTGCAAAACAACATCAATATGAACCACCTTACTCAGAGAGATTGATTATGAGTAAACCAAGCCCAAAAGCTGAATTTTATTTATTAGGAGAATTGCAGAATTTATTTGTTAAAATTCCCTTGTTACAAGCTATGAAGGATGTGCCAATTTATGCAAAGACTCTTAGGGAATATTGTTCAAAGAAACCTGCGAAGAAAAATAAGGACCCCCTCACTATACATGTTATGGGAAAATTATCGGACTTCATGATGGGAAATTCAATACTAGTGAAATATGGAGATCTGGGGAACCCGGTTTTGATAGTATAGATTAATGGGGTAGAGATTCCAAATGTGCTAGTGGACCTGGGCACTGCCATCAATGTCATCACCAGAAACCATGCAAACATTAGGCCTTCAAAATTTGAAACATACACCTATAGTGTTGGAATTGCAGATCGATCTACAGTCAAACCTGTAGAAAAGTTGGAGGACGTGACAATTTTGGTAGATGCATGGCATTGACCCATAGATTTCCTGGTATTGCATACACAATATTCAGTGGGCGGTCACCCCTTGATTCTGGGTAGGCCATGGCTGGCTACTGCAGACACTTATATTGGGTGCCCTTCAGGAAATATGGTTATCTCTAATGGGCATAACACCAAGAACTTGGTACTATACCCACGTGCAGAACTAGATGCACCTAAAAAGTCAACAGGCGGCAAGAAGGTTGTATCTGTGATAGAGGTCGAAGATGAAGAAGTGAGACCGGTCCTTACTATCGGGCAGGCCCTTCAGTTGAAGATGAAATCAGAAGATGATGTGATTACTTCCTTCATGAACGATCCTTCTTCCATTTCAAAGTCAAATAAACAGGTCTTAGAATCTATCCTAAGCTATGAAACTCAAGAGGTTATTGAAACAGCGGAAGAATTAGAGGAAGATGTTGATGCACCTCATGAAAGTGTTCAAGTAGAGATAGAACCAGAGAAAACTCTGAATATTAATCTGAGTCTGTCAGAGTCCCAGAAGAAGCAGCTGGTAGATGTTCTTTAGAAGAATAAGGAATATTTCTCCTACGATTATTCATACATGAAGGGGATCCCTACCAACTTATGTACCCATCACATATATAACAAGGAAGATTGTAGTCCTATAAGACAACCTTAGAGAAGGATGAATCCTACATTGAAAAACATTGTGAAAGAAGAGCTTCAGAAATTATTGGATGTGGGTTTCATCTACCCTATCTTAGACAGCCAATGGGTCTCGCCATTAGCAATGGTCCCTAGGAAGAATGGTAAATGGCAGATCTACGTGGATTATCGAGAGTTAAATAAGGCAACGTAGAACGACCATTTTCCCCTGCCATTTATCGATCAAGTTTTAGACACATTGGCTGGCAAGAAATTTTTCTCGTTTCTGGATGGGTTTAGTGGATATAATAAAATCCAGTTTTCTCCTAAGGACCAGGACAAGACCACTTTCACATGCCCCTGGGGAACATTCGCATACCAGGTCCTTCCTTTTGGCCTGTGTAATGCCCTTGCAACATTCCAGAGGGAAATTCTGGTAATTTTCTCTTATCTGATAGATGATGGTGTTGAAATTTATATGGATGACTTCACTCCATATGGGGACTCATTCTTAGAGGGGCTGAAAAATTTAGAAAAATTTCTTGAAAGATGTATACAAGCGCGTGTCTCCCTGAGTACAGTAAAATGCCACATGATGATGGAAAAAGGAATTGTTCTAGGACGTTTTCTTTCGGCTGAAGGAATCAGGATGGACCCAGCAAAAATGAAGGTAATTCTTCACTTTCCAACACTTAAAACACCCACACAGGTACCTATTTTCATTGATTGTGTTGGTTATTATAGGCGTTTCATAGAAAATTTTGCAAAAGTAGCACACCCATTATTTCAATTACTAACAAAAGACTCAGAATTTGTGTGGTCAGATGACTGTGATGTAGCCTTTATAAGAATTAAAGAATTAGTCTGCAGTGCCCTGATTCTTAGAGGACCAGACTGGGCGTTACCTTTCCACATTCATATGGATGCTTCCCAAACAGCAATTGGTGTAGTACTAGGATAGCAAGAGGATAAAGTACCTTACACAGTCTACTATGTTAGTAAGAATTTGGCCCCTGCTGAATTAAACTACACGGTGACTGAGAAAGAGTTCCTTGATATCGTTTATGCCATCAACAAGTTCTGTCATTATATTACTGGGTATTCTAATTTTGTGCATACTAATCATGCATCCATCAGGTATTTAATGAACAAACCTATTACCCATGGTCATGTTATAGGATGGTTGTTGCCACTACAGGAATTTGATATTACTATAGTAGATAAACCAAGGGAAGACAATCTGGTTGCAGATTTCTTATCTAGGATAGAACATGATGGTAAGAATACACCAGTTGAAGATAATTTCCCAGATGAGCATATTTTTGCAGTTTCTGCTAACACTCCATGGTATGCAGATATTGCTAATTATCTTGCTACAGGTGAGGTGCCTCATCACTTGTCCTATAAGGAGCAAAGGAAGATCATTCACCGGAGTACCCGATATTCATGGATGGCAGGATATCTCTTCCATACAAGGATTGGCCAGCAGATTCAGCGTTGTGTGGCAAAGGATGATATTTATGAGATCTTAAAGGCTGCACATGATGGAACCTGTGGAGGAAATTTTGTAGACAAAGGACAGGTCATAAAGTCCTGCAGATGGAATATTATTGGCCCTCCATCTTTCATGATGCTCGGGATTATATTCGAAGGTGTGATAACTATCAGTGGATGGGACAACCTGGGAGAGCAGATGAAATGCCTCTTCAACCCCAGATAGTCGTTGAACCATTTGAGAAATGGGCCATCGATTTCGTTGGACCCTTTAACCCACCTTCTCATAAAAAAGCCTACATCCTAGTTTGTACTGATTATGTAACTAAATGGGTGGAAACTAGAGTAGTCATGAGAGCAACAGAACAAGTAGTGGAAGACTTCCTTTTTGAAGAAATATTTTCTTGGTATGCCACTCCAAGAGAAATTGTATCAGACGGAGGATCACAATTCACATCCCATATGATAGAGAAAGTGATGCAGAAATACGGGGTCAAACATAGAGTAACAACCCCCTATCATCCATAGGTGAATGGGCGAGTAGAGAGTACAAACAAGGTGTTGGAAAATATCTTGACAAAGACAGTAGCAATTCATCGCCAGGATTGAGCACAAAAACTCCCAGAAGCTTTATGGGCCTATAGAACAACATGGCAGAACACAACGGGGTTTTCTCCATTTGAATTAGTTTATGGGAAATCCCCCTTGTTTCCAGTAGAATTTGAAATTAGCACACTCAGAATAGCTCTGGAAGTAGGCTTAGATCTATCAGAAGCATAGAAACACTGACTAGAACAGTTGAATGAGTTAGATGAAATTCGATCAGTAGCTGTCCAGAGAACCACTGTTGTTCAATAGCAGAGAATGAAATGGCATGATAAATTCATCAAAACTAAGGTGTTTCATGAGGGGGATTGGGTGTTACTGTATGACTCCCGATTTAAGGATTTCAAAGGCAAGCTTCATGCCCGCTAGATGGGACCATATCAAGTGGATGCAGTGTTCGACTATGGAATGGTTAGATTAATTACAATTGATGAGAATCAAACCACGTTTGTGGTGAATGGACACCGTCTAAAATTATACCATCATCCAGCCTCTAAGGATGCATTTGTCAAAACCCTTTCAGATTCAGCTGAGCTAATGGATATTGCAATAGAGGACACTCTCACTCTTCTCTAAAAATAAATAAATAAATAAATAATATATATATATATTAAAAAATAATTAAAATATATATATATATATATATATATAATGATGATAATATGTGGTTATTGCTTACTTGTTTGTATTTTGTAGGAATAATAAAGAAATATGGCTAGGAGGAAAGTAACGTTTGGTGTGTTACTCCATCAATGCTGCTATAGAGATATTTTGTTTCACTGATGATGTTACTTTGAAGTTGTTGTTACTCGGTAACTGATGTTACTCCGCAAATTGTTGTTACTCCGTAGCTACTGTTACTGTTGAGTCTCAAATCTGCATCTTTCCTATACACCTTTCTAGACCTTTTTCATTCACCTAAACCTTCTAAGTCGTCAATATCATTGCATATTAATTGTAAAAGAGTATCTAAAATGGTTTTTAACTATGTTTTGTGTCTGCTGTTTGATTTAGATTTTTGCTCATTTAGCTACGGAATCTTGCCACTTTCCGCAGCTGCTGCAACTTTCCGCATCCATTTTGTGAAAGTCTATGTTGCAGGTGTCTTCAGGCAATTCGAGCCACATGGGCAAGTCATAAATGATGTGGACATGGATCGTGTCCTATTGGCTCGGAAAAATTCACCTAAGGAGGTTGTGGTCAAAGGTGGCCAAGTGGAAGTCAACCGTAGAGTCCCACGGTGACAGGACTCTGTTTCTCATCACGTGAAGATTTGTATGACCGTTTCTAATTTACGGGAGACACATCAACACCTCTACACGGCTCCATAAGCCGAATCCAACATCCACTATTCATAGATTTACTCCTCACCGCGGCCATGATGCTGGATCTCTGGATGTGATGGTTCACATGTCTCTATCAGCACAAACTTTAGGGAATTAGTTATATCACCTTTGTTATAAATAACGCGTTTTCATACACATAATAGTTAGTCTCCATATAGCTCTATAATTTAATTGCGTTGCCACTGTGCTGTAATATCATTTCTCTGTTATGACTGCATTTTAATATATAAGAAGACTCTGTTTCCAAGCGTAATTCGTATTTGAAGGCTGTTGCCCGAGGCTGGTGCAGAGGGCCCCTGCACACGCTGAGGTTTTGTCCATTACTGTATAGTTTCTTGTTTTATTTCTTTAAGTTCATTGTGCCATAAGTCATTCACGTGTTTATACATTGCATATTTCATGGTATTTATGCTTCATCTCTGTTCATAATCTTTCATGCTTTACATTTTACTTCTGTCCATAATCTTTCATGTTTTATGTTGTGGTTAACTGATCAGTGTTCTTGTTTCAGATTACAATAGGCAGCCCGGGCACTTGCACATATTTTTATAATGACTAATGACATGGAATCAATATTGTCCTTCTGCTAATTTACTTTTCTTAGTTTTTGTTTAATTCCAGCACTGTTTGTTTATTTCAGTCTTGCACATTTGCTTTAGTAGTTAGATTTAGATATATTAAATTGCTCATGTCATTTTCAGTTACCTCCGAAAACCATAGCTGAACTAATGGTGAGGGATTGAAGTATGAGTGTGTAGTTTGATATTAGTTTACTTTCTACAAGTTAGAAATATTAAATTGCTCATGTCATTTTCATTTACCTCCGAAAACCATAGCTGGACTAATGGTGAGGGATTGAAGTATGAGTGTGTAGTTTGATATTAGTTTACTTTCTGCAAGTTAGAAATATTAAATTGCTCATGTCATTTTCAGTTACCTCCGAAAGCCATAGCTGGACTAATGGTGAGGGATTAAAGTATGAGTGTGTAGTTTGATATTAGTTTCTTTTTCTGCAAACTAGATATCAGGTTGCTCAAGTTGTTTATGGTTACCTCCGAAAGCCATAGCTGGACTAATGGTGAGGGATCAGAATATAAGTTGATGTAATTTGATTTAGATTTACTTTGTTGCAATTCTTGGATTTATTTAAGCATAGTTTCTTTTGTATTTGGACAACAGCAAGGATAATGAGTTTCATGATCAGTAGTTCACTGTTGTTTGACTAGAATAGTGATGCAATTTCATTTTCTTTGAAGAATTAATTTTGTCATTGTGTGTTTTAAAATTCTTTTGAAGTTTGGAAAATCATTAGAAGGACATCATTGTCTTGAATATTTGTCTCCATACTTGTCTTTTAGAATTTCATAAAAATCAAAAAACGACAAAAAGTAAGAGATAGGTTATCTTGCACATATAGTGCGCCACACTTCATCAGCTTACGAATCCCGGATTGATAAATTAATGTAGCAATTTAGGACACACTAAATTGACCAAACATTTTGGCACCGTTGCCGGGGAAGTGTAACTAGGTAGCCAATTTCTTAAAAAAAATAAAATAATAATAATAATAAAAGAAGGGAAAACTTGATAATTTCTTGAAGTATGCTCTCCTCTTGCACCTAGTGTGATCTGGAGGATCATAAAAGAGAATTATTGGTTTATTAATTTCTCAAGTATGCTCTCTTCTTGCACTTAGTGTGACCTAGAAGATTAGAAAGAGAATTATTATCCCTACTTTTTTTTTTTTTTTAAATGACATGCATAGAGCAAGAGATTCTAGGGGAAGGTTTATAGCTAAAGCCAAGAGTTTGATTTTCACAACTCCATCTTCTTCAAGGCATAGACAAGAATCACCACCATCTACCCCTAGCCTTAATATTTTTGGAATTCAAGGAGCAGCTGAATTAGAGGATTCTCCTATACCACCTACTAAATCTCATTTAGAAAAGGAAGAGACTCCCTCTCATCCTCCCTTGATACAAGAACCAGAGGACTTTAAGGACTCTAAAGAAACTATCATGGCAGAGGAAATAATAGATGGATTTGGAGGTAGAGGTAGAGGTAGAGGAGGAGGAAACAATGGAAACAACAATGGTGAAGGTAATAATGGAAGAAATAGGGAAGGAGACAACTTGTTTGGATTCCCTATAGTTGATGAGGAAACTCATACAACAATGAAAAATATCTCACCATCTTTCCTCCCCAACTTTTATGGATTGCAAAGTGAGGATCCTGAAACATTTCTGTTTGAGTTTGAAGTCGTGTGCCGAACCTATGACTATATGGAAGACTCTCAAAAACTCAAACTGTTTCCTTCAACTTTGAAGGGAGCTGCTTTGAAATGGTTCATGGGATTAGCCACTCAATCTATTAGGACTTGGAATGATATGAAACAAAAAAATTTGGATAGATACTTGGACTATTGTATGCCCACCAATCACAAGGATGAGGTATTCAAAATGATGCAAAAAGAAGATGAAAACTTGGAACATTTACTTGAAAGATTTCAATACAACTTAAAAAGAGCAAAGATGAGCAACTTAGATGATGAAACCTTGAAAGCCCTCATATTAAAAGCCATTTTAGATGAATGGATAGATATTTTAAACATGATGGGGAAAGGAGACATTTCTCAACTTCCACTTTGTGACATAACAGAACTATGTGTCCATCTCTCAAGAGGAAAATCTAAAACAGGAAAAGGGCCTAGGGATCCTTCTCTTATTAGGGCTAAAAAATCTACAACTGGATCAGTAAGTAGGGCAGAGATTGCTAATATGCTTGATGAATTCAAAACTGATATCTTAGGGAGCCTTAGTGAACAACTAGACACCCTTAACATCCAAAACAAGCAGAAAGCAGAAACAGATGCTCTAGCCATCTTTTGTCTGAAATGTAGGAAGAAACATGCTTTAAGGGAATGTCCCTTGGATGCAAAAGTTGTAGAAACATGTATAATTTGCTCAGAGAATCATGAGATCAAGGATTGTTCTTCAATTCCTGGACTCAAAGTTGTCTTTGAAGAAGACCCAAATTCAGTAGAATCTCTCTGTTTTGTTGCAAGAAGACCTTGGCAGGGACAACAAACTCAAGGGTTTAACAACCCTATGAATCTTCAAACCCCACCAAATTGGAATCCTTGGCAACAACCTTGGCCCCAACATCAAAATCCATATTAGCCATGGGTACAAGGAATGCAAAATCCTTATGGGATATTTGCTCAATTTTATCAATATCCTCCATCTTTTCAAAATCAACAAGCTCCACAACTTCCAAACCCAAATGCACAACTTTCATTGCCATTTCCACAACAACAACCTTCTCAACAAAATCCAAATCCTCAACTCGTGCTCCCATACCAACAAAAGACAAATCAACTTCCAGCTCAGCCATTGCCAAATCCTAACAATAAAAATCCTCAGAATACTTACATGGTAGAAGGACAACAATTTCCTACCTATATGATTGTTCCTCTCAATGATGTACAACTCAGATCTGGTAGAGTTTTAGAAAAACCTTCTATAGATATTCAAGAGCAAGATGCCTCTGAGGAGGACTCTCTTAAAGTCAATGAGGGTTCTGGGGAAACATCTCTTCAAAATTCAAACATTCAAAAAGAAAAAGAAAAGTTAACACACACAACTCCTATAGTTGAGCAACCTGCATCTTCATCTACACCTCCTTTTCCTGAAAGACTACAAATTGACAAGGGGGTGGAAAAACAAATATTGTTGCCTAACTATGATTTTCTAGATGAATTGAAGAATGTTTGTATCAAGATTCCCTTGCTACAAGCCATTCCAGAGATTCCTATTCTAGCAAAAACAATAAAGGAGTTGAGTTTCAAAAGACCAGGAAGGAAACTAAAAGACATAAGAAGAATCCACCTGGTAGGAAAAATTGCAGATATTATGATGGGAAAAATTACCATGCAGAAGTATGTAGATCTAGGAAGTCCAATTGTCAAGACACATATAAATGGGATAGAAATTCCAAACACATTGATTGACTTAGGGGCTGCTATCATCATTATGAGTAGATAGACTATGGAACAGCTAAAACTTCCTAACCTTATTTTTACACCTACTTTACTACAACTTGCATATCGATCAATTATTAAACCAGATGGTGTATTAGAAGATATTTCAGTCTCCTTAGATTCTTGGGAATATCCAGTAGATTTTATGATTTTGACTCCCAAGAGTAATCTAGGAGGGCACCCACTTGTCTTAGGAAGACCTTGGCTAGCCATATCTGATGCTTTCATTAGTTGTAGATCTCGGGATATGTACATTTCTAATGGTAATTCGACAAAGAAATTCAATTTGTATCCTCCAGCAAAAGCAATCACAGAAGTAGGAGACAATGAATGGGTTGATGATGAGGACACTATAAAACCTGTCTTTACCATTTCTGAAATCAGTGAGGATAGTCAAATTCTGAACACATTAGAAAATTTTGAGATATCTTCAGAATATGACCCCACACAATTTCAATTGGAATCTGACATAGAATATTTATCATCAAGGCAAATGTCTCTTTACTCTATGGAAGAGTTTGGTAGTTCTACTATTGAGATTTTTCCAGGAAAAACATTGAATATCAACAAACATTTAGAAAAGTCACAACAAGAAGAACTAACCAAAATATTGCAAAAACATTCTACTGCATTTGCATGGGAGTATACTGACATGAAAGGTATTGATCCTAAGACTTGCATCCATCATATCTATATTGAGGAAAACAGTAGACCAATCAGACAACCTCAAAGAAGGATGAATCCAAATCTTAGGGAGATAGTGAAAGAAGAGCTCTAAAAACTACTCAATGTAAACTTCATTTATCCAATTTCAGATAGCCGATGGGTTTCTCCTCTGGTTATAGTACCTAAAAAGAATGGTAAATGGAGGGTATGCATTGATTACAGGGAATTGAACAAAGCAACTTTGAAGGATCACTTTCCTTTGCCTTTTATCGATCAGGTATTAGATACATTAGCACGTAAAAAGTACTTTTCATTTTTGGATGGTTTTAGTGGCTATAATCAAATTCAGGTAGCACCTGAAGATCAAGATAAGACCACATTTACTTGTCCATGGGGAACTTTTGCCTACCGAGTGCTTCCTTTTGGGTTATGTAATGCACTCGCAACATTCCAAAGAGAAGTACTAGGAATTTTTTCTGATCTAATCCATGATTGTGTAGAGGTTTATATGGATGATTTTACAGTTTATGGTAATTCATTTGAAGAAGCATTAGAAAATTTGGAAAAAGTTATTATAAGATGTAAAGAAACAAACCTTTCATTAAGCCATGAAAAATGCTTTATGATGTTTACTGAAGGGATTGTTTTAGGACATCATATTTCGTGAGATGGGATTAAGGTTGATAGATCAAAAGTTGAAGTCATCTCCAAGTTGCCTATTCCAAATTGTCAAAGAGATGTTAGAAGTTTTCTAGGATTTACTAGTTACTATAGAAGATTTATAGAAAACTTCACTAAAATAGCATCTCCACTCTTCAAATTGCTTACAAAAGACTGTGAATTTAAATGGGATCCCGATTGTCAATCAGCCTTTGAAACTTTGAAAACAAGAATATCTGAAGCACCTATCTTGAGAGGACCAAATTGGAAACTCCCTTTCCATATTTCTACGGATGTTTCAGATACAGCTCTAGGAGCTGTGTTGGGTCAAAAAGATTTAGTTCCTTATGCCATTTATTATACCAGTAAAAATTTGACTCCCACAGAGTTGAACTATACTGTGACTGAAAAAGAGTTTTTAGCCGTTGTTCATGCAATCAATAAGTTTAGACATTACATAACAGGCTATGAAACTTTTATTCATACTGACCATTCTGCAATTAGATATTTAATGAACAAACCTGTTACTAATGGCAGAGTGACAAGATGGCTCTTAATTTTACAAGAATTCAATATTACTGTGTTGGATAGACCAGGGAAACAAAATACAGTAGCTGATTTCTTGTCTAGGATTCAGAATACTAAAGAAGATTCTCCTGTAGAGGATAAGTTTCCTGATGAATACTTGTTTGCAGTAACTATTAAGACTCCTTGGCATGCAGATATTGCTAACTATTTGGTTACAGGGAAACTACCTTCACATTTATTTCCAAGTGAAAAACGAAAAATTATTCAGGAGAGTTCAAAATATTCATGGATTTCTAACGAATTGTTTAAAACAGGGCCAGATCTTGTGATCAGAAGATGTGTCAAGGAAGATGAAATGCCTGATATTCTTAAGGCATGTCATGATGAACCATGCGGCGGACACTTTGCGGACAAAAGGACGGCCTATAAAATCCTTTCTTTGGGATATTATTGGCCTTCCCTCTTCAAAGATGCAAAACAATATGTCAAAAGGTGTGACAACTGCCAAAGAGTAGGGAAACCTACCCTTTCAAATGAAATTCCACTGCAAACACAGGTACTCATTGAACCCTTTGAAAAATGGGCTTTAGATTTCATTGGACCTATTAATCCACCATCTAAGCAAAAGAAGTATATATTGGTTTGTACTCATTATGTTACTAAATGGGTAGAAGCCAAAGCATTAGTATCTGCTACTGAAAATTCAGTTGTTCATTTTCTTTATGAGGATATTTTTACTCGCTTTGGTGTTCCAAGAGAAATTATGACAGATCAAGGAAGCCAATTCACATCCAACCTGGTGGAGAAGCTGATGGAAGAATACAAAATCAAGCATAGAATATCTACTCCTTACCATCCACAAGCAAACGGTCAAGTGGAGTCTACCAACAAAGTTCTCGAAAGTATCATCACCAAAATTGTTCATCTACATAGAAGAGATTGGGCAGAAAGGATTCCTGAAGCCTTGTGGGCCTACAGAACTACATGGAGAAATACAACAGGACATTCTCCCTATGAACTTTTTTATGGGAAGGAAGTCCTGCTCCCCATTGAGTTCCAAGTCAAGACCTTCAAGATAGCAGTTCAGTTGGGGATGGACTTATCAGAAGCCCAAAAGCATAGAATGGAGCAGTTGAACGAGCTAGATGAGATCAAACAAGAAGAAATTTTAAGAACTGATCTAGTTCAATATCAAAGAGCTAAATGGCATGACAAGTACATCAAAGAGAAGAAGTTTCAAGAAGGAGATTCGGAATTGTTATTTGATTCCAAGTTTAAAGATTTTCAAGGAAAATTTCAGACTCATTGGCTAGGGCCATATGAGATTGACAAGATCTTTAGCAATGGAGCGGTAAGAATCAAGACCATTGATGAGTTTCAAACTCCTCTTATTGTGAATGGCCACAGATTGAAAGTTTATCATAAGCCACTCTCAAAAGAGGAATTTGTCAAAATGTTTCAAGAAAATTATGCAATCAGGCTGGTACAGAAGAATTCTTCTTCTCCACCAGCCTAGCTTTTGTTCTTTTCAGTTTTTAAAAAAAAAAAAAAAATTTGTATAAGCCTGAAAACCAATCACTGATTGGCAGTCTTATACAGAAAATATTGGGTGAAAATCAGGAACACCTGACACCCTATATTTTCCAAAAAAAAAAATCTCTCTTTCATTTCACAAGTTTTGTGACCACCCACTCCATTCCATTCCATTTCATTTCACTCCACTTCATTCCATTTCACTTCATTTTATCTATTTCATTCCATTTTACCAATAAAATTCTCTTTCATGACGATTTCCATTTATTCAATTGTCATCCGTTCATTTCCATTCACCCAAATAATAGTTGTGTTAGTTTCCGTAGCTGACATCTGTTTCCGCAGCTGACACCAGTTTCCGCAGCCAGAAGCAGATTCCGCAGCTACCACTCTGTTTTTCAAAAGAATGTACAGCCAGATGTTATTTCCATAATCATGAAATTAAATGCAGGTATGAGGACCAATTATGAAGACATGGGGCATTCAAGATATCAATGAGGAGCAACTAATTGAAGACCAAGGAAAAATGGCAAGAATTCCAAGGTATGAGTAAAAATTTATTTCAAATGGCATTTAAAACACATTTTTATATAGTTATAAACCATAAGCTCCATTATGTGCAATGATTTTATTGACAAACTCCGTAACCACTCCATGATCTCTGTACAATCCTCCCACAATCCTTGCATTCATTCTCAAACGGTCCCATAATTAAACCTCCGATCTTCACTCATACTCCGATATTCCTCCTGTGACAATGAAACGTAGTTGATTTGACTACGGCTTCTTTCAGCCGCATAAAATCCGTAGCCGTTGTATAAAAGTTCTTACATTTATTCTGTAGCCACCAAATTTTAAAACACTGCCGGATGTGTTATACTCCTCCTATTGTTCTATTAATCTCACAACCGCATTTCCGCCATGCTCACATAACCCTTCTTTGTTCCACTTCACCCCATTTCGTTCTCTATTACGCTATAGTCTGTATACCCACTCTCTGATATCTACCTACAGTCATCGTGCTCATTTCCGTTCATTCAGTCGTCCTACTTCCATTGAACCCTCCTCACGCAGGCAAGTTTTTAAAGAGCAGAAAGAAGGATGTGTAAATTGTTGAGAGCAGAACCAGAGGGACCTAAATTCATGGAAGGATACCCGCAAGTCAGGGATATATTGAAGAAGGCAAAGTGGCTGCGGTTTATCCAAAAGTTTAGAGGCTACCATACAGAGGTGACAAAAGCTTTTGCAAGGTCTTTCAATGGCCTGGAGGTAGAGATTGGAGACCTTAAGTTTACAGTGAATGAGGCATCTATAGCATCTGCCACAGAACTTCTTCAAGAGGGTGAACGTTGGTTTAAGAACAAAAGCATTAGTGATGAAGCCTAGAGAGTGATTCTACATAACCCAGGTATGGACATAACTATTTTTAAAAGAGGAATTCCTGTTCATGCTTTGAAAGAGGAATGGGCTACTTTGTTGCTAGTTGTTCAAAAATTTATCACCTGTGAGGGCCGTTTTGGGTCAATGTATATGTACCATACCCGATTGCTGATGAATTTTATAGATAACCAGACCCTCAATCTGCCATACTTTTTATTAAATAGTTTGAAGAAGATGTATGTGACTGTTCAGAAGCATTTAGGGGATGTAGAACCACATATATATCACCATGGTCTTGTGAAAATTTTGATTGAAAAACAATTAAAAGAGAAGAAGGACACATGGGAACAATTTTTGATTAGAAATTTCTTTGAGGAACCTCAAGAAATTCCTGAAGGTAGTACATCAAGAAGGAGTAGGAGAAAGAGAACAAATGATGAAATTAAAAGTACTCCTACTACTACAGTTGAAAGAACTAGTAGGGAAGAGAGACTGTCAAAAAGGAAGAAGAAAGAAACCAAGGGTAAAAAGCCAATAACATCAAAAGAGAGAAAAAGTATTAAGGCTATGCATCAAACCCCTTCTTCCGAAGAAGATCATCAAGTGTTATCTGAGAGACTAGTTCACCTTCAAGAATAGTCATCTATGGCCAAGAAGAGAGGGAAAGGAAAACAAAAGCAAAAATACAGTGGTCCACAGCGTATAAGAAGAATTTCCAGGCTTAAGGGGAAGTTGAGGAAAACGCAAACGAAAGGACCCCATTTTATTGATTTGGGAGAAGAAACATCTGAACAATCCCCAGCTGGTCATAGTCCATATCACTCTCAGTCAAACAGTGAACCTATTTCATTTCATTCTCAGTCAGACATTGAACATAGTCCATCCCATTCCCAGCCAGACGTTGATATGAGCCCTTCTCAGCCAGATTTTGAAGACAACTCTCCTCCACAGCATTTTGGGGACATCCCAATAAAAACAACACCTGAGATATACCCAAAGCAACAAGAAGTATATGATTATATAGAATCTTTAGAAAGAGCAGCTACAGGTCCCAGTACTTCATCCACTCAGCCTCACACAGCACAAGATGATCTATTCCAATCACTGAAACAAGAAGTCTTTGAGCTAGAGCTTTTAAATAGACACATTAAAAATGAAAATGAAACATTGAAGGAATAAGGAAAATTGGACAAGATCATTCATGATAACACCATGCTACATCTGGGACTATGGCAGAAGAAGAACAGGAAATTGAAGAAGAAATGCCAGAAGTTAAGCAGAGCACTGATTAATATCAAATTCAGATGCTTGATGAAAAAGCCCAGGATGTTAGCAGCACCAAGGAAGAGGAGGAGAGGACTGTATGTACTGGCTGAAGTGTCAAGGCATATGAATTGAAAAATGATTATCAAAATTTTGGTTGCATGAGGACCTGCAACACCTTCACAGTGGGGGTATGTTGAGTCTCAAATCTGCATCTTTCCTATACACCTTTCTAGACCTTTTTCATTCACCTAAACCTTCTAAGTCGTCAATATCATTGCATATTAATTGTAAAAGAGCATCTAAAATGGTTTTTAACTATGTTTTGTGTCTGCTGTTTGATTTAGATTTTTGCTCATTTAGCTGCGGAATCTTGCCACTTTCTGCAGCTGCTGCAACTTTCCGTAGCCATTTTGTGAAATTCTATGTTGCAGGTGTCTTCAGGAAATTCGAGCCACATGGGCAAGTCAGAAATGATGTGGACATGGATCGTGTCCTATTGGCTCAGGAAAATTCACCTAAGGAGGCTGTGGTCAAAGGTGGCCAAGTGGAAGTCAACCGTAGAGTCCCACGGTGACAGGACTCTATTTCTCATCACGTGAAGATTTGTATGACCGTTTCTAATTTACGGGAGACACATCAACACCTGTACATGGCTCCATAAGCCGAATCCAACATCCACTCTTCATAGATTTACTCCTCACCACGGCCATGATGCTGGATCTCTGGACGTGATGGTTCACGTGTCTCTATCAGCACAAACTTTAGGGAATTAGTTATATCACCTTTTTTTAAATAACGTGTTTTCATATGCATAATAGTTAGCCTCCATATAGCTCTGTAATGTAATTGCGTTGCCACTGTGCTGTAATATCATTTCTCTGTTATGACTGCATTTTAATATATAAGAAGACTCTGTTTCCAAGCGTAATTCGTATTTGAAGGCTGTTGCCCAAGGCTGGTGCAGAGGGCCCCCGCACACGCTGAGGTTTTGTGCATTACTGTATAGTTTCTTGTTTTATTTCTTTAAGTTCATTGTGCCATAATTCATTCACGTGTTTATACATTGCATCTTTCACGGTATTTATGCTTCATCTCTGTTCATAATCTTTCATGTTTTACATTTTACTTATGTCCATAATCTTTCATGTTTTATGTTGTGGTTAACTGATCAGTGTTCTTGTTTCAGATTACAATAGGCAGCCCGGGCACTTGCACATCTTTTTATAATGACTAATGACATGGAATCAATATTGTCCTTCTACTAATTTACTTTTCTTAGTTTTTGTTTAATTCCAGCACTGTTTGTTTATTTCAGTCTTGCACATTTGCTTCAGTAGTTAGATTTAGATATATTAAATTGCTCATGTCATTTTCAGTTACCTCTGAAAACCATAGCTGGACTAATGGTGAGGGATTGAAGTATGAGTGTGTAGTTTGATATTATTTTACTTTCTGCAAGTTAGAAATATTAAATTGCTCATGTCATTTTCAATTACCTCTGAAAGCCATAGCTGGACTAATGGTGAGGGATTGAAGTATGAGTGTGTAGTTTGATATTAGTTTACTTTCTACAAGTTAGAAATATTAAATTGCTCATGTCATTTTCAGTTACCTCCGAAAGCCATAGCTGGACTAATGGTGAGGGATTGAAGTATGAGTGTGTAGTTTGATATTAGTTTCTTTTTCTACAAACTAGATATCAGGTTGCTCAAGTTGTTTATGGTTACCTCGGAAATCCATAGCTAGACTAATGGTGAGGGGTCAGAATATAAGTTGATGTAATTTGATTTAGATTTACTCTGTTGCAATTCTTGGATTTCTTTAAGCATACTTTATTTTGTATTTGGACAGCAGCAAGGATAATGATTTTCATGATCAGTAGTTCACTGTTGTTTGACTAGAATAGTATGCAATTTCATTTTCTTTGAAGAAATAATTTTGTCATTGTGTGTTTTAAAATTCTTTTGAATTTTGGAAAATCATTAGAAGGACATCATTGTCTTGAATATTTGTCTCCATACTTGTCTTTTAGAATTTCATAAAAATCCAAAAACGACAAAAAGTAAGAGATAGGTTATCTTGCACATATAGTGCGCCACACTTCATCAGCTTACGAATCCTAGATTGATAAATTAATGTAGCAATTTAGGACACACTAAATTGACCAAACAGTTACTTTGAAGTTTTTTTTACTCGGTAGCTGTTGTTACTCCGCAAACTGTTGTTTATCTGTAGCTGCTTTTACTCTGAAGTTGCTACTACATCGCCGAAATTGTTACTCTGCAACTGTTGTTACTCCGTAGCTGTTGTTACTCTGAAGTGTTACTACATCTCCGATGTTGCTACTCTGTAACTACTGTTACTCTATAACTGTCGTTACCTCGTAGCTACTGCTACTCCGTAGCTGTTGTTACTCACTATTTCCGTTACTCACTGTTCATGTTATTCACTGACGTCATTACTTGCTATGCTGATACTATGACAGATATTTTTGCTGCTACTCCACTTTAAGGTAGGTCCGTAAGTACGTCTCCATTGATTTTATGGATTTAATTAAATATTCCAAAAGGACGGTCAAATGTGCCGAGGATGACCGTCATTTAGTTGGGGGGTGGGAACCGTCATAATGAATGACAGCATACTTCGTAAAGGTATTCATGACACACAATTCCCACCTAACCAAATTTAATGATTTCAAGTAATCCGTAATTATATTGTATGAGTTGGAATGCATACTTGTATGCACGAAAGTCATATCAGTCACCTCCCAACACGCCGCATTAAATCCTGAGAATATCTAACAGTACCACCATAATTTTTCATTACTCCCAAGCGTACCGGTATTGTTTATCTATTATATATTAAAGTGGCCATGATGTTATTTCATTTTCCCTGTCACTTTCCCCTTCCAGCTAACAGTATCCATCGTGCTGATTCCACCTCTGCAGCAAAGGGTGGCCGATTTTTGCGACATGAACCTGATGATTCAACGGGAATTTGAAATAATCGGGAGGTATGGCAAGTATTTGAGAATGCAGGTTGGGATGTTTATTTTGACAGGCTGAATGGATGGGATGAAGAAATCACGATGTAGTTCGCATTGAATTTGGAAGAAGGAGTTTCTCGGGTTTGTGGAGTTGAAATTCCAATGATAGAAGAAACAATCGCGGAAGTCAGTGGATTGCTGCAAGTTGAAGAACACTGGTTTTCAAGGAGAACACCCCTCTCGAAACTCCCCGAAGCCTTTCTGCAAGCTAGAGAAAGTATTGCGCAGAAGGGTCGGGGATATGATAGAACTTCATTACCTCATCCATGGGGAGGAGTTGCAGAGGTTGTTATAAAGTATATGACATGTGAGGGAAGATATTCTACCATCTTCAAATATCACCTCCGCATATTGGCTCACCTGTGATTTCCACAAGCAGAGGCTTTTTCAATTAATGCGCCCTATTTTCTGTTAAGTAGCCTTCATTTGATGGCAAATTCGGCTCGGGGGGCGCAACAGGTGTTGGCGGTCCTCTCTCACCATGGGCTGGTCCAGTTGCTAGTAATGAACACCATTTAGAAGATCCCAATTCCGTGGGAACTATTTCGGAATTCCACAGAGGAGGAAATAGCAGCGGCTGCGGCTGCTAGGGAAGAAGAACCTGAAGCCATGCAGGAGGATGAAGAGGAGGATAAAGCCATGCAGTAAGATGCAGAGGATGACACTTACATTGATCAGGAGGAGTCAGAAGAGATGGAAATGGATACTGAAGAATGTGAAGAAGAGATGGTTCCCCAAGAGCAAGCTGAACTCATGGAATCGATGGAAGCTGCAAAGACACCCATTGGCACTATGGCTGAGGCTGTCCCACAAGAACCAGCCCCGTCCGCGGAGTCAGCTGAGCAAATAGATAGTGTGATGGGCATGGAGGTAAACCCATAGCAAATGAAAGAGGGTGAATTGGTCGACATTGCGACCAAGGCCACTCCACAAGGATCTCCTGTTGACATGGAACCAATGGAGGAGGGTAAACTGATTGAAGAAGGAGTCATTACCACTCCAACCAGAGAACCCACGGAGGAAATGATGGGAGAACTAAGGTGTGAGGCTAACGATGCCCCACAAGAACTAGCATCAACCTTGGGGCTGAATGTAGAGGATTTGTTCCAGTTCCCCCATCTTTCTCCCTAAGGGAGAAAGGGTAACTCGTTCCCCGCAGCAAAGAGAAGCAGAAGATTTTTCCATTCCTATGGCTTCGAATTCAAAACAAAGGCCATGACCAAAAGAGGCCCCAACAGGCATATCAACAGGGGAGAATCTTATCGGATAACCACTAGTTGTGGAGAATGTACATGATGAGAGAATGGCCATTGGTGAAGAGGAGGGACCAAGCGGAGCGGTCCCGAAAAATGAACTAATGGAGCACTTAGGCATGAAAAGAGTGAAGCAAGAAATAATAGAAGAAGAACAGGTAGTGGAGGTTGGACCAACCGTTGGCCCAACAGAGGTAGTTCCGAGGGATTTACCTCCAGCTTCCGAGGTAGAAGAAACACAGGTCAAGCAAGAAGGGGCAGAGTTGTGTGGACAGCGAAGACTTCCCATCAAACAGAGATACCAACGGCAGTTTAAGGAAATAATGCAGCTCAAGATGGAGGTAATGGATTTGAGAAGGAAATTCCATAGGATGCAGAAACGAATAAACAAGTACAAGCGGGGAGCCAAGAAATCCAAAGTCGTCGGGGTTGAAGCAAAAACTGAAATAGACCCGATTGAACAATTGTTCGAAGCCAGATATTATGCCTTAATGGATGAATTACAGATGTGGAAGTCTACTGCGACTCAGTATAAGAATGAGATCAAAATAACTGAGGAGAGAGCCTCCAGAACCGTCTTCGGATATGTGGAGCGCATATATGTTATGAGATTAAGGCATGCAAAGCAGCATCTCAAGATGGAGCAGTTGGAAAAACAAGTGGCCAAACTGAAAGATGATAAGGAACAAATGTTCAATCTAGTGCAAGAGGTGATGGCATGTCGTCCCCCTACTTCTTGTTATTCTTTATTATTGCATGAACGTTTTCTTTTATTCTGCATGGAAAGCATAAAAAACGAGGTCAGTTATGAAATAGAAGATGGTGTACAATTCCTCTAAATCATGAGGAATTATGATGTGCCAACTCAACATCTGATGTGTGAGTTTTACCTGCATGGGTATTTGTTACGTCTAGACAGAGATTTTAACCTAGTCCCATATGTAGGGGACATCCATTTGAGGGCCCTCACCTCTTATGCTTTTAATCAAATCCATTGGCAGAAGACTTGTAACACTTTTGAGTCTAATCAAGTTACAAAGCCATTTATAGTAAGAGGAGAACATGAGAGGTTAGATACAATGTTCAATAAACACCATATGTTTTTTAAATTTGAGGGGAACAGAGATAGGATGCTGAGGATACAAAGGTGGTGCCTCGACCTTTGTGTCAATTAATTAACTATTTTTCAAAAAGAAGCCCTTGATTGTTTTCAGAGAAGGTGGATGATGTCACCGACAGCTGTCTAAAACAGAGAGCCTTTTGGGGCACCCAACTTCGCGCAAGTACTCACTAGAGTACCCAGATTTGTGGCAAGTGTTCAAACATGTGGGATCTGGTGGATGGGGCTTTGGTTTCATTATCCTATTATTTAGTTGCCTGCAGAAGTTTACACTCCAACATATAATGTTCCAGCAGATTGGTGGAAGGAAGTTCTCCTTTCCGATGGATTTAAAGTTCCAAGGACAGAGATGACTTTAGAGTATGATCTTTTCGAGCTTCAGGAAGCTCACAGTTTGCAGAACCCAGACCTATGGAGGTGGCGGACTGCATGAGTACATGCAGAAGGCTACTTGGGGGGAGATGTTGGGCACCAAATCTGGCTACCTTTCTTACCATTTTTATCATCATTTTTTACCCTTTTGTGTTTAATTACCTACATTTGCTATGCTAAACTCAAGAGCTAAATACCCCTAACTTGTCCAATTAGAATATTTTAATTAATGAAGTAAAGTCACGGAGTCTTACCTATTTGCAGCACTAAGATATGTTCTTGACTATAGTTTGGAGAACAGGAAACCTCGCCCCAGCGTTTTGCAACAGATTTGGTAACGGTCAACTATTAGGAAGATCGCGCAGCTAGAGCCATGATTCCCTGGGCCTATTCTTGGCCCCTTGTTCTATCCTGGACATCTGATGTTTGTGCTATTCCAACTTATGTGTATTTCTGAATGCGTGATTACCACGTTCCTGGGAGTGTATAAATTTGAATAATAGATTAATTATTCACTGAGATTATCCTGATTATACACTATTTGAGCTTCATGCATAATACATAACCTCTTCTACAATTGATCATCAATTTGCGGAATTAGAAGCAGTCGCATGCACACATTAAAACATAATCAAGCACACATATAACACAGTATGTAATGGGGAAAGCTTACAGCTGAAAACCCCCAACTATCTATATATTATAATGATAGAGAACATGTAACAATACATAGCACAAACTCCTCACAAGCTCTCAGCACTATCTCCAATTGTTACACACAAAACAAGCTCAGATCATGCACATCCCATGCTCCAATCTGCTCCATCTGTCTCCCTGCCTTTACTGCGCAATCTAAGATGAATAATGATGAGATCCAAGTTCGAATCCCACTGGCTTGTACTGCGCAATCCTCATTGGCAATCTTAATCAATGTGTGTGCAAATCTCATGCACAGCTATAGTCACAACTGATAGTAGACTCACCCTTTCACCCACCTCTAACACTGGTCTCCACTGAACTGTCCATGCATTGCAGTTAACTGATGTATTCTTTAGTTGATTTATGAGTTAATAATTATTTAATTAATTAATAATTAATTCACACCACTCATCACTAGTGTATTTATCAGTTAGACTAAATACAACTAGTTCAACTAAGTTAAACCGAACACAACTCCATCAACTATCTCATCAACTCCACCAAACTCTGCCACATGAGTTCTAACTGAAGTCAACCATGCAATAGCTCAACTAAACCCTAGGAATAGCGTAATTCCTTCTATCAGCTACATGTGCCACATCCATAGCTCAAACTGAAGTGCTCCAAGAGGATAAGATAATGTTTATAGTCCAAATATTATTAAGTGCTAATAATATTCGACTGATCTATTTTTAGACTGGCAGTCTAAAAAATAGACTCCGCCCAGTATGTCTAAAAATATAAATCCATCTATTTTTCCAACTTGACCAACCATCCACAAATAGCATCCCGCAACTCATAGAATATGATCGACATGTCTAAAAATAGACTTTGTGACAAAAATCACCTGTGTGGCCCCCCACCTAGTTTTGGTGATCACTTTCCAACTAGGATCAGGAAAGATGTTCCAGGATGCCTCCTTCACTGTTTCTTGTTGCCATCTTCAACAGGGAGATCTGTTATTCTCCCGTGCTGTGTATAAAATGGATATTGTTCCTATAAATGGGGGTTCCCAGAGGGATACTATAATCACATATTATAGATTAATAAAGTATTACTGGTTTTGTTGTTCTAAGCGTCTTCGTGACTAACGCAACCCTGATCAGAGAATTGGGCCCGCTCTTCTGATTAGGTGTTGCGTCTGTAAGTGTGTGAATTGTTTCTTTGTTATGGTTGTTGTTATTATTATTTACTGTTAATATTGTTTTGAAGTTCAGTATTTGATTTAATTCCATGGCAATGTTTTGAATCTTAATTATAAACCCTTGGTTAAGACAGATTATGTGTTTGTTCCTGCATATACCTTGTGTGTTGCCTTGAAAGGATACTCTTTCGGATTGATAAAATTAATGTCAGATTAGGGTGGATAATTCATTCTTACCTGGACACCAACAAGAAGCTAGCATCCAAAAAGAACCTCCTGGTCTTGGCCAATGTAAGCATGAGTGGCATCCATCTACTCCAATTTATGGAGGATTCCTGCCTCAAGGGAAGTACCCTCTATTCCTCTAAATCCATGGAGCAACTTCCTTGCACCATGGTGGCTCCATCCTCCATCACTACAACAACTTCTGTCAATGCAGAATATGTAGTGAGAGTGGGTAATGTTAAAAATAGGAGAGTGGATCCCTCCTCCTTGAGTCTATCTCAGACTCTCTGCACTGTATTAGACCCCTCCAAGGTATTTTCCCCTCTAGGATCTAAGAGTGGTGAACCAAGTGGTAAGATGTCTCTCACCAACTCTAGATCTGGTGGCCTCCCAGGTGGAATGGCCCCATATAGTGAGACATCAAGATATAAAGCATACAGTATATATGAGTGGACTGATTTTTCCTTCCTTTCACTGCGCAATATAGTCTCCTTCTTCTGTGAAAAAACCTCCTGAAATAGATAAGTGTGAATTCTCATCATCCCTTGATGTTGATCCTTCTTTTATTCTTCTTTTTCCATCTACCAAGTCTCACAATCCACAAAAATTGATACATGTTGCTCCGGGATTGTGCTTTGGTCCCCACATGTTAGATCATTTGGAACTCCTTGCAAAGACACAAGGGCTCCTCTAATGGAAGCAATGGCTCCCTTTCCACCTCCATGTGGTGATGGATCTTCTCCTGATGGTACATCGTTGTTAGCTCTTATTTTCTCATCCTCTTCATCAATATTTGAGAATGCCTTATCATCAATGAGAGGCCCTAGATCTTGGTCTTCCCTTAAAGGAGGAATCTCCATGTCTTCATCTATAGAAGAGGGCTCTTCAAGAAGTGGGGATCTTTCCCTTGGAAAGGTATTATGCATGTTTTTATCCCCTTCAATAGAAATATGGAGTGGAGTTGGCAAAATAGATCCCTCCATCTCATGCAAAGGTTTTGAATTTTTGGGTTCAACAAAAAATGTTTCACAGTGTTTAATATCAAATATTTTCATTATCTTCTTAGTGAACCCTGCATAAGTATTTACACTTGCATGATGAAATGAAGCAGAACTATAAAACTACTAATCATGGGCCATACCTTTAAGGTGCAGCGCTGCTACTCTAATTGCCTCCTTTTCTGAGACTTGGTGTAGCTGAAAATAGGAATCTATCTCCTTCACCCAAGCCTTGGTTGTGCACTTTGATGATCCATCAAAGTTAGGCAGAAAGATTCTACATCTCTTGCTTCTGTTATTTTTGTTGGATCTTCTTTCTTCCTTGAGTTGGAAAAACCCTTGGAAGTCCAAGTGCTCTTTGAATCTCTAAGATTGAGACTCATACTCCTGAAGATAGTCACTCAAGGTCTCCTTCTTTGGTGCATCTTCTTCCTCCATTTCTCTTGCAGTGAATGTGGGAAATAAACTGTGTTGTGGATCTGCATGTGTGGTTGATTTCTCACACTCATCATGTGAATATTTAGGGCTTGCTTCACTTTCAAACCCTCTTGGAAATTTTCTACACATCTCCCTTTTCATCTCCTTCATATCTTTCTTGATATTCTTCACAGTTTGAAAAAGAAAGCTGGGAGAGCCTCTCTTCCTTCATTTCTCCAAATAATGGAGTCATGCCTTTGTTTCTTCTATACAACTTCTCCTTTCTGTGAGAATATTCTCCTCCTAATGCCATAATGTCTTGAATGCACAGACTGAGCCAAGATTATGCTCGGATACCACTGTAATATTCCAAAATGGAAATAGCAGCAATACAAGACATAATAATGTAAAGCACAAAAACTATGAACATATCATAAGAGGGATCAATATGCAACCATCATTTTATTCAGATATCAACAAAAATATACAAAAATATCTTGAGGGTCAAGCCACTCAAGCAATAAGAACAAGTCTCCCATGATCATATTAATAAGCACATGAGTTGTTGCTACTGTATAGAATGTCGGAAAGAAGTGACAGCACTATCTATATTAGTGTAGCTACTTCTGTAAACATAAATTGATGGAATATGGCTGATAGATACAAAATAAATGCCCAGAAAGGAAGATATGGGCTCTAATACATGATTTCTAGCCAACCCAGAAAAGATTGCTAGAAATACCAAAAAAATATACAATGTGACAAATAACCCTAGGATTGATATGTCACTACAATCCGAAATTGAATAGAATGAGGCTATGACATATCTAAAATGATAATGTCCTCCTGAAATGGTATTTCTCAATAAAAGGTTGATCCCTCTATTCAGAAATAGACCCTCCTAATGAGCTCAATGAACCCTCTCAGCAACTGCCACTAAAAATAACGCAAATCTAGACTAAAAATGTGATGTGAGGGATGGTATATGGTTGGATTAATGCCAAAATTATATAAATATGCCGAGGGGCCCTCCTTTCTGATCCTCCAATGGATAGGCTACCTCTCCACTGAAAAACAAGCCTAGAATTGGCTCTATGTGATCCTCCTTTGCTCCACCCTGCAACACAACCCAGCTCTAAACAGAAACTGCATTGTAGCTGAAGGAGGTAGCTTGGCCAAAATTATGAAATGAGGAAATGCAGTCCAATGAACCTATCCTTCATTAAGGATGAGGTAGGGATTCCCAATTAGGAACACCCTTGTGCTAAACAACACAACAATCTCAAATAAATAGTTGAAGAATGCAAGAAGTCTAAACAAACCACATACAAAATAATAATCCAAAACATGAATAAAAATGGCTACCATCCCTTCCATATATAGTGTGTGAGCCTTCTCAAATTGGTTCCCATCCATAAATGCCACTAATCTCATGCAAGTTGTCCTCCACTAAAACTGCGTTGTCTCATCATAAATGCCACTCCTTCATGATAGCGTTGTTGATTTGGTCAAAGTTGACCTATTCAACATGTATCCCCTCCAATTCAAACCCAAAGATGCTTCCAGCTGCTTATTCTTCCTCCTTTCACATTAGGAGTGTTATTATTCCTTCTAAGGAGATTTATGGGCCTCCCTACCCACTTATTCACCTACCTAGTGACAAAACAAACTATAATATTCCATTTAGTTGAAGGCTAAATTTTTGGAACATTACAACCTCATAACTTCACCTGTAAAGCTCCGAAAAAACAATATCATCTTGACATCCTCATGGTCAACCTCCTCCCTTTAAACAAAGTAATTGAATTGGTCTACATTCTCTTTAGCTATAATCTCTTCATCACTTCCCCAAGTTTTTATTCTAGCAGAAAATTTGCTAGGAAGGTCATTTATAATAGCTGGAAGGGAAAGAAGAGCATACCTAGTGTTGGCCACCTATAAAATTTGTTCTATCAAAAGGTGGCCAAAACATTGTTTAGCCTTCAAGGAACAGTTTCAATGCAGAAATTGTATCTCTTGAAGGCTCTGGAAGACATCATATCCTTGTTTCAATCTTCATTGTTGTTCCCATTTCAAGCTCAGAAAATTCTGCTGAATTCCTTGAGAAAGACTGCTGCAAAATCCCCTTTTTTCCCCTTCCTGCACTCAGAAACTAACCTTCATTTTTACTCTCTTGTTCCCCATCAATATCCCTCATTCTCATAATTTTTCCATTTCCCCTTCATCAAAATCCCTTTCATAAGGTTTTAAGATCCTTTTTGGCCTTATCGAAAACCCTAAAACCCTTTGAAAACCATTGAAGATCCATGAAAAAAATCACATTTTCATATTAAGGGTTTAAGCCCCCTTGGGCTAAGTCCCTAACTCTATAACCCCCGGTCATATGCTTCTCCATGCGCCCACAGGCCCCGCAATTGAGCGCCAAGCCATTTTGAATAAATATTTCCGCCCAAAGTTTAAAACCTTTGGTTATATATTAAATTTGTCGGATTTACTACGAAAAAACTTTTCCGTCGGTGCAAAATTCAAAATTAATCTCCGTGGTCGATTTGATCCACTGATCGACGGTGCGGAACCTATCGTGGTCATTGGTCCCCACCATGCCAAACACTGTGCAGAAACATGCGGTCTCCATCACACCGCCTTCTGAGGGCTGGCAGTATTTTCCATTTCGGAGCAATTCCATACAACGGTTGACACGTGGCACCAGCACTATTTGAAAACCGCCCCCCCATCAGGTGTTAACGTTCGTCCACAGATCCGGCACGATATTGTTGTGCATCGTCCGATCTGGGGCGGGCCATCCAACGGTAGTCGCTCCACGAAGATGCGCGGGACTTAACCTAGGCAAACCATGCCCCTGGCCCACCATCCGTCGCCCTCCGACACGTTTTCAACCGTCGATCGCCATTGAGATCGACGGTCCAGATTTGATTGCATGCCCCACTGTTGCTTGGTCCCAGTGCCACATCAACATCCATGGGGCAGATTTCTATTGGGCGGGTCTCCGTATTTTCCTCGTCCAGTCAGCATTTCCGGACCTGGGAACTTTACTTAACATGATTTAATTGGATTTTTGATGTCCGGGTGTATTTTCTAAAGTTTATTGGTGCCCGATCTCCACCGTTGATCATGTGGGCCGATCTCATCCGACAGCCCACAATCATCTCGAACCCCACACACTATTTTTCGCTGAAACAAAGTTTTTTTAACCGATTTTCTCCAAAAACCGACTCCTCCACGTTATTTTTCACCTCCGCTTCCCACCGTCGATCTCTACACGATCGAAGGTTCTGATTTAAACTTTTCTTCCGCTGTCTCTTTGACTTTTCCCAATCAATCTCAACCGTTGGATGATGCCATCCAACGGCCACGCTCTCTCCATGTGCCTTCTGAAGCAGTCAGCCTATATATGCTGGATTTTTTAATATTTTTTTGTATTTTTGCAAGGTTTAGATGGTTTTTTCCGCTATGATGAAGAAAAATTCACAGGTCAAGGGTGACGATCCTCCCACCTGCGATTCACCACAAAATCACTTACAAGGTTTTAAATTTGCATTTTATCAATGAATTCATGAGGCATTGATGTCGTTCGACCCCTGTACAACCCTACACACCAGAAAAAATAGTTAATCAAGCACCGATCAAAGAGTATCAGTTTCGAAGACAGAATGAACCAGAAAAGGAGTTTGAAGACCCAAAACATAGTTCTCAAGTAAATTAAAGGTGTTTTAGGGAAAGACGAAGACATCTATTGAGCTGAGAAACCCTCCACCGCCATAAGCAGAGGCCAATTGAACCCTCTCCAGCTCCTAAAGACACCTGCAGCCTCACAGAAATTAAAGGAAGCTTAGTCATTACGTAAACAAGAGGTGTTTACCTGAAGACAGCTGAAAAATTAATACAAATCAAAGAATCTTATCTCTAATTGTCGATAGAACCATTTTAGAAGATTAAGAATAGTTCAGAAGCACATCTTTCGCTCATTATGCCTCAAAAGGCAGGAACAAATGTTATGGAGCAGACTTAGAAATGATTGCACAATTAATGATATTTGATCCTTGGGAAATCCTCCCACTTCCTCATTTCTCTATAAATACCTATGTAGAACATAAGAAAATGTTTGTCTCTAGACATCTGAATGCATGTAATGGTTTTCTAAAGCTACTAATGCACTGTGTGCAATTTGAAGATGAATAAGCTGATATGAGAAGTTTGAAGTTGTAGAGACCCTGAGGGCTTGTTGATTGTAACTGGTTTGAACATCAAATACAAGCTATTGATTTATGAGATCCTAATTTGTGTCAATGGTGATGTGTTCCTCACTGTCAATTGTTATTTTCTTTAATTTTTCATTCTGTTCATTTTCTCTGATAAGGAACAGCAAATAGAGAGCTAGGACTTACTCTCAGTAGTACCCTACTCTTATTGAAAGCTTTATTTTCTATGTTTTTCTCTTGTTAAATACTGATTATATTAAAGTAGGTTGGTTTCAAAGCACTTGCCTGATCTAGATTGCTCTTTATGATGATCATCAGTGTTTTCCTTTAGAATATGTTGAAAGAAGATTGGTTTCAAAGTACTCACCTGATCTTAAGCTGTTCTAACTATTTTTGAATGTTTTTGACTAAAAGTACTTCAAAGCAGGCTAATTTAAAAGAACTTACCTGATCTCATAATGCTTTTATATTTTGTCTCTCTAAGCACATGTTGAAAGCAAGATAGTTTAAAAGCACTTACTTGATCTTAGACTGTGCACTATTCTTCACTTTGTTTTGTTCTCCACTTCCTATCTGTTTCACTCCATAAATCACCTTAAGAGATCCTTTGACATAAGTGACTTGCCCCATGGATCCTTCTTGAACCTTTCTGTCCAATTAAAATCCTCCTATGACAACATAGCCCAATGGGTTAAAACTATCTTTGCCTTTTTCTATCAGCCTAATCATTCCTTCACTTGCAGACATCTTCACCCTTCATTTTGAACTGCCTTCACCTTCATCATGTCTCTGCCCAACCAAAAAAAACAAAACAAAACTCATGCTTTTCATAACTAGCCTAATACCACATTTCAGGCTTTAAAGATCACATCTTTAAACTCATTTATAGAGAGATCCCTCTCTGGATTCAGGAGGGCTAGATCCTTGAATCCCAAAGCGGTTTGATGTTACCCCTGTAGTTGGACTTTTTCCAACCTTGCTAATTACAGAGACCCTAACATAATGGCGACTCTGCTGGGGAATTTTTGAGTTCATAGTTTCTTGGTCAGCTTTTATGGACTCTTTAGTTTTCCATACAACCACAGAAACTTAGAAAATAACCTAAAAATATTTTAGTTTGGTATTCAATAAACATGGTAGTAGACCATTAAACCTTTTACCTCCAAAAGAGCAAAAAAATTCCACTTGGCGACTCCACAATCCTTAACAGACCTTAATACTCCACTGGGAAGAACCCTATCATTGTAATATCATTCAAACTCAGTTAGAGGACTGTAGGATTAAAAATTTTATAAACAGATTAGTTGACCTTTTAAAGATTGTCATATCTGGTTAAACTATTTTTGTTTAATTTGGGTCTGAAAAACACAACATACTAGCTCCTAGAAAGATTCGCACTAGAGCCTATCCTGACCTTGGTCCACCTGAGATAATTGATAACCTAGAAAGTATCCTTAGGAGGTCCCCTAGGATTAAACTGTCAACTATTTTTAGATCACCCTTGAGAGCTAATTCAGTCCCTGAAAATCTTTCAGCTCTACCACAATCACAAGCTGACTTAGTAAATCCATTTAGAACTAGGTCTCTTAGTGACTTAGGTCAGTCAGATTCTGATTTTTCACTTTCATCTCCTGAAACAAGTGAACATCTTGGTAGAAGAGAAACAACACCTCCTGATTCACATTTTCTTCACAACTCAGGTGTCTCTCATCCAAGATCAACTCAGCAATATATTCCTAGTCCATCCATTTCTATTCATCCTACATCCACTGTTCAAACCACCCCACTTCATCCCACTTTCCTTCCTATGAATCCACCCCCACCACATATTATGGCAGCATGGTATGCTCCCTTAGTTCTTCCTGTACCATTAGTCAATCTTCCACAGGACTATCAGTCTAAAATTCCATTGTATGATGCTAGCAATGCTACAACTACATCACAACATGTGGATAAGACGAATGACTACTTTGACATAAATGAAATTGATAATGATTATGTCAAGCTTAGATTATTTGCTCAGAGCTTAGGGGGAGAAGCAAGAAAATGGTTTAAAGGTTTAACCCCCCATAGTATTAATGATCTCCAAGCCTTCCATCAAACATTCTTAAACAAATGGGAAGTAAAGAAAAACCCTCTCCAAGTCCTTTCTGACTACAAGAACCTCCATAGAGATGCTAGGGAAAGTGTGCAAGCTTATTGCACTAGATTCATTAGTGTGTATAATGAACTTTCCCCAAAACTAAAACCTCCACAAGGCTCAGCTTTAAACAAGTTTCCTGAAGGGTTTGACCCCGAGATGGCCTATCAGCTAAGAGAGAGAGATTTTGCAACTCTTGAGGATATGCAAAAGGGTGCTCTTTCTATGGAAGTCAACTTGATGGAGAAGAGAGAAAGAATGAAAATTGAAAAGAGAGTGTCCTTTAGAGAGGAAAATGCACCTTCTACTTCCAACTCAAAGATGGAAAAAATGATGGAGGAGATGATGAAGAAAATGAGCATCCTTGAGAGAGCACAAGCAAGTCAAAACCAAACTACTCCTCAAAAGAAAAACCAAAACCAAAATCAGAATTTTAGAAGGAACCAACCTTAAAACAGATCTAGGGAAGATGATCAACTGATCACTCCTCCTTTTCATCAAAACTATATAAGTGAGGTTGAGGAAACAGATGAGATAACAGAGGAAGATGATATCAACATGCTGGGAGTAGATAATGATGACTTTGAGATTCATTATGATAGAAAAAAAGGTCTTTATACCCCTTATGATGACAACAGAGATGATGATGAAAGTTATTTTCAAGACATGGAAAATGTCATCATAGAGTCCCAAAAATAATATGACCTTAGAAGAAAAACCAGTCAACAAACTCTTAACACCAAAACCTCTGACAAATCTTCATAAAACAGCACTACAACCAAGCCTAAAATTGTCAAACAAAAGGATAAAACAGTGACTGTAAATTCTGATAAAAGTAGAGAGAAGGGCACTCAAAATAATGAAAAACAGAGTGCAGACATTAGTAGTACTACCACTTCAGTTAGTACTCATGTTAAGACCATTTTGTCAAATACTAATAGAAAAAATCAGCAATTTGATGTTGCTGATAGATTGGCAGCTAGTAAGACTGAGACAAGTCCTTCGAAGAGCCAAATTCCTTTCAGCCTTGAGCAGGAAATTTCAAAGATCAGAATCTTTGTTCCCCTAACTGAGTTAGCTGCCCAGAGTGTATATAGGACCTAAATTTTGAAGGCTTTAAATATTGAGGACAATAATGATACAGTCAATCTTAATGATGCCCAGCCAAAGCTCATTTTTTGTCCTAATATTGAAGGTATATATCAAGAGGGACCTGTTCCCCCCTTTTATGTGAGTTTAAATGTTCATGACAAGATCCTGCATAATTCTATGCATGACTTTGGAGCCTCTCACAACCTTATGCCAAAGGTGATAATGGAAAGGCTAGGACTAGAAATAACCAAACCTTAAAAGGATTTATATTCTTTTGATTCCAACAGAGTGAAGTGTCTAGGTCTAATCAAAGACCTTTGTGTGAGTTTGTCCCAAATCCCAGCCAAGTGCATGGTGATGGATGTTGTGGTGGTTGATGTGCCTCCTAATTATGGCATGTTGCTGTCAAGATCATGGGGTGCCAAGCTGCAAGGTACCATACAGATGGATGGAACATATGCCATTATTCTTGTCTTTAGCCAGCTTAGAAGACTATACAGAGAGTCACACATTAAATTCATGGTCATCAGCTCAGAAAAGCCTGAAAATTCTCCCATTTACTCTGTCCATACTGACTTTGGTCGTTTATCTTTTATAATAATGAATCCATAAAGCAGTCAGAGCTAGAACACAGTGACTCAGATGACCAGTCAGATGCCCCTAATCTAGAAATGATAGCAGTTCTATATATGGAAGAAAACGAGAGAGAAAATATTGAGCAGTCCACTGAAACAATATACTAGAGTGAACAAAGCCAAGATGGTAAACAACAGACTACCCCTCACGCTCAACTCCATGAAAATCTTGAGGAATCAAAACAAATACAACTAAGTGTCAAGATTTCACAACAACCCTTGAGCACGTTGGTTGAAGGAGACAATAACCAAGACAAAACCGAAAATTGTCCTCTGTGGAGTATGTATTTTGATGGGTCATGCACTAAGAATAATGCTGGTGCAGGTTTCTAGATTACCAACACTGAAAACAACCACAAAGAAAGCATTTCTTGCAAATTAAACTTTCAGTGTTCCAATAACATAGCAGAATATGAATCCCTTCTCTTAGGCTTACATCTATTAAAAAAGTTAGGAGCCACAAGAATTAATGTGTATGGAGATTCAGAACTAGTCATTAAGCAAGTCAATGGGGAATATAACGCACATCATCCCAAACTTAGAGCTTACCAAAACGATTTCATGGACCTTTTGAAAACTTTCGAGGAGTCCAAATTGATTTTTGTTCCAAGAAAAAGAAATATTGCCACCCACAATTTATCCTTTGCAGCTAGAACATGCTTAACGCCAATTGAAACCAAAGATTTTACACCTCAAATTAAGTTTAGACCAGCAGTGCCAGATAATGAAAAATATTGGCAGGTCTTCGAGGGCAACAAGCAGACAGAGGATTTCCTTCTTGGAAGGAACGATTTTGAGTTATCTGATTCACTTTCTAAATCTGACGAAAATTGCCTCAAAAAAGAGTCCCCTGAAGGAGATAAACTATCTGGTTCCGTAAAAATTGACATGTTAACTAAAAAACTTGGAACCCATACTGAAGAGTACGAGGAAACAGAAAACAAAGACATTGAGATATTGTCGTCAAAGGAAAAGAACATACCTTGGGGGTTAGCACCATTAGAAGACCTATTTGATTTTAACGACGTAGTAAAGAAACCCATTGTAGAATACACAAATTCTGATGTCGAGGAATGCAACATAGGCACCAAAGATCAACTTAAAATGATTAAATTAGTTGGCTCCTTGCCAGCTGACATGAAAAATAAATACATTGACTTATTTAAAGAGTTTGTTTATGTGTTTTCTTGGAGCTATGAAGACTTAAAATCCTATGATACACAAATCATCCAGCACAAGATCCCATTGAAAGAAAACCAAAAACCCTTTGGGCAAAAACTGCGTCGAATTAATCCAATACAACTGCCTCTAGTAGAAAAGGAAATCAAGAAAATGTATGAGGCAGGAATCATAGTGCCTATGAGGTTTTCAGATTGGGTTTCTAACCTTGTAGCTGTGAGGAAAAAGACATGAGAAATCAGATTGTGCAGTGATTTCAGAAACCTTAACAGAGCCTCCCTAAAGGACAATTACCCTTTACCCAAAATTGAACACATTCTACAAAGGGTAGTTGGTTCAAAGAGGATTTCTCTGTTAGATGGTTTTTCAGGGTATAACCAAGTTTTAGTACTCCCAGAAGACCAAATCAAGACAGCTTTCACCACTCCTTGGGGCACTTTCATGTATGTGAAAATGCCTTTTGGGTTAATGAACGCTGGGGCCACTTTCCAAAGGGCCATGGACATTGCATTTTCAGAGGAGATAGGGCACTTCATTGTAATTTACCTTTATGACATAACAGTTTATTCCAAATCTAATGAAGAGCACCTAAAACATCTAAGAAAGGTCCTTGAAAAGTGTAGAATGTTTGGATTATCTTTAAATCCCAAAAAGACAGTGGTTGGCCTACAAGAAGGTAAACTCCTTGGCCATATCATATCAGAATAAGGGATTAAAATAGATCCAAAGAGAGTTGAGGGAATACTAAATATTATCCAACCAAGGAACATAAAAGAATTACAGTCCTTTATTGGAAAAATTAACTTCTTGAGGAGGTTTATTCCCAACTTAGGAGAGCTCCTTAGAAACATGACTAATATGCTCAAGAAATAAGTAGGAGTGAAATGGACTGTAGAAGCCAAAAGATCCTTCGAATTGGTAAAAAATGCACTCACCCGGGCACCAGTCCTGATCAGCCTTGACTTTTCAGGATTTCCTTATTTTCTCCTTTGCCTCAGAGCATACTGTGGCTGCAGTTCTGTTGCAAAAAAAACCCAAAGGGACAGGAACAGCCTATTGCTTTTTTCAGTAAGGCTTTAAGGGATGCACCCTTGAAATATAACATAATGGAAAAACAGGCCTTTGCTTTGGTAAAGGCCTTAAAGGGCTTCAGGGTGTATATTCTACATTCTCACAGCATTGCTTATGTTCCTAACATAGTGGTAAAAGACATCTTGTCACAAGACCTAGATGGAAAGTGGGGCAAATGGATTGCAGCAATATTAGAGTATGATTTGGAAATCAAACCCACCAAACTTATTAAAGGTCAGGGCTTGGCTCAATTAATGGCTGAATCTAATCTACAAGCCCTTGACATTAGCATGGTAGATGCCTTGGATGAACAAGAAGAATTACTTGCTCCCACTGTGGAAGAGCAGTTCCAAAACTCACCTTGGTATGCTGACATCTTGTATGTACTTACAAATCTTAATGCTCCTCCTGATTTATCAAAAACAAAGGCAAGTTTTTTAAAGTTGAAAGCTAGGAATTATTGCATTTTGAATTAATGTTTATATTGGAAAAATACTAATGGTTTATTTCTTAAATGTTTACTTGAAGTTGATGCAGAGAGCATCAAGCATGAATTCCATGAAGGAGAATGTGGAGGTCATCTCTACTGGAAAACCACAGCCAATAAAATCCTTAGAGATGGCTATTACTGGCCCACCCTCTTTCAAGATGTCCAAAAGATGATAGTTGCCTGTCACAAATGCCAAATTTTTGAAGGCAAAAGAAAACTCCTCCCTTTACTATTACAACCTATCACTGTTGAAGCTCATTTTCAACAATGGGGCCTACATTTCATAGGAGAAATCCATCCTGCTTCATCTACCCAACAAAAATGGATTCTCACAGCCACTGACTACTTCACCAAATGGATAGAGGCCATACCTTCTAGGCATGCCACAGATTTTGTCATTATAAAATTTCTTGAAGATCATATCCTGTCTAGATTTGGTTGTCCTAGGAAGATTATTACAGATAATGCTGCTGCTTTTGGTTCCAAAAAGATGATTGATTTTTGTCACAGGTATCAGATTATAATTGTTCATTCTACTACTTATTACCCTCAAGGTAATGGGTTAGTTGAATCATCAAATAAAAGTTTGGTGACCATCATCAAGAAGTTGCTTGAGGAAAATAAAAAATCATGGCATAACAAGTTGGTGCATGCTTTATGGGCAAACAGGTTGACCACAAAGAAGTCCATTGGAATGTCCCCATACCAGCTTGTTTATGGAGCAGATGCAGTGTTTCCTACCAGCCTAGGTGTACCAGTGATAAATTTAGTCCAAGAAATACAGTCAGAAGAGGACAGCATGATAAGGAGGATTAATCAGACAATACATCTCCAGCAGATAAGGGAAGAGGTTTATAATAGAGCTCAGAAGGTGCAAAAGAACATAAAGAAATTGTTTGACAAAAGAAAAAAAGCTTGTGATTTCAACATTGGATACAAGGTACTCAAGTGGGACTCCAGAAGAGAGGATAAGGGTAAACATGGCAAATTTGACTATTTGTGGCAAGGTCCTTACATTATTCAGTCCACCATTGGTCCAAATGCCTTTTTCTGCAAGAGTTAGATGGCACAAATCTGTTTGGGGGTCATGTCAATGGCAGGGTTCTTAAGCATTACTACTACTGAGTTCAATTTTGAAGCTTTCATTTCCATTGTAAATACCATTGCTTTGTTCAGTATCACAAAAGGAAAAAATACAAAAACAATAAAAAATAAAAGAAAAGAGGGCAGATTGTTAAAAATAAAATAAAATAAAAAAATAAAGGTATAGCCCCATACCAAAAAGATAAACAAATCTGAAAGTGTGCAAGCTCAAATGCCACTCCTGAAAAACACACTCCTAGTTAGTCAAACAGCCTAATCTTGACTAATTAGTTTTAAATTTACTGTTGATAGGATAGTGAATTTGATTTGTTAAACTATTTAAACTTGGCTTATCAGTAGATAGATTAGGTTAGAAATTAAAGGTTAAAACCTGATCAAAACCTGAACCTAAGTTTCCAAGCAAGAATTGACTCCAAACTATGTTTTATTCTTAGTCAAAACAGAGGTAAATCTGGTTCTAATCAGCTCAAAATCTGAACCAGAGAAAAAGAAAGAACAACTCAATTAAGAGTCAATCAGAGCTGTAGAAAGGTAAATGAAGTGCATGAACTTTCAGATCTTAAGCCTTCCATTTTTTATTTTAATTTTTCTGCAAAATAAATGTCTATGTATAGCTTGTTTTAATGCCATGGATCACAGCAAGTCAAACAGCTTAATCTTGACTTGATTGTTTTTAAATTTTTGTTGTAGAATTTAGAGAATAAAATATGTTGGACAGTTTAATCCCAACAGATAGTAGATTAGGTAGAGAATTATATGGACTCAACTGTTTAATCTGAGTCCATGGAGAAACAAGGAGTAGAAATAGAATAGATTTCCCATTTTCAAAAAAAAAAAAAAAAATTGTTGTAAAAGAGTTTGCCAATCCAAGTGCACTCTAAATCAAGAAAAAAATGTTAGATCAGTAGGATTGGGTAGGTAGAAAGCTTGTTGATGAAGATCCATTTTTTTCCATGGTTGCTAATATGTTTTCAGGAAAAAGAAGAGCATCCAGCAAAGAAGGCAGCCCAATGGATAAGGCACTGATCAACCCCCCAGAGAGTGCAAGTCTGAAGTTCTTGATGCCTTCAGGAAGGCACCATCCCCAAGTGGAGCCACTGTTGGCCACCTATAAAATTTGTTCTATCAAAAGGTGGCCAAAACATTGTTTAGCCTTCAAGGAACAGCTTCATTGCAGAAAGTGTATCTCTTGAAGCCTCTGGAAGACATCATATCCTTGTTTCAATCTTCATTGTTGTTCCCATTTCAAGCTCAAAAAATTATGCTGAATTCCATGAGAAAGACTGCTGCAAAATCCCCTTTTTTCCCCTTCCTGCACTCAGAAACTAGCCTTCATTTTTACTATCTTGTTCCCCATCAAGATCCCTCATTCTCATAATTTTTCCATCTCCCCTTCATCAAAACCCCTTTCATAAGGTTTTAAGATCCTTTTTGGCCTTACAGAAACCCCCAAAACCCTTTGAAAACCATTGAAGATCCATGAAAAAAATCACATTTTCATATTAAGGGTTTATGCCCCCTTGGGCTAAGTCCCTAACTCTATAACCCCCGGTCATATGCTTCTCCATGCACCCACAGGCCCCGCAATCGGGCGCCAAGCCATTTTCAATAAATATTTCCGCCCAAAGTTTAAAACCTTTGGTTATATATTAAATTTGTCGGATTTACTGTGAAAAAACTTTTCCGCCGGTGCAAAATTCCAAATTAATCTCCGTCGTCGATCTGATCCGTTGATCCACGGTGCGTAACCTATCGTGGTCAGTGGTCCCCGCCGCGCCAAACACTGTGCATAAACCGGCGGTATCCACCGCATCACCTTCTGAGGGCTGGCGGTATTTTTCATTTCGAAGCGATTCCATACAATGGTTGACACGTGGCACCAGTACTATTTGAAAACCGCCCCCCCATCACACGTTAATGTTCGTCCATAGATCCAGCACGATATTTTTGTGCACCATCCGATCTGGGGCGGGCCATCCGACGGTAGTTGCTCCCCAAAGATGCGCGGAAGTTAACCTAGGCAAACAGTGCCCCTGGCCCACCATCTGTCACCCTCCGACGCGTCCTCAACCGTCGATTGCCACTGATATCGACGGTCTAGATTTGATTGCATGCCCCGCCGTTGCCCGGTCCCAGCGCCACATCAACATCCACGTGGCAGATTTCTATTGGGAAGGTCTCCGTGTTTTCCTCGTCCAGTCAGCATTTCCGGACCCGGGAACTTTACTTAACATGATTTAATTGGATTTTTGTTGTCCGAGTGTATTTTCTAAAGTTTATTAGCGCCCGATATCCACTGTTGATCATGTGGACTGATCTCATCCGACGGCCCATGATCATCCCGAACCCCACACATTATTTTTCACCAAAACAAAGTTTTTTAATCGATTTTCTCCAAAAACCGACTACTCCCCGTTATTTTTCGCCTCCGCTTCCCACCATCAGTCTCCGCACGATTGACGGTTCTGATTTAAAATTTTCTTCCGCCGTCACTTTGACTTTTCCCAATCAATCTCGACCGTTGGATGATGCCATCCAATGGCCACGCTCTCTCCATGTGCCTTCTGAAGCAGTCAACCTATATATGCTGGATTTTTTAATATTTTTTCATATTTTTGCAGGGTTTAAATGGTTTTTTCTGCTATGCTGAAGAAAAATTCACAGGTTGAGGGTGATGATCCTCCCGCCTACAATTCATCACAAAATCACTTGCAGGGTTTTAAATTCGCATTTTATCAATGAATTCATGAGGCATTGATGCCATTCGACCCCTGTACATCCCTACACACCAGAAAACACAGTTAATCAAGCGTCGATCAAAGAGTATCAGTGTTGAAGACAGAATGAACCAGAACAGGAGTTTGAAGACCCAAAACACAGTTCTCAAGTAAATTAAAGGTATTTTAGGGAAAGACGAAGACATATGTCAAGCTGATAAACCCTCCACCGCCATAAGCAAAGGCCAATTGAACCCTCTCCAGCTTCTAAAGACACCTGCAGCCTCACAGAAATCAAAGGAAGCTTAGTCATTACCTGAACAAGAGGTGTTTACCTGAAGACAGTCGAACAATTAATACAAATCAAAGAATCTTATCTCTAATTGTCGGCAAAACCATTTTAGAAGATTAAGAATAGTTCAGAAGCACATCTTTCGATCATTATGCCTCGAAAGGTAGGAACAGATGTTATGGAGCAGAGTTAGAAATGATTACACAATTAATGATATTTGATCCTTGGGAAATCCTACCACTTCCTCATTTCTCTATAAATACCTGTGTAGAACATAAGCAAATGTTGGTCTCTAGACATCTGAATGCATGCAATGGTTTTCTGAAGCTACTGATGCACAGTGTGCAATTTGAAGATAAATAAGCTGATATGAGAAGTTTGAAGTTGTAGAGACCCTCCGAGCTTGCTGATTGTAACTGGTTTGAACATCAAATACAAGCTGCTGATTTATGGGATCCTGATTTGTGTCAATGGTGATGTGTTCCTCACTGTCAATTGTTATTTTCTTTAGTTGTCACTCTATTCATTTTCTCTGATAAGGAACAGAAAATATAGAGCTAGGACTTACTCTCAGTAGTACCCTACTCTTACTGAAAGCTTTATTTTCTATGTTTTTCTTGTAGGTTTAACCCTGAACAGAAATTATCTACACACGAATCTTATAACATAAAATAAACAATAGCGAGAGCATAAAACATAAAACAGATAAACACAGAGATTTTCCCCTGGATCCCAAATCGGGACGACCAGCTTGATTTTTCATTATATTCCTTTTAGTGTTACAACACATATATATACATGCCGGAGCATACATAAACCCCAATCCATTAACCCCGGATTAGAACATAACCGTAGTTCCCTTGACCGGATCTACAAAAATACCAGGGGCCGAAAACCATCGAACCCCAAAACCATGTGCAAAACCATGCACAAACCATGGGCGGATCCGCCTAAGGAGGGTCATTGGCCCAATTCTTCAACACCCATTGTTTCTCTACACCAAGAGAAATTTTGAGTGCTCACAGACTTTGTCAATGCATCTGCAACATTCTTCAAAGTGTCCACCTTTACCAGCAACACCCTTTAGCCTCAACCATATCTCTAACAAAGTGATATTGAACATCAATGTGTTTTGTCTTTGAATGATAAGCAGGGTTCTTAGCCAAGAAAATTGCACTTTGGCTATCACAGTCTATCCTTATAGCTTGCTGTACCAACCCCATACTTGAACACAATCTCTGCAACCAAACCGCTTCCTTGCTTGCATGAGTGGCTGCTATGTATTCTGCCTCTGTAGTTGAAAGAGCCACTACAGACTGTCTTTTACTCATCCAACTGACTGCGCCTCCAAATA